>CP106725.1:82607136-83259382 GCA_025506655.1 Gossypium rotundifolium
TCGTGCCTATGATATACGGTTAAGCATGTGCTAAATTTTTGTGAATTAAATTCGTAAGTTTGTGTGCTTAAATTGAGCAAAGGATTAAATCGCGTAAAAGGTAAAAGTAGCTTTCTATTTGATTGAATGGATAAATTGTTTTGTCTTCTTATATAGAAGGATTTATGTTGCAATTTGACCAAAAGAGAGGATAGTGGACGATTATGGTCCATAATAACCTTAGAAATTATGTTTTGTAAATTTATATTATAAGGTTAAATTTGGAAATGAATTATTAAGTCATATTATAATATAATAAAGCATGAAAATGGATATTATTTCATCCATTATTCCACCGAAAAACACAAAAGAAAATAGGGAAGAAGGGCTTTGTTATATTCGGCCATTTGAGAGTTCAATTCAAAGTATGTTCTTGATCGGTTTTTAATAATTTTTACGTTTTCGTAATCGTTACTTCGAGTGTTACTAAACCCACGTTTTGATTTTGAAAATTGATGATGATTTTGAAATATGTTTTTGATGAGCATATGAGCTTTGGAACATTTGATGATGAAATATGGAATATATGTGTTTGATTAGCATATTTTGTCTTTGGAGTCTTGTTGATTTTGAGTAATTTGGTTGTAATTGAGAAAATGATAATTTGTAGAACTAAATTGTCAATTTGATGAAAAATATGGACTTGTATGGTCCCTAGAGAATTTTGGCTATGCATGTGTGTGAATAAATTTTTGTATATTTGATGTTTTGAGAAAAATAGACTAAATTGATAAAAGGTGAAAATGTGAGGACTAATTTGTAAATTTCAATAAATATGTGTGTTTGGATTGAATTGAATGAGTTAGTGAATAAAAGGGTTAAATTTGAATATGTTTAGATCAAGAACCGAAGAAATCAGACTTAAATCGTGGGAAAGCTAAAGTAACCGAGTAGCCATTTCTATTTCAGTTAAATCAAATCCGAGGTAAGTCATTATGCAAATAAACACATTTGTATTGAATTATGTATGTTCCTATGACTATTGATAACAATGAATGCTTACGAGATGTTATGTTCATGAATTCCGAGATAAGATCGACATAGTGGAAGTGTCCGAGAAGTCCCGTACGAACCTAGGAATAGATAGGATTAGCTATGTCATGACATAGGTGTCTGTTCTGTTTTATCATGTTAGACCATGTTTGGGACGTTGGCATTGATTTGAGATTTCGTGTAAGACCACGTCTGGGACGTTGGCATCGGTAAGAGCTTTACGTGTAAGACCATGCCTGGGACATTTGCATCGTATTAATTAGTGTAAGACCCTGTCAGGGATAGTGGCATCGACATCTGTTCACATGTAAGACCATGTTTGGGATGTTGGCACTGTATGACTATTCTGAGTATTTTGTATATCCTATTAGATTTCGAACAGTTCAACGGGCAAATCCGAGCTATGAACAATTACGTGAATGTATATCCGTTTCAGGTATGTTTGATAAGTACACAAGGTGTATATGAAAGATAAAATTCTATATGAACTTACTAAATTGCATATGTGCAATGGAATGATGAGATGATATATGAAATTATGCTTAGATGAGCTATGTCTATATATGGTATTTAGTTGAAGTATGTGATAAGTCATGGCTAATCAATTGAGCCAAAATCTATGTGCGATGTATATGCTATGAGAACCATTATTGTCATTGTATAAATATGTTATGTGCATTTTATGTTAGGTTTATTTGTATATGGCTTACTAAGCTTTTGAAAGCTTACTCTGTGTGTGTATTTTCTCTATTTTATAGATCGTCAAAGCTACTGAAGGCTCGGGACCGTCAAGGATCATCATCATGCTACTCAACTTGTTTTGGTACATTTTGGAAATGTATATAGCTAGATATGGCATGTATAGGCTAGTATATGGTGTAAGTTTGTTATATGAACTTAGCCATGTGATGTGGCTAATTATTAGTTGATATTTTGCCTGTATGAATACGTTATAGGATGTATGTTTTGGTATGGTTAGATGATATTTGAAAAGGTCAAGTTTATGGTAAGTTTGGATGAAATATGCTTAGGTATATTTGAGTTTTTGCTATGTAAATTGGTATGAATGGAAATAGATTTGAATGTAAAGATGGGATGGTTATTTTCATATGTTCATGGTTGTTAAATGCGCATGAATTATATTGGTATTTGTTTGTAGGTTTGACCCTAATGCGGGTGAAATTTTTTGTCCTTGAAAATGGTCTATTTTGCCACACGATTGTGGCATACGGGCGTGCCTAGTGACCGTGGGGCTAAGTCAGTAGCTAGTTAAGAGTACACTACCTTGGCACACGGATGTGCCTGGTACCCGTGTGGTTTAGTTAGGATCGACCACGGCCAAGGTATACAAGCGTGCTTGATGGCTGTGGAGTAAAGTCAGTTTCGACCACGGGGAAGACACACGATGGTGTCTAGCAGCCATGGGAGGCACACGGCCTGCCCACACAGGCGTGTAACCCCTAAAATTTTGAAATGTTTTAAATTTCTGAGAATTTCTGTATGTGTTACAGTTTAGTCCCGATCCTGTTTCTAAGCATGTTTTAGGTCTCGTTGCTCCTTGTGGCGTCACCTCACCAGGCCTTCAGTAGCGCCTCCCTTGCCACTTTTCCAAGGCACTTCTTGTGTCAAAACACTCCAATAACATCTCTTAACACCTAACTCCCTTGGCTCCCCCTTCCAAGTACCCAAAACAAAAATTTTTGCTATGGCTCAGGCCTACCACAAGCTCATGCCAGGACCCCAAAATACCCTGAACTAGCACAGCAATCATACTAACACATACAACACACAAAAATACAGAGACCCCAATTTAAGAATGTTACAGTTCTACCCCCGCTTAAAAATAATTTCAGCCTCAAAATTACCTGGTCAGAAGAGTTGAGGGTATTGTTGTCGCATCACATCCTCTGGTTCCCATGTGGCCTCCTCCGTACCATGGTTCTGCCATAATACTTTCACCAAAGGAACTGATTTCTTACGCAAAACTTTGACATCCCGATCCAAATTTCGCACTGATTCTTCGAAGGACAAATCTGGACTCACCTCAATATCCTCCACTGGCACAATATGCGATGGATCTGATCGATAGCGCCTAAGCATGAAGACATGGAATACATCATGAATCTGACTCAACTCCGATGGCAACTCGAGCTGGTAAGCTACCGGTCCCACTCGCTTCAACACCTTATACGACCCAATAAACCTAGGGCTTAGCTTGCCCTTCCAACCAAATCTCAGCACTTTCTTCCACGGCAATACCTTCAGAAAGACCTTGTCACCCACTGCATACTCTATATCCCTACGTTTGAGGTGACATACGACTTCTGCCTATCCGAAGCTTCCTTCAGACGAGCCCGAATCACCTTAACCTTATCCTCTGTTTCAGCAACCAACTCCGGACCCAACATCTGAAGTTCAACCAGTTCTGTCCAACACGTAGGGGTACGACACTTCCGTTCATACAGTGCCTCATACGGTGCCATCTGGATACTCACTTGATAACTGTTGTTATACGCGAACTCTATCAATGGTAGATATTCCTCCCAACTACCGTTGAAATCCATAACACAACCCCTTAACATATCTTCTAAGATTTGAATTACCCTCTCTGCTCAAGCTATAACCCTCCAAACCACCATTCTGCACTTGCAACCTCCAAGCACTCATAACCTCATCCACTAGCTATCTCTCCTTAACCTGATCCACCCACGTTGGCTTTACATGCAATTCTACCAATAGACTCCCGTCGTCATACAGACTGAGACGAGCAAACATTGCTTTCAGATCTGCTACCACCTTACAGCTCAGCGCGTCAGCCACTACGTTAGCCTTACCCGGATGGTATTCAATCGAGCAGTTGTAGTCCTTTAACAACTCGATCCACCTTCGCTGACTTAAATTCAAGTCCTTCTGAGTCAGGAGATACTTCAGACTCTTGTGATCCGTGTAGACTATCGACTTCTCCCTATACAAGTAATGCCTCCAAATCTTCAGGGCGAAGACCACTGCAGCCAATTCTAGGTCATGTGTCGGGTAGTTACCTTCATGAGGTCTCAACTGCCAAGACGCATACGCCACCACTTTTCCCTCTTGTATTAGCACACATCCCAAACCAGTATACGATGCATCACAATAAACCGTGAATTCCTTACCAGCTTCAGGCTGAATCAAAACCAGAGCTTCTGTTAGAATCTTCTTTAACTTGTCAAAACTTTCCTGCTGTTTATCATACAATACAAATGGAACCCCTTTCCACAACAACTTAGTTAACGGTGCGGCAATCAAAGAAAACCCTTCCACGAATCTTCTGTAATATCCTGCCAAACCTAGAAAACTTCGAATCTCTGTGACCGACTTAGGTGGCTTTCAATCCAACACCGCCTCAATCTTCTGAGGATCCACTGTTATTCCCTAAGTTGACACCACATGACCCAAGAAAGTTACCACCTTCAACCAGAACTCGCATTTGCTAAACTTTGCGAATAATCGCTACTCCCTCAGAATATGTAGAACCACCCGTAGATGCACGACATGTTCCTCCTCAGATTTTGAGTATACCAAAATGTCGTCTATAAACACCACAACGAACCGGTCCAGGTACAGCTGAAGCACCGATTCATCATGTCCATGAATGCTGCCAGCGCATTAGTCAACCCGAACGGCATTACCAAAAACTCGTAGTGCCCATAACGAGTACGAAATGCCATTTTATGGATATTTGCCTCCTTCACTTTGAGTTGATGATATCCTGACCTAAGATCTATCTTAGAGAAAATCGATGCACCCTTAAGCTAATCAAACAAGTCGTTTATCCTGGGCAACGGATACTTGTTCTTGATCGTTAACTTATTCAGCTGGCGGTAGTCTATACACATCCGCATTGTACCGTCTTTCTTCTTAACAAAGAGCACAGGCACTCCCCAAGATGATACACTCAGTCAAATGAAACCCCGGTCCAACAATTCCTGAATCTGTGCCTTCAGTTCCACCAATTCCTTCGGCGTCATCCCATATGGGGCGATAGACACTAGCGCGATTCTGGGTAACAAGTCTATACCGAATTCAACTTCACAGTTCGGCGGCAAACTTGGAAGTTCTTCTGAGAATACATCGGCAAATTCCTTCATCGTTCAGGCATTCCCCACAACTGATTTCTTGGCCTCTAAGGCACAAACATGAACCATAAATGCCTCACAACCCTTTCTCACCATTTTCTCAGCCTTCAGAGCAGATACAACATTAGATAGATAATCTCTTCTATTACCTATCATTACCACCTCTTCACCTTCAACTGTCCTCAAAACCATGTGTTAGCTGTGCAATCTAAATTGGCCTGGTACTTCACTAGCCAATCCATCCCGAGAATCAGATCGAACTCTCCGAACGACAGTTCCATCAGATCAGCCAAAAACACTACCCCTTGAAGTTCTAGGGGTACATCTCTATACAGTTTATTTACTTCTACAAAGTGACCTAGAGGGCTTATTACTGTCATCTCCCTAGAAGTAATCTCAAAGTCTAAGTTCATAGTTTCCACTATACTACTGGAAACATACGAGTGCATCGAACCAACATCTATCAAAGTACTATAAGGCAGTCCAAAAATTAAGAACATACAGGATATGACGTCCGGTGTGTCGTCCTCCTCTCGACGCCTCGCTGCGTAGACCAACCCAGGCTGTCTCGCCTCTATGCTCCCAGCACCTCTACCCGGTACTCCGTGGCATCGTCCCGAATCGTTACCTCCCATGACCGAACCGTGATCCCTCTAGGGTTGCTGACCATCCCTCCTGAACTGTGTACGACCCTGATTCCCAGACTGAAGCCTAGCTGACCTATACGGACAATCCCTCACTCGGTGTCCCATAGACTTGCACTCAAAACACCCTCTGCTTCCATCCAACATTCCCCCGTGTGAGACTTCCCACACCGAGCACACCGTGGCAGCCACTGAGAAGTAGCAGTAGTAGACCTCGCAGCTTGATTTAGCCCACCATATCTAGCCCTTTTCTGCTGATTCCTGGTAGACTCGGATGACCTAAAATTCCTCTTATTCTAACCCTTATCCTGATTTCGTCTCACTGACAGTTTCACTTCCTCAGTAACTTTGGCCTTCTCTACTAAGACTGTAAATTCTCTATCCTACTGCGCAGTAATCAACATCCGTAGCTCATCTCTCAACCCATCCTCAAATCTGACACAGCGCTCATGTCCCGTGCCCACAATACCCCATGCATATCGACTTAATCGAAGAAATTCTGACTCATACTCCGATACTAACTTATTTCCTAAACCAAATTTAGGAATGCCTTACGCTGCGCATCGATGTAACTAGCCCTAACGTATTTCCTCTAATAGGCTGCCCTAAAGAAATGCCAAGTGATGTCGTTGGCCATTGCTCCATCCCTAACCATGAGCCACCACTGATATGACTCATCTCGGAGAAGAGATAATATACCCTTCAGCTTCTCCTCAGCCGTAAAATCCAGGTCGTCCATGATACGTTCTGTCGCCTCCAGCCAATATTCTGCCGTACTAGGAGACACACCAAATACACCTCTGAATACCTCTGTGCCATTAGCCCGGAGTCATTCTAACACAGATTTTTGAGCTTCCGTTCCGACGCCTGCACCCACGACACTTTCTAGAACCCGCAGCATCGCCTGTAACACTACGTCATCACCCGTCTGATCTTGAAACTCCGCGTCCACAACTGGCGGCGGTGGTACCTCGTTCTCGACCCATGACCAGACCCTACTGGTTCCAACACTGTCGTCTTACCCTACCTCGTCCACGTATATTACGCCCACGTCCTCATGCACTCATGAATGCCGATATGAATTGATCTGATTTAACAGTTTTATGCATTAGACTTATTCCACTATTTTTAAAGCATAGTTTTATGCACAGTTTACTATAGGGATTATTTTCGTAGATTCACAAAATCCTAGGAGTTTCAGTCTCTAAAGTAATTTCCTATTATTATTAGTCATACCACAATCATCGCAATCATATTAACAACAAATAGGGGTACTTACCTGGGCAGATCGGTGTCGGAGACTCGGTGCCATACTTTTTCAACCGTACCTTTCCCAAAAAAACCTTTCATAACCCATTTTAAAACATTTTTGGCCTCGGGCCCACAGTCAAGCTTTTGAACTTAGCTGTAATACCAAAATTCTAACACCCCAAACCCGATCAACACACCACGACCGAATTCAGTATGTTACAGAGTGAAAATATTTTGAAGAAAACAAGTTGTTGGTTTACTCCTGTGAAAAAATTGTTATAGAAAACATCATTTTGAGGTTGAAAGAAAACTCCCTTGAGAAGATCGTTTGTTGTTTCTAGTTTTGGAAAGTCATTTGGTTTTATGAAAACCCGAGCGAGTTTAAAATAACTAAGTTAAAAACCATTTTGTACCTGAACATAAAAAAAAAAAAAACTTAGTTTGGAGAAAGTCTGAGTTAGTTTGCTGACTTCATTTGTTTAGTATTACCCGATGGTAAATTTTGAAAAACCCGATAAGTTTTACAATTTTTGAAAACGTTGATTTTACAGGTTATTAGAACATGCTATGTTATTTAACTTAGGCACATTATGATAAAACTTAAAGCAGATAATCAATGACCCGAAATAATAAAATTTAGCGGCCTTATTACAAATCCAAAATAAAATTTAAAAGTAAATTAACCCAAAATAGTAATCGAAATAAAACCCAAAAACGTAGTGCATGGCCACCTCGAGTTCACCCCTGCTCCACATCCGCGACCTATGCCTCATCTGTAAAATGTAAGGGAAGGAGTGAGTCATCGAGGCTCAGTGTATAAATTCCCATCCCGGTAATAATAAGGCACTTACACATTTCATATGTCAATATGGAAATCATGCAAACCCAACCTAACCAACCGAACTCCTGTGTCTACCCCGTGTGGTCAAAACCACTGGTGGTCAAAACCACTTGTGACCGTAGTCACAAATCACATAAGTGTGGTCAAAACCACTGGTGACCGTAGGCACAAATCATATGGTGGAGCCAACCCACCGTGTGGTCAAAACCACTGATGACAATCCCGTAATCAATATGTGGGGCCAACCCACTGTGGCACCAAAACACTGGGATGAGTGACAATAATCCATGTATGGTCAAAACCACTGGTGGTCAAAACCATTGAGACTAGTCACAAATAATAAGAAAAGTGGGGCTAACCTATTGTGTGGTCAAAACCACTAGTGACAGTCTAAATCATCCTTCCCCCTCCTCTCAACATGCCCATCATCATGAACATATTTTTCATGGAATATTAACATGTTTGTACTGCAAATATCACATAGCATAGCATAAAATAATATAACAGCATTTATTGATAGCCAATCTACAGGGGACTTACCCGAGTCCACGCTCATACCCACAAGGGTAACACACCGTTGTCAATAGCTATTTCGACTTTTAACAGTAAACATAACTAGCAAATTAACTAATGAGGTGTGTAAGAGTTACACACCTGATTACTCGTAAAACAATGCTCTCTACGTCGGTACTATCGTTATTCGGCACCACCACTATTTGATTACTGCGTTGCTCAGGTGTTCGCCCACACCCAAGTGGCCAATCACGAACTGCAGACACGACCCTCTTCTTGAATCTGGGGGCTGGGGTCTCAGGTCTGACCCCTCCAATTGTTTGGTTAGTCTAAGGGTCCATAAAACCTTTGGTCACTAAATCAGGTTCACACAGAGAATAACTATGAATCAAGAATTAACCCGAGAGAGTAGATCCCTTACATAGATTAACAAATCTTGAAGATTGAGATTTAAACCACGAACCGAGCACAACCTGTGAATCCAACTACTTGCATCACACCTTTCTATATTCAGCCACACATATATCACTAATAAGGAAATAGCCTTTTGGCTTGAACAAAAATCTCGAAAGAGATAACGCAAATAAAAGGAAACACGCCTTTACCTTAACGCAAAAGAACCTTTGGCACCTTGAATGATTCGGCCCTATCAAAAAAATGAAGGAATTCAGCAAATCAAGGAAAAGAGATGTAAGAATCACACAAAGAGAGTCCAAGAGATAAAACAAGAATATGGAATTGAGAATGATTCGGCTAAAGAAGGAACTTATCAAAATGAATATTAACAAAGCTTCGATCTCGAACCAAAAATGATGAAATGGAAAGGTAGTTTCGGCTAACAAGAAGTTGTGAAAAGAAGAGAATAACAAGATGAAAGGGAAAGAAAGAAAAAGTGGTGATTCGGCTTGAGAAAAGAAAATAGAAAGAAGAGGGTAAGAGAGGTTCGGCTACGGCTTCAGATGGAGAGAAAGAAAAGATGTTAATAGAGAGGGAGGGTGATGATTTCGACTTGCACAAGATGAGAGAAAGAGAGAGAAGTTCTTGGTGTTTTCGACACAATGAGAACCTAGAAGAAGAAAAGAAATTGGAAGAAAAGTGGAATGATTGTAATATCCTGACTTTGTGGGTCTGTGCATTTGATGCGTTGCATGGCTAAGCTAGTAGGTGAAGGCTTTGAGGTGTGGATTGGGCTCAGGTTTGGACTTTAAAACCTGGGTTAAGTGGCCGATAAATAGTGTTAGTAGATATTAAAAGTTAAACAATTATATTTGATGGCAAGCTGGGCTTGTGGCCCAAAGTTTAGAGGAGTTTTTAATGGGTATTAAGTGGCGTCACTTAGGGTAGGAGTTCGGGCCAATGTGGCCGCTTGGGGCCCAAGTTAATGAGCCAAAATTTGGCACTCCTAAGGGAAGGGGATGGACGGAACCTAGCTACAATTTTAGAGTGTTATTTCTTTTATTTTATGATTAAAAATGGGTGTTAATTAAGAGGGAAGAGGTGGATTTTAAGTGGCCTCGTTTAAAAGAGAGATAAAGGTTGGGTTATCAAGATGGATAGAGGTTATCAGGAGGGAGAGAGTTGGCCGGGATTCCAACTCTGAGTGTGTGCTTGTGTATTGCCAAAATTTTGAATCCTAGTGTCCATCTTTTCCATTTGATTTCTTTTCTTTCTTTCTCATCTACTCTCTAGACCAAAATCTCTCTCAATTCCCGGTTGCCGTAACACCTCTTCAAGCTTTACATTCTCCTTTTTCATCCTTTAGTTAAAACCGAATTCACTTAGCAATTAAGATCTCCTAAGTCAAACCACACCATCATTCACTTCTTCTTCTCATAGTTCTTTTAAAAGCTAAATCTCCTATCTAGGGGGCAAAACCGATTGCATCTCTACCCCCTGCCGATTTATTCACTAGATCAGAAGCCTATCATCTTTCTCATTTAAACCGATTTCTCTACTTCAAGTGCTTATTGCTGATTTCTTGGAGTTTAGTGACCATTTGCGTTTTGGTCATTACTTTTTTGGTAAGAATCTCTTCTAGGTTGATTTTTTTTCCTTATTTTTCCTCTGACTGTCGAAAAGCAAAATTCTAATCTCTTCTGTTCTCTATGGCCGAAACCTTGAAGGGGAATTTCGGGATTCTATTGTAGTTGGCGATTAGGGGGAGATTATCCAGGATTTGAATATCTAAGGTAAGTGAAGTGTGATCTTAGGCCGAAGGCCATTTACTTTGTTCATCAAATGTTAGAATCGAATCTAACATATACCATGTAGGGATTTCGACATCTCCAAGGACAAGTGATGTTTTCGGGATTTAGAAAATCAAGGTAAGAGATATTAATATTCGGCCAAGGCCATATTATTTATTAAGGGTGCCGATTCTAATTATGGTGTTTTAGAAGATTTTTGACAGATCTTCGGGATTTGGCTAAGCAATCTAGGTAAGGTTTCTAGTGTTTCAGATCTGTTTCTTATTCGTTCAAAAGCCGAAAACTAATCAATTGAGTGTTCTAGTGCCTAGTCGATTGCAAGGGGAGATCATCACGAAGTTTTGGGATTTGGTTGGTAACCAAATCGGTAGCAAGGTAAGGGTTTTGATCTCATTGAACCTTCAGGATTTGTGTTTAGCCGAATGGCCTATTGACTAATGAGCTTAGTGTTGGCCGAATGTAGGAGAAGAGATCTAGTGCATTAGATCAATATTTTCGGGATTTCGATTAGATCTACGAGTAATCAGGTGTGTAACCCACCCTAAATTCCCAACTAACAATAATATTGATTTGTATATGTTAATAAGGCTATGCACGAATATGGCTAAAAGTACCATCCCATGGTATAAGGTGCATTGTGCATGCGTTACCCCTAACTCTCGTTAAGTAAAGTTTATAAAACAAGAATATGGATATATGAGAAATATTATTATGGCTATGGGGTAAGGTATAATGCATGTTATTCATATGTTATGTATGTTGCATGGGCATATGGGTGATTATGTGAAAGGGAAGTGATCGGTGGTTCATACCACAATATCTCGGTGACTCTGTCACATTATCCGTGGCTATGTCACATAATATGAATCTGGTGACTCATCACATTATCCGTGGCTATGCCACAATTATAAGGGCGATGTGTAGTTGACTGCAGCGACTGCCTTTGATGTTGTGTAGCGGATGGAGGGTCGATTTAGTAATCCCCACGGTGTGATCGGTAGGTACGGGTGATGTGTAGAGGTTGGATCTAGGTGGTTTGGGCTGCATCATGGTTTACCATTATTTCATGTGACTTGTTGTGCCTTGTATGTTTTGGGAATCTGTGAAGGTTGTTACACACTGAGTCTGTTGACTCACCCTTCGTGGGCTAACTTTTTGCAGATGGCACTCGGTGAATGGACTGGGTCGGCAGGAACTTAGTGGTGGCCATGCACAGCTCAGTTTTATTTTCGGTTTCCTTATTGAGTTTTTGGATTTATTTTGGGTTATATTTTGATGTAAAAAGGCCATTATCACGTAACTATTTTATTTATGCATTTTAAATTTTTATTATGATACGAATACTATCGAACAAGACGATTAAACATTTTTCATAAAACAACATCAATTGTTTTGAAGCCCAAACACCTACAGTTTTTAAGTTAATAATAATAAACTCTAAAATCCGGTATTTCTTTTAACTTATAACTTTTGCAATATGAAAATATCGTTTTAGTACAAAGCTAAATTACAACATGGTTTTAACTTGAGAACATTCTAAATTTATTTTCTTCAAAATCATCAAGATTTTCAAAATGTCATTACGAAACTTAACTACATTTTGCTTAAGGAGCATGCCAGATCCGGTCAGGGCTTGTGGGCCGAGTTTGGGGTGTTTCAATTTGGTATCAGAGCTCGGTTCAAAACTTGGCCTTGAGGGCTTTTTGGGTCCAAAACATTTTCTTTATTTGAAATTGAGTTTTACTAAAGAATGAGCAGGTTTTCTGGCATGGCTTTGAGTCTCCTACCAAGTCCACCTGTAAGTAACCCTAACCCTTGTGTGACTTGTATGTGGGAATTATAGGGACGTAGATTAGTAGACTAGGAGTTATTGAACCCTAGGATTAGCTTACTCCAACACCGAATTACATAAAACTTAAGGTCTAACCAAACAAACCTGTGAGTGAATCGCTGAGTTAAGGGTGTGGCAACTGTTGTGTACATGTCTAAGATTGGATTCAAGGGGAGCTTCGTATTTAAGCAGTCTTAGTGACTCACCTCCTCTACCGCTCGAATCCTACCTGGTGCGTAGTGACGGGTCACCCTAACTAAGAGGAATCAATCACATGCTAAATTTGATAATTAAAACCTGAAAGGGACCAGTCACCTTGGTTTGTATAATCCTAAAGTCAAACCGTGATCATAAAATTACCAAAGTATCCTTGATTTGGAAAATTACCAAAATACCCCTATAGGAAAAAATACGAAAATACCCCTGGGTAGTGGAGTTCAGAATTGACTTATTACTGGGTACAGCCCCTGTGTCAATTGCGCCGTACTGAATGGCACCAAAGGAGCTAGTAGAGCTCAAGGCCCAAATCCAAGAGTTACTTGATCGTGGGTTTATTCGACCTAGTGTGTCTCCATGGAGAGCACAGGTCTATTGTGAAGAAGAAGGATGGGACTATGCGCATGTGCATAGACTCGCATAGATTGAATAAGTCGACCATCAAGAACAAGTATCCATTGCCAAGGATAGATGACTTGTTCGATCAGCTTAAGGGGGTCGCAGTGTTTTCGAAGATAGATCAAAGGTCAGGATATCATCAGCTTAAGGTGAAGGAGGCTGATATCCATAAGATGGCTTTTCGGACAAGGTACGGGTATTATGAGTTCTTAGTAATGCCATTCGAATTAACAAATGCCCCAGCTGCATTTATGGACATGATGAACTGGGTTTTCCAACCCTACTTGGACCGGTTCGTCGTTGTGTTCATAGACGATATTCTAGTGTATTCCAAGTCTGAGGAAGAACATGATGAGCATCTCCGAGTTGCGCTACAAGTCTTAAGGGAAAAGAAGCTGTATGCCAAGTTCAGCAAGTGCGAATTTTGGCTGAAGGAAGTTACGTTTTTAGGACATGTGGTATCTGCTGAAGGAATAAGGGTGGATCCTCGAAAGATTGAGGCAGTATAGGATTGGAAACCACCTAAGTCTGTGGCAGAAGTTCGTAGTTTCTTGGGATTAGCAGGCTACTACAGGGGATTTGTTGAGGGATTCTCGTCGATAGTAGCACCTTTGACGAAGTTGTTGAGAAAGGAGGCACCTTTCAGATGGGCGGATAAACAAGGGAGAGTTTGAGAAGCTTAAGAAGGTATTGACAGAGGTCTGATTTTGATTCAGCCTGAAGCAGGGAAGGATTATGTGGTATATTGTGATGCTTCCCATATAGGATTGGGATGTGTCCTTATACAAGACGGGAAGGTGGTCGCTTATGCGTCTCGGCAATTGAGGCCACATGAGGTTAACTATTCGAAGCATGATCTGGAATTGGCGGTGGTGGTTTTCGCTCTAAAAGTGTGGAGGCACTACTTGTATGGAGAAAGGTCGGTGATCTACACGGACCACAAGAGCCTGAAGTATTTACTGACTCAGAAGGAGATGAATTTGAGACAGCGAAGATGGGTGGAGTTGTTGAAAGATTACGATTGCTCTATAGAGTATCACCTGGGCAAGGCGAATGTTATGGCGGATGCCCTAAGTCGAAAAGTAGTGTCGGATTTAAGGGCAATATTTGCACATCTTAGCCTATATGATGATGGAAGTTTGCTAGCAGAATTGCAAGTGAAGCCGACATGGTTAAGTCAGGTAAAGGAGAAGCAGTTGGCAGATGGTGAACTAAGTGCTAAGCTGCTACAAGTACAAAATGAGGAGTTGGAAGACTATGGTGTAAACATCGATGGAGTGCTATGTTTCTGGGGCAAGGTCTGTATACCGAAGGATGAGGAGTTAAGGCAGAGAATTCTTCAAGAATAGCATGGTAGCCCTTATGCTATGCATCCTGGAGGAAGTAAGTTGTACAAGGATTTACGGGAACAGTTTTGGTGGCCTGGTCTTAAGCGGGAAGTTACAGAGTTTGTAGGGAAGTGCTTAATGTGTCAGCAAGTCAAGGCTAAACACCAAATCTTGTCGTGGTTGCTTGGTAGATAAAGATTCTGCAATGGAAGTGGAAGAGAATTACCATGGACTTCGTTAGTGGGCTTCCCCTTACGCCTACTAAGAAAGACTCGGTATGGGTAATAGTAGATCGGTTGACGAAGTCTACACATTTCATATGAGTGCGGGTTGACTATTCTCTACAAAAATTGGCAAAGTTGTATGCAGCAGAAATCGTGAGGCTGCACAGAATGCCGGTGTCGATTATCTCAAACAGGGATCCGAGTTTTACGTCTCGATTTTGGAAGGCACTACATCAAGCTTTGGGCACCAGGTTAGATTTCAGTACGGCATTCCATCCGCAGTTAGACCGCCAATCTGAGCGGGTAATTCAAGTGCTGGAGGATATGTTGAGAGGTTGCATGATAGACTTCAGAGGGAGTTGGGAGGAGTTCCTGCCTTTAGCGAAATTTGCGTACAATAATAGCTATCAGGCAAGTATTCAGATGGAATCGTACGAAGCGCTGTATGGACGGAAGTGTCACAGTCCTACATGTTGGACGGAATTGGGAGAACGTCAGATTTTGGGTCTGGAAATTGTGGCAGAATCAGAGGAAAAAGTTAAGGTAATTCAGACACGGTTGAAGGAGGCATCTGATCGGCAAAAGTCATACGCAAATCTTAAGTGGAAGGAGATTGAGTTTCCTATGGGAGATTATGTGTTTCTCAAAGTTTCACCGTGGAAGAAGGCAATGAGATTTGGTCGCAAGGGAAAGTTAAGTCCTAGGTTTATAGGACCTTATCGGATTCTGAAATGGGTGGGTCCAGTAGCATATCAGTTAGAATTGCCTACGAAATTGAAGCAGATGCATGATGTGTTCCACGTTTCGATGTTACGCCGTTACCGATCAGATCCATCTCATATAATTCCAGTTGAGGAGGTGGAGCTGAGACCAGATCTGTCCTATGAGGAAGAGCCAATTCAGATTCTGGAACAGGATGTGAAGGTACTTCGGAGAAAATCAGTCCCACTAGTCAAAGTGCTGTGGCGTAACCATGGATCGGAAGAAGCCTCGTGGGAGCCAGAGGAAGCGATGCGACAGTACTACCCTCACTTATTCTAGCCAGGTAAATTTCAAGGTCGAAATTTATTTTAAGGGGGGTAGAACTGTAATATCCTGACTTTGTGGGTCCGTGCATTTGATGCGTTCCATGGCTAAGTTACTAGGTGAAGGCTTTGAGGTGTGGATTGGGCTCAAGTTTGGACTTTAAAACTTAGTTTAAGTGGCCGATAAATAGTGTTAGTAGAAATTAAAAGTTAAACAATTATATTTGATAGCAAGCTGGGCTTGTGGCCCAAAGTTTAGAGGAGTTTTTAATGGGTATTAAGTGGCGTCACTTAGGGTAGGAGTTCCCTGTTGCCGCAACACCTCTTCAAGCTTCACATTCTCCCTTTTCTTCCTTTAGTTAAAACCGAATTCACTTAGCAATTAAGATATCCTAAGTCGAACCACTCCATCATTCACTTCTTCTTCTCATAGTTCTTTTAAAAGTCGAATCTCCTATCTAGGGGGCAAAATCGATTGCATCTCTACCCCCTGCCGATTTATTCACTAGATCAGAAGCCTATCATCTTTCTCATTTAAACTGATTTCTCTACTTCAGGTGCTTCTTGCCGATTTCTTGGAGTTTAGTGACCATTTGCGTTTTGGTCATTACTTTTTCGGTAAGAATCTCTTCTAGGTTGATTTCCTTTCCTTATTTTTCCTCTGACTGTCGAAAAGCAAAATTCTAATCTCTTCTGTTCTCTGTGGCCGAAACCTTGAAAGGGAATTTCGAGATTCTATTATAGTTGGTGATTAGGGGGAGATTATCCGGGATTTGAATATCTAAGGTAAGTGAAGTGTGATCTTAGGCCGAAAGCCATTTACTTTGTTCATCAAATGTTAGAATCGAATCTAACATATACCATGTAGGGATTTCGACATCTCCAAGGACAAGTGATATTTTCGGGATTTAGACAATCAAGGTAAGGGATATTAATATTCGGCCAAGGCCATATTATTTATTAAGGGTGCCGATTCTAATTATGGTGTTTTAGGAGATTTCCGACAGATCTTTGGGATTTGGCTAAGCAATCTAGGTAAGGTTTCTAGTGTTTCAGATCTATTTCTTATTCGTTCAAAAGCCGAAAACTAATCGATTGAGTGTTCTAGTGCCTAGCCGATTGCAAGGCGGGATCATTACGAAGTTTTGGGATTTGGTTGGTAACCAAATCGGTAGCAAGGTAAGGGTTTTGGTCTCGTTGAACCTTCGGGATTTGTGTTTAGCCGAATGGCCTATTGACTAATGAGCTTAGTGTTGGTCGAATGTAGGAGAAGAGATCTAGTGCATTAGATCGGGATTTTCGGGATTTCCATTAGATCTACGAGTAATCAGGTGTGTAACCCACCCTAAATTCCCAACTAACAATAATATTGATTTGTTTATGTTAATAAGGCTATGCATGAATATGGCTAAAAGTACCATCCCATGGTACAGTGCATTCAGGTACGTTACCCCTAACTCTCAGTTAAGTAAAGTTTATAAAACATGAATATGGATATATGAGAAATATTATTATGGCTATGGGGTAAGGTATAATGCATGTTATTCATATGTTATGTATGTTGCATGGGCATATGGGTGATTATGTTAAAGGGGAAGTGATCTGGTGGTTCATACCACAATATCTGGTGACTCCGTCACATTATCTGGTGACTATGTCACATAATATGAATCTGGTGACTCTGTCACATTATCTGGTGGCTATGCCACAATTATAAGGGCGATGTGCAGTTGACTACAGCAACTGCCTTCGATGGTGTGTAGCGGATGGAGGGTCGATTTAGTAATCCCCACGGTGTGATCGGTAGGTACGGGTGATGTGTAGAGGTTGGATCTAGGTGGTTTGGGTTGCATCATGGTTTACCATTATTTCATGTGACTTGTTATGCCTTGTATGTTTTGGGAATCTGTGAATGTTGTTACACACTGAATCTGTTGACTCACACTTCGTGGGCTAACTTTTTGCAGATGGCACTCGGTGAATGGACCGGGTCGGTAGGAACTTAGTGGTGGCCATGCACAGCTCAGTTTTATTTTCGGTTTCCTTATTAAGTTTATTTGGATTTATTTTGGGTTATATTTTGATGTAATAAGGCCATTATCACTTAACTGTTTTATTTATGCATTTTAAATTTTTATTATGATACGAATAACATCAAACAAGACGATTAAACATTTTTCGTAAAACAACATCAATTGTTTTGAAGCCCAAACACCTACAGTTTTCAAGTTAATAATAATAAACTCTAAAATCTGGTATTTCTTTTAACTTATAAATTTTGCAATATGAAAATATCGTTTTAGTACAAAGCGAAATTACAACACGGTTTTAGCTTGAGAACATTCTAAATTTTTTTTTCTTCAAAATCATCAAGATTTTCAAAATGTCATTATGAAATTTAACTACGTTTTGCTTAATGAGCATGCCAGATCCGGTCAGGGCTTGTGGGCCGATTTTGGGGTGTTTCAATGATGCTCTCGGCTTAGGTTCAAAATGAAGAAAAGAAAGTAGAATAGCTTTGGTTACGGCTTGTTGAGAGGAGAAGAAAAGAAGAAGAAGGGCAAAGAACCAATAGGGGTTTCGGTAATTGCAAAAGGTGAGAAAAAGAGGAGAGAAATTGTGGTGCTTCCAAAAAGAGAGATTGAAAGAAAAAGAAAACAAAACCGATTAGTGCACCAACCTAAATGCCAAAAATTCTACTCAAAGCCACCCCAATATCGGCACACCTTCCCACACTCAAAACCAAAACTCCAACACCCCTTAGCCACTACCAAATTCGGCTACACACTCCCACTCCCTTCAAGCTCTAAGCCGTCCCCCTTCTTTCTCCCCAAATTCCTCCCTTCCACTCATTCAAATTGTTTGAATGAGTCAAGCTCCTACATTCACTCCTCTCCATCCAATTCAAATGTGTTGACTCCTTCAACACCCATCCAACAGAATCCTTCCTGAGCACATCTCCTCCTTGCACCTAGCGTCAAAAATAAATGCACTAGGAGAGATTCCTGCAGCTCGATCCAAGGCCCTCTCAGCTCCTTGTGGTTTCACCTCACCAGGCCTTCAGTAGCGCCTCCCTTGCCACTTTTCCAAGGCACTTCTTGTGTCAAAACACTCCAATAATATCTCTTAACACCTAACTCCCTTGGCTCCCCCTTCCAAGTACCCAAAACAAAATTTTTTGCTATGGCTCAGGCCTACCCCAAGCTCATGCCAGGACCCCAAAATACCCTAAACTAGCACAGCAATCATACTAACACATAAAACACACAAAAATGCAGAGAAGTTGGCCCACAACCCGGTGGCTAATCTCGCATCGCTGACACTGCTCGCTTCTTAAACTTAGGGGATGGGCTTACGGGTCCAACCCCCTCCTTGGAATTGCTAGATCGACAAAAAATCGAAAGCTTTAGGCTTGGTTCACAAGTCAAGCAAATCCCAAAAATTTCCAAAAAGAATGCGACACCACTTCCACCTTAACTCCTAACGAATAACACCCGAGGATTTGACTTGCTCTCCCGGCAAAAAGGGTGATTTGATTCGGCTTCAAATCGATAGGTGTCCCACAAGTGAACAGAAAACCAAGGAGTATTCGGCACATGATGAAAATAGGAAAAAGGTAAAAGTTTGAAGAAAAAGAAGAAAGGTAATGGTAAATTCGGCTATGAAGAAATGGATACCTAATGGCCTTTGTGGATTCGACTAACACAAGTTATGGGTGAAGAAGAGAAAAGAGGGAGAAGAGAATAAACCAAGGAAACAAAAAAGAAAAGGAGAACTAGGAGTGAATGGAAGTTCGGCTAAACAAGAAATAGAAGAGATAGAAAGAAGAAATGGAGAATGGGGTTTCGACTTCTGTTGACAAAGCAAAGAACCTAAGTTGCCAAAATGCAAAGAGAGGATTAGAGAAAAGAATTGATTTTTGGTTTTGACGAAAGAAGAATGAATACTTGCTCTTGAGAATTTCGGCTATTCACAGAAAAGGTACCACATTGCTCAAAATGTCTCACACTCAAATGCCTAAACTAACACCACAAAAGTTTAGCGCCTAAAGCTAACCCCTCTTGGATCTTCGGCACACTCTCACACACCTCAAAACCGAATGCCCAACATCACCTAACCCTTTTCAAAATTTAGCTAGCACCCCACATCCCTTTAATCCCTTCCTTTTCTCCTTAATTTCCTCTTGATCACTCATTCGAATTTGTTTGAAAGCTTCCAAACCCACTTTTTACTCCTGTCCATAAATTTGAATTCTTTTGACCCATTCAACTCTCCCCTCCTCAAGCATCCCAGCCAAACTCTACCTCTGCATCCCTTGACGCCAAAAAGAGTTCTTAAAACGAGGAATACGTGACTTGAACCTACTCCCTCCAACTCCCTAGTGGTGTCACTTACCTCAACCCTGAAGTGGCGCCTCCTTGCCACCTTACTAAGGCACTCTTTTGTGTCATCCAACACATACAATATCTCTTAAGGCCTAACTTAGCTAGCTTACCTTTAAAGTGCCTAAAACAGAAATTTTCAGCAAGGCTCAGGCTTAGCCCCAAACCTTCCCAGGACCCTTAAACACACCAACACAGCACACAGAGCATAACATACACATAAAATATAGCAAATGCAAAGCCCCCAATTCAGGATGTTACAGTTCTACCTACCTTAAAGAAATTTCGGCCTCGAAAGTACCTGGTCCAAAGAGTTGAGGGTATTGCTGATGCATCACATCCTCTGGTTCCCACATTGCCTCCTCAGAACCATGATTTCACCACAGAACCTTAACCAACGGAACTGATTTCCTATGCAATACCTTAACATCGCGATCCAAGAGCCGCACTGGTTCTTCTTCAAAAGACAGATTTGGCCTTACTTCAATTTCTTCCACTGGTACATCATGATATGGATCCGAACGATAGTGTCTTAGCATCGAAATGTGGAAATCTGACTTAACTCTGAAGGTAGCTCGAGCTGGTAGGCTACTGGTCCCACACGCTTCAGCACGCGATAAGGCCCGATAAACCTGGGGCTTAGCTTACCTTTCTGACCAAACCTTAGTAGTTTCTTTCACGGCGACACCTTTAAGAAAACCTTGTCACCCACTTCAAATTCTATGTCCATATGCTTCAGATCGGCATAGGACTTCTGTCTGTCCGACGCTTCCTTCAGTCGAGCTTGAATTAACTTAACCTTGTCTTTCGCTTTAGAAACAAACTCTGGACTCAACAACTGACGCTCACCCAACTCTTTCGAACACGTAGGTGTATGACACTTCCGACCATACAACGCTTCATACGGTGCCATCTGAATACTAGATTGGTAGCTGGTGTTATACACGAATTCCACCAACGGTAGAAATTCCTCCCAACTGCCTTTGAAGTCCAAGACACAGCCCCTTAACATATCTTCCAAGACCTAAATCACTCTCTCTAATTTTTCGTCAGACTATGGATGAAACGCTGTGCTAAAGTTCAGCTTTGTACCCAATGCTTGGTGCAACGCCTTCCAAAATCTTGACGTAAATCTAGGGTCCCTGTCTAAGATGATAGACACTGGTACCCCGTGCAACCTTACGATCTCTGCTACATACAACATAGCCAACCTTTGTATAGAATAGTTGACCCGTACCGGTATGAAATGAGCGGAGTTTATTAGACGGTCAACGACTACCCAAACCGAATCCTTCTTAGTAGATGTAAGGGGTAGCCCACTAACAAAATCCATCATGATCCTTTCCCATTTCCACTGCAGAATCCTGACCGGTTCCAACAACCCCGAAGGTAACTGATGTCTGCTGACATGTCAAACACTTACTCACAAATTAGGTTACCTCTCTTTTTAGACCTAGCCACCAGAACTGCTCCTGCAAATCCTGATACATCTTACTACCCCTAAAATGCATAGCATGTGGGCTGCTATGCTCTTCCTGCAAGGTCCTATGCCTCAACTCCAAATCCTTTGGCATGCATATCCTTCCTCGAAAACATAAAACTCCATCGCTGTTCAAATTATAATCCTCCAACCCTCCATCCTGCACTTGCAGAAGTCGAGCGCTACAAACATCATCTGATAACTGTTTCTCTTTGATCTGACCTACCCATGTCGGCCTCACTTGCAATTCTGCTAATAAACTTCCATCATCGTATAGGCTAAGGTGGGCAAATATTGCTCTCAAGTCTGATATTACCTTACGGCTCAACGCATCTGCCACCACGTTAGCCCTACCCGATGGTACTTAATTGAGCAATCATAATCCTTTAACATCTCGATCCACCTCCACTGTCTTAAATTCAACTCTTTCTGGGTAAGAAGGTATTTCAGAATCTTATGGTCTGTATAGATGATGGACCTCTCCCCATACAAGTACTGTTTCCAGATCATTAGGGCGAAAACCACTGCAGCCAACCCCAGATCATGCGTCGGATAATTTACCTCATGAGGTCTCAATTGCCAAGAAGCATACGCTTCCACCTTCCCATCTTGCATCAGCACACATCCTAACCCTATATGTGACGCATCATAATAGACAGTAAACTCTTTCCCTGCCTCTGGCTGAATTAACACTGGAGCTTCTGTCAGAATCCTCTTTAACTTCTCAAAACTTTCCTACTGGTTAACAGACCACACAAACGGAACCCTTTTTCTTCACAGCTTGGTTAACGGTGCTGCAATCAAAGAAAACCCTTCCACAAACCTTCTGTAATACCCATCCAGACCAAGAAAACTTCGAATCTCTGCCACAGACTTAGGAGGTTTCCAATCCAACACACCTTTAATTTTTCGAGGGTCTACCCTAATCCCCTCAGCAGACACCACATGACCCAAGAAGGTAACTTTCCTTAGCCAGGACTCGCACTTACTGAACTTAAAGAACAATCGCTTTTCCCTCAGAATTTGCAAAACCATACGAAGATGTGAATCATGCTCCTCCTCAGATTTTGAGTAAACCAGATATCATCATATCCATAAACACTGCTGGAGCATTGGTCAACCCGAACGACATCACTAAAAATTTGTAGTGACCATAGCGAGTACGAAACGTTGTCTTATGAATATACGCCTCCTTGACCTTAAGCTAGTGATAGCCCGATCTCAAATCTATCTTCGAGAAGACTGATGCTCCCCTAAGTTGGTCGAACAGGTCGTCTATTCTTGGCAACGGGTACTTATTTTTGATCGTCAACTTATTCAACTGACGGTAATCAATGCACATATGCATTGATCCATCATTCTTCTTAACGAATAGTACCGGTGCTCCCCCAAGGCGATACACTAGGTCGAATAAAACCCCAGTCCAATAATTCCTGAATCTTCACTTTCAGCTACACTAACTCCTTCGGCGCCATTCTATATGGGGCAATAGACACCGGCATTATTCCTGATAGAAGATCAATACAAAACTCCACTTCGCGATCCGAAGGTAATCCCGGAAGCTCTTTTGGGAAAACATCAACATATTCCTTCACCGTTCAAACATTTCCCACAGTCGATTCCCTGACCTCCAAAGCACAAACGTGAGCCATAAACGCCTTACATCCCTTTCTCACCATTCTCTCAGCCTTTAAAATGGATACCACATTAGATAGGTAGTTTCTCCTCTCACCTATCACCACTATTTCTTCACCCTGGATAGTTCGTAACATCATTCCTTGGCTGCACAGTCTAAATTTGCCTGATACTTCCCTAGCCAATCCATCCCTAAGATTAAGTCGAACACCCCAAACGGCAATTCCATTAGATCAACCGGGAAGACTACCCCTTGAACTTCTAGAGGTACATCCCTATACAGTTTATTCACCACTACAGATTGTCCTAGAGGGCTAAATATAGTCATCTCCCTAGAAGAAGCCTCAAAATCTACATTCAGAGTCCTGATATAGTACTAGCAGCATAAGAGTGTGTCGAACCAACGTCAATCAAAGCAGTATAAGGTATCCCATAGATAAGAAACGTACCGGTTATGACGTCTGGTGCGTCACCCTCCTCTCAGTGCCTAGCTGCATAGACCAATCCAGGCTATCTCACATCTGTGTTCCTAGCACCTCTGCCCAGTACTCCACGAACCCGACTGAATCTATTACCTCCTCTGGCTAGACCACGACCCCTCTACAATTGCCAACCATCCCTTCTGAATTCTGTACGGCCTTGCCCCTCATACTATGTCCTAACCGGCATCTATAGGCAATCCTTAATCCGATGATCCATAGACCCACATTCGAAGCATCCTTTACTTCTTGCCCAACACTCTCCCGAATGAAATTTCCCGTATTGAGTACACTGCGGTGGCCACTGAACAGCAACAGGCTTCACAGCTTAACCCGACCCACCTACTGTAGGCCACTTTTGAAAACCCCCAGTAGACCCTGATGGCCCAACACTTCTTTTATTTCTATACCTCTCCTGATTCTGCTTTTAGGATTGCTTCACCTCCTCGGCTATCTTAGCCTTTTCCACAAGAGCAACAAATTCCCTCTCTCGCTGTGGAGCAATCAACACTCGCAGCTCATCCCTCAGCCTGTCCTCAAACCAAAAATAGTGCTCATGGTCTGTGGCCATAATAACCCGGGCATAACGGCTTAAACGTAAGAATTTTGCCTCATATTCGAACATCGACCTACTCTCTTGAACCAGGCTCAAGAATGCCTTACGCTGCGCATCCATATAACTTGATCCGACGTACTTCCTCTGGAATGCTATTTTAAAGAAATCCTAGGTGATATCATCGGCCATCATGCAATCCCTGATCGTGAGCCACCACTGATAGGCCTCGTATCAAAGGAGAGACACGATCCCTTTCAACTTCTCCTCTACCGTGAAGTCAAGATCATCCATTATACGCTCAATTGCTTCTAACCAATACTCAGCTGCATTGGGGGCTACGCCAAAAATGCCCCTAAATACTTTCGCTCCATTAGCTTGGAGCCATTCGGACATAGATTTTTGAGCCCCTGTGCCTGTGCCTACCCCGACAACTCTCTCTAGAACCCGCAACATTGCCTAAGACACAGCATCGTCTCCACTCGTTTGGCCTTAAAACTCGCTTCGCGGTGGCGATGATGGTACATCATTTTCTAACCCATGACTGACCACAGCATTACGTTCTGATACAGTAAACCTGCCCCTACCACAACCATGCACATTACGCCCACGTCCTCGAGTGCTCATGACTAACATTCGCGATTTAATTTGGTTAAGAATTTTATGGGTTAATCTTTCTTTCTTCCACTGTTTATTACCGAGCAGTCTTATGAGTGTATTACAAAAGCAGTTGTTTTCGCGAACACATGCATTCTTATAGGCTTCAGTTTCTAAGGTAAAATTCCTTACTACTAGCAATCACCTTACAAAACAATTAATCTATACCACCAATGATTAGAAAACTTACCTTCGCGGATCAGTGCCAGAGACTCAAGTGCCATGCTTCTCGAAAAAAGAAAAACATTTTTCAAACCATCTACTGAGACTATTTTGGGCCTTACACTCACAGCTGAGCTTTTGAACCCAGGCTTTGATGCCAGAATTGTAACACCCCAAACCCGGTCAAAACGCTACAATCGAATCTGACGTGTCATAGAGAAGAAAATTTTTGAAAACTGAACCTAAACCCAGAGTTGAGGGAATTTTATAAGTCTCTAAGCCTTTGGCGAGGGTTTAAAATAGTTATTTAGTTCAGATTTCTTAATCAAATTCGATTCTAAGGAAAATCATATTAAGCGAGTGTTGGAAACAAAAGTTCAGTTCTAGTTGAAAATTTGAGACGATTTGTTACTAAAACCCGCCATTAATTATCCCATTGTAAAGCCATAACTTCAAAGTTTTTGTTATTATCATTTCTAAAAAAAATCATTTTGACGATTTACTAAACAACCATGCCAATATCATAACCAAAAAAAAAAACTCAAATTACATTTAAATGGCCTCATTACAACACCCAAAATCCAAATTTAAATAGTGATTAAAATAAATACGAAAATAGAGTCTCTTAAAGCATTACACATGGCCACCTCGAGTCCACCCGGCTCCATGTCTGCAGTCTAAGGTTTACCTATAAAATTTCACAGTGAGGGTGAGTCACCAAGACTCAGTATGTAAACCCTCATCTAAATGAGCTTTAAGCTCTCACACAAATTCATATGTGTTATGTATGTAATGCAACCCAAACTACATATCTTGCTCAATCTCTGTGAAACACCCCAAACCCGGCCCACGAGCCTCGACCAGATCTGGTATGTTCCTCAGGAAAAACCGGTTCAAATTCATTTGTTTTTTTGGGAAAAGCTTGAGTGATTTTGGCAGAAAACCCGAATTGTGTTGGGCTTAAGTTGAAAACTGGTTTAATTTTGAAATCAGTGTTTATTTAAAATTTTACTTTCAAATTTAGAAGACATGTCGATTCCTTTGTCTTATGTTTTATCTTTAAAATTGGAATTCATATTGTTCTAGGTGTCAAAACATTTATAGATTTATCTTGAAATAAAATTTACTTGACTTTAAATTTCGCAAAATTTGTATCGTACTGAAATAAATGGCATGCATGCATGAAATAGTTCGTACTAGGGCCTTATTACATCAAACAATCCCAAAATAAATTAAAGTACTTAATAAAATAAAAATCCAAATTAAATAAATTCCTTGCTATGCATGGCCACCTTTAAGCTCCTGCCGACCCGGTCCATTACTGATCGTCACCTGAAAAAGTTCCCTAGCAGGCGAGTCAAGCAGACTCAATGTGCACACAAACACTAAGTCTTAACAAATTTTGGCATAACAAATCATATTCATACATATCATAATTTACATTTAATGATGCATTCCGAACCCAAGCCTATATGACACCGCTACACATCACCGTGCACCATTCGCGCACAGTGGGACTACTAAGTCAACCCTCCATCCGCTACACACCATCAAAGGTAGTCGCTGCAGTCGACGTGCTCATCGCCCTTATAAAATTCGTGGCATAGCCACCAGATACATACTTTGTATCATGAGACACCATATTTAGATATCGTCTTAGGTCACCACATTCAGATATCGTGGTCTTAGGTCACCACATTCACTTCCCCTTTTTCATAATATCCCATATGCCCATGTCATACAAAATCATGCAACATAATGCCTTAGGCCCGATTTCACATTCTTATCATATTCATATTCATGGCATAACAAGTCTTATCATACTCATAGTAGTAGGAAAATGTACCTTAGTACTGTGTACCATAACATGGTACTTAGCCATATTTTCCACATTCATATAACATACATACATATTAAATAGTGCCTTAAACTTATTAAGAAATAGTGTGGGGTACACACCTGATATTAATGCCTTCCTGAAACCCGAAAACCCGATCTAACACTTTAGATCCTTAACTCCTACATTCGGCCAATATTAAAAATTTAATGAAAACCCATTCGGCCACAAATCCAAATCCCAATAGGATTATTACACTTAAAACCTACCTTGTTGTCGATTGACTTAAGAATCAAGTCCGCAATCTTTGCTATACTTCTCCTTGTATTCAGCCAAGCACTAGATCTCTACATAGGTTAGTTTTTCGACTTCCAAGATAATAAGGAATAGATCTAAGTATCGAAATAGGGCTATAGCCAATTGTCCATAGCGCTTACCTTGTGGTTTTGAAATCCTGAAATCAGCCCCCTAACCAAGGAGACGTCAAATTACCTATAGTCATAGGTTAGATTTAAATCTAATCTTTAAATCACATAATAATGGCCTATGGTCGAATATCACTTTATTGCTTACCTTAAAACTTGAGATCCCCAAAAGATCCTCTTCCAAAGTCGACAATACTTAACTCCCAAAGCATCCCTTCATAGATTCGGCCAAAGAACAACATGAGGGATTAGATCTTTAGTTTTCGACAAGCCTAAGAGTAGAAGAATGAAAACCGAATTTGATCTTACCCTTAGTGAAGAAATCGACAGCCACTATGTCAGTCACCTCTGAGTTATTCGGCTTTGAAACTTGAAGAAAAATTTGTCTGGAAGTCCCTTATATAATCGGCTCTTAAAAAGGGTAGCAAGGGTTATGGATTTGGCTTCCACAAAAGGGTCACAAAAGAAAAGGTATGAGGTAGTAAAGGCAATGGTGAAAATCTTTGAAGAAGAAACGATGGAGAAGTCGGCTAAGCTTTCTTGAGTATTCAGCTTTGGCAAAATAAAAGAGAAAGGAGAGAGTTTGTTAGAGACTTTCGGCAGAGACTTAGAAAAGAATGAAGAATGGCCTTATTTTCTCCTCTTTGCCGAAATTATCACCAAAGGAATCCCCTATTTGGCCAACACTAGCCAATTCCTAGCTTTTCTCTTATCCCTTTATCCAATAATAGAATTAATCCTCAATTATCTCTTATCACTTAAAAAAATATACCAATAATTATCCATCACTTATCCATCTATTTGCTGAATTTTAACAAAAATAAAACACCTCCCTTTTAGTGCCTTAATGCAGTCCACTTCTCCCTCTTAATGCCGAAAAATAAAAACTCCTTTTGTTTACCTTGTGGCTCGAACCTAGGCCCATTTGTATAGCTTGTGGCGTCACTTACCTGGGCTTTAAGTGGTGTCCTATAGCCACTTTACCAAGCCTATTTGTATGTCATATTTCACACACATTTTCTCTTAAGGCCCTATTCACTTAGCTCCCTTAGTAAGACTTAAAATCTAAAAATTTTCTAAGTTATTTCCCTACATTTCAAAGTTCACGATATTCATAGATCACATTCAGAACATTCATAAACTTGATATTTCATATAATTAAGCATGAATGCACAAGCCCATTTCCAGGATATTACAGTTCTACCCCCTTAAAATAATTTCATCCTCGAAATTACCTGACTAAAATAAGTGATGGTATTGCTGTCGCATTGCCTCTTCTGGTTCCCACGAAGCTTCTTCCGATCCATGATTTCTCCATAACACTTTGACTAAAGGCACTGATTTTCGTCGTAACACCTTCACATCTCGTTCTAGAATCTGAATCGGCTCTTCCTCGTAGGACAAGTCTGACCTTAGCTCCACCTCTTCGATTGGTACCACATGAGATGGATCCGATCGATAGCGACGTAGCATGGACACATGGAATACGTCATGCATCTACTTCAACTCAGGTGGCAATTCCAACTGATATGCCACTGGTCCAACTCGCTTCAACACTCGATAGGGTCCTATAAACCTTGGGCTTAGCTTCCCTTTCCGACCAAATCTCATCACCTTCTTCCAAGGCGAAACCTTAAGGAATACTTTGTCTCCCACATCAAATTCGATTTCCTTCCATTTATGATCTGCGTACGACTTTTATCTATCAGATGCTTCCTTCAACCGTGCATGAATTATCTCAACCTTCTCTTCAGATTCTGCCACTAATTCGGGTCCCAAAACTCGACGTTCTCCTAATTCTGCCCAACACGTAAGAGTTCGACACCTCTAACCATACAACCTTCATACGGTGCCATTCGAATACTGGCCTGATAGTTGTTGTTGTAGGCAAACTCTGCTAAAGGAAAATACTCCTCCCAACTTCCTCTGAAATCCATCACACAGCCCCTCAACATGTCCTCTAAAACTTGAATTACCCGCTCAGACTGCCCGTCAGACTGTGGATGAAAAGCCGTAGTAAAATCCAACTTAGTGCCTAGAGCCTGATGTAACGCTTTCCAGAATTGAGAAGTAAACCTTGGGTCCCTATCTGAGATAATCGACACCGACACTCCATGCAACCTTACAACTTCTGCCACATATAACTTTACCAACCTCTGCAAAGAATAGTTGACTCTCACCGGAATAAAGTGTGCGGACTTGGTCAAACGATCCACTATTACCCATACCGAGTCCTTCTTAGTAGGCGTAAGGGGAAACCCACTAACGAAGTCCATGGTAATTCGCTCCCACTTCCACTGCGGAATCATGATTGGCTGAAGCAATCCCGACGGAACCTGGTGTTCAGCCTTAACTTGCTGAGACGTCAAACACTTACCAACCAATTTCAGAACTTCCTTTTCGCACTGTGCCACCAAAGCGCTCTCCCAAGTCTCTGTACAACTTAGTGCCTCCAGGATGCATAGCATAAGGGCTACTATGCGATTCCTGAAGAATCCGTCGTCTAAGTTCCTTATCCTTGGGCATACAAACCTTGTTCCTGAAACATAACACTCCTTCACCATTAATGCCATAATCTTCCAACTCTCCATTTTGTACTTGCTGTAGCTTAGCACCTAGGTCCTCATTAGCCAACTGTCCCTCTTTCACTTCATTCAACCATGATGGCTTAACTTGCAACTCTGCCAATAGACTTCCATCATCATACAAACTCAGATGTGCAAACATCGCCCTCAGATCTGACACAACTTTTCAACTTAGGGCATCAGCCACTATATTCGCCTTGCCCGGATGATACTCTATGGAACAATCATAGTCCTTCAGTAATTCCACTCACCTTCACTGTCTCAAGTTTAACTCCTTCCGAGTCAACAAATACTTAAGACTCTTGTGGTCTCTATAAATTATCGACTTTTCTCCATAGAGATAGTGTCTCCACACCTTAAGAGCAAATACCACTGCTGCTAATTCCAAGTCGTGAGTCGGGTAGTTAACCTTATGAGGCCTTAGTTGCTGAGACGTATACGCTACTACTTTCCCGTCTTGCATCAATACACATCCTAATTCCGTGTGTGAAGCATCACAGTACACCACAAAATCCTTTCCTCCCTCATGCTGAATCAAAACTGGAGCCTCGGTCAAGACCCTCTTAAGCTTCTCAAAGCTTTCCTATTGCTTATCTCCCCATACGAAAGGTACTTCATTCCTCAACAACCTTGTCAAAGGTGTAGCAATCGACGAGAACCCTTCCATAAACCTTTTGTAGTAGCCTGCCAATCCCAAGAAGCTACGAATTCTAGCCACTGACCTAGGTGGTTTCCAATCTAGCACTGCTTCAATCTTCCTAGGATCCACCTTTATTCCTTTTGTAGACAACACATGTCCTAAAAACGCAACCTCTTTCAGCCAAAATTCACACTTGCTGAATTTGGCATAGAGCTTTTTCTCCCTTAGCACTTGCAGCACAACTCGGAGATGCTCATCATGCTCCTCTTCGGACTTGGAGTACACCAAGATGTCGTCGATAAACACAACGACGAACCAATCCAAGTAGGGTTGAAAAACCCGGTTCACCATATCTATGAACGCAGCTGGGGCGTTCGTCAATCCAAACGGCATTACAACAAACTCATAGTGGCCGTACCTTGTCCTAAAGCCTGTCTTATGGATATCCACTTCCTTCACCTTCAACTGATGGTATCTAGACCTTAAATCGATCTTGGAGAAAACTGCTGCTCCCTTAAGCTGATCGAACAGGTCGTCTATCCTTGGCAAGGGGTACTTGTTCTTGATGGTCAACTTGTTCAACTGACGATAGTCTATGCACATACACATAGTTCTATCCTTCTTCTTCACAAGCAGGACTAGTGCTCCCCATGGAGACACACTGGGTCGGATAAACCCACGATCAAGTAGTTCTTGGATTTGAGCCTTGAGCTCAACCAACTCCTTTGGTGCCATTCTATAAGGGGCAATTGACACAGGAGCTATTCCCGGCAGCAAGTCAATTCCAAACTCCACCTCCCTATCTGAGGGTATTCTTGGTAATTCCTCTAGAAACACATCCTCAAAGTCCCTTACAGTTCTAACTCCACTGAAACCTCCTTCCTTTCCATCTAACGCACTTACAAAGGCTAAGAATGCCCTGCACCCTTTACGAACCATCTTTTCAGCCTTTAGCGCTGAAACTACATTAGACAAGTAGTTTCTTCTTTCTCCTATCATAATGACCATCTCATCCTCCAGGGTCCTTAATTCCATTCCCTTAGCTGCACAGTCCAACATAGCCCGATGGCCCACTAGCCAGTCCATTCCAAGTATGAGATCGAACTCTCCAAAGGAAAGTTCCATCAGGTCGGCAAAAAATACCACGCCTTGAATTTCTAAAGGTACACTTCGAAAGACCTTATTCACCACTACGGTTTGACCTAGTGGGCTTACTACTGATCATCTCCCTACTAAAGGTTGGAGGCTATGCCTAGTGTTTCAACTACACTACAGGCAACATAAGAATGGGTCGAGCCCACATCGATCAAAGCATAATAAGGTTTTTCACATATAAGAAACGTACCGGTTATGACGTCCGGCACGTCTCTATCCTCCCTACGGTGAATCGCATAAACCAAACCCGGCTACCTTGCCTCAGTATTAACAGCACCTCGACCCAATGTTCCACGTCCTCTGCCAGCACCATTTCCTCTGTTATTCAGACCACGACCCGGCTGAGGCTACTGTCCACCTCTACCAACCTGATTAACATTCTGACCTACTGGTCGATTCCCATCTGGTCTTATTGGGCAGTCCTTAATCATATGGTCCTTTGACCCACATTTAAAACATCCACTGTCTTCTTCCAAAGATTCGCCTAAGTGTTTCTTCCCACACCGCTCACAAATGCGATATTGCCCTCTAGTACCCTTTTGTCGACCTCATGACCCATCAACTCTAGGCCTTTTCTCGAGCATTCCCAGATGATCCAGACGACCCAAATCCTCTCTTCTGCTTATTTCGGTCCGTGTTTTCCTCACAGAGTCCTTAATTCCTTCCACTATCTTAGCTTTCTCTACTAAAGTAGAAAACTCTCACTCTTGATGTGGAGCGACAACCAACCTCAGGTCATCCCTTAGTCCGTCCTCAAATCGGACACACCGCTCATGCTCTGTTGCCACCACTCCTAGAGCATACCGGCTTAACCTTAGAAATTCAGCTTCATACTTTGCTACTAACTTGTTCCCTTGAACCAGCCCCAAAAATGCCTTCCTCTTCTCATCAATATAACGTGTGCCGACATACTTCTTCTGATATACCGCCTTAACATATTCCCAGGTCAGATCCTCAGCTGTGGCACCATCCCGAACTGTTAACCACCATTAATACGCTTCATCGCGTAGTAGTACCACCATTTCTTTCAACTTCTCCTCAGGGGTCAGATCGAGCTCATCCATAATTCGCTTGGTCGCCTCCAATCAGTATTCAGCTGTACTGGGTGCCACACCAGATACTCCACGGAACACCTCAGCTACGTTGGCTCGGAGTCGCTCAAGTACAGATTTTCGAGCTCTCATATTCCCTCCAGCACCAGCCACCATTTCAAGAACTCGCAACACAGCCTGCGATACAGTATCTTCTCCCATCTGATCTTGTTGCTCAACACCAACAGCTAGTGGTGGTGGCAGTGGTACCTCATTCTCAGATCCTTGTCCCGATTTAATGGGTTTCGACACGGTCATTCTACCTCGACCGCGTCCTCGTACATTCCGACCACGTCCCCTAGAGCTCATTTCTACAATCGCGCTTTAATCTAGTTTAAGAAATTTTATGCATTAGCCATTGTTTTACTAATTATTCGCGAAGAAGTTTTATGAAATGAGTTTAGGAGCAGTTCTTTCGATCAATCAAAGTTTCAAGTTTTCTATCCTAATTCACCGAAAAGCACATCCATTCCATAGTATCTACCATACACATTCACTTTTTGGACATTTCTGTCTATTCCTATCCCAGGGGTATTTTCGTAATTTGTCCTACAGAGGTATTTTCGTAATTTGTCTTACAGGGGTATTTTTCGTAATTTGTCAAAATAAGGTTCCTTGGAATTTTTTTTTCAATAAGGGTATTCTGGTAATTTTGCATTCCTGGGGGTATTTTGGGAAATTTGGAAATCTGAGGGTATTTTAGTAATTAACCCAGGTGAATTTGTAAATCTTAATAAATTAATGATATTTTGAAATTTACAAAACTTGGGGGTTCTTTTTGAAAATTTTTCTTTCCAAATCGGTGATGTTGTAAAAATTTTGGGTTTCAGGGTTTTTTTGATAATTTTGTAAGTTAGGGGCAATCTCGTAAATTTTCAAATCAGGGTATTTTAAATTTTCACAAGTTAGGGTTTTATGGATACCTTTGCAAAATAGGGAAATTTTATAAAGTAAAGAAGTTTTGATAAAACTGTGGGTAATATGAGTATTTTGTAAAACAAGGGCATTTTGGTAATCTTACCACTAGGGGCATTTTAGTAATTTTGAAAAAAAATATTTCAGAAAAATTTTTTATAAAGTAGCTCTTACAAATCAACAGGGTAATTTAGTAATTTTTTAAACTAGGGTTTCCATAAAAATACAGCTAGTCCCTTTCGGGTTTTAGTTAGAGGTTTAGCCCGTGATTAAGTTCTTTTTGTTAGGGTGAACCGAGGCTCCGCACCAGGTAGGATTCGAGTGGAGAGGAGGTGAGTCACAATGACTACTTAAGTACCAAGCTCCCACCGAAACCAATCCTAGACATGCATACCACGGTTGCCACACCCTAACTCAGCGACTTAATCATGGGTTTGTTTAGTTAGGCATTTAAGTCTTATGTTTTTGTTGGGGTACACTAGTCTTAGGGTTCAAGTACTTAATCTCTATTCTACGTTCCATTTCTACCCTTCTATAAATCATAATATAAATCACACAAGTGATCGGAGTACTTACCTAGTGGACTTCGGGTCGGAGACTTAGTGTGCCATGCCAGAAAAACCTGCTTAATTCACAAAAATTCCTTTTGGGCTTAACTTTTAAAACGTCTTGGGCCTTAAACCCAAGGCCGAGAGTTTAAAACTAGGCTCTGCTACCAAACTGAAACACCCCAAACTCGGCCCACGAGCCTCGACCAGATCTGGTATGTTCCTCAGGAAAAACCGGTTCAAATTTATTTGTTTTTTTTTTTTTGGAAAAGCTTGAGTGATTTTGGTAGAAAACCCGAAATGTGTTGGGCTTAAGTTGAAAACTGGTTTAATTTTGAAATCAGGGTTTATTTAAAATTTTACTTTCAAACTTAGAAGCCATGTCGATTCCTTTGTCTTAGGTTTTATCTTTAAAATTGGAATTCATATTGTTCTAGGTGTCAAAACATTTATAGATTTATCCTGAAATAAAATTTACTTGACTTTAAATTTGGTAAAATTTGTATCGTACTGAAATAAATGGCATGCATGCATGAAATAGTTCGTACTAGGGCCTTATTACATCAAACAATCCCAAAATAAATTAAAGTACTTAATAAAATAAAAATCCAAATTAAATAAATTCTTTGCTGTGCATGGCCACCTTTAAGCTCCTGCCGACCCGGTCCATTCCTGATCGTCACCTGAAAAAGGTTCCCACAACGGAGTGAGTCAAACAGACTCAATGTGTACACAAATACTAAGTCTTAACAAATTCTAGCATAACAAATCATATTCATACATATCATAATTTACATTTAATGATGCATTCCCGAACCCAAGCCTATATGCCACCCGCTACACATCACCCGTACCATCCTGCACACCGTGGGGACTACTAAGTCAACCCTCCATCTGCTACACACCATCGAAGGCAGTCGCTATAGTCGACGTGCTTATAGCCCTTATAAAATTCGTGGCATAGCCACCAGATACATACTTTGTGTCATGAGACACCATATTCAGATATCGTGGTCTTAGGTCACCACATTCAGATATCGTGGTCTTAGGTCACCGCATTCACTTCCCCTTTTTCATAATATCCCATATGCCCATGTCATACAAAATCATGCAACGTAATGCCTTAGGCCCGATTTCACATTCTTATCATATTCATATTCATGGCATAACAAGTCTTATCATACTTATAGTAGGAGTAGGAAAACGTACCTTAGTACTGTGTACCATAACATGGTACCTAGCCATATTTTCCACATTCATATAACATACATACATATTAAATAGTGCCTTAAACTTATTAAGAAATAGTGTGGGGTACACACCTGATATTAATGCCTTCCTGAAACCCGAAAACCCGATCTAACACTTTAGATCCTTAACTCCTACATTCGGCCAATATTAAAAATTTAATGAAAACCCATTCGGCCACAAATCCAAATCCCAATAGGATTATTACACTTAAAACCTACCTTGTTGCCGATTGACTTAAGAATCAAGTCTCGCAATCTTTGCTATACTCCTCCTTGTATTCGGCCAAGCACTAGATCTCTACATAGGTTAGTTTTTCGGCTTCCAAGATAATAAGGAATAGATTTAAGTATCAAAATATGGCTATAGCCGATTGTCCATAGCGCTTACCTTATGGTTTTGAAATCCCAAAATCAGCCCCCTAACCAAGGAGACGTCGAATTACCTATAGTCATAGGTTAGATTTAAATATAATCTTTAAATCACATAATAATGGCCTATGGCCGAATATCACTTTATTGCTTACCTTAAAACTTGAGATCCCGAAAAGATCCTCTTCCAAAGTCGACAATACTTAACTCCCGAAACACCCCTTCATAGATTCGGCCAAAGAACAACATGAGGGATTAGATCTTTAGTTTTCGACAAGCTAAGAGTAGAAGAATGAAAACCAAATTTGATCTTACCCTTAGTGAAGAAATCGACAACAGCTATGTCAGTCACCTCTGAGTTATTCGGCTTGGAAACTTGAAGAAAAATTCATCTGGAAGTCCCTTATATAATCGGCTCTTGAAAAGGGTAGCAAGGGTTATGGATTCGGCTTCCACAAGGGTCACAAAAGAAAAGGTATGAGGTAGTAACGGCAATGGTGAAAATCTTTGAAGAAGAAATGATGAAGAAGTCAGCTAAGCTTTCTTGAGTATTCAGCTTTGGCAAAATAAAAGAGAAATGAGAGAGTTTGCTAGAGACTTTCGGCAGAGACTTAGAAAAGAATGAAGAATGGCCTTATTTTCTTCTCTTTGCCGAAATTATCACCAAAGGAATCCCCTATTCGGCCAACACTAGCCAATTCTTAGCTTTTCTCTTATCCCTTTATTCAATAATAGAATTAATCCCTCAATTATCTCTTATCACTTAAAAAAAAAATATACCAATAATTATCCATCACTTATCCATCTATTTGCCAAATTTTAACAAAAATAAAACACCTCCCTTTTAGTGCCTTAATGTCGTCCACTTCTCCCTCTTAATGCCAAAAAATAAAAACTCCTTTTGTTTGCCTTGTGGCTCGAACCTAGGCCCATTTGCATAGCTTGTGGCATCACTTACCTGGGCTTTAAGTGGCGTCATATAGCCACTTTACCAAGCCTATTTGTATGTCATATTTCACATACATTTTCTCTTAAGGCCCTATTCACTTAGCTCCCTTAGTAAGACTTAAAATCTAAAAATTTTCTAAGGTATTTCCCTACATTTCAAAGTTCACGATATTCATAGATCATATTCAGAACATTGATAAACATGATATTTCATATAATTAAGCATGAATGCACAAGCCCATTTCCAGGATATTACACTCCGCATCTCTTGAATTTACCCAATAACTGTGGCACCTAGCCACTGGTGGTTCCTAACTACTTGTGACAAATGTCACAAAAGAGAATACGTGGGGCCAACCCACTTGTGGTACCAAACCACTGGTGACAATCCCGTAATGAATATATGAGGGGCCAACCCATTGTGGTACCAAACCACTGGTGGTTCCAAACCACTGAGACTTAGTTACAAAGGTATTATGTGGGGCCAATCCATTTGTGGTACCAAACCACTGGTGACAGTCTAAAAGAGATCACGTTTTTCTCCCTCATCACATCACACCCCAAGTCCATGTCATGTTTAACAGTCAATATGGTATGATCATACTTTCAAATGCATAACAATCAACCATTCCATTCATACATACTTTTACTAACAACAGAGTATTAAGAACTACCCAGAATCCTTGATCTAAACCCGCAAGGGTATTTCTAGTGACCAATATCGTCACTTCAGCTTTTAGGCGTAACAGTTAATAACATAACTAACATACAATGTGTGTGAGAGTGACAAACTTGATAACACTATCACTAATCAGAATTACTGCTATCTGCCTACGACTCTGCTAAGAAGCCAACCCACAACCTGGTGGCCAATCCCGCACCGCTGATACTGCTCGCTTCTTAAACTTAGACGATGGATTTACGGGTCCAACCCCCTCCTTAGAATTGCTAGATCGATAAAAAATCGAAAGCTTTAGGCTTGGTTCACAAGTCAAGCAAATCCCAAAAATCTCTAAAAAGAATGCGACACCACTTCCACCATAACTCCTAACGAATAACACTCGAGGATTCGACTTACGCTCCCAGCAAAAAAGGTGATTCGATTCGGCTTCAAATCGGTAGATGTCCCACAAGTGAACGGGAAACCAAGGAGTATTCGGCACTTGATAAAAATAGGAAAAAGATAAGAGTTTGAAGAAAAAGAAGAAAGGTAATGGTAGTTTTGGCTATGAAGAAATGGATACCTAATGGCCTTTGTGGATTCGGCTAACAAATGTTATGGATGAAGAAGAGAAAAGAGGGAGAAGAGAATAAACCGAGGAAACAAAAATGAAAAGGAGAACTAGGAGTGAATGGAGGTTCGGCTAAATAAGAAATAGAAGAGATAGAAAGATGAAATGGAGAATGGGGTTTCGACTTCTGTTGACAAAGCAAAGAACCTAAGTTGCCAAAATGCAAAGAGAGGATGAGAGAAAAGAATTGATTTTTGGTTTTGACTAAAGAAGAATGAATACTTGCTCTTGAGAATTTCGGCTATTCACAGAAAAGGGACCGCATTGCTCAAAATGTCTTACACTCAAATGCCAAAACTAACACCACAAAAGTTTAGCACCTAAAGCTAACCCCTCTTGGATATTTGGCACACTCTCACACACCTCAAAATCGAATGCCCAACATCACCTAACCCTTTTCAAAATTTGGCTAGCACCCCACACCCCTTTAATCCCTTCTTTTTTCCTTAATTTCCTCTTGATCACTCATTCGAATTTGTTTGAAAGCTTCCAAACCCACTTTTTACTCCTATCTATACATTTGAATTCTTTTGACCCATTCAACTCTCCCCTCTTCAAGCATCCGAGCCGAACTCTACCTCTGCTTCCCTTGACACCAAAACGAGTTCTTAAAATGAGGAATACGCGACTTGAACCTGCTCCCTCCAACTCCCTAGTGGCATCACTTACCTCAACCCTTAAGTGGCGCCTCCTTGCCACCTTACTAAGGCACTCTTTTGTGTCATCCAACACATACAATATCTCTTAAGGCCTAACTTAGCTAATGTACCCTTAAAGTGCCTAAAACAGAAATTTTCAGCAAGGCTCAGGCTTAACCCCAAACCTTCTTGGGACCCCCAAACACACCAACATAGCACACAAAGCATAACATACGCACAAAATATAACAAATGCAAAGCCCCCAATTCAGGATGTTCCAGATTAGGATACTTACAAGCAAAGAAAGACATTCCAAAAGCCTATATAAACACCCTAGAGGCCAATCTTCAAGGGGGGTTCAGCTAGGCCAATGAGCCATGCCAAAGAAGCCGAATTGTGGGATTCACTAGAAAAAAGCCAGTGATATGTCCCAGAAGCCGGAATCACACTCAAGATTGAGGATCTCCCCTTCAATTCCTTTAGGGGGTTTTAGGGTTTTCTTTATCTTTTATTTTATATTTTCTTCTGAGATGTATTCTTTCATGACTATGAACTAAACCCCTCAAATACCTGAGGGGGATGAAACCTAAGACGGGTCATGTTATTGTTTTCTGAACTATATGATAAATACTGGGTTTTTTCTTAACTATGTGTTCTTAATTCTTGCTTTGATTGTTTAGGATATTGATTCAAGTATTGATGTGCTTAGGCAGAGGAGGAATATTCCCTATTTAAGAGTAGATCTAGTATAGTTAAGCGGCGTTGATCGCAACCCTAGAAATAGGATGACAAAAATCTGTCGGATTAGGGTCAAACCTAATATGGGAGTCCATTGAGTTAATGCAATTCTAGGGTTTTAATTAGAAAGAGATTTCAATTAATGAACCTAGGGTTAAACGTTAGTAGCCTCAAGAGAGGTATTAATATAAATTAGGGAATCCTATAGATCAAGTCAAGTGAATAAATCGTCTAGTTCAAAGTTAGATAACAAGTCAAGTCTGGATGGATTTTTGCTCGGGTATTGTCTTAATCAATTGGTTTTCCCACAAGTATTTCCCCAATTCCTTCTCTGTTTCTTAGCATCTTTAGCTTAGTAGTTAGTTAATTTTAGGTTGAAAAACAATTCTATTAATTCTTAGGCTAAATAATAAGAAGAAAGTTAGTATTAGTACTTTTGGTTCCCTTGGGTTCGACAATTCGGTCTTGTCACTAAACTATACTACTATTCGATAGGTGTGCTTGCCTCAATTGTGGTGATAGTTAGTTTCTAGGCTCAATCATTCATTATATAAATTTTAAGACTTTTTCCACCACCACCATCTATATAAGTACACACATTTCATTTATTTTGCATTTTAGTCCTTCAATTTTTCATTTTCACAATTTATCCCAAATTACTCAAATTCATCAAAAATTCAAAGACAAAACATGTTAATCTATCACATATCTCTCATATTTCATCACCATCCAACACAAAGCTCAAACATTCATCAATGGCACATTTCAAAATCATTATCAAATTCCAAAATTGAGACATGGGCTTAAGATAATACGAAGCAACGATCATGAAGACGTAAAAATTATCCAAAACATAGCTAGTTGCATACCTTAATCAAGCTCAAACCTAGGCCGAATGTAACAAGGCTTTAAACTCTTCTTTTTCTTTCAATTTTCGGTGCAAACAAAGATGATAATCTTCTATTTTCATGTTTTTGTTATAATTATTTAACTTATTAACTAATTTACAATTTTAACCTTTGATAAAAACATATAATAATACATAATGGTTGGTTATAAATGTCCATTAACATAATAATGGCATAATAACCTTTTAAGGACTTATAACAAATCAAATCATAGCAATTTAGCACATTAACAATTAAAATGCCACTTTTACAATTTTTGTGATTAAGTCATTTTCTCAAATTAAGAACACAAACAATAAAATTAATTCACGAAATTTTCACACATGCTTAATCACATACTGCAAGCACAGAAAATAATATTAAAATATTTTTCGACTCGGATTTGTGACCTCGAAACCACTATTCTGACTAAGGTTTAAATCAAACTGTTACATGGAGATAACTCCAAATGGCTTATTGAATGTATTAGTTCTATAGGTATAATTTTTTTCACTCCCATTAAAAATGTTCTTTATGTCAATGGTCTTAAGCATAACCTACTTAGCATTAGTCAACTTTGTGACAAGGGATTCAAAGTAATATTTGACTCTAATGGTTGTTAAGTTGTAGATATTGTAAATAATAGGATTCTTTTTGTAGGACATAGGGCAGGTAATATTTTTAGGGTGCATCTTGATAACATATCTTCCTCTAATATTTACTTTATGGCTAATAATGAAAATGTATGTTGGCTATGGCATAGAAGATTAGGACATGCAAGCATGAATGTTATTTCAAAGCTCATTAAAAATGAACTTCTTGTTGGCATGCCTAACTTTCCTATTGACTTTGATAAAGTATGAGATGCATGTGCTAAAGGTAAACATAAGAGAGCATCTTTTGAATCTATAAATATAGTTTCTACTTCTAAAGTAGTCCACATTATTCATATTGACCTTTTTAGACCCATTAGAACTATGAGTTTAGGAGGTAAATAATATGTATTTATTATTGTTGATGATTATTCTAGATATACATGGGTTTTCTTCTTGTTTTCAAAAGATGAAGCTTTAGAAAAATTTATTACTTTTTGTAAAATGATTCAAAACCAAGTGGGATATTCAATTTCAAGTGTAAAAAGTGATTATGGAAAAGAACTTGAAAATATTGGTTTTGTTAATTTTTGTAATGAACATGGTATTAATCACAATTTTTCAGCACCTAGAACCCATCAACAAAATAGAGTCGTTGAAAGGAAAAATATGACCTTAGAGGAAATGGCTAGAACCATGTTATGTGAAAATAATTTGCCCAGATATTTTTTGGTGGAAGCCATAAACACTTCTTGCTATATTATAAATAGAGATATGGTTAGGCCTATTTTGAAGAAAACTTCTTATGAACTTTTTAAAGGAAGAAAGCCTAACATAAGATACTTTCATCCTTTTGGTTGAAAATGTTTTGTTTTGAATAATGGAAAAGAAAATTTAGGAAATTTTGATGCCAAAAGTGATAAAGGTATTTTTCTTGGATATTCCACAAATTCTAAAGATTATAGAATTTTTAACAAGAGAACCCTTGTTGTAGAAGAATCTATACATGTTATTTTTTATAATTCTAGCTCTCCTTCTAGAAAGGAATCCATTGATTTTGACGATATATAAATATATCAAGTTGAGTAAAATCAAGTATCACATGATGATTAAGGTATAAGTGAGTTGGTTCAAAAAATCAAAATTGATGAACTCCAAGAACCAACTCACGTTGAAAGAGAATCTAGCCACCCAAGAGAGCTTTCATATGATAAGGATGGACACATCATTGGTGATCCACCTAAAAGGGTAATTACTAGATCTTCAATTAGAAATACTTGTAATTATGTTGCCTTCATTTCTTGCATAGAAACTAAAGACATTAATGTTGTTTTAAATGATGAACTTTGGATTATGACTACGCAAAAAGAGTTATCAATTTGAAAGAAATCAAGTACATAATTTAGTTGATAGACCTAGTAATCATCCAACTATAGGAAGTAAATGAGTCTTTAGAAATAAACTTGATGAAAATGGTAACATTGTTAGAAACAAGGCTAGATTAGTTTCCAAAGGATATAGCCAAGAGGAAGGTATAGAATATGATGAAACTTATGCACCGATAGCTAGGTTAGAAGCCATTAGGATGTTATTAGTTCTTGCATGTTCAAATAATTTCAAACCTTTTTCAAATAGATGTCAAAAGTGCATTTTTAAATGGTGATAAACCGTAATATGTTCATATTTTAATCCCACATTTAGCATACTTTTGGATGATTTATTCCCTGAATTGTGGAATTTGGTGCTCCCAATCCTTTAATTTCATGTTTTATACTTAGGAAAGCACCGGAGGATAAAAAGAACGAGAAACGGGCCGAAAAAAGAGAAAATCAGTCAAAGTACGAAATCAACATGGCCTAGGCCCGAAACACACGACCGTGAATCCTTAGCAGATCTGACCATGGCCTGGCCTCGAATCACACAGCCGTGCCACACGGGTGTGTCCCTGTTGCAGCAAAGAAGAGTTCTATTCGGATTAGGGTACTGAGGCAAAGAAAGACATTCCAAAAGCCTATATAAACACCCTAAAGGCCAACCTTAAAAGGGGCGTTCAGCTAGGCCGAGGAGCTGAGCCAGAAAGGCCAAATTGTGGGATTCACTCAAAGAAAGCTAGTTGATCCATCCCAGAAGCCGAAATCACACTCAAGACTGAGGATCTCTCTTTCAATTCTTTCAGGGAGTTTTAGGGTTTTCTTTATGTTTTGTTATTTTTCTTCCGAGATGTATTGTTTCATGGTTATGAACTAAACCCCTCAAATACTTGAGGGGGATGAAACCTAAGACGGATCTTGTTATTGTTTTCTGAGCTATATGATAAATACTTATTTGTTCTTAACTATGTGTTCTTAATTTTTGCTTTGATAATTCAGGATATTGATTCAAGTATTGATGTGCTTAGGCAGAGGAGGAATATTCCCTGTTTAAGAGTAGATCTAGCATAGTTAAGCAGAGTTGATCGCAACCCTAGAGATAGGATGATGAAAATCTATCGGATTAGGGTCAAACCTAATATAGAAGTCCATAAATCGAGTTAATGTAATTCAAGGGGTTTTAATTAGAAAGAGATTTCAATTAATCAACCTAGGGTTAGACGTTAGTAGCCTGGAGAGGTATTAATATAAATTAGGGAATCCTACGGATCAAGTCAAGTGAATAAATCGTCTGGCTCTGAGTTAGATAACAAGTAAAGTCTAGATGGATTCTTCCTCGGGTATTTTCTTAATCAATTGGTTTTCCCACAAGTATTTCCCCAATTCCTTCTCTATGTCTTAGCATATTTAGCTTAGTAGTTATTTAATTTTAGATTAAACAACAATTCCCTTAATTCTTAAGCTAAATAATAAAAATAAAGTTAGTATTAGTACTTTTGGTTCCTTTGGGTTCGACAATCCGGTCTTGCCACTATACTATACTACTGTTCTATAGGTACGCTTGCCTCAATCGTGGTGATAGTTAGTTTATAGGCTCGATCATTCATTATATAAATTTTTAAGACTTTTTCCACCACCGTCAAGTTTTTGGTGCCGTTGCCGGGGAACTAAAATATTAAGAACGCTTAATTTTTTTTTACTTTAGCCATATTTTATTTTTACAATTAAATTTTATTTTTACTTTTCTAATTTTCTTTTTCTTTTTATCTGTTCCTAGTAGGCACCTCTAGTTTATGACTAGAAGGAACCCGACATGACCCTTAATTTACGATAGTGATACTAAAGGTACTGTTCGCAGAAATCGTAGAGAAATAAGGCAAAGCTTAAACTACATACAAGAAGAGCAAGAAGACGAAATTAATACTATTGAAGAGATGGCCGAGAATAATCCGCTACCTCAAGAGGTGGGCAAAAATCATGCTCCTCGAACTATTTATGATTATGCTAAACCTAATTTAACAAGAACTGAGTCAAGTATTGTTAAACCTGCTATTGTTGCAAATAATTTTGAACTAAAACCTAACACAATTCAGATGATACAGCAATTTGTTCAGTTTGATGGTTTGCAGGATGAAGATCCAAATACTCACTTGGCGAATTTCCTAAAATTTTGCGATACTTTCAAAATTAATGGTGTTTCTGATGATGCCATCCGTCTTCAATTATTTCCCTTTTCCTTGAGGAATAAAGCTAAACAATGGCTGAATTCTCTTCCACAAGGATCAATCATTACATGGGATCAAATAATCGAAAAATTTTTATTAAAATATTTTTCGCCGACCAAAACGGCCAGATTAAGGAATGATATCTCTTCATTTGTGTAGATGGATTTAGGAACACTATACGATGCATGGGAGAGATGCATAGATCTATTAAGAAGGTGCCCACACCATGTATTACCCTTGTGGCTACAGGTTCAAACTTTTTACAACGGTGTGAACCCTTCAACTAGGCAGTTGATTGATTTAGCTGCCAGCAGGACCCTGAATAACAAAACACCTGAGGCGGCCTACAAATTCATTCAAGAGATGTCACTGAACAACTATTAGTGGCATGTTACAAGGACAAGGCCAACAAAAGTCACCAATGTTTTCAACCTTGGCGCAGTAACCATGCTATCAAACCAGGTAGAACTTTTAAATAAGAAAATTGATGGCTTATGTGGTTCTTCCCAGGTACATCCAGCTGTACAATACGATATGAATGGATGAGGGATGAGGGATACAGAATATCTACCTTACAACCCGAGCGCTGAAAACGAGTAGATAAACTATATGGGTAGTTTTAAATCTCAAAATAACCCTAATAGTAATACTTATATTCCAGGTTGGAGGAACCACCCCAATTTCTCATGGAGTGGTCAAGGAAATAAGAGACAACAACCCCCTCCGAACTTCCAACAACAACCCTACCCACAGGTAAAGAAGCCAAACCTTGAGAATATGCTGACAAAATTCATAGCGATTTTAGAAACACGTTTCTAAAACACCGAAACAACACTTAAAAATAAACAAGCATCAATTCAAGGGATCGAAAACTAGTTAGGGCAACTTGCTAAGCTGATCTCCGAACGACCGTAAGGTAGCTTGCCAAGAAACACTGAAACTAACCCAAAAGAGCAACTTCAAGCCATAACAAGTCATGACAGTGAAGGGTTAGATGAACCAAACCCAAGGCAAGAACCTATGGTAGGCGAAGGTAAGGTTGAGGTAAGCCAAGAAAAATCAAACCAGTAATTAAAGAATAGCAACCTCGTATACCATACCCCAATGCGATGAAGAAAGACAACACAGACGAACAATTCGGTAAATTTCTTATTCTTTTAAAGAAATTACATATTAACTTATTGATCGTTGTTTTGTCGAGTTTTAAAATTTATAAAGAGAATGATCGAACCTGGAAACTAACTCTGATAATGATTTAAGGCAAGTGAACCTATCGAATAGTAGTATAGCTTAGGAAAGACCGGATTGTCAAACCCAAATGAACTAAAAGTACAAATACTAACCTTCTTTCTATTATTTTGCCGAAATATTAAGTGATTGGTTGTTTAATCTAAAACTAACTAACTACTAAGCTAAAGACGTAAAGATAAAAAGAATGAATTGGGGAAATATTGTTGAGAAAACTCACCTGAATTAAGACGATACCCTTAGGAAGAATCCACCTAGACTTCACTTGTTATCTAACATTGAACCAGACGATTTATTCACTTGACTTGATCTGTAAGATTCCTAATTTATATTAAACCCTCTCTCGAGGCGAATAACGTCTAACCCTAGGTTGATTAATTGAAATCTCTTTCTAATTAAAACCCCTAGAATCACATTAACTCGATCTATGGACTCCCATATTAAGTTTCACCCTAATCCAGCAAAATCTTATCACCCTATCTCTAGGCGCGCAATCAACTCCGCTTAATTATGCTAGATCTACTATTAAGCAGGGACTTTTGCTCCACCACCTAAGCACATTCAACTTGAATTAATATCCTAGAAATATTAACACAAGAATTAAGCACACATAATTAAGAACAAATCAAGTATTTATCATATGGTTTAGAAAACAATAACAAGATCCATCTTAAGTTTCATCCCCTTCAAGTATCTGAAGGATTTAGTTCATCACGATAAAAGAAAACATCTCAGAAGAAAAGATAAAACAAAACATAAGAAATCCCTAAAATCCCCTGAAGGAATTGAAGGAGAGATCTACTGTCTTGAGTAGAATTCTGGCTTCTTGAGATGGATCAATTGGCTATCTTCGAGTGATTCCCACAAACCTTACCTTTCTGGCTCGGCTCCTTGGCCAACCACTGGCTCTGGCAGAAGATTTCTGCCGAACTCCTTCTTTAAGTTGCCCCATTGGGTGTTTATATAGACTTTGAGATGCCTTACTTGTCCCCTACATATCCTAATTCAAGTAGAATTCCTACTAGGGTGTTTGTAGAGGATTTGGAATGTGTTTCTTTGCCTCTAAGTACCCTATTCCAAGTAGAACTCCACTTGGCCGCGGCAGGGACACGCCCATGGGCACACGCTTGTGTGTTTCATGGCCAGGCCGTGTGCGAGCCTGTTGATGAGGTATGACTGTGTGAATCGTGGTTAGTCCGTGTTCGGACTTCTCTTAAGAGGCACAACCGTGTGGGCTTAAGTCCAGGCCGTGCCGATTTTGTGATATGGCCTATTTGGTCAGTTTTAGGCCAGTTTCTCATTCTTTTCATCCTTCGTTGCTTTCCTGAGTATAAAACATGAAAAGAAAGAATTAAGAGCACCTTTTTACACAATTCAGGGAATAAATCATCCAAAAGTATGCTAAATGTGGGATTAAAATATGTTACTTTTACATTTTATCAAATACCCCCACACTTAAGCTTTTGCTTGTCCTCAAGCAAAATTCTCAACTTACAATTAAAACGAACTTTCCACAATACATAATTCTCATCAACAATGTCTCATCATAATTCATAGATAATTTATACATGGATAATTTAACTCAAAGACTCCTAAAGATTCAAATAATTCTAAATCATATATTTGTAGCATGAAAATATAGGTGTCTCCCTTTATCTAAATAATTACCTTTAATTAAAAACCGACAAGGATTGACAACCTCACAAAAGATTCACTCAAATCACTCAAAGTGTTTAAGGTTCAGGAAAAGAGCACTCATAACTCGAACCTGAAAAGTTAATCCCAAAGGCTTGCCTGAAAATCAAAGCTCCACCATTGTAATATGAGATGATACACAAATCAAAAGGTCTTTATCAGGGTTGTAACGGGGCTTGAGTTAAAGGTGTGGATAAAGGCTGAATTAGAAGGTTAAAATCGAGATTTAATTGACAAGTTACCTAACTTTAAAATACTAATAATACGAGCTTCTCCTTCAAGATGTTGAATTTAAACGTACAAGCTCTTAGAACATAGAACTAATAATGAATGTACTTCATTTTTTCTTTTTCTTTTTTTTTTAAGAACAAATCAAATAAACACATAATATAAGAAAGAACTTTATCAACTGAAATAAAGTAATTAGACAACTAATCAAATCAATTCTCAATAGAAAGGTAGTCAAAGGAATGGTGATAACAAATACGAGCGGGGTTTTGGGTTAATTTTATTGGGTGAAACAATAAAAAGGGTTGTTAGGATCAAAGGGTTCACTAAGGGTTAATTGTGAAGGTAGGCTTTTTAGTGGAGTGAGTGGGTTAAAACATAGTTGCCTTTATCATCTCAGTATATCAAATAAAAAATGTGGTCTTGACATGTATAATCGAGGCAAGTTCTAGAATAACAATTCAGTATTGACACACTCAAAATCAATAAAGTGAGCATGGAAAAGAATATATGCTCTATAAGGCTCAAAATCTCACAAAAATTATGGGTACTTGACATCAATCCCTATAAATTTCAAACTTCAAGGTAATATTCAAATTCAGTTTGACAACCTAGAAAATTTTTCTATTCTGAAAAATAGACTTATCATGCTTGATTTTCTAGTATCTTAAAGTATAAATCATCAATGCACAATTAACTATGACTTACTCAAAAACATATCAATAAGAATCATAAATCATTAGAAATTTCATCCTAATTAGTAATACGAGGAAATTACTTAAGAACTAGATATAATTCAGGGATTTGAGAATAATGCTATAGTTAACCCCCCACACTTAAGATGTATATTGCCCTCAATGTACAAAGATATATAATAGCAAAATAATCATAAAATCATAAGATGGGGAGAGAAGTGAAACTTCCTAAATTTTGGATGAAGTCAATGACAAGAAACTAGATAGGATTGGAGGTGAACATGGGGAAGCGCCTCGAACCTGGTTGAATTTGAATCCTTGAAGTAGCCAGCTTGGCTTTATTGTATCCTAAGCTAAATCTAAATGTCATGAAGAATAAGAAGAAAATAATAAAGAAAATAAAGATAAAAATAAAAATAAAAGTAATAGTAATAGTAAATAATGGAAAATGAAAGTAAAAAGATAATTGGAAAAGAAAAAGTAAGAAAGAGGTTTAAATAGAGATGCGGCCCATGTTTTGGGGAAAAATTTGTCCTATTGCCACACGTCTACGGTCACACCCTTTTACTTATTTGTGGTGCCCACACGGCCACGGCCACGACCGTGTCCAAGGCCGTGTGGTCTGGAAATCTATTTGGTTTATTTGAATGCTAAAAAGGGAAAATAAAAATAAAAATAAAAATAGGGTTAGTGCTCGGGTTGCCTCCCGAGAAGCGCTCGTTTAAAGTCTTAAGCTAGACTTTACCTGTTATTCATATAGTCATGGTGGTTTGAGGAGGTGAAAATCCTTTCGCATGCGATCAATTCGGTTATGGATATATAGTTTAAGTCGAGTAGTGTTTACCTCAAAAGTGTTGAATTTTGGATTGCTTACCTCGACTGTTCCGTATGGGATGATATTGCGTACCTCAAGAGGGATTCCTTCAGTTGCATTTGGGTCTGATGGGATTATTCGAGGATCTGATTTGTCCATCCATACCTTATCTCCTATTTTGAAGTGATATGATGTTCCTACGAGTTCTTTTGAGGGCTCCTTCAGTTTTACTTCGTGTGGTTTCGGCTCTTCTTTAAAGTGTGTTTTCCACTCGTCTGGTTCGTCAACCTTAAGGCTTCGTTCCTTATATAGTTTTTTCTTTATTTGCACGAGGTCTATGATCTGGCTCAGGTTTGCAGCTTTGTGGTGGATCTTATGGTGAAAGGTGAACAAATTGGTCATCGACGGATTTTACTTTCTCACCTTCATCAATTGATGTCTTGGTCGAGTCAAGAGCTTGTAGACTGATCGATTCGTCACCTACATGAAGAATGAGTTCTCCTGTGCCAACATCAATTTTAGTCCTGGCAGTTGCTAAAAAGGGTCTTCCTAAAATTAAAGGAATCGAATTATCCTCATCCATGTCTAAGACAACAAAATCTACTAGGAAAACGAATTTATCAATTTTTACAAGAACATATTTGATAATACCCCTAGGAATTCTAACAATTTTATCAGCTAATTGTATATTTATCCTAGTTTGTTTGGGTTTCCCTAGACTTAGTTGTTTAAACATTTTATAAGGCATGAAATTTATACTTGCCCCTAAATCAGTTAAGACATTATCAACAGTTAGTCTACCAATTAAAAATGGAATTGTAAAACTCCCTGGATCTTTTAGCTTCCGTGGTAGTCTATTTTATAGAATTGCTGAGCACATTGCGTTTAGCTCCACATACAACTCCTCGTCTAACTTGCGCTTGTTCATCAAGAGTTGTTTTAAAAATTTACTCAAATCTGGCATCTGTGAAAGAGCTTCAATAATCGGTAAGTTAATATGTAATTTCTTTGAAAGTTTAAGAAACTTATCAAATTGTTCCTCTGTATCGTCTCTCTTCAACGCTTCGGGATAAGGTATGTGAGGTTGGTATTCTTTGATTACCAGTTTTTGCTTTTCTTGGGTTACCTCAACTTTACCTTCTTCTACCTCACTTTCTTGTATTGAATTAGGTTCATCTAACCCTACATTTTCCTTAGCTATTATGGCTTGGATTTGCTCCTTTGGATTAATCTCAATGTTGCACTGTAACACCCCATACCCGAATACGAGGCTAGGACTGGATAGAGACATTACTATGCTTGAACTTTCTTAAACATGTACTTACGAGCTGTAAAAATTTTGTTCCGAATTAAAAACTTATTTTTCTTAGTCAGGTCATATGTTTCATGGGCCTACGAGGCCTCAGACTTATGTCTTGTAACTTTCAGAACTCATCTGGAAACTTTCTCTCGAAACAGGGGTCGCACGCCCATGTGAATTGGGACACGCCCGTGTACTATTATTACATGCCCGTGCCTACCACCCGTGGTCAACATTGATTAAACACACATGGCCTTGACACGCCCGTAGACTCAGACCGTGTGCTATACCCTGATATATTGACTTGTTCACACGGCTTGGGGCACACGCCCGTATTCTAACTGTGTCTCACCCACTGTCTACACAAATGACTGTGGATTTTGCCCGTGGTCTATTCTAATTTAAAACAATAAGGTGTAGGGTACACATGGCCTAGCACACCATGTGTCTACCCGTGTGGGCACATGAAGGCTATTTTCCAAGCCAATTACCACTCTCATTTGTATACATTCATTCATCATCACATAACTTCACATAGCATCAATATAACTCTTGAAATAAAGACATCTAATCATAAAAGAGATAAAGTCTTCATCCCATGCACCAGGGAGAACTATTCCCAATACAATTACAAACGACTTAAGCCTTCATCTATGGCTATACACAACCAAACTCTAAGTTCTCTTAGGCCAACACAATTTGGGTACATCAATTAGAACTTAATCAACTTTAAAAGAATCCCTATACATGCCATGACTTAAAAGAACTTGAAACGCCATACAAGGAGTCTACTCAATAGTGTGAAAACATCTCCTGCGACCTCCAACCTGAGTTAGTTAAAATAACCTATAAGAGATGGGAAAAGAAAAGGAGTAAGCAATATGCTTAGTAAGTTCATCTATATTTAACTGACAATTTATTATATTCATTGAATATCCATGACTATAAGGTATTATAATGAATTTTCTCTTAAACTCATGGTTACATACTCAACCACTTTTGAAGCTTACTCATTCTATATCTTACCACATTCTTACCATGCCACAAGCCAATTGCTCATTTAATTAGCAAACATTCCTGCACTGATCACCACATGATCATATAAAACAACATATCAAGCAATTTCAATGAGTCACTCATACTACTAATTTCTCAGTGGTTCTGTACTTAGCCCACTATTGAATCTCTATTAGGGTGGTATCGCACACAGCCCACCAATCATTTATACTTATGGTGATTTCGCACTTAGCTCACCAATTATTTATAAGCGATGGTATCGCACACAGCCCATCAATTACTAATTAATCAGGTGGTAATGCACATAGCCGACCGATAATGATATAGTTGACGGTATCGCACTTAGCCTATCATTAACATCAATAAGGTGATATCGCACATAGCTCACCGTTATTTTACATTCATGGATAGTAATCCACATGTATATCTCTATTTCAAATTTTCAACCAAGAACATCCTCACACATTTCTATTTTTACTTAACTTTCTACGATTCTCGTTCGTATTCACACAAAGCATTAATAAATCTATCTCATACAACTAAGGTGTATCGATTACACATAATCCACTAGAGGTTCATCATATACTGAATTCATATCGAATTGTTAAATAACACTACTGAATCTCATACACATAGTGTCACATTGACATCATACCCTAATAGGGTCTTACCTCCATTAACATGTCGATGCCATGTCCTTGACATGGTTTTATACGAATTCTTACACCGAGGCCATATTCTGATATGGTCTTACATGTATTAACATATCGATGCCATGTCCCTGACATGGTCTTATACGAAACCTCACATCGTTTCCATGTCCTTGACATGGTCTTATTTAATATCTCTCACCGAGGCCATATTCCAATATGGTCTTACACGGAACCTTAACTATCATCATTTCATACTATTTACATTTCCCATTACTCTTAGATTCAATTCTCTTAACATCTCATCAAAAGATAATTCATGAATTCATAGAGTAATTATACATTCCATACAACATTAGAATATTAAATTAACTCATACGTAATTGCAACATTTGCACATGAACTTACCTCGATGACGAAAAGGCTGAAAAGGACTTTTTGCCCACATTTCTCTTTTCACACGTTCTAGGTCTGAAACTCGTTTTCTTTGATCTAGAACAATGGAATTTAGTGATTTAATCACTTATAAATCATAATTCACCATAAACTACACCATAGGCAAAAATGACTATTTTTCCCCTACACTTTGGCAAAATTACGATTTTGCCCCTAGGCTCGTAAATAAATTTTCATCACATTTTCTTATTAAAAAATCCTAGCTGATCTTTTAATCCTCTTACAACTATCCACAATTCCAATTATTTCATGCCTTAATGAACAATTTACAACTTTTGCATTTTAGCCTAAATTAGGTGTTTTCATAACAACACCTTTCAGAAAAGTTGTTTGTCATCATCCTATCATTTATTTTCTTCCCTAAAAACTCATCAAAAAACATAAAATTTATCATGGTAAGTCCCTAGACTTTCAACCATGCTGCAAATTAGTCCCCCCATTAGCTATCTTAAGCTTTGGGGACTTCAAAAATATAATTTTCATAAAAAATTAACATCAAATGGTCTTACTTGAATGGAGTAAAGCTTGCTGAAATTTTAAGCTTTCAAACCCCTCCCACGGCTGATATTTTTAGTTGGAGAAGAAAGATAAATAAAAAGATGATAACTTTTGCTTATATCATCTTATTTTATTTATTTTTCCAACTAATATCACCAACTATTCACCATAATAAATGCTCTTGTCCCCTTTGTGTTTAATGACCTATCAACCCACTTAAACAAGGTCAAATTGTACATTTGGGACATCCAATTAATAATCCATTGCTATTTGGAACCTCTAGGAAATAAAATAGAACTTTCGCCCTTTATGCGATTTAGTCCTTTTTCACAATTTAGCTAGAAATCGCTAAAATTAAGGCACCAAAATTTTCATGCATCCTTATAAACATTTTATAACACATAACGTAACTTGAAAATAATTTTCTCTAACCTCGAATTAGTGATTTCAAGATCACTATTCTGACTAGCCCCTAAACCGGGTTGTTATAATTCTCCCCCTTATGGTTTTTCTGTAACACCCCAAACCCGGCCCACACACCACGACCGGACCTGGCATGTCACTAGAAAAAAAGTTTAAAGAGTTTTATGAGCTTCAGAAGATTTTCAAGACATTTTTCTTTTTGAAAACCCCAAGCTCCGTGGTTCGATTGAAAAGCCCATTATTTATTTAAGTTAGAAATTCAATTATTCAAGCCTTGCGATTAGGTGACATTTGAAAACACTTATCGATTATTCGATTATTAAATTATTAACAAAATCCCTTCGTATAAGAAATGTTGTTTGACGGGTTGTAAGAAAACTTTCACTTGTATTTTATAAAAACATCCCATTGAGTACTGGTAATTAATGCGTCCAAAAATAAAAATAAAAATAAAATTTACCAACGTTTTAAAGTGGCCTTATTACACATTAAAAATTCGCAAAAGTAGCAAATGATAAATAAAATAAAGTTTTATTAGAATCACCCATGCATGGCCATCTCGAGTCGCTTCCAGCCCAGTCCATAAAACTAAGAGTCACCTGCAATTTTGTTTAAGCAAATAAAGTGAGTCACAAGATTCAGCGTGCAATTAGTCCACATAAACCACAAGTGGGCATGTACCCCAAAACACCATTGGCTGAAGCCCCAATCGTCACAGTATAAACAGATAATAAACATGATAGCCCATCCCAGCCTAGTTTTCCATCCTCTACACACCGCTCCATAAGTCCATCCCCAACACACTTGTGGGGATTTCTACAATCAATCCTCCATCCTCTACACACCTCTTTGGCAGTCATGCTAACAGACACACTGCTCAAAGTCAATATAACGTGGTCTAGCCACCGATCAAAATGTGATCCAATCACCGATACAATAATGAGGCACCAAGCCATCATTTCGCGTGACAATGTCATCGATATACACTTCCCCTTCATATCATTAACATCCCAAATCCCATGCACATGCAACGCAGTATAATAAACAGATCAGATAATGTCATATTTGTGATATTTAGTGCACCCAAACAAACATGCTATCAATACTAATTATAAGGCGTAATCAAAATACACTGACCTGGGTTTTGGTTTTACCCTACATAGGTAACTCCATCGCCATTTCTAAAATTTTTGGCTTTCAAACATAACACATACACGTTTAATACAATTAAAGAGTAGTGTGGTGATTACACACCTGTGGACACGTAGGACTACACTATCGATCTCGCTAACGTCCTCACTCGCTGGGATCACAGCGATCTGCTTATCCCTTTTCGAAGCCAGCCCACAACCTGGTGGCCAGTCTCAAACTACAGATACCGCTCGCTTCTTGAATTTAGGGGTAGGGACTACGTGTCCAACCCCCCTTGGCTTGACTAGTATTTGATTCCATAAAACGATCTTGGTCAGAAGACCGAGTTAAGACATCAAATCAGAGAACATAAGGATAAACGCTCAATCAATATAACGATTTCTTACCTAAGTCGACAGGACCCGGAGGCTACCACACTTGGATTAATAGATCACTGAAGTCCCTACACAAACTCCACATTATAATCGGCCCTCTAAGATATGGGTTAGAAGAAGTGGCCTTCGGCCAAACAAATGGTATAAAACCTCTTACCATGATTGATCGAATTCGATTGTCACCAAAGACGCTTCAAACACTAGCCAATTGTACAAGAAAACTGAAAACCAAGCCCTTCCTATATTTGGCCAAAAAAAAAAGAAAATATGAATCAACACCAAGATAAAGAAGGGAGAGTGGATTTCGGTTTTTGGTTTCAAGAAGATAAATGCCAAGATAGGGACCTATAAGATGTTTTCAGTTCAAGGTGATCAATAGACGGGCAAAGAATATGAACCAAATAAGAATAAAGAGAAGAAGAGAGGGAGAGTTGGGGTTCGGCTCTTGGAAAATAATTGAGTGAAGGAGGTATAATGGAAAAAGAATGATAAGACGGTTCGACTTTAAGTGGTGAAGCAATGCACATTCGTTACCAAAATGCTAAATAGGGGAGGAGGTTGTTTCGATTTAAGAAGAAAGTAAAGAAGAATAAGAAGAGAACAACAGATTGCAAGGGAATGATGTGGTGCTTTCAGTTGTGGAGTTTAAGAGGATGAGTAAAGAGAAAAGGAAAAGATGCGCTAATGGTCTCCTCCTTTTCGGCTTTAGGTCATAGGAAATGATAAATGGAATTTGGCTAGGCACTTTCGGTATATAGGAATTAAGAACCCAAAAAAAAAATAAAGGAGCTTCAAGGGAACCTACCAAAATCAGCACCATTTACTTCTCTAGTGACCAAATACACTACAAAAGAACAAAGAAAACTTAGAACCCCTACCAACTTTCGGCACACCTATCAACAACCCAAAATCGACTTCTTCCCCCTACCTTAAGCACGCAAAAATTCGGCCACCTACGTCACCAACATCAAATCCCCCACATTTCTTCTAACTTCACTCTTGATCACACATTTGAATCAAGTTCAATTATTCAAAATCCCCTTTTTATTCTTGTCCATCCTTTAGAAATATTTGACTAATTCCACCCCACTTTTCAAGGCTCCTAACCGAATCAATCATCCAAGCTCCTTAGGCGCATAAGCAAAAAATAAAATTTCACATTACTGACAACACGAATCGAACCTGTTCCTTCACTGGTCCCCCTGAGGCGTCACTTACCTGCACCATAAGTAGAACCTCTTTCCCACCTTATCACCCTAATTCTTATGCTACTAAACACAAACAATAAACCTTAAGTCTTGCCCCAGTCAGCTTCCCTCCTAAAGTGCCCAAAATTAAAATTCTGGCCAAGGTTCCCACCTAACCCTGGGCCTTCCCGAAGACCCCAAACAATCACAAACAACATACAAAGCATACCAACACACAGATACAAAGTGAATGCAAAAACCCCCAAATCTCGGATGTTACATTTCTACCCCCTTAAATATATTTCGGCCTCGAAATTACCTGGTCAAAAGAGATGAGGGTATTGATGTCGCATTGCATCCTCTGGCTCCCATGTCGCCTCTTCAGAATGGTGGTTCCACCACAAAACCTTGACCAACGGGACTGATTTCTTCCTCAACACCTTAACATCTCGATCTAAGATTTGCACTGGTTCCTCTTCCAAGGACAGGTCTGGTCTTACCTCAATTTCTTCCACCAGCACAATGTGAGATGGATCAGAATGGTAACGCCTCAACATCGAGACATGGAACACATCATGAATTTGTCTCAATTTTAGAGGTAACTCAAGCTAATATGCCACTGGTCCTACACGTTTTAAAACTCGATAAGGCCCGATAAAATTGGGACTTAACTTACCCTTCTGTCCAAACCTCATTACCTTTTTCCACGGTGAAACTTTCAAGAAAACTTGATCACCCACTGCAAACTCTATCTCCTTTCGCTTCAAATCTGCATATAATTTCTGCCTGGTGGACGCTTTTTTCAATCGAACCCTAATTAGCTTCACCTTCTCCTCCGTCTCTGTAACTAATTTCGGACCCAAAATCTGACGTTCACCCAATTCTGTCCAACAGGTAGGAGTACGACACCTCCGCCCATACAACACTTCATAAGGCGCCATCTGGATACTAGATTGGTAACTGTTGTTGTATGCAAATTTCGCCAATGGTAAGAACTCTTACCAGCTACCTCCAAAGTCGATGACACAACCTCTCAACATATCTTCCAAGATCTAAATTACTCTCTCAGACTGACCATTAGTCTGTGGATAAAAAGCTGTGCTGAAGTCCAATCTTGTACCTAATGCCTGATGCAGTGCCCTCCAAAATCGTGATGTAAACCTAGGGTCTCTATCCGATATGATCGATACTGGTACCCCATGCAACCTCACAATTTCTGCCACATACAGCTTAGCCAACCTCTGAAGAGAATAGTCGACATGAACAGGTATGAAATGAGCGAAATTCGTTAACCGATTTACAATCACCCGTACCGAATCTTTCTTAGTAGGCGTAGGAGGTAGCCAACTAACAAAGTCCATAGTGATCCTTTCCCATTTCCACTGTGGAATCTTCACCAGCTGTAATAATCCCGAAGGCAACTGATGCTCGACTTTTACCTACTGACACGTTAAACACTTTCCCACAAACTCTATAACTTCGTTTCAATCCAGGCCATCAAAACTGTCACGCAGATCCCGGTACATCTTACTCTCACCAGAATGCATAACGTAAAGGATACTATGCGCTTCCTGAAGAATCATCTGCCTCAACTCAACATCATTCGGCATGCAAACTCTCTTACGGAAGCACAGAACCCCATCATTGTTCAGACTATAATCTTCTACTCCACCATCCTGTACTTGCTGAAGTTGAGCACTCAGGATATCATCCGATAACTGTTTCTCTTTAATCTGACTTACCCATGTCGGTTTCACTTGGAGTTCAGCTAATAAACTTCCCTCGTCAAATAAACTGAGATTTGTGAACATCGCTCTTAAATCTGATATTACCTTCTGGCTTAACGCATCTACCACCACATTAGCCTTACCCGGATGGTATTTGATCGAGCAGTCATAATCCTTCAACAGCTCAATCCACCTTTGTTGTCTTAAATTCAACTCTTTTTGGGTTAAAAGATATTTCCAACTCTTGTGGTCGGTGTAGATAACGGACTTCTCTCCATACAAATAGTGTCTCTAGACCTTCAGAGCGAACACTACTGCAGCCAACTCCAGATCATGCGTGGGATAATTCATCTCATGCGATTTTAACTGCCGAGATGCATATGCAACAACTTTCCCATCCTGCATTAACACACAACCTAACCCTGTGTGAGAAGCATCACAATAAACCACGTACTCTTTACCGGCCTCAGGCTGAATCAACACTGAAGCTTCTATCAAAATCCTCTTTAGCTTCTCAAAGCTTTCCTGCTGCGTGCCAGTCAAAACAAAAGGTACCCCTTTCCTCAACAACTTGGTTAAAGGTGCTGCAATTAATGAGAATCCCTTAACGAACCTGCGGTAATACCCAGCCAGACCAAGGAAACTCTGAATCTTTGCCACAGACTTATGCAGTTTCCAATCTAACACAGCCTCAATCTTTCGGGGATCGACCCTAATCCCCTCTGCAGATACCACATGACCCAGAAAGGTAACTTCCTTCAACTAAAACTCACACTTGCTAAACTTGGCATACAGCTGCTTCTCCCTCAAAATCTGCAAAACCACCTAAAGATGCGAATCATGCTCCTCTTCTGTGTTGGAATATACCAGAATGTTGTCTATGAACACTACAATGAACCGGTCCAGATAGGGTTGGAGAACTCAATTCATCATATCCATGAATGCAGCTGGTGCATTTCTCAAACCAATCGGCATCACTAAAAACTTGTAGTGGCCATAACGAGTCCGGAAGGCGTCTTGCAAATATTCACTTTCTTGACCTTAAACTGATGATATCCCGACCTCAAATCTATCTTTGTAAAGACCGAAGCCCCTTTGAGCTGATCAAACAGGTCATCTATCCTCGACAGCGGGTACTTGTTCTTAATTATCAACTTGTTTAATTTGCGGTAATCAATGCACATTCGCATGGACCCATCTTTCTTCCTCACAAATAGCACCGGCGGTGCTCCCCATGGAGACACACTGGATCGGATAAAACCACGATCTAACAACTCTGGGATTTGAGCTTTAAGTTCCACTAGCTCCTTCGACGCCATCCTATAAGGAGCGATAGACACCGGAGCTGTACCCGGAAGTAGCTCAATTTTGAATTCCACCTCACGATCCGGAGGCAACCCTAAAAGCTCTTTAGGAAAGACATCCACAAATTCTTTTGCTGTTCTAACCTCATTCACTGTCATTTCCATTACATCCAATGCACTGAAAAAAGTTAAGAAAGCCTCACATCCTTTCCTCACCATTCTTTCCGCCTTTAGAGTAGACACTACATTGGACAAGTAGTCTCTCCTTTCACCTATCACTAAAACTTCATCATCCTCGGGAGTCCTTAACACCATGCGCTTAGCAGTACAATCTAAATTTACTCGATTCCTTACCAACCAATCTATGCCTAAGATCAAATCAAACTTTCCAAACGAGAGTTCCATCAAATCAGCCGGGAAAATCAACCATTGTACTTCTAGAAGCACACTTCTAAAAAGTTTGTTTACTACTACAAATTGCCCTAAAGGACTATGTACAGTCATCTCCCTAGAAGCAGTTTCAGAGTTCATGTTCAAGGTTCCAGACACCACACTAGCAACATAGGAATGCGTCGATTAATGCAGTAAAGGGTAAACCAAAAATGAGAACCGTACCAGTTATAACATCTGGTACATCCCCCTCTTCTCGGCGTCTGGATGCATAAACTAACCCGGGCTACCTTGCCTCTAAATTTCCAACACCTCTGCCCAGTGCTCCACGACCCTGACCAGAACCATTCCCTCCTCTACTCAGACCACGACCCCTCGGTATATGCTGTCTACCCCTTCTTGGCTGCACATACCCCTGACCTACCATCCGAGCCCTTGTCATTTCCAGGGGACAATTCCTTAACAGATGACCCTTTGACCCACACTTGAAACATTCCCTAACTCTTCCCCAGTACTCTCCTGTAAACGACCTCCCACACTGAGCACACTGTCGAAATTGCCTAGCAACAGTTGGCGTTATAGTTCGACCCAGTCCATCAGCCCTAAGCCTCTTCTGGAAACCCCTAGATTGCCTTGACGGTCCATAACTCCTCTTATTTCTACCTCTATCCTTATCCTTATTTTGATTCTCAGTCCGTTTTACCTCCTCGACTATTTTAGCCTTTTCCACTAGGATAGTAAAATCTCTCTCCCGCTGTGGAGCTATCAACACTCGCAGCTCATCTCACAGCCCATCTTCGAACTGCACGCAACGCTCATAACCGGTTGCAACTATCCCTCGAGTGTACCGACTCAACCGCAAGAATTCTTCCTCATACTCAGCTACTAATTTACCTCCTTGAACTAAATTCAAGAATGCTTTCCTCTAAGCATCCACATAACTGGCCCCAATGTACTTCCCTTGAAACATCATCTTAAAGAAATCCCAATCAACTCGGTCCGCTGGAGTACCCTCTCTAACTGTGAGCCACCACTGATATGCCTCTTCTCAAAGTAGAGACACCACGCCCTTCAGCTTCTCATCTGTCGTGCAATCTAAATCATTCATAATCCTCTCGACTGCCTCTAGCCAATACTCAGCCACATTTGGAGCTACCCAGATATACCCCTAAACATTTCAGCTCCATTAGCTCGGAGTCGCTCAGGGATGGACTTCCGAGTTGCTGTTCTAGAGCTTGCCCCAACCACTCGATCTAGGACACAGAGCATTACTTGAGACAGGGCATCCTCTCCACCAGTTCTGTCCTACGATTCTGCTTCCGCCACAGGTGATGTTGGCACTTTGCCTTCAGGCTCATTCCTCACTTCGGAGAGTTTAACCTCAGTATCCTAGCCTCTTCCATGGCCATGTGTAAACGTCCATGTCCTCTACCACTCATGTCTACCACTCTGTCTTACTCTGATTACAAATTTTATGTGTCAGTATTTCTTTCCATTGTTTATTAAAGAGTACTTTTATGAAGATAAAGTTATAAGTAGTTTTTTCGCAAGCACATTGTCGTAACCATTTTTTTGATAAAATAGGAAATGACGCGGTCGACTCGGGTTTTGAAACGAAAAAGAAGGGAGTCACCACCAATCTTTTTTGATGAGGTGTGATTGGGTCACCTCGTAAAACAGTTATTTTTAATAAACAATTTGATTTATCAAAATAACGATTTTGGTCTACGAAATCCAGAAAACATGTTCAGGAGTCGGTTACGCACGAGGAAGGGTTAGCACCCTCGATTCACCCAAAATTGGTACCAAATTGATTGATCGATGTCCTAATATTGAAAACTTTGAAATGATTCAAAAATATATACTTTTTATTTATAAAAGTTGAAAGGATCAGAAGGGATGTTAAGACTCTTTTTTTTTCGAAGAGATAAAGCATTATGTCCAGTAAGTTAGGGCGCAATACTTTAGATTCTCGAAACTAAGCTCGCATTTTAAAACTTCGCTTTATATTTGAAGAGGATCTCCCGTCATTTGTCAAACGAGAAATCAGAACCCAGTAAGTTAGGGCTCATTTTCTCGAAGGTCCAAATTAGGAATATTGCCCCTATATTAAAACTTATCCGAAGTATCTAGATGTCGAGTCCAGTAAGTTAGGGAGCGACATTTCAAATTCCCGTGATTAAGTGTTTTGTTTAAAATTTGAATTGCGATTTTAAAAGGGACATCCCATTGTTTAGCTTAAACGAGAAAAATCGAAACCCAGTAAGTTAGGGCTCGATTCTTCTGAATTGCTAACATGGAAATATTGATCGTTATAAAAATTGAGATGTTGGGAAGGATTAGTGAGACGAACGATGAGAATATTGATAATAACAAATAATTGTAATAGCAATAATAATGAAAATAAAATAACAATAATGATGATAATTAAATAATAAAATAGTAATATATAAAAAATAGTAATGGGGTGAGAATAATAATATAAGTGATGATGAAATGAAAGTGAAAATAATACATTAAATAATAAAAACAACAACAATAATAATAATATAAGTAAAAAATAATATTAATGATATGCTAATGAAAATAACGGTAATAATAAAGGTAATAATATAAAAATAATAGTAATAAAATGGAAGTAATAATAATGCTAAAGAAATAATAGTGATAATGGTAATAATTATAAAAAGATAAAAAATGATGATAATAGTAAGAGTAATAATGATAATAGTTTAAGAATAAAACAAAAATAAATAATAATAGTAACAACAATAATAGTAATAATAATGAAAATAATAATACTAAAATAATAATAATATTAATGATAATAAGGATATTAAATTAATAGAATAACCAAAATAACTAAAAAGGGACTAAATTGGATTTAAAACAAAGTTTTAGGGCGAGATCTGAAATAAATAAAAGAGAGAAGGGCCTTATTGTAATACGCCTAAGAAGCAGAGGGACTAAAGATGAAATAAACCCCTCCGGCCAAAACGCGCAGCAGCAAGGGGACCAAATTGAAAACCAAATAGACTTTCGGGGCAAAATTAAAGAAACGGAAAACTTGATTGCAAAACCATGAAAAGGCGGAGGGACTATAATCATAAATTACCCATTTTTAGAAAACTCGCGGATCCTGAGGTGGGTCGGGTCAACACACGGATCCTGAGGCAAAACGACGTCGTTTTGGGCGTTAAGGCCAGCTCCAAAACGACGTCATTTTGGGAGGCTATTTAAGGGCCAATTTCCTAAAAAAATCATTTGTCTCCTGCTTTAAAAAAAAATATAACCCTTCTTCTTTTTCTCTGCAGGTAGGAGCGCCGATGGGGATTCTGGCGAGACGTCGCCGCAGGCTCTGTCGCCGGCACCGCCGTACACGGCAGTCGGAGCCCCGAAAAGGTAGAGTTTTTATTCCTTTTTTTTCTTTTATATATATATATATATATATTTTAAGTAAAAAGACGTGAATATATATGTTGATATAACGGATTCGAACAACGAAAATAAAAGAAAAAAAGGAAATAAAAAGGACCTTAGCACTTTTCAAATTTGTTTTTCTTTCCTTCCGATATTTACTGCTTTTTGTTTTTTGCTTGAATCTTTGCTTGGTGTTTGAAATATCTTTGTATCCTATTGATCGAAGAAAAAAAGGTCCCCCTTACAAAAAAAATATTGATCGGCTTTTATAGCCTAAATTCTGATACATCCATTTATTTCTGTCCTTTCTCCTTTAAGTCTTACAAGGTGCAAGTGGCGTGGGTGGTGGAGACTCGACATGGGCGATGGAGCAATGGTCTGGCAGAGCAAGTGGGCAGACGGTTGGTGGCAGTCGTCAAAGGCTAGGGTCGGCACACCTAGGGGGCTAGGGTTTCTTGGAAGAGTTTAGGATAGTGGGCTAGGGTTTGGCTGATCTCTTGGGTTTGGGGTTTGTCTGGGCCTTAGTGGGTTAATTTAAGTGGGTTGTTAATTGGCTGTAATGGGTTTTGGTGTACAATGTTGGGCTGGTTTTAGTTTGGGTCTGGTAGTTTTTGTAATTGGGTTTGGGTTTATTTTTTTGTTTAATTTGGGTAATTTGGATTGAAGAATGGGTTTAGAAATGGGCCGGGCAAATTGGGGTTGTACACACATGTATACCAGAGGTTTTTATTTATACAGTAAAGTTTCCTAATTCCATCATTCATAGCAACATATTCACACAACACATCCACTTTATACAAATCACCTAACAATCAGAAAACTTACCTAGCAGACTTGGGCCGGAGACTCGGGTGCCATATTTCTAGGAAACATGTTCCTATATATATATATATATATCTTTTTTCTAAACCACTTTAAATACAAAATTTGGAAAATAGTTTGAACCCAAAACCCAAGGCCGAGATTTTTAAACCAGGCTCTAATACCAAATTGTAACACCCCAAACCTGGCCCACACACCACGACTGGACCTGTCATGTCACTAGAAAAGAGTTTAAAGAGTTTTACGAGCTTCTGAAGATTTTTAAGAAATTTTTCTTTTTCAAAACCCCAAGCTCCGTGGTTCGATTGAAAAGCCCACTATTTATTTAAGTTAGAAATTCAATTAGTCAAGCCTTGTGATTAGGTGACATTTGAAAACACTTATCGATTATTCGATTATTAAATTATTAACAAAATCCCTTCGTATAAGAAATGTTGTTTGACGGGTTGTAAGAAAACTTTCATTTGTATTTTATAAAAATGTCCCATCGAGTACTGGTAATTAATACGTCCAAAAATAAAAATAAAAATAAAATTTACCAACATTTTAAAGTGGCCTTATTACACATTAAAAATTCGCAAAAGTAGAAAATGATAAATAAAATAAAGCTTTTTTAGAATCACCCATGCATGGCCACCTCGAGTTGCTTCCAGCCTAGTCCATAAAACTAAGAGTCACCTGCAATTTTGTTTAAGCAAATAGAGTGAGTCATAAGACTCAGTGTGCAATTAGTCCACATAAACCACAAGTGGGCATGTGCCCCAAAACACCATTGGCCGAAGCCCCAATCGTCACAGTATAAACATATAATAAACATGATACCCCAACCCAGCCTAGTTTTCCATCCTCTACACACCGCTCCATAAGTCCATCCCCAACACACTTGTGGGGATTTCTACAATCAACCCTCCATCCTTTACACACCTCTTTGGTAGTCATGCTGACAGACACACTGCTCAAAGTCAATATAACGTGGTCTAGCCACCGATCAAAATGTGATCCAATCACCGATACAATAATGAGGCACCAAGCCATCATTTCGCGTGACAATGTCACCGATATACACTTCCCCTTCATATCATTAACATTCCAAATCCCATGCACATGCAACGTAGTATAATAAACAGATCAGATAATGTCATATTTGTGATATTTAGTGCACACAAACAAACATGCACTAATTATAAGGCGTAATCAAAATACACTGACCTGGGTTTCGATTTTACCCTACATGGGTAACTCCATCGCCATTTCTAAAATTTTTGGCTTTCAAACATAACACATACACATTTAATACAATTAAAGAGTAGTGTGGTAATTACACACCTGTGGACACGTAGGACTACACTATCGATCTCGCTAACGTCCTCACTCGCAGGGATCATAGTGATCTGCTTATCCCTTTTCAAAGTCGGCCCACAACCCAGTGGCCAGTCTCAAACTACCGATACGACTTGCTTCTTGAATTTAGGGGTAGTGACTACGTGTCCAACCCCCCTTGGCTTGACTGGTATTTGATTTCATAAAACGATCTTGGTCAGAAGACCGAGTTAAGACATCGAATCAGAGAACATAAGGATAAACGCTCAATCAATATAACGATTTCTTACCTAAGTCGACAGGACCTGGAGGCTACGACACTTGGATTAATAGATCACTAAAGTCCCTACACAAACTCCACATTAGAATCAGCCCTCCAAGATATGGATTAGAAGAAGTGGCCTTCGGTCAAACGAATGGTATAAAACCTCTTACCCTGATTGATCAAATCTGAGTGCCCCCAATGACCCTTCAAATGCTGGCCAATTGCAGAAGAAAAACGAAAACCAAGCCCTTTCTATATTCGGACAGAAGAAAAAGAAAATAAGAATCAACACCAAGAGAAAGAACAGAGAGTGGATTTCGGCTTTTGGTTTCAAGAAGATGAATGCCAAGATAGGGACCTATAAGATGTTTTCGGTTCAGGTGATCAAGAGACGAGCAAAGAATATGAACCAATTAAGAATAAAGAGAAGAAGAGAGGGAGAGTTAGGGTTCGGCTCTTGGAAAACAATTGAGTGAAGGAGGTATAATGGAAAAAAGAATGATAAGAGGGTTCGGCTTTAGGTGGTGAAGCAATGCACATTCGTTACCAAAATGCTGAAGAGGGGAGGAGGTGGTTTCTGTTTAATAAGAAAGTAAAGAAGAATAAGAAGAGAACAATAGATTGCAAGGGAATGATGTGGTGCTTTCAGTTGTGGAGTTTAAGAGGATGAGTAGAGAGAAAAAGAAAAGATGAAGAAAAGATGCATTAACGGTCTCCTCCCTTTCGGCTTTAGATCATAGGAAATGATAAATGGAATTTGGCTAGGCACTTTCAGAATATAGGAATTAAGAACCGAAAAAAAAATGAAGGAGCTTCAAGGGAACCTACCAAAATTGGCACCATCTACTTCTCTAGTGACCAAATACAATACAAACGAACAAAGAAAACTTAGAACCCCTACCATCTTTCGGCACACCCATCAACAACCCAAAATCGACTTCTTCCCCCTACCTTAAGCACCCAAATATTCGGCAACCTATCTCACCAACATCAAATCCCCCACATTTCTCCTAACTTCACACTTGATCACACATTTGAATCAAGTTAAATTATTCAAAATCCTCTTTTTACTCTTGTCCATCCTTTAGAAATATTTTACTAAGTCCACCCCCACTTTTCAAGGCTCCTAACCGAATCCATCATCCAAGCTCCTTAGGCGCATAAGTAAAAAATAAAATTTCACATTATTGACAACGCGAATCGAACCTGTTCCTTCACTGCTCCCCCTGAGGCGTCACTTATCTGCACCTTAAGTGGCGCCTCTTTGCCACCTTGCCACCCTAATTTTTATGCCATTAAACACAAACAATAAACCTTAAGTCTTGCCCCAGTCAGCTTCCCTCCTAAAGTGCCCAAAATTGAAATTCTAGCCAAGGTTCCCACCTAACCCTGGGCCTTCTCGAAGACCCCAAACACTCACAAACAACATACAAAGCATACCAACACACAGATACAAAGTGAATGTGAAAACCCCCAAATCCCTGATATTACATTTTTGTCCCCAAAAATCTTATAAGGAGGAGTTGCTACCAACATTCTTAAACCGTTTCCTTAAACTCTTCAAAATCACAAATCCACTTATCCTCAAGTTTTTCTTGTCAACAACCCTTTAAGCTATCATACACAAGGTCGAAGCATCACTTGCGACCTAGGTATTTCTTCCTCGAGGGCGTATACTCAGTAATCCACTAATTTAGAACTTTGTACACGTCGAAATGATCGTTCAGATCTTTATCAGTTAATTTACTACAATTTGAATGACATTCCCCTTCTTGCGAATTTTGACAAGACGAATTTAAAATCAATAAGGTTTTATCTCACTTTCTTATTAAAGCATTCACCGACTTTAATACTCTTGACTTGTACGCTTTAAAAACTCAGCTTTTAGTGGTCAACTACTTCTGGCCATAAACTCAATCATATCGTGAAATATATTCTAGTGTCAAAACATTTATGCACATAACTGTACTTCCATATTTTTGCATTAGTAATTATGCTACTACTAAATCTCATACGAAAGCTTCTGTATAAGTTTTGGATTCATCATCATTCAAATTCTATCTCGGGGAAGCATAACAACGAAAATCTTATCCAACATGGATCTTTCATCCAGACATCTGTTCTATGTCTATTATCTGTGAAGTATTACAATAACTATACCCACCATTGTAATAGCTCAAGCAGTTTCAACTAATTCATCTTCAAAATCTTTTGCAGCATAAGATACTCTCTGTAACAGATCGAATCTGACCCTAATCGGAAAGGTGGTTTTAGGACCACAAATTTGAGCCCGAGAAATGTTTACATATTATATTTATTGTTTATTATGTATGTATTTATATGTGTGAAAGTTTCGTAGAAAAATTTTATCATTTAAGTGTCGAATTAGATAAAAAGGACTTAATCGCATAAAAAGTAAAAGTGGCCAACTAAAGTGAAATGTGTTAAATTGAGCATGGCTCTTTAGTGTGAGGTATTAAAAGGGTAAATAGCCCATTTTAAGGTTAATGGCCAGCCACCTTGGTTGCATGTAATAGTGTTTGGATTATTATAATGTATATTATTACATTATATGTTAAAATAATAAATAAATATATGTTAATAAAACAATAAAATAAAAGCCATTCATTTTGTTCATCTTTGGCCGAAAGAAACGCAAAAGAAAAGGGGAGAAAAACCTTTGAACATTCGGCATTATTCAAGAAAAATTAGGTAAGAAATCTAGCTCGATTTTTGTTAATTTTTACGTTTTTGAGATCGTTGCTTAGTATATTACCCGACCCATGCTAGAATTTCTAAGATTAGTGTGTATATATGAATCGGCCATGGATGAATTCTTGAGGTTATGATGTTTAATGATGTTAGATGAAAGGTATGTTAAAAATTAGTATATTATGTGTTGGAAGTTTTGGTGAAATTGTGTTTTTAGGGCCAATTTGTAAAAATAAAATTTTAGAGGGCTTGATTGCAAAATAAATGAAAGAAATGGACTTGTGTAGTCCTTATACACATTCGCCTTTAAAGAGTATGGGGTAATTTGATGTATTTTGAGTTTTATGCAAATAGGACTAAATTGTAAAGTTGTGAAATAATAGGGTAAAATAGTAATTTGCCCATTTATGTGCTTAGGGACTAAATTGAGATGAATTGTGCTTGAATAAGCTAAATTTAATGTGTTTTAGATCAAGAGCAAAGAAAAACAGAGTTAGATTGGGGAAAGACGAAGGTTCTCGAATAATGATTCAAGACAAATGACCTATCGACAACCGAGGTAAGTCCTTGTGAAATTTGTTAAAGAATTATTCATGATCTCCTTAAATGATAATGTTTGATAAATTTTGATATATAATCACGTAATAGCCGAATGTATATATATGTGTGTATGAGATTGATTTCATAAATTTGATAATATGAAATGAATTAGTGTATCAATGTGAATTGTGGAATTGTACAATGAAGTAATGATTTATTTTTTTAAGGTGAATAAGTTAATTGATTTGGATATGTAATATTGATATGAGGTGTGTGTGGAATGATTGATTATATTGATGTGTTCGGGCTTAGTGCCTAGAGTGCTTCGTTGGGTGATATATTCGGGCTTAGTGCCTAGCAGATTCATGCTTGGGTGATATATTCGGGCTTAGTGCCTAGCGTGCTTCGTGCTCGATGATATATTCGGCTTAGTGCCTAGCGTGCTTCGTGTCGGTGATATATTCGGGCTTAGTGCCTAGCGAGCTTCGTCTTTTGATATATTCGCTTAGTGCCTAGCGTGCTTTATGCCTTGATATGCTATAAGAGGAAGTTCGAACATCAAACAAGGTGAAATATTTATATAGGGTTATGTGGTAAAGGTTCAGGTAAGAACTAAACCACCATTTTAGTAAGGAATGAAGTGAACAAAAGAATTCTTAATGTATAATTAAAGATCAGTGATGTGTGTGATAAAAGTTCTTGTTCTTGTGTATAAATGGAAATAGATGATCGATGCCTAGATTGGTTTTTCGATGTTATTGTAATGATATTTAAGTAAAGAGTATTACTATTACTCAATGATCTATATTTTATATAATGAAATAATTTTGTGTTATACTATATGCTCATTATATTTATGTATGCTTGGGACTTACTAAGCTAGTAAGCTTCTTGTGTTTGTATTTTTGTTTATCTTTGTTTTATAGATTTTGATTGAACTACGGGCTCAAGGATCATCCATGAAGTCAACCACACTATCGACTTTCTTTTTGGTATTAAAAACTTAGTTTGTTATTTAAAAAGGGCATGTATAGGCTAGTTTAAATCGTATAACTAATGTTTTGTAATAGTGTAAATATGCTAGCTATGCGAAAATGGCTATCTATTTTGAATAACTTGTTTCGTGTTTTGATGATATTGTTTGCTCATGCCATGAACTATTATTTATGCTTGATTATGGTTTAAACATGTGTGTGAGTGGCATTATTGTTTATGCATGTTAGATTATGATAAGAAAGACTTATTAATTGGTTCATGTTAGTGAGCTTAATATTTGGTATATACATTGATAATGTTTGGATTGTAAATCGGCTATGAGAAATGGTAAATGATGGTTGTGGTTTAAGTATGTTTGGTTAGCTTTATTGGATAGTTAAAAGTGCTAAGTTGATGTTAATAATAATATGAGCATGCACATGTGTGGTTGTAATATTTGGTTCATATTGATATGCATATGACCTTGCTTATGGTGTGGTTGAATCAATGATTAGTAATAAGATGAAAATAAAGTTTAGGTATACTAATGTACTTGTAATTAGGAGTATATTTGAATGTAATTTGTGTTCAAATGTTAGATGTAGCTTTTATTTTTAAGGTATAATGCGCACTATATATATATAAACATCAATAGTAAGTTCGCCATATTGTAAGGTTACTAAAATCGCATATGTGATTGTATAATAATTGATGTAATATGGTTTGAATGTTTTGATTTTGTTTTTGTGTAGTAGCAATGAATTGATAGGTTCAATATTCAATATATAAATAGATATATTTACATACATAAGATGTATGAAGTGAAATCATATATATATATGTATATGCTGCCCTATTCAGGATGTTACAGTTCTACTCCCCTTAAAAATAATTTCGTCCTCGAAATTACTTACTATCGTTCATTCAGATAGTCTAACTCACCACACTACGCTATTGTCACAAGACTCGATCTTAAAGAACTATCTTACTTTCTAGGCACATTCTCTAAGTTCACAATCAAGGTTCCATATACTTCATTAGCAACATAAGATCGAACTAATCTTATAGCGAGAAAAGTAATGAAGTATAATCCATAAATAAGAAACTTACTCGTTGTCTCGTCTGGCGCGTCACTATCCTCGCGACGACCGACTGCATAAACTATCCTTGGCTGCCTTGCTTCTGAACCTTCAACATCTCCGCTTGGTGCTCCACGTCCTTGGCGGAACCATTACCTCTGTTACTCGAACCATGACCCCGTTGAGGCTGCTGTCCGCCTCTACCGGTCTGGCTAGCATTCTGAACTACCGGTCGGCTCTCGTCTGATTGTTTGGGACAATCCTTAAACATATGGTCCTTGGACCCACACTTAAGACATGCTCCTATCTTTTTCCAACACTCCCCTAGATGCCTCTTTCCACAATGCTCACAAGGACGAATCTGCCACCCTGTACCAGCTTGCTGATCCTTTGGCCCATCAGTTCTAGGCCTCTTATTTCCCGATGATCCAAAACCTCTTTCCGGCCTTTTTCGATCAGTGTTCTGCTTGATAGAATCCTTAATTCCCTCGGCCACTTTAGCCTTATCCACCAAAGCAGAGAATTCTCGCTCCTGATGCGGTGCTATCAACAGTCTTAGATCATTTCTCAGTCCGTCCTCAAAACGGACACAGCATTCATGCTCAGTTGCCACTACCCCACGAGCATAGCGGCTCAATCTCAAAAATTCCGCCTCATATTCTGCGATGACTTACTCCCTTGTACCAACCCTAGAAAAGCCTTCCTCCGCTCATCTCAGATACCGGTTCCCACATACTTCTTCCGAAAGGCCTCTTTAACATACTCCCGTGTCAAATTTTCACTATAGTACCATCACGAGCAGTTAACCACCATCGATACGCTTCATCACAGAATAACGCCACCATCCCTTTCAACTTTTCCTCCGAGTCGATCAAGCTCATCCATGATACGCTCCGTTGCTTCTAACCAAGATCACCAGATCTGGTGCCACATTGGATACTCCTCGAAACATTTTTGCTCCATTAGCTCGGAGCCGCTCAGTACCGACTTTCGATTTCCTCTATTTCCTCCCCGCACCGCCACCAATTCCAAAACTCAGAGAACGGCTGCGACATGCCTCTTCCCGTCGAGCCTCGCTGCTCAACATTAACGGTAAATGGGGTGGTGGTGGCGGTGGCATCTCATTGTCGGACCCTTGACCCGACCTAACGGGTTCCGACACGGTCATCCTTCCTCTTCCTCGACCACGGCGACCACGTCCTCTAGAGCTCATTTTCTAACGTCGAGATCTGATTAAGAAATTTTATGGATTAGTCAATGTTCCACTTATTTATCAGCGAAGAAGTTTTATGAGAAGGGATTTTAGAGTGGTTCTTTCATATCATACAAACACACAGTCTTTTCCATTAATTCATCCATCCCTCAAACAAATATGAACTTCCGTTCATTTAGAGAAACGTTGTAGTTTTTGTTGTTTGTTGTTGTTTTCCACTACCCGGGGGTATTTTTGTAATTTTGTCCTATAAGGTATTTTCGTAATTTTAAAAAAAACATTTCTTGGGGTTTTTGTCAAAAGTTATTTTTTTGAAAATTTTGAAGTCTAGGGGTGATTTGAAAAATTTTGAAATCCGGGGGTATTTTGGTAATTTTTCACAAATCAGAGTAAATTTGTAAAATTTTATAGATTTAGGGTATTTCAAAAGTTGTAAAACTTTGAGGGTTCTTTTCGAAAATTGTTCCTTCAAAAATGGGGATATTGCAAAAATTTTGGAAATTAGGGTCATTTTGGTAATTTTGTAAGTTAGGGGCAATTTTGTAATAATTTTTTTTTCCAAAATCATGGTATTTTGATATTTTACAAATTAGGGTTTTTGAATGTTTATGAAATCATGAAATTTTGATAAAGTTGTTGAGTAGTTGAACATTTTACAAACCGTATGCGTTTTGGTAATTTTATCGCTAAGGGCATTTTTGTAATTTTGCAAATCAGAGTTTTTCGAGAATGTTCTAAAAATAATTTTCTCGATTTAAAAGAAAAGTTTTAAAGGTTTGAAAAACTAGGGTTTGTTGTTTTGTTCTCTCTTCTCTTTTTTTTTTTAAAACATGGCTAGTTCCTTTCGGGTTTTAGTCATTATGTTTAGCCTATGACCGAGCCTTCTTGGTCGGGGTGAACCAAAGCTACGCACTGTGCGTGATTCGTGTGGAGAGGAGGTGAGTCACGCTGATCGCTTAAATACCAAGCTCCCACCGAAACCATTCCTAGACATGCGCATGAGGTTGCCACACCACCGAGCCCTCGAGTTATGGTGAACCGAAGCTACGCACTGTAGGATTCTGCACAAGAGGAGGTGAGTCACTAGGACCTGCTTAAATACCAAGCTCTTCCGGATCCAATCCTAGACATGCGTACAAGGGTTACCACACCACTAGCTCAAGTGACTTAGCCATAGGTTGGTTCAAGGCATTAGGTCTTATGTGTTTACGTTTGAGTAGTCTAATCCTAGGGTTCAAGTTCCTATCATTCTACTCACGCTCCATGCCTTTTCTACCCTTATATAAATCACGTAATCACACATATAGTTAGGGTACTTACGGTGGATCATGGTCGAGACTTAGGGGCCATGCTAAAACCCGCTTATTTTCAAAGAAAATAATTTGGCTCGCTTTGAAAACGTTTTGGGCCTTAGCCCACGTGCCGAGAGTTTAAAACCTGCTCGATACAAACTAAAACACCCCACACCCGGCCCACGAGCTCGAACCGGATCCGTATGTTCCTAAAGTAAACCGATTTCGAAACATTTGCGATACTTAGAGAAAATTGTAAATTTTTAGAAAAACTATTATTTTGAGTTGGGCTTAGATTGGAAACCCATTTATTTGATTTTGTAAGCCCATTTAATTAAATACATCCAATGTAGTTCTTAGCATGAAACTTAACAGTGAGCAAACATAAAGTATAATCCATTGGGCCTGAAGGCCTTATTACATCAAGTAAAACCCAAAATAGAATAAAAGTAACTAAAAATTTAAAATTAAGTCCAAACTAAATGAAATTTTTCGCATGTAGCATGGCCACCTCATGGTCCACCGGCCCGGTCCGTCACTGCTCATCACCTGAAAAAATAATTCCCATAATGGGGTGAGTCAACAGACACAATGTGCACACAATACTATCATTCAATAAATGAGGCATTCATGTTCAAATCATTAAGTCCATCCAATAATGAAATTATGATGCAACCCAAACCCAATCCTAATTAGCCATCCACTACACTCCCCCGTACCAACCTGTACACCGTGGGGACTACTAAGTCAACCCTCCATCCGCTACTCTCCATCAAAGGCATTCGCCCATATACGTTGTGCCATTAGACACTATAATCAAATTTATACGTTGTGTCATTAGACACCTTGTAGTAACCGGTTACCAAAATTTCGCAATGTGACCGTAGTCAACATATTTCGTTGGTGAGATCGAAGTCAACACCTTCGTTGGTGAGACCGAAGTCAACACCTGTTCTCCCCCTTTCACATAAATCCCGAATGCCCCAAAAATATATATATTGTGCATAACTAATTTCATGTTCATGTACATATATTCGCATGTTATAAAATAACATTTTTCACAATCCTATCCGAAGTAGGAAACGTACTTGGGTACTTTTTGCCACATTTGTGGTACATAGCCACATTCACATTATTATTCATATCATATATTAAAATATTTAGCCATAAAATATCGAAGGATAGTAAGGGTACACACCTTATTCGCTTAAATAAAAGTTCCTTGAGATCTCGAAAATCCCGATCTAATCTTTAGATCTGTTATTCGGCCATCATATAAGTCACATTAACAAACCTATTTGGCTTTAAAACTAAACCAAATCCTATTAGGATTTGTAAAAAGACTTACCTTTGATGCCGATTTAATGTTTTTTTCAAATCCCGAAAACTTGGTTTTCCTTCACTTGATGTTCGACCAACCTTAAGACTCAACATAAATTAGTTTTTGGCTTTTTAATAATTACAGATCTAATATAGGTAATCTCATAAACCTTGGCCGAATACCTTTAGGGACTTACCTTATGGATTTTTAAATCCCGAAAACTTCACCTTCCTTTTTCCTTGAAATCGGCAAATTCCTAGATCTCTGAATAGGTTAGTTTTTGATCAATTTGATCTAATTAACTAAGATTTTGCCTTGGCCGAATGTATAGACTCACTTACCTCAAATCCCGAAGTTGATCTTTATTTCAAATTCCTCGTTTTCGAATCCCGGAAGATCCCTTATGCTATTCGACCTTTTTGATGTTGTAATTGACTGCTCCTTTACTTAGAATCGACAGGGATTCGTCTTTGATAGTAGAAACAGAGGAGAAAAGAGAAGAAAAGAGGATGGTTTTTGTTCAAAGAAAATTCGGCAAAAGAGGGGGAGGAGAGCTATGAAAATTTCGGCACACACTTAGGAAAGATGAGAGAATGGCCTTCATTCTCCTCTTTTAACTGAAATTGCTATGCCAAGAGGCCTTGACTTGGCCACTACTCCCCCCACAAGTGATAATATTATCATTTAATTATCACTTTAATTAAATTAGAGTATTTTATCCATCTTTTATCTCCTTATTTATTTTATTAAAAGAAATTCCTTTACTTAACACTTAATTAAACAAGTTTTAACCAAGTAAAACTCCTCTAATTCAAGAAGCTTGTGCCGTCCACCTCTTAGCCTAGGAAGCAAAATAAAGCCTTCATTATTTGCTTCTGGATGACTCAAACTCAGCCCAAAAACTTCTTGTATTTGGGCCATTTCTAAGGCCTTAGGTGGCATCTTCAGCCACATTTCCAAGTCCGTTATTGGGTCGATTTCATGTACTTTATATTTTTAGGGTCACTTGGCCCTAAGTTCCCTTTGGGCCCTTAAATTCAACATTCCGGTCAATTTTAAGTTTCCTAAAATTTTCGCTGCTCAGATTTTCCAAGTTTCCAAAATGTTCGTGTTTCCAAAATGTTCGTGTTTCCAAAATGTTCGTGTTTCCAAAATGTTCGTGTTTCCAAAATGTTCAAGTTTCCAAAATGTCTAAGTTTCCAAAAATGTCCATTTCCATTTCCATTTTCATTTCCATGCATTTGGTTTCCAAAAGTATCAAAATTTATTCATAGTACTTGAAACTTGTCATTTCATACAATTGAACTGAAATGCATAGGCCCTATTCAGATGTTACGTAAAGAGTCTAGCTATACATGCCTTTAAATTGTATATATGATAGTGTGGTGACTTCGACAATTTCGATTGTATTTTATATAGTAAATGGATTTCGATCCCGATAGAGCCAGAGCGATGATGTGGAGAGTGTCGCTACTGGTCTCGCACATGGATCGGTGCCACTAGACTCTCAACCGCCACGGTAACCACGAGGAGAGGCTAAACAAGCCTTCTATCAAATGATGAATGAATGGTTTGCCCGTTTATTCGTAATAATCCAACAGTACAACAACCTCCACCCCGAATAATCCAACTCCGGTACCTTCAAGATCCCCGATGATAGATCCAATGAGATCTAGTAGGCCTCTGTTGATAAAATTAGGAAATTTGGGGTAAGAATTCAAGGCCAATGATAATGATGATGCAGAGCGAGCTGAATTGTAGCTTGATAACACTATTCGGTACTTGATGAGCTATCCCGCACCTGCATTTAATGCTTGAAATGTGCTATATCCTTGCTCCGGACACCGCTTATCACCGTGGAATACACTAGTATCAGTGGTTCCAAAAGAAAAAGTGACATGGGATTTCTTTCAGAATGAGTTCCGCAAGAAATATATCAGCCAGAGGTTCATCGACCAAAAACGTAAAGAATTCCTTGAACTAAAACAGGGGCAAATGACCGTGACGGAATATGAGCGAAAGTTTGTCAGATTGAGCCGATATGCTCGAGATTGTGTATCAACTGAAGCCATTATGTGCAAAAGGTTTGAAGATGGCTTGATTGAAGACTTAAAGTTGCTTGTTGGTATTCTTGAAATCAGAGAGTTTGTGACACTCGTTGAGCGAGCTTGCAAGGCTGAAGAGCTCGGGAAGGAGAAAAGAAAGGCCGAGACCGAAACTAGAGATACTCGTAAGAGACCGTCGGGTAAGAATTTTCATTCCACATCTAAGAAGTTTAGAGATGACTTCAGTCGACACAAAGCTACTTCAGATTCATCTAGACGTGATCGACCTCCAGTGGGTTCCCGAGCTACCTCGATGACCAAAGGTTGGTAACGCCCCACGTAATCGAGTTGAATGTAAACATTATGGAAAATGGCATCCTCGGAGTTGTAGAGTTCGTGACCGGTCTTGCTTTAAATGTGGATCCTCAGACCATTTTATTCGAGAGTGCCCGATGTTAGATGAGTCGAATACAGCACGGAACTCTAGACCAAGTAGTGCATCAAGACGCAGGCGCACCACCCAGCATTTCGCAATGTAGGTGGTAGTCAGAGAGGGACAAAGAACACAACAAATCGATCAGAGGCTAGAGCTCCAGCAAGAGCTTATGTTACTCGAGCTAGAGAGGATGCAGCTTCTCCAGATGTCATTACCGGTACTTTCACCCTTTATGATACTACTGTGATTGCATTGATTGATCTTGGTTTGACCCATTCATATGTATGAGAAACTCTGGTATTCAGTAAGACTCTGCCAGTTGAGTCTACTGAGTTTGTGATTCAGCGTATCCAACCCTTTGGGTAGATGTGTGTTTGTTAATAAAGTGTGTAAAAGTTGCCCATTGATGATTCGGGATTTTGCTTCCCATTGATTTAATGTCTTGTTGTTTTCGATGAGTTTGATATAATTTTGGGAATGGATCGTTAACTTCACATGATGCGGTGGTGAATTGCAAAAGAAAGCTTATCGATTTGAGACACCGTAATGGTGAGATCATTAGAATTGAATCCAATGATTCGTGGGTTTCTGATTATATCATCGATGTTAGCTCAAAAGTATGTGAGAAAAGGGTGTGAAGCTTATTTGGCTTATGTGTTGGATAATAAAGTGTCTCGAGAAATGATTGAATCTGCACTGATTGTATGTGAATACTCGATGTGTTTCTCAAGAACTACCGGTTTACCCCTATACGAGAGATTGAGTTTGGCATTGAATTAGCTCCAGAACGACTCCGATCTCAATAGCTCCATATCGGATGGCACCTCATCGAGCTAAAAGAGTCGAAAGCACGATTGCAAGAGTTAACAGATAGGGCTTTGCACGACCAAGTTTCTCTCCTTCGGTGCACCGTTTTTTTGTGAGAAAGAAAGATGGAACGATGCGAATGTGTATTGATTATCGCTAACCGAATAAGGTAACTATAAAGAATAAGTACCGTTACCTCGGATTGATGATTTGTTTGATCGGTTGAAAGGGCATCGATTTTCAAGATAGACTTGAGATCGGGTTATTATCAGCTTGTAGTCGAGATACAGATGTGCCAAAGACGCATTTGGACGAGGTACTAACATTTTGAGTTTTTGGTAATGCCTTTTGGGCTTACTAATGCACTGCTATTTTTATGGATTTGATGAATCGGGTTTTTAAACAGTTTTTGGATCGATTTGTGGTGGTGTTTATTGATGACATATTGATCTACTCCAAAGATGAAATTGAACACGCGAACATTTGAGGTTAGTGCTACAAACTTTGCGAGATCATCAATGTATCATAAGTTTAGTAAGTGTGAGTTCGGATGAAAAGGTCACTTTTTGGGACATGTGGTTTCAAGATCGTGCATTCGAGTTGATCCGAACAAAATCTCTGCTATACTCGATTGGAAGCCACCAAAAATGTTTTCGAGATTCAAGTTTTTGGGACTTGCGGGTTACTATCGACGATTTGTGAAAGATTTTTCTATGATAGCTACCCGCTGACAAGGTTATCGCAGAAAGATGTCCGGTTCGAGTGGTCGAAAAATATCGTAAAAGTTTTGATCGGTTGAAAGCCCTTTGATGTAAGCTCCAGATTAGTTCACTGAATCGGGTAAAGAATTTGTTGTTTATTCGATGCTTCTTTAAATGGTTTGGGCTGCGTTTTGATGCGGAAGGCAAAGTGGTGGCCTACGATTCAAGACAATTGAAGCCCACGAGAAAAATTACCCGACGATGACTTAGAGCTTGCGACCATTGTTTTCGCATTGAAAATTTGGCGCCACTATTTATTTGGCGAGAAATGTCACATTTATTCAGATCATAAAAGTCTAAAGTATTTAATGACTCGTAAAGACCTGAATTTGAGACAACGCAGTGGCTAGAACTGTTGAAAGACTATGAATTGGTGATTAACTATCACCCGAAAAGCTAATGTCGCTATGGATGCGTTAAGTCGAAATTATTAGTTGCTCTTCGTGCATTAAATGCATGATGGCTATGTCTAGTGATGGTTCGATAATAGCCGAGTTGCGAGCAAGACCGATGTTTATCCAACAAATTTGTGATGCAATCGAAGTTGACAAGAATATGATTGCTAAACGAATTGAGGTGAAAAGGTGCAGAGTCGTAATTTGATTGATGCAAATGACTGCTTGAATTTTAAAAGCCGAATGTGTGTTCCAAAGAACTCGATTTGATAGATGATTTTGAGTGAGGCTCATAGTGGCGACTATCGATACATCCGGTAGCACGAAAATGTATAACGACTTGAAATGCAGTTCTATTGGTGGCCTAGTATGAAACGAGATATATCTCAATTTGTTTCAAAGTGCCTAATTTGTCGACAAGTAAAAGCAGAGCATCAAGTGCCTTCGGGTTGCTTCAATCGATCATGATACCGAGTGGAAATGGGATAAAATTTCAATGGATTTTGTATCCGGTCTTCCTATGACACCGAGTAAAAAGATGTCAGATGGGTGATAGTTGATAGATCGACTAAATCAGCTCATTTTGTGCCGATTCGCATGCACTTTTCACTCGATAAACTTGCCGAATTGTATGTTTCGCAGATTGTAAGATTGCATGGTGTACCGAGCTCCATTGTGTCGACAGAGACCGAGATTTACATCGCGATTTTGGAAGAAGTTGCAAAATGCTTTTGGTAGTAAACTACATTTTAGCACAGCCTTTCATCCGCAGACAGACGGTCAGTCTGAGCGAACTATTCAAACACTTGAGGACATGTTGAGATGTTGCGTTCTCGAGTTTGAAGGTACGTGGGAACGATACCGACCTTTGATTGAATTTGCTTACAATAATAGCTTTCAATCAAGTATCAAAATGGCACCTTATGAAGCCTTATACGGGCGAAAATGTCGAACACCATTATACTGGACTGAGCTCAGTGAAAATAAGATACACGGGGTTGATTTGATTAAAGAGACCAATGTAAAGTGGCCATAATCAAAGATAATTTGAAAGCTGCATCAGATCGACAAAAGTCCTATGCTGATTTGAAACGTAAAGATATTGAATTCCAGATCGGAGATCGAGTCTTTTTAAAGGTTTCACCATGGAAGAAAGTGCTCCATTTTGGCCGGAAAGGCAAGTTGAGCCCGAGGTTTATTGGACCATATGAAATCATTAAACGCATTGGGCCTGTTGCTTATAAATTGAAGCTACCCTCTGAATTAGAAAAGATACACGATGTATTTCATGTTTCTATGCTCCGTAGATACAGATCAAATCCGTCACATGTGATTGCTCCGTCTGAGATTGAGATACGATCTGATATGACGTATGAGGAAAAGCCGATCCGTATTCTAGCTCGGCAAATGAAAGAGCTAAGAAACAAAAAGATTTCCTTAGTGAAAGTGTTATGGAATCGACATGGAGTTGAAGAGGCAACGTAGGAGCCTGAAGATTCAATGAGGCAACAATATCCGACGTTGTTTAATGGTAAGATTTTCGGGGACGAAAATCCTTAAGGGGGGAGAGTTGTAATGAATCGAATCGACCCTAATCAAAAGGTGGTTTTGGGACCACGAATCGAGCCCGAGAAATGTTTACATATTATATTTAGTGTTTATTATGTATGTATTTATATGTGTGAAAGTTTCAGAGAAAAATTTTATCGTTTAAGTGTCGAATTAGGTAAAAAGGACTTAATCGCATAAAAAGTAAAAGTGGCCAACTAAAGTGAAATGTGTTAAATTGAGCATGGCTCTTTAGTGTGAGGTATTAAAAGGGCAAATAGCCCATTTTAAGGTTAATTGCCGGCCACCTTGGTTGCATGTAATAGTGTTTGGATTATTATAATGTATATTATTACATTATATGTTAAAATAATAAATAAATATATGTTAATAAAACAATAAAATAAAAGCCATTCATTTTGTTCATTTTTGGCGAAAGAAACACAAAAGAAAAGGGAGAAAAACCTTTGAACATTCGGCATTATTCAAGCAAAATTAGGTAAGAAATCTAGCTCGTTTTTGTTAATTTTACGTTTTTGAGATCGTTGCTTAGTATATTACCCGACCCATGCTAGAATTTCTAAGATTAGTGTGTATATATGAATCGGCCATGGATGAATTCTTGAGGTTATGATGTTTAATGATGTTAGATGAAAGGTATGTTAAAAATTAGTATATTATGTGTTGGAAGTTTTGGTGAAATTGTGTTTTTAGGGCCAATTTGTAAAAATAAAATTTTAGAGGGGCTTGATTGAAAAATAAATGAAAGAAATGGACTTGTGTAGTCCTTATACACATTCAGCCTTTAAAGAGTATGGGGTAATTTGATGTATTTTGAGTTTTATGCAAATAGGACTAAATTGTAAAGTTGTGAAATAATAGGGGTAAAATAGTAATCTACCCATTTATGTGCTTAGGGACTAAATTGAGATGAATTGTGCTTGAATAAGCTAAATTTAATGTGTTTTAGATCAAGAGCAAAGAAAAACGGAGTTAGATTGGGGAAAGACGAAGGTTCTCGAATAGCCGATTCGCACGGCCTATCGACAACCGAGGTAAGTCCCTAAGTTGAAATTTGTTAAAGAATTATTCATGAACTCCTTAAATGATAATGTTTGATAAATTTTGATATATAATCATGTAATAGCCGAATGTATATATATGTGTCTATGAGATTGATTTCATAAATTTGATAATATGAAATGAATTAGTGTATCAATGTGAATTGTGGAATTGTACAATGAAGTAATGATTTATTTGTTTATGGTGAATAAGTTAGTTGATTTGGATATGTAATATAGATATGAGGTGTGTGTGGAATGATTGATTATATTGATGTGTTCAGGCTTAGTGCCTAGCAAACTTCGTCTTGGGTGATATATTCAAAGCTTAGTGCCTAGCAGATTCGTGGGTGATATATTGGGCTTAGTGCCTAGCGAAGCTTCGTGGTGGTGACATATTCGGCTTAGTGCCTAGCGTGCTTCGTGCGGTGATATATTCGGCTTAGTGCCTAGCGTGCTTTATCTTGGTGATATGCTATAAGAGGAAGTTCTGAACATCAAACAAGGTGAAATATTTATATAGGGTTATGTGGTAAAGGTTCAGGTAAGAACTAAACCACCATTTTAGTAAGGAATGAAGTGAACAAAAGAATTCTTAATGTATAATTAAAGATCAGTGATGTGTGTGATAAAAGTGCTTGTTCTTGTGTATAAATGGAAATAGAAGATCGATGCCTAGATTGGTTTTTCGATGTTATTGTAATGATATTTAAGTAAAGAGTATTACTATTACTCAATGATCTATATTTTATATAATGAAATAATTATGTGTTATACTATATGCTCATTATATTTATGTATGCTTGGGACTTACTAAGCTAGTAAGCTTACTGTGTTTGTATTTTTGTTTATCTTTGTTTTATAGATTTTGATTCGAACTACGGGCTCGAAGGATCATCCGTGAAGTCAACCACACTATCGACTTTCTTTTTGGTATTAAAAACTTAGTTTGTTATTTAAAAAGGGCATGTATAGGCTAGATTAAATCGTATAACTAATGTTTTGTAATAGTGTAAATATGCTAGCTATGCGAAAATGGCTATCTATTTTGAATAACTTGTTTCGTGTTTTGATGATATTGTTTGCTCATGCCATGAACTATTAATTATGCTTGATTATGGTTTAAACATTTGTGTGAGTGGCATTATTTTTTATGCATGTTAGATTATGATAAGAAAGACTTATTAATTGGTTCATGTTAGTGAGCTTAATATTTGGTATATACATTGATAATGTTTGGATTGTAAATCGGCTATGAGAAATGGTAAATGATGGTTGTGGTTTAAGTATGTTTGGTTAGCTTTATTGGATAGTTAAAAGTGCCAAGTTGATGTTAATAATAATATGAGCATGCGCACATGTGTGGTTGTAATATTTGGTTCATATTGATATGCATATGACCTTGATTATGGTGTGGCTGAATCAATGATTAGTAATAAGATGAAAAATAAAGTTTAGGTATACTAATGTACTTGCGAATTAGGAGTATATTTAAATGTAATTTGTGTTCAAATGTTAGATGTAGCTTTTATTTTTAAGGTATAATGCGCACTATATATATATATATATAAACATCAATAGTAAGTTCGGCCATATTGTAAGGTTACTAAAATCGCATATGTGATTGTATAATAATTGATGTAATATGGTTTGAATGTTTTGATTTTGTTTTTGTGTAGTAGCAATGAATTGATAGGTTCAATATTCAATATATAAATAGATATATCTACATACATAAGATGTATGAAGTGAAATCATATATATATATGTATATGCTGCAATATGTTTCAAGTATACAATCGCCATTGATAGTTGAGTCATAGGAATTAAGTATATGAACATGGTTTTGTGGCATAGTAGTTAATTCGAGCATGTGGATATATATAGATGATATTAATATGGTTGAAATTTTAAAGCATAGTTTGCATATGTATTATAAGTAACTGAGCAGGATTAACTTTATCTAGTTGCGTGTTTCATATGTGCAAATTTAACTAACATGATTTAGTGGATGATTGCTATTGGATTTAGAAGTTATATCGTAAAGAAATTGATATAAAGTTGTGTATGAAATTAAAAAAAATGATAAATGATTGTGTGAAACTGTATTGTCTAGTAATGCCTCGTAACCCTATTCCGACGATGGATACGGGTTAGGGGTGTTACACTCTCGTTCATCAAAATTCAGGAAATACGCATTGACTTTTCCATGGATCATTTTAGAGCATCTAACTCACAACACTGACACAAAAGTGATCGTCTATGGATCACCAACCTGTCAATTCTTTTTCTCGATTCAGACTGAACTCAATACTAGAACATTCAATTAATAGTTCCTTCTATAGCTTTCAACTCAATCATCATGGTTTGAACATTTTGATAAGCATATCTTTATAACATGCTCCCTACTCACGTATACACAAAATTTTATTCTCCTTGTTGATTCGTGTGTAAATATACACAAAGCTTGAATCATATTTCAATACATTAATCTACTCTTTTCTCCATACTGAGAACATATTTTAAGCACACTCTCATATAAGTTTCTCTTGCTATGCTAATCTAAAACCTTTACCCTTATCACATCTCACGACAGTAGGGACATCTCGATTGAACTCATTAACTCTGTTCGGCTTGCCCAAAAACCCATCGCACAACATGAAACTTTTGATTTCACTTCTTATACTAGAATGATTCCCAACTTCCTCCTCAAAGTACCCGAATAGGGTTACGAGGAAATAAAGAAATGTCAATTACAATTAACTAAATCGACAATTGTTTAGTCTGATTTTTCAATCAGCTAACATTCTCACACAATCACAATTTCGTGAAAATAGCAACCACATCACCACTAAAGGGAAACAGATATTAATACATAATACTAAAGGAGATCATTATAACCCATCCATGGCATTAACCAGCCATGCACAAGCCACATACTTCAAGCCAACTTACTTATACTTGCCCTTATATAACATGTTCCGTGCCACATATCGTAATCGTCTCTTCGTGACTCATTCACGAGTACATGCATTCACTCATTTACATAACTTTAGTACTGATTTCATTTCTACTTTTAACTCATCTACTTATCCCATTGATCACTAGGGATAGTCAAAGACACATATTCATCGTCATTCATATAAGTACGAAACCAATGCCACATCCCCGATGTGGTCTTATATGGAGTCACCTCTAGCTGCCAACACCATATCCCAGATAAGGTCTTATACAGGATCTCAACTCGGTGCCGAGGCCATGTCTTGGGCATGGTCTTATACAGGACCTTATCTTTTTCATATCTCAATGATAGCCTTTTTTAGTATAGTCCTCTAGGACTTCAACCTCATGTTCAACAACAATTACTCTATTTAGTAGAGTATCACGTATCAATGTGATACAAAGCATTCTCAATTATGCTAACATAATTATTGCATTAATCAAATGCAAACTTACTCAACTTAACTCTCATAACATTTCATCACAATATAACAGTGGTAAGGGGTTGAGGTCGTAGCGCCCCATAACTTGACTCTCGTGACCACATACATATGATTTAACATTCATCATCAATGAACTATCATCATAGTCACACAACTCACTCCAAGTGAGTTTTCACGTTTTTCATGCTACAATTGTTTCTATTACTCATACTTTCGAACAGTGACTTTACTTACTCAAGTTCTACATTAGTATCTACTTAAGTACTCAATATTTTACGCTACTTTCTCTTACTATTGCTTATTAATTTAGAGAATGTCTTACAGGTTTTTGAGTGCGTCGTACTCAAGTTCTACATTAGTATCTACTTAAGTACTTAACATTTTACGCTACTTTCTCTTACTATTGCTTATCAATTTAGAGAATGTCTTACAGGTTTTTGAGTGCGTCGTTTACCTGAGTTCCATAGTCCAACTATGTTCTTACTCGTATCACGCGTCATAGCCCAGCTATTTCCTTATATGTCATCACGATTACATAGCCTCGCTATGGTCTTACATGAAATCTCATATCAATACCAATGCCATATCCCTGATACGGTCTTACATGGAACTCATGTCGATGTTGATGCCATATCCCAAATATGGTTTTATACGAGATCTTATAACTCAATGTCGATGCCATATTCTAGGTATGGTCTTATATGAGATGTTTCTTTTGTGCCGAAGCCATGTCCCAGACATGGTCTTACACGAAATCACTATTCGATGCTGACGCCATATCCCAGATATGGTCTTACACGGGATCACGTATCGTCACCAATGCCATGTCCCAGACATGGTCTTATATGGGATCACATGTACCGCCATGGTCCAACCATGGTCTTATTCATCATTTTATCACCAAACGACCATACTCATCTCCTGCAATCTACTTAGTTAAGCTTCTTAATTTAACTCCCACACTATAATATGTGTGACTTCATAACATTCATTAAATAATACATTATACTTTCTCTACTTTGACATTCACATGTGAGATTTAACCATGTGAACATATTTATCATAAACAATGGCATCACTGATTCCAAATGCTTACTTACTCTTACTTCTTCTCACATACATCATGGTACTTGGTAGTTTCATGCTTGTAAGGTAAACAAGGTACCTGTATTACTTGATCACATGGATCAGCATACTTTGCTATGATAAGCATAATCTCCATATCATCATTCATAACATGAATAATACTTTTTAGTCAACTTTATCTAGCACGCCGTGATATCAACTTTACTAAATCAACTTTCTTGCTATCTCATTTAAGCTTTACTCTTTTGCCCAATGAATTACTATGAATAAACGATGATACTGAATCTCATTTCTCATATATCTTGATGCCAATGCTATATCCTTGATATAGTCTTATATGAGATTTCTATCTCATGATAGCTTTTCAATGCCAAGACTTGTCTTGGACTTACATGATAACTTACTTGACTGTCGATGCCATGCCTTGGCTTGGTGTCTCATGTGATAGATCGAGTATCCTAAGTAATTCAACTTCAATCGGGACTTTCTCCTTCTTGATCTCATTGATTTATTTGCTTAACATAGCATTAAACAATCTCACGGAATTAAGATATATTCTACATCATACTAAGCAATTCAATAATATTAATCATAAAGCTTAGAAATCATACAAACTTACTGAAATTAGCTCGGTTGGGAATCATCTCTATCTTAACAAAATAATTTCGTTAGAGCCAGGAGACATCACACTATCACGGTCCACATATGGCATGTATAGCTAGACTCTTACTCACACTAGGTTAGTCTTAGAAGGTTAGTCTTAGAACCGACTAACCATAGCTCTGATACCACTAACAGTAACACCCTATACCCGAACCCGAGGCTACGCTTGGATACGAGACATTACTATGCTTGAACTTTCTTAAACATGTACTTACGAGCTGTAAATATTTCGTTCTGAATTAAAAATTCTTTTTCTTAGTCAAGTCATACGTTTCATGGGCCTACGAGGCCTCAGACTTACGTCCTGTAACTTTCAAAACTCATCTGGAAACTTTCTCTCGAAATAGGGGTTGCACGCACATGTGACTTGGGACACGCTCGTGTACCATTATTATATGCCCGTGTCTACCAACCGTGGTCGACATTGACTAAACACATACAGCCTTGACACGCGCGTGGACTCAGACTGTGTGCTATGCCCTAATATACTGACTTGTTCACACAGCTTGGGGCACACACCCGTATTCTAACCAAGTCTTACCCACAGTATACACAAATGACCGTGGATTTTTCCCGTGGTCTATCCTAATTTAAAACACTAAGGTGAAGGCTACGCACGGCCTAGACACAAGCCCGTGTGTCTACCCGTGTGGGCACATGAATACTACTTTCCAAGCCAATTACCACTCTCATTTGTATACATTCATTCATTATCACATAACTTCACATAGCATCAATATAACTCTTGAAATAAGGACATCTAATCATAAAAGAGGTGAAGTCTTCATCCCATGCACTAGGGTGAACTATTCCCAATACAATTACAAACGATTTAAGCCTTTATCTATGGCTATACACAACCAAACTCTAAGTTCTCTTAGGCCAACACAATTTGGCTACATCAATTAGAACTTAATCAACTTTAAAAGAATCCTTATACACGCCATGACTCAAAAGAACTTGAAACACCATACCAGGAGTCTACTCAATAGTGTGAAAACATCTCTCGCAGCATCCAACCTGAGCTAGTTAAAATAACCTATAAGAGAAGGGAAAAGAAAAGGAGTAAGCAATATGCTTAGTAAGTTCATCTATATATAACTGAAAATTTCTAATATTCATTGAATATCTATGACTACAAGGTATTATAATGAATTTTCTCTTGAACTCATGGTTACTTACTCAACCACTTTTGAAGCTTACTTATTCCATCTCTACCACATTCTTACCATGCCACAAGCCAATTGCTCATTTAATTAGCAAACATTACTGCACTGATCACCACATGATCATATAAAACAAAATATCAAGCATTTTCAATGAGTCACTCATACTACTAATTTCTCACTGGTTCTGCACTTAGCCCACTATTGAATCTCTATTAGGGTGGTATCGCACACAGCCCACCAATCATTTATACTTATGGTGATTTCACACTTAACTCACCAATTATTTATAAGCGATAGTATCGCACACAGCCCATTGATTACTAATTAATCAGGTGCTAGCGCACATAACCCACAGATAATGATATAATTGATGGTATCACACTTAGCGCATCATTAACATCAATAAGGTGATATCGCACATAGCTCACCGTTATTTTACATTCATGGATAGTAATCTACATGTATATCTCTATTTCAAATGTTCCACCGAGAACATCCTCACACATTTCTATTTTTACTTAACTTTCTACGATTCTCGTTTGCATTCACACAATGCATTAATAAATCTATATCATACAACTAAGGTGTATCGATTACACATAATCCACTAGAGGCTCATCATTTACTAAATTCATCTCGAATTGTTAAATAACACTATTGAATCTCATACACATAGTGTCACATTGACATCATACCCTAATAGCGTCTTACTTACATTAACATATCGATGCCATGTCCCTGACATGGTCTTATACAAATTCTTACACCGAGGCCATATTCCGATATGGTCTTACACGTATTAACATGTCGATGCCATGTCCTTGACATGGTCTTATACAAATTCTCACATCATTGCCATGTCCTTGACATGGTCTTATTTAATATCTCTCACTGTGGCCATATTCTAATATGATCCTACACGAAACCTTAACTACCATCATTTCATACTATTTACATTTCCCATTACTCTTAGATTCAATTCTCTTAACATCTCATCAAAAGATAATTCATGCATTCATAGAGTAATTATACATTCCATACAACATTAGAATATTAAATTAACTCATACGTAATTGCAACATTTTCACCTGAACTTACCTCGATGACGAAAAGGCTGAAAAGGACTTTTTGCCCACATTTCTCTTTTCACCCGTTCTAGGTCCGAAACTCATTTTCTTTGATCTAGAACAATGGAATTTAGCAATTTAATCACTTATAAATCATATTTCACCATAAATTACACTTAAGGTAAAAATGACTATTTTGCCCTTACATTTTGGCAAAATTACAATTTTGCCCCTAGGCTCGTAAATAAATTTTCAGCACATTTTCTTATTAAAAAAGCCTAGCTAATCTTTTAATCCTATCATAACTATCCAAAATTCCAACTATTTCATGCCTTAATGAACAATTTACAACTTTTGCAGTTTAGCCCAAATTAGGTGTTTTCATAACAACACCTTTCACAAAAGTTTTTTATCATCATCCTATCATTCATTTTCTTCCATAAAAACTCATCAAACAACATAAACTCTATCATGGTAAGTCCCTAGACTTCCAACCATGCTGTAAATTAGTCCCCCCATTAGCTATCTTAAGCTTTGGGGACTCCAAAAATACAATTTTCATCAAAAATAAACCTCAAATGGACTTACTTGAATGGAGTAAAGCTTGCTAAAATTTTAAGCTTCCAAACCCCTCCCATGGATGATATTTTTGGTTGGAGAAGAAAGATAAATATCACCAACTATTCATCATAATAAATGCTCTTGTCCCCTTTGTCTTTTATGACTGGTTAACCCACTTAAACAAGGTCAAATTGTACATTTGGGACCTCCAATTAATAATCCATAGCTATTTGAGACCTCTAGGAAATAAAATAGGACTTTCTCATGTTATTCGATTTAGTCCTTTTTCACAATTTAGCTAGAAATCGCTAAAATTAAGGCACCAAAATTTCCATGCATCCTTATAAACATGTTATAACACATAACATAACATGAAAATATTTTTCTCTAACCTTGAATTAGTGATTCCGAGATCACTGTTCTGACTAGCCCTTAAATCGGGCTGTTATATGCTTGATAGACGCCCTTGCGGTCGTTCGGACATTAACTTTGCAAGTTGTCCAACTGACTTTGTAACTTCCCCGACTGACTTAGTAAGTTTTCCGACTTGGTTTTTGATCCCTTCCATCGATGTTTGTTGGTTTTTAAGTGTTGCCTCAATGTCTTGGAGATGATTTTCTGTGGCTGCCATGAATTTTGTCAACATCTCTTCTAGGTTCGGCTTCTTTTCTTGTGGATATAGCTGATTTGGGAAATTTTGAGGAGGTTGTTGTCTTTAATTTCCTTGATTTCCTTGACCTCCCCATGAAAAATTTGGGTGGTTCCTCCAACCTAGATTATAGGTATTACTATAAGGGTTATTACTAGATCTAAAATTATTACCTATATAGTTCATCTGTTCGCTTTTTGTGCCTGATTGGTAGGGTGGGTACTCAGGATTCACCACAGTTCCACTTGCGTCGTACTGCATTATTGGATGCACCTGCGAAGAACACAAACTATCAAGCTTTTTATTCATTATCTCTACCTGCGTTGATAGCATGGTTACTGCATCGATGTTAAAAACTCCGACTGATTTTGTTGGTTTTGTCCTTGTAACCTGCCACTGATAGTTATTCAGTGACATCTCTTTAATAAAATCGTAGGCTGCTTCAGGAGTTCTGTTGTTCAGGGTTCGATCGATGGCTGAATCAATTAGTTTCCTCGTTGAGGGGTTTACACCATTATAGAAAGTTTGGACTTGGAGCCACAAGGGTAAACCATAGTGTAGACACCTTCTCAAGAGATATCATTTTGTTATTTGGCCATTTTGGCCTGTGGAAAGTATTTTAATAAAAAGTTTTTGTTCATTTGATCCCATGTGGTGATTGACCCTCGTGGTAATGAGTTTAACCAATGCTTTACTTTATTCCTTAATGAAAAGGGAAATAATCGAATATGTATGGCATCATCAGAAATGCCATTTATTATAAAGGTATTATAGAACTCTAAAAAATTAGCTATATGGGTATTCGGGTCTTCATCCTGCAAACCATCAAATTGAGCAAATTGTTGAATCATTTGTATAGCGTTAGGCTTTAATTCAAAATTATTAGCAGCTATAGCAGGCCTAACAATACTCGATTCTGCTCCTGTTAAATGAGGTTGAGCATAATCATACATAGCACGCAGAGCATTATTTTCTTCCACATCTTATGGTGGTGGGTTATTCTCATCCATCCCTTCAGTACGATTGGATCTGCCTTCTCGTTCTTCTTCTGTGTAATTTAGGGCTCGCCTAATTTCTCTGCGATTCTTACGAGCGGTAGCTTCAATATCACTGTCGTATACTAGTGGTCCTTTTGGGTTCCTTCTAGTCATAAACTAGAGGTACCTGTGTTGGAAAAGAAAGAAAATTAGCAAGGTTAGAACTAAAATAAAAATAAAAATAAATTGCGGAAAAATAAAAATGATGGCTAAAGTAATAAAAATAGGGCTTTTTAATATTTTAGTTCCCCGTCAACGGTGCCAAAAACTTGATCGTTCTTTTATCGAGTTTTATTATTTATAAAGAGAATGATCGAACCTGGAAACTAACTCTGACAACGATTTAAGGCAAGTGCACCTATCGAACAGTAGTATAGCTTAGGCAAGACTGGATTGTCGAACCCAAAGGAACTAAAAGTACTAATACTAACCTTCTTTCTATTATTTAGCCTAAATATTAAGTGATTGGTTGTTTAATTTAAAACTAACTAACTACTAAGCTAAAGACGCAAAGACAAAAAGAATAAATTGGGGAAATACTATTGGGAAAACTCAGTTGAATTAAGACGATACCCTTAGGAAGAATCCACCTAGACTTCACTTATTATCTAACAATGAGCCAGACGATTTATTCACTTCACTTGATCCGTAAGATTCCCTTATTTATATTAAACCCTCTTTTGAGGCGAATAACGTCTAACCCTAGGTTGATTAATTGAAATATCTTTCTAATTAAAAACCCTAGAATCGTATTAACTCGATCTATGGACTCCCATATTAGGTTTCACCCTAATTTGACAAAATCTTGTCACCCTATCTCTAGGCGCGCAATCAACTTCGCTTAATTATGCTAGATCTACTCTTAAGCAGGGACTTTTGCTCCACCACCTAAGCACATTCAAATTGAATCAATATCTCAAAAATATTAACACAAGAATTAAGCACACATAATTAAGAACAAATCAAGTAGTTATCATATAGTTCAGAAAACAATAACAAAATCCATCTTAGGTTTTATCCCCTTCAGGTATCTGAAGGATTTAGTTCATAACGATAAAAGAAAACATCTCAGAAGAAAAGATAAAACAAAACATAAGAAATCCCTAAAACCCCTTGAAAGAATTGAAGGAGAGATCCACCGTCTTGAGTAGAATTTTTACTTCTTGAGATGGACCAACTGGCTATCTTCGAGTGATTCCCACAAATCTGACCTTTCTGGCTCAGCTCCTTGGCCTAGCTAATCGTTGGCTCGGGCAGAAGGTTTCTACCGAACTTCCTCTTTAAGTTGCCCCATTGGGTGTTTATATAGACTTTGAGATGCCTTACTTGGCCCCTACATATCCTAATTCAAGTAGAATTCCTACTAGGGTGTTTGCATAGGCTTTGGAATGTGTTTCTTTGCCTCTAAGTACCCTATTCCGGGTAGAACTCCACATGGCCGGGGGAGGGACACGCCCATAAGCACATGCCCGTGTGTTTCGTGGCCAGGCCATGTGCGAGCCTGTTGATGAGGTACGACTGTGTGAATCGTGGTTAGGTTGTGTTCAGACTTCTCTTAAGAGGCACAGCCGTATGGGTTTAAGTCCAGGCCATGCTGATTTCATGATATGGCCTATTTGGTCTGTTTTAGGCTCGTTTCTCATTCTTTTCATCCTCCGGTGCTTTTCTGAGTATAAAACATGAAAAGAAAGGACTAAGAGAACCTTTTTACACAATTCAGGGAATAAATCATCCAAAAGTATGCTAAATGTGCGATTAAAATATGTTACTTTTACAGTTTATCAAATACCCCCACACTTAAACTTTTACTTGTCCTCAAGTAGAATTCTCAACTTATAATTAAAACGAAATTTCCACAATTCATAATTCTCATCAACAATGTCTCATCATAATTCATAGATGATTTATACATGGATAATTTAACTCAAAGACTCCTAAAGATTCAAACAATTCTAAGTCATATGTTTGTAGCATGAAAATATAAGTGTCTCCCTTTATCTAAATAATTACCTTTAATTCAAAACCGACAAGGATTGACATCCTCACAAAATATTCACTCAAATCACTCGAAGTGTTTAAGGTTCAGGAAAAGAGCACTCATAAGTTGAACCTGAAAAGTTAATCCCATAGGCTTGCCTAAAAATCAAATCTCCACCACTGTAATATGAGATGATACACAAATTAAAAGGTCTTTATCAGGGTTGTAACGGGGCTAGGGTTAAAGGTGTGGATAAAGGCTGAATTCGAAGGTTAAAATCGAGATTGAATTGACAAGTTACCTAACTTTAGAAAAAGAATTGAACTAATAATTTGAATAATTATATCACATGAAAATTTAAAATACTAATAATACGAGCTTCTTCTTCAAGATGTTGAATTTAAACGTACAAGCTCTTAGAACATAGAACTAATAATGAATGTACTTTATTTTTTTAACAAGAAATCAAATAAATACATAAAATAAGAAATAACTTTAGCAATTGAAATAAAGTAATTAGGCAACTGATCAAATCAATTCTCGATAGAAGGGTAGTCAAAAGAATGGTGATAACAAATACGAGCGGGGTTTTGGGTTAATTTTTTTGGTGAATCAATTAAAATGGTTGTTAGGATCAAAGGGTTCATTAAGGGTTAATTGTTAAGGTAGGCTTTTTAGTAGAGTGAGTGGGTCAAAACCTAGGTGCCTTTATCATCTCATTATATCAAATAAAAAATTTTGTCTTGACATGTATAATTGAGGCAAGTTCTAGAATAACAATCCAGTGTTGACACACTTATAATCAATAAAGTGAGCGTGGAAAAGAATATATGCTCTATAAGGCTCAAAATCTCACAAAAATTATGGGTATTTGATATCAATCCCTGTAAATTTCAAACTTCAAGTAAATATTCAAATTCAGTTCGATAACCTAGAAAAATTTTCTATTCTGAAAAATAGACTTATCATGCTTGATTTTCTAGTATCTTAAAGCATAAATCATCAATGCACAATTAACTATGACTTACTCAAAAACATATCAATAAGAATCATAAATCATTAGAAATTTCATCTTAATTAGTAATATGAGGAAATTACTTAAGAACTAGATATAATTCAAGGATTTGAGAATAATGCTATAGTTAACCCCCCCACACTTAAGATGTACATTGCCCTAAATGTACAAAGATAGATAATATTGGAGGTGAGCGTGGGGAAGCGTCTCGAACCTGATTGAATTTGAATCCTCAAAGTAGCTGGCTTGGTTTTATTGTATCCTAAGCTAAATCTAAATGTCATGAAGAATAGGAAGAAAATAAAGATAAAAATAAAAGTAAAAGTAAAAGTAAAAGTAAATAATGGAAAATGAAAGAAGAAAGATAATTGGAAAAGAAAAAGTAAGAAGGGGGTTTAAATAGAGATGTGGCCCATGTTTAAGGGAAAATTTTTTCCTGTTGCCACACATCTACGGTCACGCCCTTTTACCTATCTGTGGTGCCCACACGGCCACGGCCACGACCGTGTGCAAGGCTGTGTGGTCTGGAAATCTGTACTTTTGGTTTATTTGAATGCTAAAAAGGGAAAATAAAAATAAAAATAAAAATGGGGTTAGTGCTCGGGTTGCCTCCTGAGAAGCGCTCGTTTAAAGTTTTAAGCTAGACTTTACCTATTATTCGTACGATCATGGTGGTTTGAGGAGGTGAAAATACTTTCGCATGCGATAAATTCGATTATGGATATATATTTGAAGTCGAGTAGTGTTTACCTCAAAAGTGTTGAATTTTGGATTGCTTACCTCGACTGTTCCATATGGGATGATATTGCGTACCTCAAGAGGGATTCCTTCGGTTGTATTTGGGTCTGATGGGATTATTCGAGGATCTTCTTTGTTCATCCATTCCTTGTCACATATTTTGAAGTGATTTGATGTTTCTACGAGTTCTTCTAAGGGCTCCTTCAGTTTTCCTTCGTGTGGTTCCGGCTCTTCTTTAAAGTGTGTTTTCCACTCATCTGGTTCGTCGACCTTAAGGCTTCGTTCCTTGTATAATTTTTCTTTATTTTCACGAGGTCTACGATCTGGCTCAGGTCTACGGCTTTGTGATGGATCCTGTGGTGAAGGTGAACAAATTGGTCATCAGCGGATTTTACTTTCTCACCTTCATCAATTGATGTCTTGGTCGAGTCAAGAGCTTGTAAACTGATCGATTTGTCACCTATACGAAGAATGAGTTCTCCTGTGCCAACATCAATTTTAGTCCTAGTAGTTGCTAAAATGGGTCTTCCTAAAATTAAAAGAATCGAATTATCCTCATCCATGTCTAAGACAACAAAATCTACTGGGAAATCGAATTTATCAATTTTAACAAGAACATCTTCGATAATACCCCTAGGAATTCTAACAGTTTTATCAGCTAATTGTATACTGATCCTAGTTTGTTTAAGTTTCCCTAGACCTAGTTGTTTAAACATTTTATAAGGCATGAAATTTATACTTGCCCCTAAATCTGCTAAGGCATTATCAACAGTTAGTCTACCAATTAAATATGGAATTGTAAAATTCCCTGGATCTTTTAGCTTTTGTGGCAGTCTATTTTGTAGAACTGCTGAGCACATTGTGTTTAGCTCCACATGCGACTCCTCATATAACTTACGCTTGTTCGTTAGGAGTTGTTTTAAAAATTTTATCGAATCTGCCATCTGTGACAGAGCTTCAAGAAGTAGTAAGTTGACATGTAATTTCTTTAAAAGTTAAAGAAACTTACTGAATTGTTCCTCTGTATCGTCTCTCTTCAACACTTCGGGATAAGGTATGGGAGGTTTGTATTCTTTGATTATCAGTTTTAGCTTTTCTTGGGTTATCTCAACTTAACCTTCTTCTACCTCATTTTCTTGTATTAAATTAGGTTCACCTAACCCTATATTTTCCTAAGCTGTTATGGCTTGGATTTACTCCTTTGGATTAATCTTAGTGTTGCTTTATAACACCCCATACTCGAATCTGAGCCTAGAACCGGATACGAGACATTACTATGCTTGAACTTTCTTAAACATGTACATACGAGCTGTAAAAATTTTGTTCCAAATTAAAAACTTCTTTTTCTTAGTCAGGTCATACGTTTCATGGGCCTACGAGGCCTCAGACTTACGTCTTGTAACTTTCAAAACTCATCTGGAAACTTTCTCTCAAAACAGGGGTTGCACGCCCGTGTACCATTATTACATGCCCGTGCCTACCACCTGTGGTCACCACTGACTAAACACACACGGCCTTGACACGCCCATGGACTCAGACCGTGAGACATACCCTAATATACTGACTTGTTCACACTGCTTGGGGCATACACCCGTATTCTAACAGTGTGTTTCACCCACAGTCTACACAAACGAATGTGGATTTTTCCTATTGCCTATCCTAAGTTAAAACACTAAGGTGTAGCGTATGCATGGCCTAGACACACGCCCGTGTGTCTACCCGTATAGGCACATGAAGGCTACTTTCCAAGCCAATTACCACTCTCATTTGCATACATTCATTCATCATCACATAACTTCACATAGCATTAATATAACTCTTGAAATACAGACCTCTAATCATAAAAGATATAAAGTCTTCATCGCATGCACTAGGGAGAACTATTCCCAATACAATTACAAATGACTTAAGCCTTTATCTATGACTATACACAACCAAACTCTAAGTTCTCTTAGGCCAACACAATTTGGGTACATCAATTAGAACTTAATCAACTTTAAAACAATCCCTATACATGCCATGACTCAAAAGAACTTGAAACACCACACTAGGAGTCTACTCAATAGTGTGAAAACATCTCCCGCTGCCTCCAACCTGAGCTAGTTAAAATAACCTATAAGACATGGGAAAAGAAAAGGAGTAAGCAATATGCTTAGTAAGCTCATCTATATATAACTCACAATTTCTAATATTCATTGAATATCCATGACTACAAGGTATTCTAATGAATTTTCTCTTAAACTCATGGTTACTTACTCAACCACTTTTGAAGCTTACTCATTCATCTCTTACCACATTCTTACCATGCCACAAGCCAATTACTTATTTAATTAGCATACATTCCTGCACTGATCACCACATGATCATATAAAACAACATATCAAGCATTTTCAATGAGTCACTCATACTACTAATTTCTTAGTGGTTCCGCACTTAGCCCACTATTGAATCTCTATTAGGGTGGTATCACACACAGCCCACCAATCATTTATACTTATGGTGATTTCGCACTTAGCCCACCAATTATTTATAAGCGATGGTATAGCACACAGCCCATCGATTACTGATTAATTAGGTGGTAACGCACATAGACCACCGATAATGATATAATTGATGGTATCACATTCCCATCATTAACATCAATAAGGTGATATCGCACATAACTCACTATTATTTTACATTCATGGATAGTAATCCACATGAATATCTCTATTTCAAATGTTCAACCGAGAACATCCTCACACATTTCTATTTTTTCTTAACTTTCTACAATACTCGTTCGCATTCACATAATGCATTAATAAATCTATCTCATACAGCTAAGGTGTATCGATTACACATAATCCACTAGAGGTTCATCATATATTGAATTCATCTCAAATTGTTAAATAACACTATTGAATCTAATACACATAGTGTCACATTGACATCATACCCTAATAGGGTCTTACTTACATTAACATATCGATGCCATGTCCTGGACATGGTCTTATACGAATTCTTACACCGAAGTCATATTTCAGTATGGTCTTACACGTATTAACATATCGATGCCATGTCCATGACATGGTCTTATACGAATTCTCACATCATTTCCATGTCCTTGACATGGTCTTACTTAATATCTCTCACCGAGGCCATATTCCAATATGGTCTTCCACGGAACCTTAAATATCATCATTTTATACTATTTACATTTCCCATTACTCTTAGATCCAATTCTATTGACATCTCATCAAAAGATAATTCATGCATTAATAGAGTAATTATACATTCCATACAGCATTAGAATATTAAATTAACTGATACATAATTGCAACATTTGCACATGAACTTACCTCGATGACGAAAAGGCTAAAAAGGACTTTTTACCCATATTTCTCTTTTCACTCGTTCTAGGTCTAAAACTCATTCTATTTGATCTAGAACAATGGATTTTAGTGATTTAATCACTTGTAAATCATAATTCACCATAAACTACACTTTAAGCAAAAATGACTATTTTGCCCTACACTCTGGCAAAATTACGATTTTACCCCTAGGGTCGTAAATAAATTTTCATCACATTTTCTTATTAAACAAGCCTATCTAATCTTTTAATCCTCTTACAACTATCCACAATTCCAACTATTTCATGCCTTAATGAATAATTTACAACTTTTACATTTTAGCCCAAATTAGGTGTTTTCATAACAACACCTTTCAAAAAAGTTATTTTTCATCATCCTATCATTCATTTTCTTCAATAAAAACTCATCAAAAAACATAAAATCTATCATGTTAAGGCCCTACACTTTCAACCATGCTGCAAATTAGTCCCCCATTAGCTATCTTAAGCTTTGGGGACTCCAAAAATACAATTTTCATCAAAAATAAACATCAAATGGACTTACTTGAATGGAGTAAAGCTTGCTGAAATTTTAAGCTTTCAAACCCCTCCTGTGGCTGATATTTTCGGTTGGAGAAGAAAGATAAATAAAAAGATGATAACTTTTGCGTATATCATCTTATTTTATTTATTTTTCCAACTAATATCACCAACTATTCATCATAATAAATGCTCTTGTCCCCTTTGTCTTTTATGACCGATCAACCCACTTAAACAAGGTCAAATTGTACATTTGGGACATCTAATTAATAATCCATAGCTATTTGGCACCTCTAGGAAATAAAATAGAACTTTCGCACTTTATGTGATTTAGTCCTTTTTCACAATTTAGCAAGAAATCGCTAAATTAAGGCACCAAAATTTTCATGCATCCTTATAAACATGTTATAACACAAAACATAGCATGAAAATAATTTTCTCTAACCTCAAATCAATGATTTCAAGATCACTGTTCTGACTAGCCCCTAAATCGGGCAGTTACATGCTTGATAGATGCCCTTGCAGTCGTTCGGACATTAACTTTACAAGTTGTCCAACTGAATTCGTAACTTCCCCGACTGACTTAGTAAGTTTCCCAACTTGGTTCTTGATCCCTTCCATCAATGTTTGTTGGTTTTTAAGTGTTGCCTCAGTGTCTTCGAGACGATTTTCTGTGGCTTCCATGAATTTTGTCAACATCTCTTCGAGGTTTGGCTTCTTTTCTTGTGGATATGGCTGATTTTGGAAATTTTGAGGAGGTTGTTGTCTTTAATTTCCTTGATTTCCTTGACCTCCCCATGAAAAATTTGGGTGGTTCCTCCAACCTGGATTATAGGTATTACTATAAGGATTATTACTAGATCTGAAATTATTACCTATATAGTTCATCTGTTTGCTTTTTGTGCCCGATTGGTAGGGTAGGTACTCAGGATTCACCACAGTTCCACTTGCGTCACACTGCATTATTGGATGCACCTACGAAGAACACAAACTATCAAGCTTTTTATTCATCATCTCTACCTGCGTTGATAGCATGGTTACTGCATCGATGTTAAAAACTCCGACTGATTTTGTTGGTTTTGTCCTTGTAACCTGCCACTGATAGTTATTCAGTGACATCTCTTCAATAAACTCGTAGGTTGCTTCAGCAGTTTTGTTCTTCAGGGTTCCATCGGCGCCTGAATCAATTAGTTGCCTTGTTGAGGGGTTTACACCATTATAGAAAGTTTGGACTTGGAGCCACAAGGGTAAACCATGGTGCAGACACCTTCTGAAGAGATCATTGTATCTCTCCCATGTGTCGTATAATATCTCTAAATCCATCTGCACAAAAGAAGAGATATCATTTCGTAATTTGGCCGTTTTGGCCGGTGGGAAAAATTTTAATAAAAAAATTTTGGTCATTGGATCCCATGTGGTGATTGACCCTCGTGTAACGAGTTTAACCACTGCTTGGCTTTATTCCTTAATGAAACGGGAAATAACCAATGACGTATGGCATCATAAAAAATGCCAGTTATTTTGAAGGTATCACAGAACTCTAAAAAATTAGCTATATGGGTATTCGGGTCTTCATCCTGCAAACCATCAAATTGAACAAATTGTTGAATCATTTGTATAGTGTTAGGCTTTAATTCAAAATTATTAACAGCTATAGCAGAGGTAATAATACTCGATTCTGCTCCTGTTAAATGAGGTTTAGCATAATCATACATAGTACGCGGAGCATTGTTTTCTGCCACATCTTGTGGTGGTGGGTTATTCTTGTCCATTCCTTCAGTAGGATTGGATCTTCCTTCTCGTTCTTCTTCTGTGTAATTTAGGGCTCGCCTAATTTCTTTGTGATTCTTGCGAGCGGTAGCTTTAATATCACTGTCGTATAATAGTGGTCCTTTCGGGTTCCTTCTAGTCATAAACTAGAGGTACCTGTGTTGGAAAAGAAAGAAAATTAGCAAGGTTAGAATTAAAATAAAAAGAAAAATAAAAATAATGGCTAAAGTAATAAAAATAGGGCTTTCTTACTATTTTAGTTCCCTGGAAATGGCGCCAAAAACTTGATCGTTCTTTTGTCGAGTTTTAAAATTTATAAAGAGGATGATCGATCCTGTAAACTAACTCTGACAACGATTTAAGGCAAGTCTACCTATCGAACAATAGTATAGCTTAGGCAAGACCAGATTGTCGAACCCAAAGGAACTAAAAGTAATAATACTAACCATCTTTCTATTATTTAGCCTAAATATTAAGTGATTGGTTGTTTAATCTAAAACTAACTAACTACTAAGCTAAAGCCGCAAAGACAAAAAGAATGAATTGGGGAAATATTGTCGGGAAAACTCAGTTGACTTAAAACGATACCCTTAGGAAGAATCCACCTAGACTTCACTTGTTATCTAACACTGAACCAGAGGATTTATTCACTTGACTTGATCCATAAGATTCCCTAAATTATATTAAACCCTCTCTCAAGGAGAATAACGTTTAACCCTAGGTTGATTAATTGAAATCTGTTTCTAATTAAATCTCTAGAATCGCGTTAACTCATTCTATGGACTCCTATATTAGGTTTCACCCTAATTTGACAAAATCTCGTCACCCTATCTCTAGGCGCGTGATCAATTCCGCTAAATTTTGCTATATCTACTCTGAAGCAGTGACTTTTGCTCCACCACCTAAGCACATTCAACTTGAAGCAATATTCGGGAAATATTAACCCAAGAATTAAGCACACATAACTATGAACAAATCAAGTACTTATCATATAGTTCAAAAAACAATAACAAGATCCATCTTAGGTTTCATCCCCTTCATGTATTTGAAGAATTTAGTTCATAATGATAAAAGAAAACATCTCAGATGAAAAGATAAAACAAAACATAAGAAATCCATAAAACCCCTTGAAAGAATTGAAGGAAAGATCCGCCGCCTTGAGTAGAATTTCGGCTTCTTGAGATGGATCGACTGGCTATCTTTGAGTGATTCCTACAAATCTGACCTTTCTGGCTCGGCTCATTTGCCTAGCTAACTGCTAGCTCTGGTAGAAGGTTTCTACTAAACTCCCTCTTTAAGTTTCCCCCTTGGGTGTTTATATAGACTTTGAGATGCCTTACTTGGCCCCTACATATACTAATTCAAGTAGAACTCCTACTAGGGTGTCTGCATAGGCTTTGGAATGTGTTTCTTTGCCTCTAAGTACCCTATTCCGAGTAGAAGTCCACTTGGCTACGGCAGTGACACGCCCATGGGCACACGCCCATGTGTTTCGTGGCCAGGCCATGTGTGAGCCTGTTGATGAGGTACAGCCGTGTGAATCATGGTCAGGCCATGTTCGGACTCCTCTTAAGAGGCATGACCATGTGGGCTTAAGTCCAGGCTGTGTCGATTTTGTGATATGGCCAATTTGGTCCGTTTTAGGCCCATTTCTCGTTCTTTGCATCCTCTAGTGCTTTCCTGAGTATAAAACATGAAAAGAACGGATTAAGAGTGCCATTTTACACAATTCAGGGAATAAATCATCCAAAAGTATGCTAAACGTGGGATTAAAAATATGTTACTTTTATGGTTTATCACTTATCGTTTCTTGAAGGTCTTTTGCAGATGCCAGATTCAAAGAATTTTTTAAAAGAGCTTTTAACAAACAAGTGGAAGTTAGACGAGGAATCACATGTTGAACTAAATGCAGTATGCTCAGCAATGTTGCAAAATAAACTACCACAAAAATTGAAAGATCCAGGGAGTTTTACATTTCCATGTTTATTTGGTAGTTTATCTATTGATAATGCTTTAGCTGATTTAGAGGCAAGTATCAATGTTATGCCTTATAAAATGTTTAAACAGATAGGTCTAGGGAAACCCAAACAAACTAGGATGAGTATTCAATTAGATGATAAAACTATTAGAATTCCTAGGGGTATAATTGAAGATGTGCTAGTAAAAATTGACAAATTCATATTCCCAGTAGACTTTATTGTTTTAGACATGGATGAAGACAATAGTATCCCATTAATTTTAGGAAGACCATTTTTAACAATTGCCAGAGCTAAAATTAATGTTTGTACAGGTGAACTCACACTTCGTGTAGGTGACGAATCAATCAGTCTTCAAGCTCTCGACTCAACTAGGACATCGAGTGAAAAAGGTGAGAACGCAAATTCTATTGATAATCATTTGGTTCAACTTTCTTTACAGGAAGCACCACGAAATCACATAACTGAGCCAGATCATAGACCTCATGCTAATAAAGAAGAAATTTATGAGGAACAAAGGCTTCAGGTCGACGAACTAGACGAGTGGAAGCCACATGTCAAGGAGAAATCAAAACCACACAAAGTGAAACCGAAAGAACCCCCAGACGAGCTTATAGGAACAATAAATCACTTCAAAATAGGATATCAGGTACTGCTAGATAAAACAGACCCTTAAATCACCATATCAGACCTAAATACAAATGAAGAAATCCCTTTTGAGGTAATCAATTTTTTCCCATACGGAGCAGTCGAGGTACGTAATCCTATATTCGACACTTTTAAAGTAAACGCTACTCAACTTGTATTATATATTGATAATAGAATTGATAGCATGAGAAAGGATTTTTAGCTCCCCAAACCACCATGATCATGAGAATCAGAGCTAATTCTAGCTAAAGACTTTAAACGAGCGCTTCTCGGGAGGCAACTCGGGCACTAACCCCATTAATTTTTACATTTTTATTTTTACTTTTATTTTTCCCTTTTTAGCACCTAACTATGAACTAACCAAAGTGCAGATTTCCATACCACACAGCCTTGCACACGGCCGTGTGGCCACCACAGGTAGGTACAAGGGCGTGGCAACCACAAGATCCCTGATCTCTATTTAAAATACCCTTCTTTTATTCACTTTCTTCCCTAAAGTCTTCTTTCCCTTCTCTTTGAATGCATATCCATTTTTCATTATTTACTTTTATTCTTCTTTTTATATTTCTTTTTTATTTTCTTTATTATTTTCATCTTATTCTCCATGTCATTTAGATTAAGCTTAGGATACAATAAGATTAGACCAACTCTTCAAGGATTCAATTACAAATGGCTCAAGGCACTCCCCACGTTCACCTCTACTCAATCCTATCTGATTTCTCTTCATTAACCCTATTTAAAATTCAGGAAGTTTCACTTCTCTTCCTATCTTTTGAATTTATCACTATATTGTCAGTTTATCTATCTTTGTACATTGAGGACAATGTACATCTTAAGTGTGGGGGTGAATTTTATGCCTAACTTTTTAAATTCCTGAATTATATCTTGTTCTTAAGTGAATTTTCTCATGTTAGGATTAGAGTGAAATTTCCTTTGATTTATGATTTTTATCGATATGTTTTAAATTAAGGCATAGATAATTGTGCATTGATGATTTAAACATTAAGATACTAGAGAATCAAGCATGATAAGTCTATTTTCAAAATTAAAAATTTTGTTGTCTACCAGAATCTAATTATTTCCTTAAAGTTTAAAATTTACAAGGTTGATATAAAAAACCCATAATTTTTGTGAGATTTTAAGCCTTTTAGAGCATATATTCTTTTCGTGCTCACTTTATTGATTATGAGTGTGTAAACATTGATTTGTTATTCTATAATTTGCTTCGATTATACATGTCAAGACCCCATCATTGATTTGATATATAGTGATGATGAAGGCACTTAGTATTTAACCCACTTACTCCACTAAAAGCCTACCTTCACAATTAACCCCTAGTGAACCCCTTTAATCCTAATAACCCTTTTATTGATTCACCCACTAATATTAACCTAAAATCGATCTTGTATTTGTTATCACCATTTCTCTTGACTACCCTTCTATCGAGATTTGATTTGATTAGTTGCCTAATTATTTTATTTCAGTAGTTAAATTCATCTTATATTATGTACTTATTTTGATTTGTTCTTAAACAAATTCAAGGTATATTCATTATTTCTATAATTAAGTGAGCTTATACATTTAAATTCAACATCTTGAAGAAGAAGCTCGTATTATTAGTTTTCAATTGATGTAATTATTTAGGACTAGTTCATTTTTCTAGTTAGGTAAATTGTCAATTCAATCTCGATTCTAACCCTTTAATTCAGCCTTTATCCACACCTTTAACCTAAGCCCCATTACAACCCTTTAAAGACCTTTTGATCTGTGTATCATTTCATTTTATAGTGGTGGAGATTCAATTTTCAGGCAAGCCTATGGGATTAACTTTTCATGTTCGACTTTTGAGAGCTTAAATTTAAACCTTAAACACTTTAAGTGATTTGAGTGAATCTTTAGTGAGGATGTCAACTCTTGTCCATTTTGAATTAAAGGTAATTATTTAGATAAGGGGAAACACCTATACTTTTCGTGCTACAAGCTTGTGACTTTGATTGTTTGAATCTTTAGGACTCTTTTAGTTAAATTATCCATTTATAAATTATCTATGAATTATGACGAGGCATCTTTGATAAGATTTATGAATCGAGGGAAGTTAATTTAAATTGTGAGTTGAGATTTTTGCTTGAGGAATAGCAAATGCTTAAGTGTGGGGGTATTTGATAAACCGTAATATGTTCATTTTTTAATCCCACATTTAGCATACTTTTGGATGATTTATTCCCTGAATTGTGGAATTTGATGCTCCTAATCCTTTAATTTCATGTTTATACTTAGGAAAGCACCGAAGGATGAAAAGAACGAGAAACGGGCCGAAAAAGGAGAAAATGGGCCAAAGTACAAATTGCACACGGCCTGGGCCCGAAACACATGGTCGTGCCTCCTTAGAATATTCGACCACGGCCTGGCCCTAATCACACGACCGTGCGACACGGGCGTGTCCCTGCCATAGCAAAGAAGAGTTCCATTCGGATTAGGGTACTTAGAGGCAAAGAAAGACAATCCAAAAGCCTATATAAACACCCTAGAGGCCAACCTTAATGGGGGCGTTTAGCTAGGCCAAAGAGCCAAGCCAGAGAGGCCGAATTGTGCGATTCACTCGAAGAAAGCCAGTTGATCCATCTTAGAAGCCAGAATGACACTCAAGACTGAGGATCTCTCCTTCAATTCCTTTAGGGGGTTTTAGGGTTTTCTTTATGTTTTGTTTTTTTCTTCTGAGATGTATTCTTTCATGATTATTAACTAAACCCCTCAAATTCCTAAGGGGGATGAAACGTAAGATGGATCTTGCTATTATTTTCTAATCTATATGATAAATACTTGATTTGTTCTTAACTATGTGTTCTTAATTCTTGCATTGATATTTCAGGATATTGATTCAAGTATTGATGTGCTTAGGCAGAGGAGGAATATTCCCTGTTGAATATTAGATTTAGCATAGTTAAGCAGAGTTGATCGCAACCCTAGAGATAGGACGACGAAAATCTGCCGGGTTAGGGTCAAACCTAATATGATAGTCCATAGATCGAGTTAATGCAATTCTAGGGGTTTTAATTAGAAAGAGATTTCAATTAATCAACCTAAGGTTAGACGTTAGTAGCCTCAAGAGAGGTATTAATATAAATTAGGGAATACTATAGATCAAGTCAAGTGAATAAATCATCTGGTTCAGAGTTAGATAATAAGTGAAGTCTAGGTGGATTCTTCCTCAAGTATTGTCTTAATCAATTGGTTTTCCCACAAGTATTTCCCCAATTTCTTGTTTGTGTCTTAGCATCTTTAGCTTAGTAGTTAGTTAATTTTAGATTAAACAACAATTCCCTTAATTCTTAGGCTAAATAATAAAAAGAAAGTTAGTACTAGTACTTTTGGTTCCTTTAGGTTTGACAATCTGGTCTTGCCACTAAACTATACTACTGTTCGATAGGTGTGCTTGCCTCAATCTTGGTGATAGTTAGTTTCTAGGCTCGATCATTCATTACATAAATTTTTAAGACTTTTTCCACCATCATCAAATGGTTTCATAAATGAAAAAGTTTATGTTGAACAACCTCCCAATTTTGAAAATCCAATTTTTCCAAATCATGTTTTCAAATTTTCCAAAGCCCAATTTGGTTTGAAGCAAACTCCTAGAGTTTGGTATGAAAGGCTTTGCAAATTTTTAATTGAAAATGGCTTTAGAAGAGGTAAAGTAGACACCATCTTGTTCATAAAAACTAAAGATAATGAAATTTTAGTAGTACAAATTTATGTTAATGATACTATATTTGGTGCTACTAATGAACTTCTTTGTCAAGAATTTTCTAAGATTATGCACGGTGAATTTGAGATAAGCATGATGGGTGAGCTCAACTTCTTTTTGGAGCTCCAAAACAAGAAAACTAAAAATGTCATATTCATCAATCAAGTCAAATACATCAATGAAATGTTCAGGAATTTTAAAATGGAGGACTTGAAGACTCAATCAACACCAACAAACATTTCAACAAAACTTGATAAAGACGAAAGAGGTAAATGTGTTGACACTAAACTTTATAGGTTTATGATAGGGCCATTATTTTATCTTACTGCAAATAGACTCGATATATTGTTTAGTATTTTTTTTATGCTCTAGATTTCAATCATCTCTTAAGGAGTCACATTTTCAATCCATTAAGTGAAACACCCCACACCCGGCCCACGAGAATGAACCGGATCTGGTATGTTCCTCGAAGTAACCCGGTTCAAAATTCATTCGAATACTTTGAAAACTGTGTGTTTTGAAAGATAGTTTGTTGTGGGTTGGGCTCGAGTTGAAAATAAATTTATCTTATAACAAAAACCCATTTGTTTCGGTGACAAAATATTTAAACTTATTTTAAATTAAATGGGCTTATTCTTTGTAAAGCCCTAAATTCATAACATAGTAATTAAAGCGAAATAAAATGTCACGATGGCCTTATTACATAAAATGAAACCCAAAATAAAATTGTACAGTACTTAAAATAAAATAAAGGTTCAAATAAAATTAAACTTCAAGTTGAACATGGCCACCACAAGTTCTCGTCAGTCCGATCCATTATTGCTCATCACCAAACATGTTCCCAGCAACGGGTGAGTCGATAGACTCAATGTGTAACCAACACCAAAACATAATAGAAATAGGCACATCATACATATCATATTCATATAAAATTCAAGATAATGATGCAAAACCGAACCCAAACCTATATAGCCATCCGCTACACACCACCGTACCATCCACGCACACCGTGGGTACTACTAAGTCAACCCTCCATCCGCTACACACCATCGAAGGCGTCATTTGAGTCGACGTGCTCATCGCCCACTTATAATATTGTGGCATAGCCACCACTTTTGAGATAATGTAACCGAGGTTACCACATTCACTTAATGTGACCAAGTCACCACATTCACTTAGTGAGACCAAGTCATCACGTTTCACTTAGTGAGACCGAAGTAAATCACGTTTCACTTAGTGAGACCAAAGTCATCACATTCACTTAGTGAGACCAAGTCATCACATTCACTTCCCCTTTCTCAATTAACCCGAATGCCCCAAATTATACATATCATGCATATCATATTTAATTTCACTTTCACATCACTTTTCACATGTTAAATATAACATATTTTGAAATCCTAGTAGGAGTAGGAAAACGTACCTGAGTACTTTGTACCATAATATGGTACTTTAGCCACATTCTTACACTTTCATATTAACATATATATCATATTTAAGCCATATATCTATTAGGATTAGTGTGGTGTACACACGGTACCTTAGCCATATTCTTACACTTTCATATTAACACATATAATGAATTAAAGCCGTAAATCTATCAAGATTTAGTGTAGGGTACACACGATACCTTAGCCATATTCTTACACTTTTATATTAGCACATATAATAAAATTAAAGCCGTAAATCTATCAAGATTTAGTGTGGGGTACACACCTGATTTGCTTATCAATTCCTTGAAATCCCGAAAACCCGATCTATTACTTTAGATCTCAATTCCTTGTTGCCGATTTCAATACTAATCAAATCCCGAAATCTATGCTATGCTCCTCCTTGTATTCGGCTAAGCACTAAATCTCATCAGGGGTTAGTTTCGGCTTTTTAAACAAACAAGAATTAGATCTAATTATCAAAATAGGCCTTAGCCGGAAGCTATAGACACTTACCTTGTGGATTTTAAATCCCGAAACTCACCGAATAACTAGGGAACACGCGGCATATGGTGTACCTTCGGGAAAAGAACTTCTCCTTCCTTGTAGCCTACACTTAGTAAATCTCGAAAGATCTCTTCAAAGTTTCGGCAACCATGAACATTAATGGGATTAGCCCTAGATTTCGATAAGTCTAAAATATAAAAGAATGGAAACCAAACTTGGATCTTACCCTTATTTGAAGGAATCGATTGCACCTTCACTTCAACCTTCAGAGATTCGGCTTGATGAACAATCGGCTATGATTCCTTTATGTATTCGGTTTCAAAGATGAAAGAAGAGAGGAATAATAGGCTTAGAAGGAATCGGCTAGGAGGCTAAAAGAAAAGAAGAAAAGAATGGATGCTCAAGAAGAATATTCGCAGAGGAAAAGAGAGGAGAATGAATAATGAATGGCCCTAGTCTCATCCTTTTATAGCCGAAATTACTAGGCCAAGAATCCTTAACTTGGCCACCACTCTTCCTTATTTTCCTAATTAAAGAATAATTCTTCATTTATCCACCTATTTATCCAAATTTTAAAGAGAATTAAACTCTTCCCTTAAGAGTCCTTGTGATCTTCTAATTAGCCGAGTTTTAAAGAGAGTGAAACTCCTCTTTTGCAAGCCTTGTGCCGTCCACCTCTTGGGCTTCTAGAAGCAAAATAAAACTTATTTTATTTGCTTCTTATGTGACTCGAACTCAAGCCCAACACCCTTGCATGTGGGCCATTTCCTGAGGCCTTAAGTGGCATCTTCAGGCCACTTTTCCAAGTCCGTTAATGGGTCAAATTTCACATACTTTATATTTTAGGGTCACTGGCCCTAAGTTCCCTTTGAACTTTAAAATTCGACATTTGGGGTCATTTTTAAGTTTCCAAAAATTTTCGCGCGGCTCTGTAAACTTGACATTTCCTAGGTTACCAAAATTTTTACTTTCCTATTTTGGCTTAGTTTCCAAAATGTTTACTTTCCTCTTTTTAGCTTAGGTTTCCAAAATGTCCACTTTCCTCTTTTAACTAATCGTTCCATACATTTCCTTACATTTCCATACATTTCCTTACATTTCCATACATTTTCATACCTTTCCATACATTTCCTTACATTTCCTTACATTTCCATACATTTCCATACATTTCCATACATTTCCTTACATTTCCATACATTTCCATACATTTCCTTTTATTTCCTTTCATTTCTTTACATTTCCTTACATTTCCTTATACTTCCTTTTATTTCCTTACATTTCCTTACATTTCCAAGGTTCTAAAGATGCACACCACACATCCATATCACAGTAAACATGTTATTTCATTAAGCAAAATTGCACACAATGGGATTCGAACCTCTTCCCTCAAAGTACTTCACGTGATGCCATAACCCTTGCCCCTTAGGTGACGTCCTTTTCCACTTTTCCACATCACTTCTTGTTTTTAACTTAAAAACCAATAATTGTCCAAAGCTTTCTCTTCCATCCTAGGATTTTAAAAACCCTTAATTCACTTTCAACCATTGTCAAAACCTACTGCTCATGAATTATGCACAAACGCATAACCCCTAATCTAGGATGTTACATTAAGAGAATCTTTAGGTACTTTAAGGGCACTCCAAACTTAGGACTTTGGTATCCCAAAGATTCATCATTTAGTTTGCATGCTTACTTTGATGCAGATTTTGGATGATGCAAGTTAGATAGAAAAATCACTTCCGGAAGATGTCAATTCTTAGGAAACAATCTTGTTTCTTGGTTCTCTAAGAAACAAAATAGTGTAGCTTTGTACATAACTGAAGCGGAATAAGTTACCGTAGGTATTTTTTGTGCTCAAATTCTTTAAGCAACAGTTAGTTTACTATGGAATTGATATGGATCACATTCCTATAAGGTGTGATAACACTACTACTATTTGCTTAACCAAAAATCTCATCCAACACTCTAAAACAAAGCTCATAGAGATAAGACGCCATTTCATTAGAGATCATGTGCAAAGAGGAGACATAGTTCTAGAGTTTGTAGATACTTTGCATCAACTAGTAGATATTTTTACAAAGCCTTTAGATAATGAGAGATTTTTGATAATTAGGGGGGACTAATGAACATGCCTTCATAAGCATCTTGTATAATCTTTTTTACATTCTTGGACACTTGTGTTGCTTTATGCATGCTTTGTGTACATTACTTGATTATACTTGTAAACTTGTTTCTCTTTATACTCGCTTGTTTGAAATGTTTTTAATATGTGATATAATTAAGTTAGATATTATTTTAAAACATAGATCAAAATTTGAGTTTGTTAGTAAATGTATTTTCCACTTTTTGATTGCCTTCAAACATGTTTTTACTTGATTTTCTTGTAGATATTTGTTTAAACATGGTATTATATGATTTTATATATATTATCTATTTTTTGGTACCTTTTTCCATGTATTTTTTTTTTTCATTTCATGATTAGTTGTTTCAGTAGTATGTAGGAATGTATTGGTAGAATTATGCCTAAAAGGATTTTTTAGGTTTCTGTTCATGAGATATCGGTAGAAGTAGACTTCTACTGGAACTTGTTGACTTCTACTGGTAGAATTGGACAAGTATCTATAGATGCAGGCATATATATAGCCCAGCAACATTTTTTTTTAAAGTGTCGTCTTCTTCCTAAAGCCCTACCCCCCATTTTCGGTCCTCACCTCTAAAACACCCCACATTCCATCGTTTTTCCTCAATATTTTTTCTTAATCTTGTCTCCCACATGCCTTCCACTTTATTTTCAACAAGATTTCCACCAAAAGTCTCCACATTTCCCATGTTTTTAAGGTAAACCCTAAAATTTCATTTTTTTTTTATTTCAAAATCATACTAGCTTTAGAAGGCAATTTTTTATAAATATACTATTTTAAACTAAACATATATAACTTATATATATACATATTTTTGTTACTGTACATATATATGTAAACTCTTTTTAATATATATGTATCAAATTAAATTCTTTTACTTTCGGTTTGTCCTTTTCTATTTCATAATTCATCACATGTTTCAATTTTTTCAAAATTGCATCTGCTGCTACTGGGGATATAAATTGTTCGTATTACTATTTTCTTCTATAGGTACACTTTTCAAACCAACACCTTAACCCTTAATCTACCCATCCTTTTGATAAAATGCCTCCCTGTACATCCTGTAAGTGTCCCACACCTAAACGTGCTAAAGGTGAGTCCTTTTCCTCTCCCTTAGATCACCCTTTGATAATTGAATGTTTCGAGGATAGCTGTAACGACCCATAAGTCAAAGGTGTCAGGAAACATACTTCTGAGACCCCGCTTACATGAATCGGGCTAAAAAATATTATTATTATATTTTTGAGAGTTGTTTTAAAAGTGAATTGAATGTTATTTAGATAATTTTAATTATTAGGGACTAAATTAAGTAAGTGATAAAATTTGTAATAAATATTAAATTACAAAATGGGAATAAATTAAAGGACTCATTTATTAAATAGACCATAACCTATATAAACTTTGGTTGGTGGATGCTCATGATGATTATATATATATATATATATATATATATTAAATACATATAATATGTAAATTGAAACAATTAATAAATGATGTTAGAAATAATAAACTATAAAATTTAAAGGAAAATAATTAATAAAAGAAACAAGTAGATTAGTGGGAGAGAAAGGGAATTGCAAAAGAAAAAAAAAAAAACTTCATCTTTCTCTTTGCATGCCGAAAGTGAGAAAGAAAAGTGAAGAAAATTTCAGTCATTTAGCTAATGTGGTGGAAAATGTCATCTTTGTGATAGTTAAGTTTTTGAAATTGTTTGGTAGAATTGAAGGTTAAATTGTTTATCTAACTGAAGTTTAGGGACTATTTTGGAGGTAGTTCTTTGAGCTGGAAAATTTAGTTAAGTTACTAAGTTTAATGAGTAATTAAAACATTTTTATTATTATGGATTTTTGTTAGTAATAATTTTAAGAAGTTAAATATTATAAATTTAACTAGCACGATGTTAAATTATTAATTTCAAGAATCCAGGATTTCTTTTATGAACCGTATGTATATTGGTTAGCTAAGGAAATGTTATGGAAAAGTAATGAAGATGTGATTAAATTAAATTTTGATATTAATGATTTAATGTGGTCAATTTTTATATTTAGTGTTGGTGTCAAGATTCCACAAGTGATAAAATGTTGGAATAATTTTTGTAATTGATGGTAGAAGGATTTAATTGTATAAATGCATTTATTTATGTGATGGAATGGTATTAATTAAATGAAATTGTAAACATTGATCAAGGAACAAATCGACCGGACGTGAATAGTGGAAACACGAAAGTAACGGAGTAGTCATCGACCTCACTATTACGATTGTTTTGTTAAGGTAAGTTCGTAGGCTCGAAATTAACTTTTCTATTTACTATTTAATTAATCAATGTTAAATTACACAATCGTCGGTATAATCGACTAGCTATAGGCGCAAATATCGTTGGTTTATCCAACTAGAGCTGAGCTCACTATGGATTTTGCCGATATATTCGATTAGCGCTGGGCATAACTTTTTTCAGATTGTTTGACCAGTGTTGGGCACATAATCATTGGTATAACCGACTAGCGCTGGGCACAAACATCGTTGGTTTATCCAACTAGAGCTGGGCTCACATTCAATATCGTCACTAATCCGACTAGCACTGCGGGCAAACTCCTCTACGGTTTATCCGCTAAGCATCGGGTGCCATATAGCTAATAAACCACACGACAAGGTTACATGAATTATCGAGAGAGTTGGTTATAGGTATCATTAAAGAAGAATTGAAATTTTTATTTTCTTGAGATATAAGCTCATATTATTTGGTTGTTATTGTGGTTAGTTATTTAAATAAAATCTATTAAATGTGAATTGGTTTCCATGTTTGTAGGTTAGATAAATAGAAGACTCAGACTCGACATTTTTCAAGAATCTCGTACTCAACGTTAGTGATGTCTCCTTTTGTAATTTTGGCATGTACCTAAGTGTGTTTAGGTCGTTAAAGTTGAATATTTCGAATATGTGATTATAAGCTTGTATATATATAGATAGATATATGTTTTGTAGCATGATTTGGTGATGGTTGGTTTTGCCTATGGGCTTATTTCTTATGATATTTTTCAATGAAAGTAGTTGTTTTGAGAAAGATGTGTATAGGATTATGTTTTTACCATATTCAATTATCTGATTGCTTGAATTTTATTTGAGGTACCTATGCATGGTATATTGGTTGTGGATGGATGTTTTATATGTGGTGTCAATAAAGGCATATTGGTTAGGTATTTGAGATGTTTATTGATAAAATGTAATAGTAACATATTTTAATCCCACATTTAACTCATTTTTGGGTGATTTATCCCTTTAATTATGGAAATAGGTGCTCCTAATCCTTTTTTTCATGTTTTATACTCAGTAGAGCACTAGAGGATGAATAGAACAAGAATGGGCCGAAAATGGAGAAAATGGGCGAAAGTACGAAATCCACACGGCCTGGGCCCAAGACCACACGGCCGTGCCTCGCAAGAAGAGTCCACCACGGCCTGGACCCCAAAAAATACGATCGTGCCTCATCAACAGGTTCAAATACGGCCTGGCTACGATTTACACGGGCGTGTGCCATGGGCGTGTCTCTGCCGCATGTAAGAAGAATTCTATTCTGATTAGGGTACTTAAAGAAAAAGAAACTAACTCCAAAAGCCTATATAAAGACCCTAGAGACCAACCTTTAGGAGGCGTTCAGCTAGGCCAAAGAGCCAAGCCAGAGCAGTTAAATTTAGGGATTTACTCGAAGAAAGCCAGTTGATTCATCTCAATAAGCCAAAATTATATTCAAGACAGAAGAACTCTCATTCAATTCCTTCAGGAGTTTTAGGGTTTTCTTTATGTTTTGTTTTATCTTTACTTCTGAGATGTTCTCTTTTAATATTATGAACTAAACCCTCAGATACTTGAGGGGGATGAAACCTAAGACAGACCTTGTTATTGTTATCTGAGCTGTATGATAAATACTTGATTTTTTCTTAACTATGTGTTCTTAATTCTTGTTTTGGTATTCCCAAGATATTGATTCAAGTGTGATGTGCTTAGGTAGAGGAGGATGAGACCCTATCTAAAAGTAGATCTAGTATAGTTAAGCGGAGCTGCTCACGCGCCTAGATACAGGGTGACAAAAATTTGCCGAATTAGGGTCAAACCTAATACGGGAGTCCATAGATCGAGTTAATGCAATTATAGGGGTTTTAATCAGAAAGATATTTCAATTAATCAACCTAGGGTTAGACGTTAGTAGCCTCGAGAGAGGTATTAACATAAATTATGGAATCCTACGGATCAAGTCAAGTGAATAAATCGTCTGGTTCAAAGTTAGATAACAAGTGAAGTCTAGGTGGATTCTTCCTCAGGTATTGTCCAAATCAACCGGTTTTCTCTCAAGTCCTTCCCCAAATTTCTTCTTTGTCTTAGCATCTTTAGTTTAGTTGATTTGTTAATTTTAGAATATATAAAAATTCCCTTAATTCGTAGGCTAAATAATAGAAAGAGAGTTAATATTAGTACTTTTGGTTCCTTTGGGTTCGATAATCCGGTCTTGTCGCTAGCTATACTACTATTCGATAGGTGCACTTGCCTCCATCGTTGTCTTAGTTAGTTTCTAGGTTTGATCATTCTTTTTTATAAATTTTTAAGACTTGACAGACACGATCAAGTTTTGGCGCCGTTGCCAGGGAACTAAAATATTAAGAACGCTCAATTTTTATTACTTTAGCCATATTATATTTTATTTTTCTACAATTAAATTTTATTTTTGCTTGTCTAAATTTCCTTTTTCTTTTTCTTCTCTTTCCCTAGCAGGTACCTCTAGTCTATGACTAGAAGGAACCCGACAGGACCACTATTTTACGACAGTGATATTGAAGGAACCGCACGCAGAAATCGTAGAGAAGTAAGGCGAGGCTTAGATCACATGCTGATAAACCATAAAAGTAACATATTTTAACCCCATATTTAGCATGCTTTTGGATGATTTAGCCCTTGATTTATGTAAAAAGGTGCTCTTAATCCTTTCTTTTCTTATTTTGTCCTCAGAAAGCACCTAGGGACAAAAAGAATGAGAAACGGGCCTAAAACGGGCCAATTTGGGCCAAAGTGAAAATTGACACGGCCTGGACTTCAAGCAACATGGCTGTGCCTTGTCAATTTACTTCACACGACCTGGACCATGATTTACATGGTTGTGCCTAAATCAACAGAATCAGAACACGGCCAGAAGTTGATTTACATGGCCATGCCTAAATCAACAGAATTGAAATATGACCTGAAGTCTATTTACACGTGCGTGTGTTATGGCCATTCCCCTGTCATGGAAAAGAGGAATTTCACTCGGAATAGGATACTTAGGGAGAAAGAAAAGCATTCCAAGAGCCTATATAAACACCTTAAGTGTAACCTGAAAGAGGGCGGTCAGTTAGGCTGTCACCTAGGCCAAGAAGCCGAGCTAGAAGGCCAGATTTGTGGGAATCACTCGAAGATAGCCAGTTGATCCATCTCAAGAAGCCGAAATTCTACTCAAGAGGCGGATCTCTCCTTCATTTCCTTTAGGGGGTTTTAGGGATTTCTTATATTTTTTTATCTTTTCCCTTGAGATGTTTTATTTTATCATTATGAACTAAACCCTTCAGATACCTAAAGGGGATGAAGCCTAGATGAATCTTATTATCATTTATTGAACTATATGATAAATACTTGATTTGTTATTAATTATTGTGCTTAATTCTTGTATTAATGTTTCCGGGATATTAATTCAAGTCAGATGTTCTTAGGTGGAGGAGCAAAAGTCCCTGTTTAAGAAAAGATCTAGCATAATTAAGCGGAGTTGTTCGCGCGCCTAGAGATAGGGTGACGAGATTTTTTCGGATTAGGGTGAAACCTAATATAGGAATCCATAGTTCGATTTACTGCTATTCTAGGGGGTTATTAAGTGAGAGAGAGATTTCCGTTAATTAACCTAGGGTTAGACGTTATTCTCCTCGATAAAGGGTTTAAAATACGTTAGGGAGTCTTACGGATCAAGTCAAGTGAATAAATTGTATGGTTCAGTGTTAGATAATAAGTGAAGTCTAGGTGGATTCTTCCTGAGGGTATCATCGTGATCAACTGAGTTTCTCTTCTAGTTATTTCCCAATTCATTCTTTTTGTCTTTGCGGCTTAGTTTTGTAGTTAATTAGTTAATTTAGACTTAATAAACCAAATCATTCAATATTTAGATTAAAAATAGAAAGGAATTTAGTATTTGTACTATTAGTTCATTTGGGTTCGACAATCCGGTCTTGCCTAAGCTATACTACTGTTCGATAGGTGCACTTGCCTTAAGTTGTTGCCAGAGTTAGTTTCTAGGTTCGATCATTCTCTTTATAAATTTTAAAACTCGACAAATCTAGACAATCAAGTTTTTGGCGCCGTTGCCAGGGAACTAAAATATTAAGAAAGCTCTATTTTTATTACTTTAGTCATTATTTTTATTTTTGCAATTTATTTTATTTTATTATTTTAGTCTTGCTAAATTTTCTTTCTTTTCCTATCAGGTACCTCTAGTTTATGACTAGAAGGAACCCGACAAGACTTCTAATATACGATAGTGATATCAAAGCTACCTCTTGTAGGAATCACAGTGAAATAAGGTGAGCCTTAAATTACCAAGAAGGCAAATCCAATCCTACTGAAAGGATGGGTGAAAATAATCCACCACGAGATGTGCCAGAAAACAAAGCTCTGTGTACTATGTATGATTATGCTAAATCTCATTTAACAGGAGCGGAATCTAGTATTGTTAGGCCTACTATAGCTGCTAATAATTTTGAATTAAAGCCTAATACTATACAAATGATTCAATAATTTGTTCAATTTGATGGTTTGCAGGATGAAATCCCGAACACTCATATAGCTAATTTTTTAGAGTTCTGTGATACCTTCAAAATAAATGGCATTTCTGACGATGCCATACGGCTTCGGTTATTTCCCTTTTCATTAACGAATAAAGCCAAACAGTGGTTGAACTCGTTACCACGAGGGTCAATTATGACATGGGACCAGATGACTGAAAATTTTTTATTAAAATATTTCCCACCGACCAAATTACGGAATGATATCTCTTCTTTTGTGCAGATGGATTTAGAGACATTAGACAAAGCATGGGAGAGATACAAGGATCTCTTGAGAAGGTGTCCACACCATGGTTTACCCTTGTGGCTACAAGTCCAAACTTTCTATAACGGTGTAAATCCCTCAACGAGGCAACTAATTAATTCAGCCGCCGATGGAACCCTGGATAACAAAACTCCTGAAGCAGCCTACGAGTTTATCGAAGAGATATCGCTGAACAACTATCAGTGGAAAGTTACAGGGACAAGGCCAACAAAATCAGCCAAAATTTCCAACATCGATGCAGTAACCATGCTATCAAATCAGGTATAGATGACGAATAAAAAGTTTGACAATTTGTGTTCTTTACAGGTAAATCTGGTAATGGAGTGCGATGCAAGTGGAACCGTGGCGAATCCTGAGTATCCACCCTACCAACCGGGCACAAAAAATTATCAAACGAATTATATAGGTAATAATTTCAGATCTAATAATAATCCTTTTAGTAACACCTATAATCCAGGTTGGAGGAACCACCCAAATTTTTTGTGGGGAGGTCAATGAGCCAACAAAATCAAGGAAATCAAAAACAACAACCACTTCCAAATTTCCAAAATCAACCCAATCAACAGGATAAGGAGTCGAGTCTTGAAGAAATGCTAAAAAAGTTCATTGCAGACACAGATGCCCATCTTTAAAAAAACTGTTACAACACTTGATAACCAAGAAATACCGATCAAAGAAATTAAGGACTGAGTCAGGGAAATCACTAAAACGGTTGGACAGCTCGCGCAGCTGATGTCCAAACGACCACGAGGGCGTCTACCAAGCAACACTGAGATTAACCCAAAGGAGCAAATCCAAGCCATAATAGCTCATAGTAGTATAAAGGTAGACGAACCCAGTTCAATACAAGAAGACGAAGTGAAAGAAGATAAAATTGAGGTAACACAAGAAAAGCCAAAATCGGTAATCAAAGTGTACCAGCCTCACATACGTTATCCCAAAGTGTTGAAGAGAGACGATTCAAAAGAACAATTCGGTAAGTTTCTTAAACTTTTAAAGAAATTACATATTAACTTACCGCTTCTTGAAGCTCTTTCACAGATGTCAGATTCGAGGAAATTTTTAAAACAACTTCTAACGAACAAACGTAAGCTAGATGAGGAACCATATGTGGAATTAAACGTAGTATGCTCAGCAATGTTACAGAATAGACTACCACGGAAGCTAAAAGATCCAGGGAGTTTTACAATCCCATGTTTAATTGGTAGACTAACTGTTGAAAATGCATTAGCTGATTTAGGGGCAAGTATAAATGTCATGCCCTATAAAATGTTTAAGCAGCTAGGTCTAGGGAAACCCAAACAAACTAGGATGAGTATCAATTAGCTGATAAAACTGTTAGAATTCCTAGGGGTATTATAAAAAATGTTCTTGTAAAAATTGACAAATTTGTTTTCCTAGTAGATTTTGTTGTCTTAGACATGGATGAAAATAATTCAATTCCTTTAATATTAGGAAGACCCTTTTTAGAAACTGCCAGAACTAAAATTGATGTTGTCACAGGAGAACTCATACTTTGTATAGGTGACGAATCGATCAGTTTACAAGCTCTTGACTCAGCCAGGACATCGATCAATGAAGGTGAGAAAGTAAATTCAGTTGATAATCAATTTGTTCAAATCTCACCGCAGGAACAACCACAGAGCTACAAACCTAAACAGAAGGAAGGACCCTGTGTCAATAAAGAAGAATTATTTAAGGAACAAAGCTTTGAGGACAATGAACTAGAAGAGTGGAAAACACATTCTAAAGAGAAGCCGAAACCACATGAGGCAAAACTGAAGGAGCATCTAGAAGAGCTTGTAGGGACATCGAATCACTTCAAAATAAGAGATCAGGTACGGTTAGATAAAATAGATTCGTGCATCACCACACCAACCATGAGTTCAAACGAAGACATTCCTTTTGAGGTACGCAATATCTTTCCACGTGGAACAGTTGAGGTAAGCAATCCCATATTCAGCACTTATAAAGTAAATGCTTCTCGACTTAAATTTTATAAAACTGATAGTATGAGGGAAGATATTTAAACATTTAAATGACCGCAATCATATGAGCAAAAAGGACAGTCTAGTTTAAGACTTTAAACGAGCACTTCTCGGGAGGTAACCCGAAACACTAATACTATCTTTATTTTCTATTTTTATTTTTCTCCTTCTCTAGAATTCTAATGAACTGAAAGTGCAGATTCCTAGACCACACGTCCTAGCACACAGCCGTGGCCGTGGCCATGTGGGTACTTCGAATCGCTGTACTGACATGGCAAGAGATACGAGTCAGACGAAATCAATTCACCAAAGTCACGGGCTCACCTATTTCACCACGGCCGTGCGAAGCGGCCGTGGACCAATACTGCCTTTTCAGGAATGGGCGTGGCTTATGGACAACAGGCGTGGGTGAACACAAATGGCCGTGCGATGCGACCGTGTGAAGTTAATGACTTATCAACCCCGGGCGTGTAGATCCCAACGCGCCTCCAAACACGACCGTGCAATGTGGCCATGTAAATCGACACACCCACAGTACACGGGTGTGGGAAAGTGTCAGAAGCCAAAATTCTTTTTAAAACCACCCTTGTCCTTTCTTTCATCCTTCTTCTTATCATATTTCCACTCTCTCCTTTTCTTCTAACATTCTTATAACTCTCTAGACCCTTCAGCTGCATCATGTCAAAGAAGCAAAAGAGGCCAAACACAATCTCCTCAATGGAGACCGGTTCACATGAGTTCATGCCGGCATCTTCAGCTACTCAACATGCCAAGGGTCTTCAAAACCTTTTCGGTTTTATTTCTCTTTTCTCATCTCTTTTATTTTCCTTCCCTTTGACTATTTTATGCTTAATTTAGTTTATTTTATTCTAGTTTCTTGGTTTTAGGTTCTAAAGGCTGCTAAGGAATCATGCACCACAGCCTTAGATATCACCCCCACCTCGTAAACCATCTATCAATAAGGACTCTTCAGTCCATTAGTCTTCTCTTTTAATTTCATTTTTCTTCTTAGTCTCATTCTCTTTATTTTTCTTATCCTTAATTATATTATTAGTATATTTTAAATGTTTCTTTAGATTTCCTGGCTATATCTTTCCAGGCTACCCAATTTCTTCATCTAGCACAGTGCTTGTCAGTAGCCACCCCACCAGGCCCATAGAAAACTCCTCCACCTCCAATTCGACAAGGGAACAAGGATTCATCCAAAAATTCAGGAAGTGTTACTTCTTCCCCTTCCCCTTCTCTTTTGATTTTATTATTACATGATTACTTATCTATCTTTGTACATTGAAGGCAATGTACATTTTAAGTGTGAGGGGTAAAAGTACCTAACTTTTTGCATTATTCTTAAATCTATGAATTTAGTCTTGTTCCTAAGTATTTTCTCATATTATTAATTAGGGTGAAATTTCTTATGATTTATGATTTTTATTAATATTTTTGGATTAAGTCATTGATAATTGTGCATTGATGATTAAATTTGAAGAATACTAGAGGATCAAGCATGATAAGTCTATTTTTTAAGAATATAAAATTTTCTAGGTTGTTGAACTGAATTTGAATATTACCTTGAAGTTTAAAATTTACAGGGATTGATGTCAAAAACACCCACAATTTTTGTGAGCTTTTGAGCCTTGTAGAGCATATATTCTTTTTCATGCTCACTTTATTGATTATGAGTGTGTCAACATTTAATTGTTATTCTAGAACTTGCCTCGATTATACATGTCAAGACCACATTATTGATTTGATATACTAAGATGATAAAGGCACCAAGGTTTTAACCCATTCACACCACCAAAAAGCCTACCTTCATAATTAACCCCTAGTAAACCCTTTTTAATCCTAACAACCCTTTTTATTGATTTACTCGCTAGTATTAACCCAAAAAAACCCTTTGTATTTATTATCACCATTCTTTTGACTACCCTTCTATCGAGAATTGATTTGATCAGTTGCCTAATTACTTTATTTCAGTTGATAAAGTTCTTTCTTTATTATGTATTTACTTAGTTTGTTTTCTCGAAAAAAAAATTGATCGAAAAATCAAACTATATTCAACATTAGTAGTATAAAATGTGAGCTTGTGCATTTAATTTTCAATTATCAAGGATAAAGCTCGTAGTATTATTCGTTTGAAAGTTTCAATTGATGTAATCATTATTTTCCAGTTCATTGTTCTTAGTTAGGTAAATTTCCCAGATCAATCTCAATTTTTAACCTTCTAATTCAGCCTTTATCCACTCCTTTAACCCAAGCCCCATTACAACCCTGTTAAAGACCTTTTGATTTGTGTATCATCTCATATTACAGTGGTGGAGATTTGATTTCCAAGCAAGCCTATGGGATTAACTTTTCAGGTTTGACTTATGAGTGCTTTTTCTTGAACCTTAAACACTTCGAGTGCTTTGAGTGAATCTTTAGTGAGGATGTCAATCCTTGTCAGTTTTGAATTAAAGGTAATTATTTAGATAAGGGGAGACACTAATGTTTTCAAGCTACAAAATATATGACTTATAATTGTTTGAATCTTTTGGAGTCTTTGAGTTAAATTATCAATGTACGAATTATCTATGAATTATGATGAAGCATTATTGATGAGAATAATGAATTGTGGAAAGTTCGTTTTAATTGTAAGTTGAGAATTTTGGTTGAGGACAAGTAAAAGCTTAAGTGTGGGGGTATTTGATAAACCGTAAAAGGAACATATTTTAACCCCATATTTAGCATGCTTTTGGATGATTTAGCCCTTGATTTATGTAAAAAGGTTCTCTTAATCCTTTCTTTTTTTGTTTTGTACTCAGGAAAGCACCTAGGGACGAAAAGAACGAGAAACAGGCTTAAAATAGGACAATTTGGGCCAAAGTGGAAATTGACACGGCCTAGACTTCCAGCAACACGGCGATGCCTCGTCAATTTACTTCACACGGCCTGGACCATGATTTACACGGCCGTGCCTAAATCAACAAAATCGAAACATGGCTTGAAGTCGATTTACACGGCCGTGCCTAAATCAAAAGAATCGAAACACGGCCTGAAGACGATTTACATGGGCGTGTGCTATGGCCGTGCCCTTGTCATGGAAAAGAGGAATTTCACCGAAAAAGGATACTTAGGGAGGAAGAAACGCATTCCAAGAGCCTATATAAAGACCCTAAGTGTAACCTGAAGGAGGGTGGTCAGTTAGGCAGTCACCTAGGCCAAGAAGCCGAGCCAAAAGGCCAGATTTGTGGGAATCACTCGAAGATAGCCAGTTGATCCATCTCAATGAGCCAGAATTCTACTTAAGATGGCGGATCTCTCCTTCAATTCCTCCAGGGGGTTTTAGGGATTTCTTATGTGTTGTTTTATCTTTTCTCTTGAGATGTTTTTTTTTATCATTATGAACTAAACCCTTCAGATACCTAAAGGGGATGAAGCCTAGATAAATCTTGTTATTATTTATTGAACTATATGATAAATACTTGATTTGTTCTTAATTATGTGTGCTTAATTCTTGCATTAATGTTTTCAGGATATTAATTCAAGTCAGATGTCCTTAGGTGGAGGAGCAAAAGTCCCTGTTTAAGAACAGATCTAGCATAATTAAGCGGAGTTGTTCGCGCGCCTAGAGATAAGGTGACGAGATTTTGCCGAATTAGGGTGAAACCTAATATAGGAATCCATAGTTCGATTTACTGCTATTCTAGGGGGTTATTAAGTGAGAAAGACATTTTCGTTAATTAACCTAGGGTTAGACATTATTCGCCTCGAGAGAGGGTTTAATATACGTTAGGGAGTCTTATGTATCAAGTCAAGTGAATAAATCGTATGGTTCATTGTTAGATAATAAGTGAAGTCTAGGTGGATTCTTCCTGAGGGTATCATCATGATCAACTGAGTTTCTCTTCTAGTTATTTCCCAATTCATTCTTTTTGTCTTTGCGGCTTAGTTTAGTAGTTAATTAGTTAATTTAGACTTAATCAACGAAATCATTCAATATTTAGGATACATAATAGAAAGAAAGTGAGTATTAGTACTTTTAGTTCTTTTGGGTTCGACAATCCGGTCTTGCCTAAGCTATACTACTGTTCGATAGGTGAGCTTGCCTTAAGTCGTTGTCAGAGTTAGTTTCTAGGTTCGATCATTCTCTTTATAAATTTTAAAACTCGGCAATTCTAGACGATCACATACAAGAAGAGCAAAATGGCAAAACCAATACCACCAAAGGGATGGCTGAGAATAATCTGCCACATCAAGATATGGACGACCATCATGCTCCTCAAACTATGCATGATTATGCTAAACCTAATTTAACAGGAGCTGAATCGAGTATTGTTAGGCCTGCTATAGCCGCTAATAATTTTGAATTAAAACCTAACATTATACAAATGTTTCAACAGTTTGTTCAATTTGATGGTTTGCAGAACGAAGACCCAAATACTCATTTAGCTATTTTTCTAGAATTCTGTGATACCTTCAAACTAAATGGCCTTTCTGATGATGCCATTCGTCTTCGGTTATTTCCCTTTTCTTTGAGAAATAAAGCCAAATAGTAGTTACATTCTCTTCCACGAGGATCAATCATTACGTGAGACAAAATGACTGAAAATTTTTTATTAAAATATTTTCTACCGGCCAAAACAGCCAAATTAAGGAATGATGTCTCTTCTTTTGTGTAGATGGATTTAGAAACATTATATGATGCATGGGAGAGATACAAGTATATGTTGAGAAAGTGCCCACACCATGGTTTACCCTTGTGTCCAAACTTTTTACAACAGTGTGAACCCCTCAACCTGGCAATTAATTGACTCAACAGACTGCGGAACCTTAAATAACAAAACTCCTAAAGCGGCTTATGAATTCATAGAGGAGATGTCACTCAATAACTATCAATGGCAAGTTACAAGAACAAAGCCAACCAAAGCAGCCGGAGTTTTCAATCTCGACGCAGTCACCATGCTATCAAATCAGGTAGAAATGATGAATAAAAAGATTGATGGTTTGTGTGGTTCTTTGCAGGTACATCCAATTATGCAATGTGACTTAAATCTAGAAGGAGTGGCGAATCCTGAGCACCCACCCTACAATTCGAGCATGGAAAGCGAACAATTAAACTATACGGGTAACAATTTTAGACCTCAAAATAACCCATATAGTAATACTTATAATCTAGGTTGGAGGAACCACCCCAATTTCTCGTGGGGTGGTCAAGGAAACCAGAGACAACAACCACCCCCTCCAAACTTCCAACAATAGCCCTACCCATAGGAAAAGAAGCCAAACCTTGAAGAGATGCTGACAAAATCTATAGCGGTGTCTGAAACTCGATTTCAAAACACCGAGACAACACTTAAAAATCAACAAGCGTCAATTAAATAAATTGAGAACCAGTTAGGGAAACTCGTAAAGCTGATCTTAGAACAACCACTAGATAGCTTCCAAGTAACATTGAGACTAATCCCAATGAGCAAATTCAAGCCATAACCGCTCATGACAGTGAAAGGTTAGTAGAATCTGAATCTGAGCCAAGGCAAGAACCTGTGGTAAGTGAAGGTAAGATTGAGGTAAGCCAAGAAAAGCAAAAATTGGTAATTAAAGAATACAAACCTCGTATACCTTACACTAATGTGATGAAGGAGGACAACACAAAAGAACAGTTCGTTAAGTTCCTTAAACTCTTAAAGAAATTACATATTAACTTACCGCTTCTTGAAGCTCTTTTGTAGATTCCAGATTCAAGGAAATCTTTAAAAGAGCTCTTAACAAACAAGCAAAAGTTAGATGAGGAGTCATATGTGGAACTAAATGCAGTATGCTCAGCAATGTTACAGAATAGACTACCACAAAAATTAAAAGATCCAGGGAGTTTTACAATTGCATGTTTAATTACTAGTTTATCTGTTGAGAATGCTTTAGCTGATTTAGGGGCGAGTATCAATGTTATGCCATCTAAAATGTTTAAACAGCTGGGTCTAGGGAAACCTGAGCAAACTAGGATGAGTATTCAACTAGCTGGTAAGACTATTCGCATCCCTAAGGGTATAATTGAAGATGTACTAGTTAAAGTTGACAAATTCATATTCCCCGTAGACTTCGTTGGTTTAGATATGGATGAAGACAATAGTATCCCTTTAATTTTAGGAAGACCTTTTCTAGTAACTGCCAGATCTAAAATTGATGTTAGCACAGGTGAACTCATACTTCATGTAGGTGACGAATCAATTAGTCTCCAAGCTCTCGACTCAGCTACGACGTCGAGTAAGAAAGGTGAGGACATAAATTCCTTTGATAAGCATTCAGTTAAACTTCCTTTTCAGGAAGCACCACAGAATTACACTACAGAACCAGATCCCATAGCTCGTACCAACAAGGAAATATATCATGAGGAACGACGACTTCAGACCGATGAGCTAGATGAGTGGGAGACACATTTCAAGGAGGAATCAAACCCACACGAAGTGAAACCAAAAGAAGCCCTAGAAGAACTTCAAGGAACATCAAATCACTTCAAAATTGGAGATCAGGTACTATTAGATAGAACAGACCCGCGAATCGCCACATCAAACATGATGACAAATGAAGAGATCCCCTTTACGGTACTTAATGTTTTCCCTTACGGAACAGTCGAGGTAAGTAATTCTACTTTTGGTAACTTTAAAGTAAACACCACTCAACTCAAATTATATGATGATAGCATGAAAAAGGAATTTTCACTCCTTAAACCACCGTGAAGGTACAAATGAGATGTAAGTCTAGCTTAAGACTTTAAACGAGCGCTTCTCGGGAGGCAACCTGAGCACTAACCCTATTTATTTTCATTTCTTTTTCTTTTAGCACCTAACTACAGACTAACAAAGTTAATGAAACGCAGACCTTCACATCACATGACCTTACACACGATCGTGGTCATGGCCATGTGGATGCTACAGATTTTTGTACTGACATGACAGAGATAGTACGAGACAGGACAAGAAAAAATATCTCTAAATCACGGACTCACCTAACACCACGGCAATGCGACATAGCCGTGGCCGACACTATTGAACCAATACGGGCGTGGAAACTTAAATAACAGGCGTGGGAGAAGGAATTGAACCATCACACGGCCATGTGACATGGCCGTGTGACATGACACGCCCATGATACATGGGCGTGGGGATATATTGGAGCTAAAAATTTCTATTTAAAACACACCTCTCCCCTTCTAAACCATTCCCTATCCATTCCCTACTTCCTTCCATCTTCATTCTCTCCCTTCTTCACTCGATAAAAGTTTCAATCTACGCTCCAACAATGTTGAAGAAATAGAAAGATCTGAGTCCTGTCTCCCTGTGCGAGACCAATCAACATAAGTTCATGACGACCGCTTCATTAACTCGACGTGCCAAGGGTCTTTGAGACCATTTAACTTTTATTTTACTTTTCTCTTCTCCTTTATTTTCCTTTTCTTTATTTTTCATATATTAAATTTAGTTTATTTTGTTTTAGTTCCTTGGTTTTAGGTTCTAAAGGCTTTTAGGGAATCATAACACCACTGCTTTAGAAACCACACCCACCTCACGAACCATCTACCAATAAGGACTTTCTAGTCCATTCATCTCCTCTTTTAGTTTTATTTTAATTCATATTTTCTTTCTTGTTATCTTTATTTACTTTAATTATATAATTAGTATAATTTAAATTATTATTATTTTCTAGCTAACTCTTCACGAGGTTTCCAATTTCTTTATCTAGCACAGGAATTAGAGGTGCTCCCTCCAACTTATCTTTCACCTCCAAATCAATTTTCCACACTTCCAACTCAAGGAATCCATCCAAAAATTCAGGAAGTTTCACCTCTCTCCCTCTCTTTTGATTTTCTTATTTTATGATTATTATCTATCTTTGTACATTAAGGGCAATGTACATCTTAAGTGTGGGGGGTGAAAGTTTATTAGAAAAAGTGCCTAACTTTTTGCATTATTCTCAAATTCCTGAATGATATTCTATCTTAAAGTAAATTTCTCATATCTCTAATTAGAATGAAATTCTTGTTGATTCATTATTTTTATTGATATGTTTTAGATTAAGTCATTGATAATTGTGCAATGATGATTTAAACTTTAAGATACTAGAGAATCAAGCATGATGATTCTATTTTCAAAAAAAAAAAAAATTGTTAGGTTGTCTACCTGAATCTAAATTGTTACCTTGAAATTTGAAATTTACGAGGTTGACATCAAAATACCCATAATTTTGTGAGATTTTGAACCTTTTAGAGCATATTTTCGTGCTCACTTTATTGATTATGAGTGTGTCAACATTGATTTGTTATTCTAGAACTTTCTTCGATTATACATGTCGAGACCACACTATTGATTTGATATACAAAGATGATTAAGGCACCTAGGATTTAACCCACTTACTCTACTAAAAGCCTACCTTCATAATTAACCCCTAGTGAACCCTTTGGTCCTAAACACCCTTTTATTAACTCAACCCACTAATATGACTCCGAAACCCATCTCGTATTATTATCACCATTCCTTTTTACTACCCTTCTATCGAGATTTGTTTTGATTAGTTGCCTAATTAGATTATTTCAGTTGATAAAGTTTTATTTTGTATTGGTTTCTTCTTTAAAAAAATAAAAAATTAGAAATCAAAGTGTATTCATTATTAGTTATATGATTAAAGCGAGCCTAAATGTTTAATTTCAACATCTTGAAGAAGAAGCTCGTATTATTAGTATTACAAGTTTTCAGTTGATGTAATTATTCAGGTTATTAGTCATTTTTTCTAGTTAAGTGATTTTTAATTCAATCTCGATTCTAACCCTTTTAATTCAGCCTTTATCCACACCTTTAACTGAACCCCGTTACAACCTTTTTTTAAAGACCTTTTGATTTGTGTATCATCTCATTTTACAGTGGTGGAGATTTCATTTTCGAGCAAGCCTATGGTAATAACTTTCCATGTTCGACTTTTGAGCGCTTAATTTTTGAACCTTAAACACCTTCAGTGATTTGAGTGAATCTTTAGTGAGGATGTCAACTTTTATCGATTTTGAATTAAAGGTAATTATTCGGATAAGGGAAAAACACCTATGTTTTCGTGCTACAAACTCATGAATTTGATTGTTTGAATTTTTAGGACTCTTTGAGTTGGATTATCCATGTATAAATTATCTATGAATTATGATGAGGTATTATCAATAAATATTTTGAATTGAGGAAGTTCGTTTTAATTGTGAGTTGAGAATTTTGCTTGAGGACAAGCAAAAGCTTAAGTGTGGGGGTATTTGATAAACCGTAATAGTAACATATTTTAATCCAACATTTAGCATGTTTTTGGATTATTTATCCCTTTAATTATGGAAATAGGTGCTCCTAATCCTTTGTTTTCATGTTTTATACTCAGTAGAGCACCGGAGGATGAAAAGAACGAGAAACAGGCCGAAATGGAAAAAATGGGCTAAAGTACAAAATCCACATAGCCTCGGCCCAAGACCACATGGTCGTGCCTCATAAGAAGAGTTGACCATAGCTTGGACCCCAAAAAATATGGTCGTGCCTCATGAACAAGTTCAAACACGACCTGGCCACAATTTACACGGGCGTGTGCCATGTGCTTGTCTCTGCCGCAGATAAGAAGAATTCTATTTAGATTAAGGTATTTAGAGGTAAAGAAACATATTCCAAAAGCCTATATAAAGACCCTAGAGGCCAACCTTTAGGGGGGATTCAGCTAGGCCAATGAGCCGAGCCAGAGCAATTAAATTCAAGAATTTACTCGATGAAAGCCAATTGATTCATCTCAAGAAGCCGGAATTATATTCAAAACGGAGGAACTCTCCTTCAATTCCTTCAGGGGGTTTTAGGGTTTTCTTTATGTTTTGTTTTATCTTTTCTTCTAAGATGTTCTCTTTGACTATTATGAACTAAATCCTCAGATACTTGAGGGGGATGAAACCTAAGACGGACCTTGTTATTGTTATATGAGCTATATGATAAATACTTGATTTATTCTTAATTATGTGTTCTTAATTCTTATTTTGGTATTTCCAGAATATTGATTCAAGTGTGATGTGCTTAGGTAGAGGAGAAAGAGACCCTGTCTAAGAGTAGATCTAGCATAGTTAAGCGGAGTTGCTCGCGCGCCTAGAGATAAGGTGACAAAAATTTGCCGAATTAGGGTTAAACCTAAAATGGAAGTCCATAGATCGAGTTAATGCAATTCTAGGAGTTTTAATTAGAAAGAGGTTTTAATTAATCAACCAAGGGTTAAACGTTAGTAGCCTCGAGAGAGGTATTAAATAAATTAGGGAACCCTAAGGATCAAGTCAAGTGAATAAATCGTCTGGTTCAGAGTTAAATAACAAGTGAAGGCTAGGTGGATTCTTCCGCAGGTATTGTCCAGATCAATCAGTTTTCTCTCAAGTCCTTCCCTTAATTTCTTCTTTGTCTTAGCACCTTTAGTTTAGTTGATTAGTTATTTTTAGATTAGATAAAAGTTCCCTTAATTCGTAGGCTAAATAATAGAAAGAGAGTTAATATTAGTACTTTTGGTTCCTTCGGGTTCGACAATCCGGTCTAATCGTTAGCTATAGTACTGTTCGATAGATGTGCTTGCCTCCATCATTGTCTTAGTTAGTTTCCAAGTTCGATCATTCTTTTTATAAATTTTTAAGACTCGACAGACACGATCATTTATTTAGATATGTTTTGAGTATGTTTTATTGAGGTTTGATGTTGCTTAAGGTCCCTTTTGAAGTGTACTTAGGAAGGTTGAATGGTTATGCTTGTATTGATTTTGGAAGAGCTTGTTTCTAGGTGAATTTTTGTCCACACAGGCATGTGAGGCCGTTTTGAATGTTATCTGGCCTGGCACACGGGCGTATGGCTTGGCTGTGTGACCCAAGTCAGAGAGTTACACGAGCACAGACACGGGCTGGGACACGGTCGTGTGTCTCAGCCGTGTAAGTCACACGGCCTAGCCACACGGCCGTATGACCTTTGTAGTTAAAATTTTGCAACTTTTTCTTAAACTTTTCAAATGATTTCAAATTGGTCCCAAAATGTTTCTACGGTATTTTTAAGGCATCAAATGCTCGATTTAAGGGTGATACACATGTAAGATTGGATTTTAATATGTTTATGATCATATATATAGTTTATGTTAAATGTTTTAATTATAATGTAATACTTCGTAACCCTACTTTGGTGATGGATACGGGTTAAAGGTGTTACAATAGCCATGCCCTTGAAAAATTTAACACCTATTTTGCAACCCGTGCGGTTAAAATCTCTCATCTCGTTGATCTAAAATTTTTAGCAAATATCATTCAATTCAAATACCATGACCAACTCCACGATTGGGGTTGGCTCGATTGTCTCCAAATTAGGGGTCCTTGCTATGACAACCTTGTTCAGACATATTACTCCAACGCCAAACTTAACCATGACCCGAACACCCACGTAGTTTAATCTATTACTTCTTTCGTCATGAGCCAAGAAATTACTATCTTGGTTGAATATCCCTCTCTACTTATCTTTCTATCACCAATGAGGGTGATGAACATCGTACCGGCCCATACGATACTTTCTTAACTAGGCCCAATGAGTATATAGGTAATGACATGGACCTTCATGATTGTATCCTCCATCTTATATTCACTTAGATCATTCCCCCAACCAAGAAACATTCCGGATTTCACCACACCAATTATTGGATGTTGCAGTGCTTTAAAATCAACCATCCCCTCAACTTAGCCTCAATTATTTTTCTAAACCTTCTCGAGATTGTTAGGTTATCACTATCTAGCAACAAAACCTTACTTTATAGTACGTTTCTCTCTCATATCTTTCATACTCTTAGAATAAACATAAGTATAGACCTTGGTTGTGCCATAAAATCCTTTATCGATATCTTGACCACACATAGTTGCAATTGGAAGCTTGATGATTAAGAAAATTAGGTTCGTAAGTTTGACTGGCAATCCTCGGTGGCTCATGCTTCGACTGTTCCATCGATCACTTCACAAACATCCGATGCTCTTAGGTCCCCGCATGAGGCTTATCCAGCTCTCTTTGCTCCACCATCCCCGTTCACAGCACATTTACTCGAGGCGATCAATGGGTTGTCGTTGGAAGTTGGTGCACGTTTTAATACATTCACTGCCCATTTCGACAATTGTTACAATCAATTAGACAAGCCCATCAATGGGTTGGTCTCTCGGTTTGCCCCACTATCGGACAATTAAGATTTCACTTCTGGGTTGATTTTTTATATCCTTTTTGGTTGGATTATATGACTATTTTGGGTTGTTTGGTTATCTTTCTTTGGATATTTGGGATATTTATATTGGTTGCATATTTAGTTGCTTTGGAATTTTTTCTATTTTCGTTGCCTTTGGATGTTTTTATTTCAAATATACTATCATTTTTTTATATTCAATCTACTTGTTTACATGCTTCATTTTTCTTTTGTTTCTATTTTTTTTATTATTCTTGTGTCTCCATATGTTTAAGTAGTGTGCACTTATTCCTCTAGTTTTTCAAGTATTTTGATTTAACAAAATCTATATTAAAAATCCCTACTTAAATTTACAAAAAAATTTATAAGTCTTTAAAATTATTTTCAAAGTGTTGGACAAGATAAACATTTAAAATGCCTTAAATTAACTTAATTTTTAACGAGTTTTTGAAGTCTAAAGGACTTGTACCGATACTTAGGTGGACAAGTATCGGTAGAATTGAAGATGGAAAGACCTTGAAAAGGCTACAGAATTTTACTAATAGAACTAGGAGTTCTATCGATACAACTCAGACTTCTATCGGTAGAATGCACTCCAATGTGCAAGGTAGTTTTGGCGTGGAATCTCTACCAATACCCTGGTCTGATCAATCGTACAACAAGATTTCTACCGATACCTTAAGGACTTTTATCGAGACAAGTCAAGGCAGGAGCCAAAGTTCAGGCTCCCCCGCACTTCTTCATATACAAGTTGAAACCCTTTAAGTTTTAATGGTACAAGAGGACCTCTACCGATACAACGAGCCAAATGGCCATATTTTGGAAGGACTTCTACCTTTACAAGTCCCCTTCTACCGATACAACAAAGCTGCAGATTGCATTCAATATTAGTTTTTATGGCTGCAATGACTATTTTGTTTTTGACGACTACAAACATTCATAAGGTTGTTAGAATATTTAAATACAAGGTCAAGACTCCTTATTAAAAATATAAAACCAAGTGCCTAAATTCTAAGAACTCAATTTTCAATCTTTCTCAATCTTTTACTAAATATTTCTTGTATACACTTGTGGGTTAAGTTTTCTATCATTCTTTCAAGTGTTGTAACTTTGTATGAGGCTGCTTAATTGTTGATTATCTACCTTTTAGAGGTATCATCTTATTCATCATTATTTTCTCTCATTTTTGAGGTGATACTTAAGGTTTTGGATAGAAAACCTTGAGGAGAAGTAGTTCTATCTTTTAAACGATAGGAATTTGTAAGGTTAAACCTTTTCCTTAAAGGTTCAAATCTAGTGGATTTGGGAAATCATTAGTTGAGGAATGCTAAGGTAGTGGAGGTAGGTAATTGAGGCCGAACCACTATAAATACTTGAGTCATTTTATTTTCATCATTTCCTTAAAACATTTTAATACACCAATTCACCTCCCCTCTTGGTGTATTTTGATCTGAACAGTATAGCATGAAGGGGAAAGGAAACGTATACATGAAGTACTAGCTTTTATCGATGCTTATCTTTCAGAGACGAAGAAATTGGAAAATATAGCAGTGTCAATGCAAAACCCTATAGTTAGTAAATGGGAGCCACCAAAAGGTGATAATGTTAAAGAAAACTTTGATGCCTTATTTCATCAACAGTCAACTAAATCAGTATTGGGGATTTTAATTCGAAATAGGGTGGGCCTAGTTATGGCAGTGTATACTTACCCGAATGAGCATGTGTTAAACTCAACCATGAAAAAGCATGAGCATGTTTGAAAGCTATAATTTTCACAAAGAAACTACGGTTTAGGAGAATTTTGGTAGAAAGGGACACCTTAATTGTCATCAAGAGAGTAAGGGCCATAGAGGAGGATAAATCGAACATTAGTAATATGGTCAAGGAAGTAAAATAAAGGATTTGCATGTTTGATAAAATAGAAATTTTACACGTACCTCAGAATGCTAATAAAGCCGCGTACAGTTTGGTAGAAGATGGTAAGAGTAATTAAACCCCCCAAATATTGGATATAAGAGGCTCTGGAGAGAGTGGAGGAACTAGTAAATCAATACTAGTGCGAACTAGTAAATCAATTTGCCTCGGAGAGATTGAGTCATAAACGGAAGCATACCTGTGATCGACGTGAGGAAGAAAGGATCGCCTCTAGTGTTTTACTAATGTAATGATCAAGCCATCAAATTTAATTCACTCAATCTCGCATTCAATGTTAACATTTTGGGATTCCTATCTTGCTAATTCACTTTCACCTACTGGCTTAGATTGGATCTTAGATCATGTACCTTAATAGGAATCTCTCTGTTATTTGATTCCCAAAAATTTTTTAGTTGATCCTCAAAATTTCTTCAAGTACCCAGTTCGCATTAAACCAAAATTGAGAATGCTTTCTTGATAGTCGACCTCTAATCCCTCCAATCGTATCAATCCGTACTTGGCAGTGATCGAAAAAACCATGTTGGAGATGTTTAGCTGTATATCCCAGGAATAGATCCCACCAATTCAAGTCATCCACCCCTATATCTATCCATTCTAATATATTATTTGTCTATAGCCTCCCTCTTTCCCATGTAAACCATTCTCTTGAGAACCCTAAATCACTTAAGTGACATTCATTCAAAACTCCCCAAAAAGCCATCATTTGTATCTCTTCATGAAAGCACCTCCTCTTTTTCAAACGAATACATTATTTCATTCAAAATATCCCATTACTAACCATGGAAAAGAACTATTTCTATTCAATTGTCGCAACAGGTTCATGATTCTAACTTTCGCCGTTCCACTGGTAATCCGTAAAAACTCGTAATCCTCTATGATACCTTCTTGTCCCCTTCATTTATTTCAACATCAACATGCGATGGAGAGAAGCTTCTTAAAGTAACATTACAGCTATTCTTCTAGCCCAACGGTACACCTCCTCTAGATCCATTGGCATCCACATCAATGTCATTCACAAATCCACATTTACTTGTTCCATTTGTCTTGCACTAATATTTGATCCCATGATAAACAACAATTGAGGCTAAATTTGTATCAATATGTTCCTGAGAAGTCTAATAGATTGTGGCTTCCCCAAGCCATGGGCATTCCAGCTTAAGATTTTCATTGCAGTTGACAATATTTTATTAGAAACTCCCGATTCTATTGAATCATTACTACTTGAAACTGTTGGAATCATCTATTGTATTTGTTGCATTTTCTTTCCATCAACAACCTCAACAAGGCTATCTTTCATATCCAAGTTTGGCCCATGCCTTGATAAATTACTACAATCATTGTTTAACTGAATATCATTCTTGGATAAGACTATTGGAAACCCCTCATTCTCCTTCCCCTCATCAGATAAGGATGAGGAGTTTAGATATCCCCAAAACACCTCTCATCTCTCCTCCTATCCAATTCCATCCCTATCCTATTGCCATCCCCATTGTCATCCCATAGCCACATATTTACCACAAGTGACTCCCTCTTCGGTGGTACTCTCAAGAAGATATCTCATCCAAATACCACCTCCTATGATCCTAATGTCAGCTGAACTAGGCAAAACCCATAATTTTGACCCAATTTTCCACACAGGAAATAAAATAATGTGATTTTTTTCATATTGAAACAAGGCATAAGTTGATCTATTTTGATATAAGACTATCTACTTCTTCCTTTTTAAAGGGGACTAGACATCTAACTTAACCCTTATACACATAAATCTCTTAACGCCCTTTGTTATTAAAGTAGCATCATATTCTAGGAACTGATCGATGAAATTTCCAAAATTTCACACCATTCCCTCTAACCTAAACCATATTGGAAAATTATGAACTTGAACCCAAAAATTGACATAGACTAGAGGGACTTGTAATGGGTTTGCCCTTTTCAAGCCGATTAAATACAATGAGATGCCTACTGAAGAGTAAGGCCATTCAATAAATTACTCCACTCAAATCTATCTCGTAAAAAAAATGAAACAAACTTCTTTTTCCCCTAATATTTGTAAAGGATAATCCTCCCAATAAATGCCACAAATATGTCAGTATGTTTCTCATTGCCGAAAATGGACCACACTATCCGTTAAAATTTAACCTACCAAGCATAGGCTATAATCTTCCTCAACCACATCTGCATTTCCATAGGCTTATACTCGCTCTTCATCCTCATTAGCGATGTTAAGATTTGCTAGTTCCTCCTCTATTTATCTCGCTCAAAGAGTCCCACAGATCTTGTAACACCCCTAACTCGGCCTAGAAGTTAGGCTCGAATCTAGCGTGTCACATTGAGGTTTTTTTTTTTTTTGAAAACTACATTTTCATTAAAAACCCCTCTTGATATTTAAAAACTAAAGTCCCAATTTGTGATTGTTATTATTGATCAACATTTATTAAAAAGTCATTGCCTTCAAAACCTTGTTTGTTGCGGAAGCTTAATTTAAAACAATTGACTTATAAAACGTAGTGTTTTGAAAATAGATATTGTTTTGGAAAACCACGATTCAATGTTGAGCAGATTCAAAACATAATAAACTAAAAATCCCAAACTATTCCAGAATTTAAGAGATGCCTTATTACAACCCAATAAAAACGATTTAATAAAGTAAAGTAGAATACTAAAATCCAAAACTGCTCATAGTGTGGCCACCTCTGAGTCCTCCAATACGTCGAACCGCCATCAAGGTTACCGAAAAATTAAAAGAGGGGTGAGTTTGTGAAAACTCAGTGTACAACCTCATCAAGAAAAACATGCATCACAACAATCCGGCCAAGCCCATTATAATAATGGTGGCAATCGGGCCTTAGCCCAAAATAGCCTCGGTTGGGCCTTAACCCATATCATATGTCACATATCATAAATATTTGGGCCTAAGCCCATCTCAATATTAAAATCCATATATGCAATGCATTAATGCCCATACCAACCCTCAGACTGCCTCCGTCCAAATTGCACTCCTATGGGGATTTAATTGGCCCACCCATCCATACACTCCTTTTGTAACACCGGTTACAAGACTAACTTATAGGTGCAAAGATGGTCGCTTCTATGGCTAAAAAGCCTTGGTGGATCCACAGTCATCAAGCGACCATGCGATCCTATTAGCACTTCCTCCATTTTAATAATCCCATTCCCATGCAACATAATAACACATGAATGCATCATACAATAATAAACATACCATAATAGTCATAAATCACATACAAGAATAACCATATAACATGTAGGGGCGTTTTCATCATCTTTCCATTCAGGGGCATATCGGTCATTTTACCCATCGAGGGTATTTCAATAATTTTGCAAACCAGAATTATTTCAGTAATTTTACAAACCAAGGGTATTTTAGTAATTTCACAAACTAGTGGTATTTCGATAATTTCACAAACCAAGGGTATTTCGGTAGTTTTGTAAACCAAGGGTATTTCGATAATTTTGCAAACCAAGGGTATTTCAGTAATTTCGTAAACCATGGAGTGTTTCGGTAATTTCACAAACCAGGGTATTTTGGTAATTTCATAAACTAAGGGTATTTCAGTAATTTTGCAAACTAGGGTATTTCGATAATTTACAAACTAGGGGTATTTCAATAATTTACCCATAGAGGGTACTTTGATAATTTCGCATTTAACAGCCTTTCCAAAGGCCTGCTATCGCCCCAGTGACTTAGATAACCTAAATGGTCATAACGGTGTAAATGGGCTCGAGGCCCTTTATTCGGCCCACATGGGCCCACACGCTCGTGTGGCCCACTTAGCCCAAATCTAGCCACAGATACAAGATTCCCATAGTCCAGTTCACTATCTACTACACAATCATACAATTTATTCATATGGGTCCACGTGCCCATTGGGCCCACTTGGCCCCTTTCGGCCCATCGTGGCCCAAACAACGTCAACCCATAAGAATTCTCATGGTGGCCTCGACTATCGCATCAAAGCTCCCACACGTGCGCTCGCACGCTCGTGTAGCTACCATCATCGTGTGACCGGCATTTCGGTATTTGCTGCTCTACAGCTAGAGTAGAGAGAATACACACCTAATAGGAGTCTGAAGCTAATCCGCGCTCCGAATGCTCCTATGCCCAAACGCCCACCAAGGTATGCTTCCTCTCTCCATAGACAGCTCCATTTATAGCCAGCTTGCCACCTTCCCTCTTACTATCTTTCCGATGTGGGATCCCTCCGTCAGTAGAGTTTAAATCTAACTCAAACTCTGGTCGTCCAATCCGTAAAATAAATACTCCCCTGCTTGTCATGAGATTCGAACCCAGGCTACCTTGCACCATTAATGACGCCTTACCACTAGACCACTCACTTCCTTGTGACTAACATCATGCGCAACTAAATATAAATCTATGGGCCAAAGTCCAAGTTCACTTAAAAATAAATCAAAATGAAATGCCAGTGCCAAGGCCCAATAGGCCCAATCCTACTAGGCCCAAATTCAAGGTGTCACAAATCTACCCCCTTAAAAAAATTTCGTCCTCAAAATTTTCAATTATCTAGAAGCCGCACAATACCGATTATACCACTACGCTTCCTATCTTACTTGGTCCGACGCCGGAGACTCGGTGTGCCACACAAAAATCCTCCAAAACCACTTTAAAATCATTTGTAAACATATTTAAAATAGAAACTAAAGCCCATTTAACAGCCCGAGTTTTACAACCGGGTTCTGATACCACAAAATATAACACCCCAAACCCAGCCTAAAACTTAGGCCCGAATCTGGCGTGTCACATTGAGGTTTTTTTTTTAAAACCGCATTTTCGTTGAAAACCCCTCTTGATATTTAAAAACTAAAGTCCCAGTTTGCGATTGTTATTATTAATCGACATATATTAAGAAGTCATAACCTTCAAAACCTTGTTCGTTGCGGAAGCTTAATTTAAAACAACTGACTTATAAAACGTGATTTTACAACTTGGTTGCGAAAACGTAGTGTTTTGAAAACAAATATTGTTTTGGAAAACTACGATTCAATGTTGAGTAGATTTAAAACATAATAAACTAAAAATCCCAAACTATTCCAGAATTTAAGAGATGCCTTATTACAACCCAGTAAAAATGATTTAACAAAGTAAAGTAGAATACTAAAATCCAAAACTGCTCATAGTGTGTGTAACAGCCCAAAATAGGGCTTAGTCAGAATAGTGGATTCGAGACCACAAACTCGAAGTAAAAATATTTAATTTATTATTATTTTAGAGTCTATGATATGTTTGGGTGATGATGTGCAAATCTTGTTAAGTAATTTTATCGATAAAGTGCCCAATTTTATTATTGGGAATAAATTGCATTAATTGCAAAATATGAGTTCTAGAACGTAAGTACTTGACTTAAATGGGGGTTTAAACTAGAGGTCTTTAAATGGCAAATAGACCATCATATTTTGTTGTGGACAAAACTAGTCATGGAAGGGTAAAATTTGGAAGTTTAGTACAAAGGGCATTTTTGTCATTTGGGTGTTTTAAGGCATAAAAGACAAAATTTAAACCCAAAATCTGCTCATTCTCTCCTCCATGCTACCGAAATTTTCATGAAGCCATGGCTAGGGTTTCAAGCTTTTTCAAAGCTCAATTGTAAGTGCATTTGAGCCCCGTTTTTAATATTCTTCGTATTTTTGAGATCCTAGAAGCTTAACCTTTCTCTTTATACTATTTATTTGCATGAAAAAGGAAGTTTAAAAATTGACCCATGCTAGATATTTGTGCATTTTGATGTTTAATGGTAGAATAAGAGTGCACGAGGCTAGAAGAATGATTTTTGCTAAGTGATTTTCGATGAAAATGGTTAAAATGGGTTAATTAGTAAAAGTTATAAATGCTCATAAAAGTGTGAAATAATAAGAATTTGAGGTTGCTTTGGAAGAGAAAAAGGTTCAGCTGACCTTGAATTTCATAGAAATTGAATAAAAAATCATATTACGAGCTTAGGGGTAAAATCATAATTATGGGAAAGTTTAGGTGCAAAATTATAAATTTATCGTACTATGATTTTTGTATTAAAATGAGTAATGTGAGTGATAATTAAGTGAAATGTGACCTTTTAGATCAAAGAAATTGAGATTTGGACCAAGTACGGGGAAATGTCAATCAAAATGACTGATTCGCGTTGAGGTAAGTTCATATGGATAGTCTATAGTGAATGCTTATTAAATTTGAATTGAGATGATGTATTATTTTATAAATGTATGTTATCTAATCATGACTGTATGCAAGTACGAGATTGGATTGAATGATCAATCGTGAGAAATGCAGGGTCAAGTACATTCGTACTATGACTCGTGATGAATTGACGGAAAAGACCATAGTTGGACCATGGCAGTGAGTGTGCCAGTGTAAGACCATGCCTGGGACATGGCATTGGCACTGGTATCTGATCCCATGTAAGACCATATCTAGAATATGGCATTGGCGTCCTATCAGGTGTGTGAGATATCTCGAACATCCTTAATATTACAAGTAGTTCAATGGGAAGTTCAAGGAGTATGCTCAAGATAGGTAAGAGTAGGATATGTGAGCATTATGAATAGGCGTAGGTATGTATACGAGATTCATAAATAATGTGCTCAGATTATGATGCATTATTGATAAGGATGCAAATGAGTAAGATGTGTCTATGATTACTTGGTTGTTATGAGCCAAATTATAATATGCTTTGGTGTAAGTGTATATAAATGAAAGTGAACATAAAGAATTAATGAATGAGTGGAATTGACATTAAAACAGTGTGGGCAGCAGCATTAGTATAACTTTGAAAAATCACCAAAAATAGTATAAATTGAATTAAAGGCTGGGAGAGATATGAAATTAAAGCTTAATGAGCCTACGATTTTATAAAAGAAATAGAGTAAGCAAAAGAAGTGTGAATTATGAGATATTTGAATTTTAGTGAGACAAGGTCAGAATGAGTTTCAGAATCCCCTGTTCCAACTTTGGAAAATTAGTAAAAATTGTAAAAAAAAAATAATTAAAGGATATAATTTACATGTATGAAATACTAAATGATTCTATTTTCAAATGAATGAAACAAGAAAGTCATATGAACTCTGTACGAGGAGAAAATTGATTCTTAGTGAAGAGAGGTCAGAATAGTTGAATGGTAAAATAGGGAAAACTTTAATGAATAAACTGTATTAATTGGCTAAGCCAAAAATTCTAGAAATTTTATGGTATGAAGATATGTGAGTCTAGTTTCAGGGAAAATTCACGTTTCTTCATTTTGAGCTTTGTATCTCAAGTAATAAATAATTTAGTGACAATGACTCAAGTAGACAGATTAATGTGAACATGAGTAACAAGGTGTAAGCATGTGATATAATGATTATATCATCTTAAGAAATTATTGTGAGGATTTATCCATACAAGTTTATTAATTTCTTATTATTTGCATATGAACTTACAAAGCATTTATGCTTACTTCCCCTCTCTTTTCTCTTGCCTTGTAGTATCGCCAAGTTAGCTCGGGGATCGGTGGACATCGGAGATTCGCTCACACTATCAATTGGAACACTTGGTATATCTAGATACATTAATTTTTGGGTTATGGCATGTATAGTAGGCTTGGTCGTTTTGTCACATAAGTCATATTTCTTATGGCCTAAAATGTTGGCCCTTATTAATAAATGTTCATTTTTTAAGGCTATTTAGAGATGCCAACATTGACGGTTGTTACACGCCTATGATGTGGTTATTCATGTATGTAGTAATTGCATAATTGAGATGTCGTGGGTGCAATTTACAAATGATTTCATGAATGGCAATGTGTATGAGAACATGTATGCAAAAATTGGATATTCAGATGTCCAATTATAAGATGATACATGTTGATGAAATGGATACAACAGAGTTTGTGTTTTAGAGGGGGAACTGGCTTGGAAAATAGCCAACTTCCAGCCCACACGGGCAGAGACACAACCATGTATCTCAACCATGTGACAGACACGGTTTAAGGGTATGGGCGTGTTGAGGCCATGTTAGGAACATAGGCTAGGGGCACAGGCGTGTGTCCGACTGTGTGTAATAAGACAGTGTCGACCATGGGTGAAGAGCACGGGCATGTCTTAGGGGTACACGAGCGTGTCCCATGAGCAACATGGGTGTGTGGCGCCAGTATAAACAAAAATCTTCTAAGTGTGTAGAAATATTCGATTAATTTTTGAAGCCTTCCGGTAGTAGGTTTAAGCCCTCGCAGGTCCAGGATGAGTAGGTTATGAGTTTAAATAGAAAGTATTGAAGCTAAAAAGAAATTTTATAGCCCGATGTGATATGTTTAAGCAGGTAGAATTAGGTAATGCTTCGTATCTGGTTTCGGCTTTGAACCCGGGTAAGGGGTGTTACAGTGTGGCCACGTCTGCGTCCTCCAATACCTCGAATCGCCTACTGAGGAATACCTAGAAAAATTAAAAAGAGGGGGTGAGTTTGTGAAAACTCAGTGTTTACAACCCTCATTAGTAAAAACATGCATCACAACAATCTGGGCCGAAGCCCATTACAATAACGGTGGCAATCGAGCCTTAGCCCAAAATAGCCTCGGTTGGGCCTTCACCCATATCATATGTCACATATCATAAATATCTGGGCCTAAGCCCATATTAATATTAAAATCCATATATGCAATGCATTAATGCCCATACCAACCCTACACTCCGTCTCCTGTCCAACCGTGCACTCCTGTGGGGATTTAATCGACCTACCCATCCGTACACTCCTTTTTTAGCACCGGTTGTGGCACTAACTTATCGGTGCAGCATGGCTGCTCGGTGGCTAAAAAGCCTTCGGTGGATCCACAGTCGTCAAGCGACCATGCGATCCTATTAGCACTTCCTCCATAGTAGTAATCTCATTCCCATGCAACATAATAACACATGAATGCATCTAACAATAATAAACATACCATAATAATCATAAATCACATACAAGAATAACATATAATATGTAGGGACGTTTTCGTCATCTTGCCCTTTAGGGGCATATCAGTCATTTTACCCATCGAGGGTATTTCGATAAATTTGCAAACTAGGAGTATTTCGCTAATTTTGCAAACCATGAGTATTTCGGTAATTTCACAAACTAGGGGTATTTTGGTAATTTCACAAACTAGGGGTATTTCGGTAATTTTGCAAACCAGGGGTATTTCAGAAATTTTGTAAACGATGTATTTCGGTAATTTTGCAAACCAATGGTATTTCAATAATTTTGCAAACCATGGGGTGTTTCGGTAATTTCGCAAACTAGGGGTATTTTGGTAATTTCACAAACTAGGGGTATTTGGGTAATTTCGCAAACCAGGGCTATTTCGATACTTTACCCGTCAATGGTACTTTAGTAATTACACATTTAATAGCCTTTCCAAAGGCCTGTTGCCACCTCGAGCGACTTAGATAACCTAAATGGTCATAATGGTGTAAATGGGCCTAAGGCCCCTTATTCGGCCCATGTGGGCCCACACGCTCGTGTGGCCCACTTAGCCCAAAATTAGCCACAGATACGAGATTCCCATAGTCCAGTTCACTATCTACTACACAATCATACAATTTATTCATATGGGCCCACTTGGCCCCTTTCGGGCCTTCGTGGCCCAAACAACGTCAACCCACAAGAATACTCATGCTGGCCTCGACTATCGCGTCGAAGCTCCCACACGTGCGCTCGCACTCTCGTATGGCTACCATCACCGTGTGACCGGCATTTCGGTATTTTCCGCTCTACAGCTAGAGTAGAGAGAATACACACCTGATAGGAGTCTGAAGCTAATCCGTGATAGTTGAAAAATTACAGAGTTTTAAAATTTATAAAGAGACTAATCGAACCTGGAAACTAACTCTGACAGCGACTTAAGGCAAGTGTACCTATCGAACAGTAGTATAGCTTAGGCAAGACCAGATTATCGAACCCAAAGGAACTAAACGTACTAATAATCACTTTCTTTCTATTATTTAGCCTAAATATTAAATGATTTGATTGATTAACTAATTAATTACTAAACTAAGATGAAAAGACAAAAAGAAAGAATTGGAAAATAACTTGAAGGGAAACTCGGTTGATCACGATAATACCATCAGGAAGAATCCACCTAGACTTCACATATTATCTAACACTAAACCATACGATTTATTCACTTGACTTGATCCGTAGGACTACCTAATGTATATTAAACCCTCTCTCGAGGTGAATAATGTCTAACCCTAGGTTAATTAACAAAAATCTCTTTATCACTTAATAACCACCTAGAATAGTAGTAAATCGAACTACGGACTCCCATATTAGGTTTTACCCTAATCCAGCAAAATCTCATCACCCTATCTCTAGGCGCACGAATGACTCCGCTTAATTATGCTAGATCTATTCTTAGGTAGGGTCCATTCCTCCTCCACCTAAGAACATCTGAATTGAATTAATATCCCAGAAACATTAACACAAGAATTAAGCACACATAATTAAGAACAAATCAAGTATTTATCACATAATTTAGAAGACAATAACAAGATTCATCTAAGTTTCATCCCCTTCAAGTATCTGAAGGGTTTAGTTCATAACAAATAAAGAAAACATCTCAAGAGAAATGATAAAACAAAACATAAGAAATCCCTAAAACCCTCTAAAGGAATTGAAGGAGAGGTCCGCCATCTTGAGTAGAATTCCGGCTTCTTGAGGCTTCTTGAGATGGATCAACTGGCTATCTTCGAGTGATTCCCACAAAGGTTTCGGCTTCTATCGAATTTTGAATGTCTCGGCCTCTGCTCTGCACCTCCCTTTCATGTTACACTTAGGGTGTTTATATAGACTTTTGGAATGCTTTACTTGGCTTCTAAGTGTCCCAATTCAAGTATACTTTCTACTCGGTGTTTGAATAGGCTTTGGAATGTGTTTCTTTGCCTCAAGGTATCCATATCCGAGTACAATTCCTCTTTTCCACTATAGGGGCACAGCCATGGTACACACACGTGTAAATCATTTTCAGGCCGTGTCTCGATTCTGTCGATTGGGGCACGACTGTGAAAATCGTGGCATGGCCATATCTTAGTTAATTGTCGAGGCACGGTCGTGTGGCTTGAAGTCCTGGCCGTGTCGATTTCCACTTTGGCCTAAATTGGCCCATTTTAAGCCTGTTTCTCGTTCTTTTCGTCCTCGGGTGCTTTCCTGAGTATAAAACATGAAAAGAAAGGATTAAGAGCACCTTTTTACATAAATCAAGGGCTAAATCATCCAAAAGCATGCTAAATATAGGGTTAAAATATGTTATTTTTACGGTTTATCAAATACCCCCACACTTAAGCTTTTGCTTGTCCTCAAGCAAAATTCTCAACTTACAATTAAAACAAACTTTCCATAATTTACAATTCCTATCAATAATGCCTCATCATAATTCATAGATAATTAATTTTACTCAAAGACTCTTAAAGATTCAAACAATATAAGTCATATATTTGTAGCACGACAACATAGGTGTCTCCCCTTATCTAAGTAATTACCTTTAATTCAAAACCAGCAAGGATTGACATCCTCACTAAAGGGTCACTCAAAGCACTCAAAGTGTTTAACGTTCAAGAATGAGCACTCATAAGTCGAACCTGAAAAGTTAATCCCATAGGCTTGCCTGAAAATCAAATCTCCACCACTGTAATATGAGATGATACACAAATCAAAAGGTCTTTGATAGGGTTGTAACGAGACTTAGGTTAATGGTGTGGATAAAGGCTGAATTAGAAGGTTTAGAATCGAGATTGAATTGGCAAATTACCTAACTTTTAGAAAAATAATTGAACTAATAATCTGAATAATTACATCACATGAAAATACTAATAATACGAGCTTCTTCTTCAAGATGCTGAATTTAAACGTACAAGCTCTTAGAACATATAACTAATAATGAATATACTTCGTTTTTTTAAAAAACAAATCAAATAAATACATAATATAAGAAATAACTATATCAGCTGAAATAAAGTAATTAGGCAACTGATCAAATCAACTCGATAGAAGGGTAGTCAAAGGAATGGTGATAACACATAAAAAGGGTTTTAGGTTAATATTAGCGAGTAAATCAATAAAAAGGGTTGTTAGGATCAAATGGGTTCAATAAGGGTTAATTTGTAAAGGTAGGCTTTTTAGTGGAGTGAATGGGTTAAAACCTAGGTGCCTTTATCATCTCAGTATATCAAATCAATAATGTGGTCTCGATATGTATAATCAAGGCAAGTTTTAGAATAACAATTCAGCGTTGACACAGTTATAATCAATAAAGTGAGCACGAAAAAGAATATAGCTCTGTAACGTTCAAAATCTCACAAAAATTATGGGTATTTGACATCAATCCCTATAAATTTCAAACTTTAAGGTAATATTCAAATTTAGTTTAACAACCTAAGAAATTTTTTATTCTTAAAAAATAGACTTATCATGCTTGATTCTCTAGTATCGTAAAGTATAAATCATCAATGCACAATTATCAATGTCTTACTCAAAAACATATCAATAAAAATTACAAATCATCAGAAATTTCACCCTAATTAATAATATGAGAAAATTACTTAGGAACAAGACTAAAATTCAGGATTTTGGAATAATGCAAAAAGTTAGGTACTTTTACCCCCTCACTTAAGATGTACATTGTCTTCAATGTACAAAGATAGATAGCCAATTATGTAATAATAAAATCAAAAGAGAAGGGGAGAAGTAACACTTCCTGAATTTTTTTGATGGATTCCTTGTTCCCTTGTTGATTTGGAGGTGGTGGCATTTTCTATGGGCCTGGTGGGGTGGCTACCGACAAGCATTGTGCTAGATGAAGAAATTGGGTAGCCTGGGAAGATATAGCCAGGAAATCTAAAGAAATATTAAAAATATACTAATAATATAATTAAAGACAAGAAAAATAAAGAGAAGAATACTAAGAAGAAAACTGAAATTCAAAGAAAAGATTAATGGACTGAGGAGTCCTTATTGATAGATGGTTCACAAAATGGGTGTGGCTTCTAAGGCTGTGGATGGGCTATGGTCGTGGTTTCGGTGTGATTCCCAAGTAGCCTTTAGAACCTAAAACCAAGGAACTAAAACAAAATAAAATAAATTAAGTAGATGAGAAATAAAGATAAGGAAATTGAAGCAAAAGAGAAAATAAAAATAAAAACTAAATGGTCTCAAAGACCCTTGGCTTGGTGTTCAGATGAAGCGACCGGCATGAACTTATATGTCGGGGTCTCCATCGGGGAGATTATGCTTGCCTTCTTACACTTCTTCGACATGACTTTAGTGTGGCTCAAGGGTTGGAAAAAGTTTGTTAAGAAGAGGGGAGAATTTTGAGAGAAAGGGGAGGAAGAAAAGGAAGAAGAATTGTTAGTAAGAATGGGAAAGGGGTGGGTTTAAACAGAGTTTTACTTTCTAGTGCTTGCCCATGCTCGTGGACCAAGAGTGTGTTGATTCACATGACCGTTTTTCATCTAGCCACGGTCATGTATGATAAGTCAGTATGTTGGCACGGTTGGGTAGCATGGGCGTGTCTTTCTCGTGCCGGGTAAGTCAGTAGCCTTGCACGGTCGTAGAGCACGGCCGTGCCACTTTGTTGGTGCCTGTAGGGGAGTGGTTGGATCCGTGATGTTGAGAATTTAACCCGTACTGCATCTGTTATGTCAGTATGGGGATTCTGGTGGTCCACACGGCCACGACCACGGCCGTGTGAAAGGCCGTGTGGCTTTGAAATCTGCACTTTTGTGTTAATTTAAAAGTAAATTATCAAAAAGGAAAAGAAATTGAAAGCAAAATGGAAAGATATATTATGTTAGTGCTCAGGTTGCCTCCCAAGAAGCGCTAATTTACAGTTTTAAGCTAGACTTTCCTTGGATTTGAAAAATCAGGGAGGTTTAAAGGTTTGAATATCTTCCCTCATGCTTACAGTTCTATTTTCTTGATAAAGTTTAAGTCGAGAAGCGTTTACCTTAAAAATGCCGAATGTTGGATTACTTACCTCGATGTTTCGTATGGGAAGATATTTCGTACCTCAAGAAGGATTCCTTCGGTTGTTTGTGGATCTACTTTGTTCATCCATACCTTATCTCCTATTTTGAAGTGGTTTGATGTTCCTATGAGCCATTCTGGGGGTTCCTTAGGTTTTACTTCGTGTGGTTCCTGTTCCTCTTTGAATTGTCTCTTCCATTTTTTTAGTTTGTCGACCCTAGGGCTTCATTCCTCATATAATTCTTCCTTGTTGGCACTAGGTCCGTGCTTTGGCTCAGGTTCGTATCCTTGTGGTGTTTCCTACAATGAAGGTTACTCAAATTGATCATCAATTGAATTGACTTTCTTACCTTCGTCGATTGTAGTCCTAGTCGAGTCAAGAGCTTGAGGACTAATTGATTCATCACCTACATGAAGAATGAGTTCTCCTGTGGCAACATTAATTTTAGTTCTGGCAGTTGCTAGGAAGGGTCTTCCTAAAATTAAGGGGATTGAATTATCCTTATCCATGTCTAAAACAACAAAATCTACTAGGAAAACGAATTTGTCAATTTTTACAAGAACATCTTCGATAATACCCCTAGGAATCCTAACAGTTTTATTAGCTAATTTAATACTCATCCTAGTTTGTTTGGGTTTCCCTAAACCTAGTTGTTTAAACAATGTATAAGGCATGAAATTAATGTTTGCCCCTAAATCAGCTAACGCGTTATCAACACTTAAACTACCAATTAAACAAGGGATAGTAAAACTCCCGGGATCTTTTTGCTTCTATGGTAGTCTATTATGTAACATTGCTGAGCATACTGCGTTTAATTCCACATGTGGCTCTTCATCTAATTTGCGTTTGTTAGTTAAGAAATGTTTTAAAATCTCAAATCTGGCATCTGAAAAAGAGCTTCAAAAAGCGGTAAGTTAATATGTAATTTCTTTAAGAGTTTAAGAAAGTTACCGAACTGTTCCTCCGTATCGTCTCTTTTTATTACTTCGGGGTAAGGTATGCGGGGTTGGTACTCTTTGATTACCGGTTTTGGCTTTTCTTGTGTTTCCTCAATTTTGCCCTCTTCGTCTTTGTTTTCGCTTGTTGAGATGGGTTCATCTAACCTTACATTTTCCTGAGCTGTTATGGCTTGGATTTTCTCCTTTGGGTTGATTTCGATGTTGCTTGGTAGACGCCCTTGCGGTCGTTCGGACATTAATTTTGCAAGTTTTCTGACTGCTTTAGTGACTTCCCCTACTGACTTAGTAAGTTCCTCGATTCGGTTCTTGGTCTCTTCAGTTGATGTTTGTTGACTTCTAAGTGTTTTTTTTAGTATCTTGGAGATGATTTTCTATGCTTTCCATGAATTTTGTCAATATCTCTTCGAGGTTTGGCTTCTTCTCTTACGAATATGGCTAATTTTGGAAATTTTGGGGAGGTTGTTATCTTTGATTTACTTGATTTCCTTGACCTCCCCATAAAAAATTTGGGTGGTTCCTCCAACCTGGATTGTAAGTATTACTATAAGGATTATTATTGGATCAGAAATTATTGCTATATAGTTCATCTGTTCGCTTTTTGTGCTCGGTTGGTAGGGTGGGCACTCAGGATTCGACACAGTTCCACTTGTGTCGTACTGCATTACTAGATGTACCTGTGAGGAACACAAACTATCAAGCTTTTTATTCATCATCTCTACCTGATTTGATAACATGGTTACTGCATCGATGCTGAAAACTTTGGCCGATCTTGTCGGTTTTGTCCTTGTAACTTGCCACTGATAATTATACAACGACAATTCTTCAATAAATTCGTAGGCTGCTTTAGGAGTTTTTTTATTCAGAGTTCCACTGGCGGCTGAATCAATTAGTTGCCTCGTTGAGGGATTTACACCGTTATAAAAAGTTTGGACTTGTAGCCACAACGGTAAACCATGGTGTGGACACCTTCTTAAGAGATCCTTGTATCTCTCCCATGCATCGTATAATGTCTCTATATCCATCTGCACAAAAGAAGAGATATCATTCCGTAATTTGGCTGTTTTGGCCGATGGGAAATATTTTAATAAAAAATTTTCGGTCATTTGGTCCCATGTAGTGATTGACTCTCGTGGTAATGAGTTCAACCACTGTTTGGCTTTATTCCTTAATGAAAAGGGAAATAATCAAAGACGAATGGCATCATCAGAAATGTCATTTATTTTAAAAGTATCACAGAACTCTAAAAAAATAGCTATATGAGTTTTCGGGTCTTCGTCATGGAAACCGTCAAATTGAACAAATTGTTGAATCATTTGTATTGTGTTAGGCTTTAATTCAAAATTATTAGCAGCTATAGCATGCCTAACAATAGTAAATTCTGCACCTGTTAAATTAGGTTTAGCATAATCATACATAGTACGCGAAGCATTGTTTTCTGCCACATCTCATGGTGGATTATTCTCGTCCATCCCTTCAGTAGGATTGGATTCGCCTTGTTGTTGTTCTTCTTGGTAATTTAAGGCTCACCTGATTTCTCTGCGATTCTCTACGAGCGGTCGCTTCGATATCACTATCGTATACTAGAGGTCTTGTCGGGTTCCTTCTAGTCATAAACTAGAGGTACCTACTGAAAAGAAAGAAATAAAATTAGAAAAATACAATAAAATCAATTGTGAAAATAAAAATAAAAATAATGGCTAAAGTAATAAAAATAGAGTTTTCTTAATAGTTTAGTTCCCCGGCAACGGCGCCAAAAACTTGATCGTTGTAAAATTGTAGAGTTTTAAAATTTATAAAAAGAATGATCGAACCTGGAAACTAACTCTGACAATGACTTAAGGCAAGTTTACCTATCGAACAGTAGTATAGCTTAGGCAATACCGGATTATCGAACCCAAAAGAACTAAAAGTACTAATACTTACTTTCTTTTTATTATTTAGCCTAAATATTAAATGATTTGGTTGATTAACTAATTAATTACTAAACTAAGATGCAAAGACAAAAAGAATGAATTGGAAAATAACTTGAAGAGAAACTCAATTGATCACGATGATACCATTAGGAAGAATCCACCTAGACTTCACTTATTATCTAACACTGAACTATACGATTTATGCACTTGACTTGATTCGTAAGACTCCCTAACGTATATTAAACCCTCTCTCAAGGTGAATAACGTCTAACTCTAGGTTAATTAACGTAAATCTCTTTTTCACTTAATAACCCCCTAGAATAGTAGTAAATCGAACTATGGACTCCTATATTAGGTTTCACTCTAATCCGGCAAAATCTCGTCACCCTATCTCTAGGCGTGCGAACGACTCCACTTAATTATCCTAGATCTATTCTTAGGCAAGGTCTATTCCTTCTCCACCTAAGAACATCTGACTTGAATTAATATCTCGGAAACATTAACACAAGAATTAAGCACACATAATTAAGAACAAATCAAGTATTTATCATATAATTCAGAAGACAATAACAAGATTCATCTAGGTTTCATCCCCTTCAAGTATCTGAAGGGTTTAATTCATATCAAATAAAGAAAACATCTCAAGAGAAAAGATAAAACAAAACATAAGAAATCTCTAAAACCCCCTAAAGGAATTGAAGGAGAGACCTGTAACACCCCAAACCCAGTCTACACCCCACGACCGAATCTGGTATGTCACAGGGAAAAAGGGTTTTGAGAGGTTTAGGTTTAAGTTTAAAAGTTTGAGGAAAACACTTCGCTAAGTTGTGTATTTGAAAAGAAAACTTGAGTAGGTTTGATTGAAATCTGATGATGTATTTGAAAACCCAGAAATTTTAAAAACTTACTCCGATGGGTAGACAAAACAGGTTATCTCGTTAAGAAGTTTGAGTTGTTTACCATTGTTACAAAAACATTTCGTCTTAGTAGAAAATCGTGTTTAAGTTAGAAAACATTTGAGTTCTTCTTTATTCCAAATCTTAGTGTGATACCCGATGGTATAGTTTAAAATATCGCTTTGTAGTTTTGAAATTGTTATCTTTCCAAGTTTTAGCACATTTTAACCCAATTAATTTGTTAAGGCATATTAAACATTTACTTAAAGCATAAACAAGCAAACCATAATTTTTTTTAAAAGGCCTTTTACAACCCAAAATAAAACCACATAGAAATAAATAGCTAATGTACCAAATTCTATAAAGTCTGAGCAAATCCTTTATTAAGCATGGCATGAGCATCTCGAGTCCATCCCGGCTCCATGTCCGCGTCTAAGTGTCACCTGAAAAAGTCAAAGGAGAGAGTGAGTCGCAAGACTCAGTGTATAATTCCCTCTCCCGGTATAACATGCCAACACACATATCATAACAGAATAATGCAAGTAATGCACCCGATCCTAACCAACCATATCACCTTTTCTACCCCTGTGGTACCAAACCACCGGTGGTGCTAAACCACCGGTGACCCAAAGTCACGATATCCATATCTTGTGGTACCAAACCACTTTGGTGACCAAGTCACGAATAATCCAATGATGGGGCCAACCCATCGTGTGATACCAAATCACTAGCGACGATCCCATATCTCATAAGTGGGGCCAACCCACGGTGGTGCCAAACCACGAGGACGAGTCGCAATGAGGTGCCAAACCTCCGTGTCCCAAAGACACAGTGTGATACCAAATCACCGGTGACCGCAATACAACCGATGATGGGGCCAACCCATCGTGTTATACCAAATCACCGGCGCAATCCCAGATAATCAAGCGTGGGGCCAACCCATCGTGGTACTAAGCCACGGGACAAGACGCCGAGGTGCCAAACCTCCGTGACCCAAAGTCACAAAATACGTGGTACCAAACCACCGGAGGTGCCAAACCTCTAGTGTCCCAAAGACACAAAGGTCCCAAAGACACGAATATCATACCCCTCCTCTCATATCACCCAATCACATATCATACTAGATGCAAAATCGTGCAATCATGTTATCATGCTCACATGCTCAATATGGCATCTCAATGAATATACACCCATAATCATGATATCGTAGATCATCACATATTTCATAATGAAACGGACTTACCCGAATCCGTATCCATACCTCAATGGGTATCAAAATAGTCAACCACACTGTTTCATTTACACAAACAGGTTATCACATTACTTAGTTAAGATAGTGTGTTGGTTTACACACCTGAAATAGCGAAGATGTTAATCCCTAGAATCGGTCTACACCCCTTGATCGCCTCGACAACCCCGATCCTACAATCGGCCAACAGTGGATTAGTCACTTAACCTATTCGGCCAAAAATAGGTAACCCAAAGGGGTTGCGTTAAACCCTACCTTTGCGAATGGTTCGGTTTCCAACCAAACCTGAACCAATAATGCTTCTTTACCAAATGATCACACCCTAGAAAAGAATAACGGTTAATCTCCTCATGACTTGACTTAAAGAAAACTAAACGAAATCGAATACAAACACCCATTCTTACCACCACTTACCTCTTGACTTCTCCAATCGGCTGCTTCGAAATCCAAAGGCCCTATATGAAAACGATTACCAAAATTGAACGTTACTCCTTTTTAACAGATACCGAAATAGGCCCTTCAACATGCTAAAAATCGACAAAGTACCAGAGAAAGGAGAAATGGCCATTCGGCCTAGCACTTACCTTCTTGTTAGGCCGATTGAGCAAGATTCCCAACAAGAGGAATAGGTTCGGCTAACACCCTTGATCAAGAAAAGAAAAGTCTAAAGAAAACAAAGAAGAAATCGGAAAGGGTTGTAGTAAGGTTCGGCTAAAAGGTTTTGGAAAAGAAAGAAAAATAAAAAGATGAATGGAGGGGGTTACTTTCGATTTTGTAAAGGTAAAAAATGGAGAAGGTGTTTTTGGAGGATGAGTTTCGGCTACTAATGGTTCCAAGAGAGGACAATTACGAGTAGAGAAAAGAGAGTACAAGAGACTAGTTTCGGCTCAATGTTGAAGAGAAAGCAAAAGCTAGTTTCGGTTTAACACAAATGAGAAAGGAGAAGAAAGGGAGAGGGATGCACATTCGGCTACCAAGGCTTTTCAAAAGAGAAAAAGATGAAAGCAAAGGTGGAGAAGAGAGTGTTGTAGTTTTGGCAAGTGTCGGTGCTTTGAGGTTTCGGTTTACACCAAAATGCAAGTGGGAAAAGAAGCAATATTCGGCCTCACACACTAAGTAAAAAGCTGCAAAGAAATCTTGGCAAAACGGTACATGAACATTCGGTTGAAAGAGAGAAAAAGAGAGGAAATATTTTGAAGTTTTTGCTAGCTTGATACAAAGAAAAATCGGCTTGTTTGACAAAATGAAAAAAAAAACTTAATTGCTATTCCCCCTATGACCGAAAATGCACCCAAAAGTCCAAGGGAATTTCGGCACTTCCCCACTCCCTCACAACACTTACCAACCGGCCAACCTCCCCCAAAATCTCCTCAAAACCGGCCAACCTCCCCCCAATCACTCCCAAGCCACCAATTCAAACTACCTTGACCAAGTCTCCCTCCTACATTTGCTCTCCACCTACCGTTTGAATGAGTTGACAAAGTCCAAGGTAGAGTTCAAACTTCCCACAACTCCTCCCCTCCATGCCGTCAAAATGGGAGCCCAAAATGTGGGATTCTCGCGACTTGAACACAAGACCTCCCCCTTGCAATTGACGCCATACACATGCTCCAAGTGGCGCATGCCTTGCCACTCCACCAACTCCTTTATTATGCTCAAGAACACCAAATAATATATATAACCCCCAACTCCTTCAACTCCTCTCACCCAAAGGCTTAAAACTAAAATTTTTTTCACCTACTCAGGCACACTCCTAGCCTACAGCTAAGCCTCGAAACCACACAAACAACAACATAGCAAGCCATAAACATGCAACAATGCCAACATAAAATAGCCCTTATCCCGGGATATTACAAGACCCGCCGTCTTGAGTAGAATTCTGGCTTCTTGAGATGGATCAACTGGCTATCTTCGAGTGATCCCCACAAAGGTTTCAGCTTCTGCCAAATTCTGAATGTCTCGGCCTCCGCTCCACACCTCCCTTTCAGGTTACACTTAGGATGTTTGTATAGACTTTTGGAATGCTTTACTTGGCCTCTAAGTGTCCCAATTTAAGTATACTTTCTACTTGGTGTCTGAATAGGATTTGGAATGTGTTTCGTTGCCTCAAAGTATCCAAATTCGAGTACAATTCCTCTTTTCCATGACAGGGGCATGGCCATGGTACACGCCCGTGTAAATCGTTTTCAGGCCATGTCTCGATTCTGTCGATTGGGGCACAGCCCTGTAAATCATGGCATGGTCGTGTCTTATGTCGAGGCATGATTTTGTGGCTTAAAGTCCAGGTCGTGTCGATTTTCACTTTGGCCCAAATTGGCCCGTTTTAAGCCCGTTTCCTATTCTTTTCATCCTCAAGTGCTTTCCTGAGTATAAAACATGAAAAGAAGGGATTAAGAGCACCTGTTTTCATAAATCAATGGCTAAATCATCCAAAAGCATGCTAAATATGGGGTTAAAATATGTTACTTTTATGGTTTATCAATCCGTGCTCCGAATGCTCCTATGCCCAAGCGCCCACCAAGGTATGCTTCCTCTCTTCATAGACAGCTCCATTTATAGCTAGCTTCTCACCTTCCCTCTTGCTATTTTCTGATGTGGGATCCCTCGGTCAGCAGAGTTTAAATCCAACTCAAACTCTGGCCATCCAATCTGCAAAATAAATATTCCCCTGCTTGTCATGAGATTCGAACCCAGGCTCCCTTTCACCCTTAATGATGCCTTACCACTAGGCCACTCACTTCCTTGTGTCTAACATAATGCGCAACTAAATATAAATCTATGGGCCAAAGTCCAACTTCACTTAAAAATAAATCAAAATGAAATGCCAGCGCCAAGGCCCAATGGGCCCAATCCTACTAGGCCCAAATTTAGGGTGTTACAGATCTCGTAAAACAACCAGAAAATCTTAACTATGGAAAACAAAATGTGTTATAGAAGAAGACAGAGAAAAAGATGCTACAAAGTAGACAAATGGTTTAGATGTTGTAATTTTCATCTTATCTTTATCATTCAACTTTGTGTTTTCAATTCAAATGAAAGAAAAATCTTTAAGGATTTAAAAATTTTTTTTAGCATCTAACAACACAGACTTGGATCCATCATATATATATATATATATATATATTTATATAGTAGTTTGAGTTTATTAGAGAACTTTTTAAGTTCACAATGGTATTAAAAATTATGTTTCATGTTTTTAATAAATCGTAAAAGTAGTTGTTATTCAATTGACCTATAAAAGTAGAAAAACAATTTATTGCAAAAGATCATTTCTATTTTACTTTAATCAATGTTTTTTTAAACTCGATCATGGTCAAGCTATTGGTTTGACAGTTTAACCGATTTGATTAAAATATTATTAAATTTTTTTTAAATTCAAAAAAATTAAAAAAATAGTTTAATCAATCCGTCCATGTTCCTGGATCAACTGGTTCAAAGCCCCTCACTAGAAAAATACTCCGATCGGTCCGGTCCAATTCAAACAATCTTGACTTTTATATTACCAATTAGCATTATTTGGTTTTCAATTAATTGTTTTGAATCAAGAATATCACTAAAAAAATTGACAAAATTATTTGAGACTTTTGCTGGGGCTATGACACTCGGACTAAGAAACTTCACGTGTATCATTATGACAATTTATGTTCATCGAAACCTTAAGGAAATTTGGGCATATGAAAGGTAAAAATGAAGAATGGCGCACTTCTCTGCAAATAGACCTGGCGAATCTTAACACAACCCCAATCTTTAGCATAATCTATGTTACTCACTAAATCCTGCATTTCTCAGGATTTCCTTTTGGCACAACCTTGACCAACTAAGTCATGGAATTGGAGGAGCATATTAAAAGAATGAGATATATGCTTACATGGATTAGATATTCATATTTGGAATAGTGATAGGGTTCCAACCGTTGGAAATGGTATGGCATTGCATAACCAAACATCAGCAAGACCTACTAGTATAATGGTTGAAGTATTACAAGATAAGCATAACCAACATTGGGACTCAAACCATATTCAAGAAATACTAGGGACTTATTGGGAGCATGAGCTCTATAACACCCCTAACCCAAGACCGTCATCAAAATAGGGTTAAGAGGCATTACCGAACAATCGAATCAATTCACATCCCATTTATGACACAAAGTCAATCATCATCATAACACATCAAGACATAATCAAATAGTCCCTTATTGAGGCCTACAAGACCTCAAACACATGCTAGAGAGGGGTCGGGACTAAACCAAACACTTATGAAAGTTTTAGAAATTTCAAACATTCAACAAGTCTGTTGAGGCCACACGCCCGTGCCACAAGGCCGTGTGCCTCATACGGTCACCAGACACTCCCATGTGTCCAGGCCGTGCCAAAACAGAGCAAGCATTTTGACTTCTCCACACGGCCACCAAGCACGCCCGTGTGCCATGGTCGTGTTCTCTTAGCTATTGACTTATGCCCACAGCTAGTTGACACGCCCATGTCAAGGCCGTGTACTATTAAGCTAGATCCTTTTATACTCCCACAGCCATTAGGCACGCCCGTGTGCCATAACCATGTTGGCAAAACAGGCCATATGCAAGGCCAATTTTCCACCCACACAAGGGTCAAACCTACAAGCACATTCAACTATGTAAATATGTAAATATGTAAATATGCCAATTTGCCACTCTCATAGCATTCCATTCATTTACTTTCAATTTCACCAACCACATAGGTATCATACCTTCCTTTGCCAACACTTAGTTACTCACTAACTATACTATCCAATCATCACATAGATAGTGACGCAACTAAGCACATTATGAATCTTAACCACATACTCAAATATCTATTCGTTCAGCCCTTAAATCTAGCATCAACCACATAGGTTCAAACATACCTTGATCAACACATAGTTACTCACCATTCATACAACTCAATTTCTCAATTTTACCTCTTGTTAAACCTTTGCTGTTACTCAAATAAATTTGCACACTTAGTGCCAATGGCACAACCGAAGCCTAATTGTCATCACACACTTAGTTCCAATATGTTAAACCAAACTTATAATGAAAATGCACACACAGTGCCAATTCGATAAGCCAAAACTTCTATCATTTCACACACACAGTGTTATTCAATAATTATAATTGCACAGTTAGTGCCTAAATTCATACCCGAAGCTTAAATGACATCACATACTTACTGCATTAATACAAAACCAAACTTAATTTAGTATCGTACATACAGTGCCAATCACAAAGCTGAAGCTTCTATTAACTCGTACACACAGTGCTAATCTTCTCGATTACATTTCCAAAAACGCACACTTAGTGCCACATAGATCCATTTCCCACATAACATTTATAATTCAATAATATCATAACCATTTGTTTCACAACATTTAAACATAGCTAAGTACACATATTATATTCGACCTTACCTTGGACGTCGATATACTGAAATGGTAGATTAATCGAGCACTTTGTCTTTGCCTCGATCTCAATCAGAACCTCTCCTTTCTTGGTCTATACACATTCAAATTCACTCATTAAATTACCTATTCATTCAATTTGATCCACACATACATATTTAGGGCATTTTACAAAATAGCCCTCACATTTTCACATTTCGACACTTTAGTTCTTATTTCATAAATTCATCAAATACACATAATTTCATATCACCCATGTTTAGATAAATTCTTACTATACTCATACAAATCCATACATCTCATTTATTTCACATTTTAGTCCCTCAATTTCTCATTTTCTCAATTAAGCCCAAAATACTCAATTTCACTAAAAATCCCAATACAAACTATGTTAGCCCAACACCAATGTAACACCCTAAAATTCGAGTATCAATTTTAATGCATGTTTTTGGTGCTTAGATTTTGAAGGAAAATTTTTCTTACTTCTTTTCGTATTTATTATAGTTCTGAAGAAGAATTTAGAATTATTCGAGAATGGATTAGATTTTTAAATTTTGAAGAATTAATGAAGTGAATTAAGTGACATTGATACTTAAGTAAAAATAAGTGTCAAAGTGTAGCATAAGATGAGTAAATGGTCAGATGGTGTTGGTGCATGAGTTGTGGCATGAGGGGAGTGGTTCGAATCCCTTGGTTAGCATCTAGAAAATTTTATTTTTTGGCTTTAATCTATGCATGTGTTGGCAAAGGGATAAGGATGGATGAGTTGTATTGTTTTATTTTAGGTAAGTAGACTAAAGGAAAAAGGTAATTTTTAACTTATGGTATGGAATCAAGGAACTTTGGAAAGATATGGGGACATGAGGCAAGTATCAAAGAAAAGGTTTTGGAAACAAATTCATGGTCATTTGACCAATGAATTTGGACGGCAATGTGGCTAGGGGGAGGTTGGCCGATTTTGCTAATAGCTTGGCTAGGGTAGGGATTTTGTTTTTGGTCATTCCTATCATCTTGTGCAAGTTTTGTTTTTTTTTTTTTCTTTGTTTCTCTGAACCTTCTCTTTGGCCGAATTTGAGCTTTTGGTATGCCTAAATTCTTTTGACCATTTGGTCATTCTTGTTTATCACATTAGCATTCTTTTGTGTGCCTTTTCATTGTGCCGAAATTACCAATACCAAAGGTCATTCTTTTTCTTCCTTCCTCCATTGCCGAATGTACCTTGCCCCTAAACACATCTCTTACTTTCTCTTTTCTTCTCTTTGAAATCGAATCACCATCATCATCATCTTTTCCTCTCATCCTTTATTTTCTTTTTAATCGTACCTTCTCCATTATATTCTCTCTTGGCCGATTGTTAATGTGCCTTTGCCGAACCATTTTCTCTTCTCTTTAGTTTCTCATAGCCGAATCTCTCTCTATTCATAAACATCCTTCTCAATCGTTCTTCTCAACCGTGGACATTAGATAAGAATTATTTTTAGTTTATTTTAGTTGATGATGGTTTTGGCCGAATCTTGAAGATGATAAGAAGGATCTTTTAGATCGAAATTATCGTTCAATCTATTAATGTTTTCTTTCGTTATACTGTAGTGCAATAGAGGAAGACCGAAACTCAAGTGTTCGTGTGTATCTTAGAACTTTGGAATCGATTTAAGGTGTTGAGGGAAACCTTTTTGGTTGACTCTCTTTTGAGGAGCAAGAATCTTTGTGGTAAGGAAATCTCGCCTTTAAAATCTTTAGTATTTTCAATATATTATTATTAGGATTAACGATCTTTTGATATTAAAGACATTCAAAATAGGGAAGAAAAGGCGGTGTTTAGTCTTCGTAAGAAGGGCGGATCCACTATTTCCCTAAGTATAAATGAAGGCGCTTTAGAGTCCGGATTTTACACCGGGTTGCAGACTATCTACCGAAGGAAATCAATTATTCAAAGTAGTTCGTACTCCCGAGCCTTTGTAAGTTAGTGGATTCTCAGCGATCAACGAATTGATAAACGAGGAGAAACCAAAAATTGAAGTGATTAAAAATCAAGAGGGTAAGGATTTGGATCGAATATCAATAACATATTTTTATACATGATAGTGTCCTAATAAGATCGTATTATGTTTAGGTGTTGAAGAGCGGGAAGGGTTAGTACTCACGATATCAAGGTGTGTAACTTCACACTTTTCTCGGGTTTAGGCGTCATTCGTGGTATTGAGTAAAATCGTAAAAACGACTAGATCGGTATAAAACACAATAATTGGTATTTGGTGAAATTACATGAAAAAGGTTAATATGGTAAAAATTACGAAAAAGCCCTCGATAAGTTAGATGGTAAAATATAAATTTCATGTCTTCGTAAAATGGGCCGATGAGTTTGATAAATAGTAGATGGGCCGAAAAATATTGCTTGTTAGTAAAATGGGCTGAAATCCCTGAGAAATAATAATTGGGCCGAAATCTCTACTAGATCGATAATTGGGCCGAAATCTCTGTTAGATCGATATTAAATAAATCTCGCTAGATCGTAAATGGGCCGTAATCTCTGTTAAATTGTTAAACGGGCTGAAATCCCTGCTAGATCGATAAATGGACCGAACTCTTGCTAGATCGTAAATTTGGGCCTAAGATGTTAAATTGCTAAATGGGCCAAATGTTGTTTTGTAATTTTTGGGCCTTAATAAAAATTGGAAATATTGACTCTTGTTAATGGGCCTTTTAATAAAATCATTGTATGATCATAGACTACTTTGCATACAAATTGCATGGGTTGGGAAAATGATGAAGAGAAGAAAGGCCTATTGCCAAAATCTAGTTCGGTGGCTCTGCCACAAAATTATGGCTATTTGCCTCTAGTTCGGTGGCTCTGCCACAAAATTATTAAATGGCTATTTGCCTCTAGTTCGGTGGCTCTGCCACAAATAATAATTGGCTCAATGCCTCTAGTTCGGTGACTTTGTCACAATCTAGTTCGGTGGCTCTGCCACAAATATAAAATGGCTTAATGCCTACGATTGGTGTGATGGCGAGGTGGGTTGACTTGATCCCCACAAGTGTGATGGTTGGTACGGGGGTGTGTAGCGGATGGACATTAGGTTTGGGAGGGAAAATTCATTTTTGCATGCATATCATTATTCATGTTGTTAATTCTGCTAATGGGCTTAAGCCCAAATCCATAATTTGATAATCTGGCCCAGTGGATAAAGTAAGTGAGTTATACACTAAGTTCTAAGTAACTCACTCCCTCAAATTTTTCATCTCAGGTAATGGAAATTGACGTGGACTTGGGCCGAGGATGACTTCGTGGAGGCCATACTGCAAAACATGGGTTTATTAAACTTCGAACTTTTAAATAAGTACTTTCTATAATTTACTTGTAATATCCCGAAATTGGGCCTAGTAGATTTGGGCCATTTGGGCCTTGGGCTTTAGGAAAATTTGAGTATCATTTTGTTATTTGTGTTAGCTCGGGTATAATTTTTATTTTGGGCTTAGTATAGTTTTGTGAAGGTTTGGATTTAATTACAAAGTTAGAATAATTTTTAAGTTGAAGAAGTTAGTGAAGTGGATTAAGTGAACTTGACACTTAAGTTAATTTAAGTATTAAATTCTATCACAAGAGGAATAAGTGGCAAGATGGTTAAGGCTCTTGAGAGGTGCTTGAGGTTAGTGGTTCGAGTAACATGGAAGGCATTTTGAGAATTTTATATTTTGTGCATCATAGCATTTATGGACGGTCAAACCTTATTCATGATAAGGTTGGACTTTCAAATTTTATGGCAAGTTGAATAATAGATTAGGCAAGCTTGATCATGGGGAAAGAAATCTTTTAATTAAGGAATTGAAAGGAACACAAGGCTTGATATAAGGTGTGTGCTATGGAAATTTTGTATGGAAAAGTTTGACATTGAAGTCCATGTATTTGGACGGTTTAAGGGCTAGGGGAGTTGACTTAATTTTGATGTGAATAGGAAGAATTAAGGAGAAAATTAGGAGTGTGATTAATTCAAAATTTATTTGAATTGATGGCAAGAATAACTTTGGTGTGATTGCTTAATTTTGATTTTGGTGTAAGGGAAAAAGTGCTGAAATTTCCTTTGTAGTTAGGTGACATTTCGGTTAGCTTTGAAGGTGTTATTCTTTGTTTTGCATCAAGTCAAAATCTCCCTTAGCATTGCTGATTTCTCCCTAGTGCTTTCGGTTGATGCAAACCCGAAACCAAAGTAATAATTGTCGATTTACTCTCTTAATCTTTGAGCCAAATTCCATTTGCTTTCTCTCTTTTCTTCTTGAAACCAAACTTTACTCTCCCAACTCTCTCTCTTTCTCTCTTTCTTTTTGCTCAAAACCGAAAGTACTCATCTCCACCCTTTCATTTTTCTTTTCTTCTCTCAAACTCTTGTGCCAAATCCTCTCCATCTTCCTTTGCCAATTTCCTCTCTTTCATTTTACTTTCTTTTTCTTCCTCCTTTTCCACTCTAGCGAATTCTATTTATTGTTTTTAATCAACCATAGCCGAATCTTCTTTCTTTCTTTTTGATATTTTGGCGAATCTCAATCAGCCTTGATTCCTTTTTGGTTGTTTCTTCAATCGATTTTAAGAAGGTAAGTGTCCATGGTCAAACTCCTTCTTACTTTTTTCTTCTTCTGTCGATATTTGGTGAAAGCCTAATCCGACAATTGTTGATAATATTGTTAATCTGTCATGGGAATCGATTTCTTTTAGGCTCTTTGGGACTTTGGAAGCAAATAATCTAAGTCTTACTCTCTAGCAATCGAAGTTGGTAAGTCAAGTGGTAAGGGTATCTATGTTAGTTTATCATTTTTTTTAAATGATTGATAAGCCAAAGGTTAATTATTTATAGGTACTAGTGGGTGGCCGATTGCAAAGGGAACTCAGTGTGATTCGGATTTGGTAGGAGACCAAATCGAATTTAGAGAAGGAAGAACCACGTTTGAGATCGTGTTAGATTCGAGTGGTTCGGGATTTCGCTAATAGGCGGTGTGTAGTTAGCCTACCGCTTCCGGGTATTTGTGTTAAATCTATATGTGTTAAATATGTGCTAACTTGTGTAATGGAAATAGTGATAAGGATACCTCAAGGGTATGTCGATAATTCTGTAAGTACCAAATCTATTAAAAAGTGATCTTTAATATGAATATGTGATTATATGTTAATGAACATGCTCATGCATCATTATATTATGTCATTATGGAATGTTGCATGTGCATGGATTGGGATATGATATGAAAGAAGGTGCAGGTGTACTTGAGCACGTGGCTTGATGAGTGGCTATGTGCCTCATCGTGGTTGATATCGCTATGTGCCATATCGTGGTTGATGAGTGACTATGTGTCCCATCGTGGCTTTGGTGTTAGCTATGGCTACATCAGTGGATTGGCGCCGACCGAGGTCGCGTTGTGGATTTTTGTGCTTAATTGCACGTGGATGGCATTTGTTGCCTTATTGGAGTAAAAAGGAGAGGGTGATTTAATAATCCCCGTGTGTGGTAAATTTGGATACGGGGTGTGTGGAGGATGGACCCTAGGTGGGTTGGGTTTCATAATTGCATAATTTTGTATGTGAATATGTGTGGAAATGGGCCAAGCCCAATATGTGAACTCTATGTGATGTGGATATGGGCCAAGCCCAATATGTGGACTTATGTGGTTAAGTTATCTTATTATCTGATATGTGTTATAGTTATGGGCCAAGCCCAATATGTGGACTCATGTGGTTAAGTTATCTTATTATCTGATATGTGTTATAGTTATGGGCCAAGCCCAATATGTGAACTCTATGTGATGTGGATATGGGCCAAGCCCAATAAGTGAAATTATGTGAATAATGTTGCATTAATATCTGATATATGGGTTAATATGTGGTTAACATGTGGGTGGAATTCGGTGGATTAATTACACACTGAGTCTGTGTGACTCACCCAATTTTTCTCAAACCTTTCAGGTGATGCTCGGACCGGGTTGGAGTGGATATGAGGTGGCCCATGCGAGAAGATATTTTATTTGTTTTACATATTATTTATGAAAGGTTAATTATTGTAATAAGGGCCACTTTAAGTATTTAAGGATTTTTATTATGTTTTAAGTTGGATTATCGATTATATTTGAAAATGTTTTATTTTAAACAACTTAATTTTATTTGGAACTTTAATTACACAATGTTTTAGTAAGGACAACAAATTTTATGTTTTTAACTCTAAGTCAAAAGCTTTTCAAACGTTTTTCCTTGAGTGGCATTTCAAATTCGGTCATAGCAAATGGGCGGGTTTGGGGTGTTACAATTTGTATATCGAGCCAAGTTCAAAACTTCGGCTTTGAGGGTTTTGGGCCCAAAACATTTTTTTAAGATGGGCTTTTCAAAGATTTGGGCTTTCATAAATTTTTCGCTTTATTTCGCATGGCACTGTATCTCAGGCCAAGTCCACCGTAAGTACCTCTAATTGTTGAGCTAATTATTATATGATTGGTATATGGGCATACTTGGGCTCGTAGATTAGTGAACTAGGATCTATGGAACCCTAGGACTAGTCTACTTAAACTCAAGTGCATAAGACTTAAGGACTATCAAACAAACCTGTGACTAAGTCACCGAGTTACGGTGTGGCAACCATTGTACGCATGTCTAGGAGTGGATTCGGTAAGAGCTTGGTACTTAAGCAGTCCTAGCGACTCACCTCCTCTTTACTCGAATCCTACCTGGTGCGTAGCTACGGTTCACCCTTACCAAGAGGACTTATTCACGGGCTAAACCAATCACTAAAACCCGAAAGGGACTAGCCATGCAGTTTTATAAAAGCTCTAGTTTTTTTTTAAATCACTAAACTACCCTTTTGATCTATACAAACTATTTTGAATACATTTCTCAAAATATTTTCGATTTACAAAATTACGAAAATGCCCCTGGTTGTAAAATTACTAAAATGCCCTTGGTTTCCAAAAGTTTCAATACTACCCTTGATTTTAATAAAATTTTCTTACTTTGCAAAAGTATCCAAAAACCTTATTTTGCAAAATATCAAGATGCCTTGATTTGGAAAATTTATGAAATTACCCCTGATTGACAAAATTACCAAAATAACCCTAATTTTTAAAATTTCTATCATGGTTCTGATTTGGGAAAATTTTTGAAATATCCTCGAGTTTTGGAAAATTTCAAAGTGCTTTGATTTATTAAAATTTTTGAATTGACCCCGAATTATTACCAAAATACCCTTATAGTACAAATGACGAAATTACCCTTGGGTGGGGAAATGGATGAAATGCCCATAAAAGTGAAGTGAGTGCGATGGATCAATGAATGTGTCCTTATGGATGTTTGTGAATGTAACTCTCTAAATTAGAATAGAAGCTTGAGCTGAAACTTTGATTGATCGAAAGAATTACCTCTAAACACTTCTTTCATAAAATTTGCTCGTGGATAAACAATGAAACAAAATTTACGATACATAAAACTTTTAATCGATTAAATTACTGAAGTAGACATGAGTTCTAGAGGACGTGGTCGTCATGACGTAGTAGAGGTAGAATGGCGATGTCGAACCGGTAGGTCTCGCCATGGGTCGAAAATGAAGTCTTGCATGACCAGCATGGGCACGGAGGATCAAAATCAATCAAGAGGTGATGATGCTGTATCGCGGGCTATGTTGCAAGTGCTCGAGCGAGTGGCAGGAGCTAGTGTAGGTAGCGGAGCTCGAAAGTCAGTGTCGGAACGACTCAGGTCGAACGGGGCTGAAGTTTTTAGAGGAATATCTGGAGTAGCTCCGAATGTGGCGGAGTATTGGTTAGAAGCAGTCGAAAGAATAATGGACGATTTGGACTGTACCGATGAGGAAAAGCTGAAAGGTGCTATTTCGTTACTCCGGGACGAAGCTTATCGATGGTGGCTCACTGTTAGACAAGGTGTTCCGACAGATCGATTGGATTGGGATTATTTTAAGGTTAAATTTGAAGGAAAGTATGTTGGAGCTAGTTACTTGGACTCGCAAAGAAAGGCATTTCTCAACTTAGTGCAAGGAAGTAAGTCATAATGTCTGAAGCGAAATTTGTGCGGTTAAGTCGAGACGCCAAAGGGATCGTGACCACCGATTATGAAAGGTGTGTCCGATTCAAGATGGATTCTGAAATGAGTTGCGAATGTTGATTGCTCAAGAAAGAGAAAGGGACTTTGTCTGTTCTAGTGGAGAAAGCTCGAATCATTGAAGAAGTTAAGAAAGTATGAGGAGAACCGAGAAAAGGATAGAAATTGGAACAAGAGGAGTTTTCGACCAGCAAAATCGCTGAAGACTTTCGAGAAAAGACCGAGGGTCGAGAATTGCACTGCACTCGTGTCGATTCTTTGAGAATCGAATCGTTTATGTGCTCAATGTGGGAGAACTCATACGAGAGAGTGTTGGGGTAATAGTAAGGAGTGTTTCGGTGTGGATCTAAGGCTCATTTGGTTAAGAATTGTCCTCGGACAACAAAGGTTCGTGGTCCAAACCATGGAGGAAATGGTTCGCCGAGGTCGTGGAACACCCGGTAGAGGTGCTAAAGGTTGGGATGTGGGACAACCAAGAATGTGATAGCGGGTAAGTTCTTTGTTTTGCTTTCGAGATAGCTCATTCTTGTGTTGTTAGTGAAATGCTTGAAACTTTGGATATGAACTTAGAACCGTGCCTAGAAGGTAAGATAGTTTTATCGAGTCTGTGACATAAGCGTAGTGTGATGAGTAGGATTACACGCATTGTTAGTTAGTTGGAAATTTCGAGGACGAAATTTCTTTAAGGAGGTAGAATTGTAATATCCCAAATTGGGCCTAGTAGATTTGGGCCATTTGGGCCTTGGGCTTTAGGAAAATTTGAGTATCATTTTGTTATTTGTGTTAGCTCGGGTATAATTTTTATTTTGGGCTTAGTATAGTTTTGTGAAGGTTTGGATTTAATTACAAAGTTAGAATAATTTTTAAGTTGAAGAAGTTAGTGAAGTGGATTAAGTGAACTTGACACTTAAGTTAATTTAAGTATTAAATTCTATCACAAGAGGAATAAGTGGCAAGATGGTTAAGGCTCTTGAGAGGTGCTTGAGGTTAGTGGTTGAGTAACATGGAAGGCATTTTGAGAATTTTATATTTTGTGCATCATAGCATTTATGGACGGTCAAACCTTATTCATGATAAGGTTGGACTTTCAAATTTTATGGCAAGTTGAATAATAGATTAGGCAAGCTTGATCATGGGAAAGAAATCTTTTAATTAAGGAATTGAAAGGGAACACAAGGCTTGATATAAGGTGTGTGCTATGGAAATTTTGTATGGAAAAGTTTGACATTGAAGTCCATGTATTTGGACGGTTTAAGGGCTAGGGGAGTTGACTTAATTTTGATGTGAATAGGAAGAATTAAGGAGAAAATTAGGAGTGTGATTAATTCAAAATTTATTTGAATTGATGGCAAGAATAACTTTGGTGTGATTGCGAATTTTGATTTTGGTGTAAGGGAAAAAGTCTGAAATTTCCTTTGTAGTTAGGTGACATTTCGGTTAGCTTTGAAGGTGTTATTCTTTGTTTTGCATCAAGTCAAAATCTCCCTTAGCATTGCTGATTTCTCCCTAGTGCTTCGGTTGATGCAAACCCAAACCAAAGTAATAATTGTCGATTTACTCTCTTAATCTTTGAGCCAAATTCCATTTGCTTTCTCTTTTTCTTCTTGAAACAAAACTTTACTCTCCCAACTCTCTCTCTCTTTCTTCTTTTTTTGCTCAAAACTGAAAGTACTCATCTCCACCCTTTCATTTTTCTTTTCTTCTCTCAAACTCTTGTGCCAAATCCTCTCCATCTTCCTTTGTCAATTTCCTCTCTTTCATTTTACTTTCTTTTTCTTCCTCCTTTTCCACTCTAGTCAATTCTATTTATTGTTTTTAATCAACCATAGCTGAATCTTCTTTCTTTCTTTTTGATATTTTGGCGAATCTCAATCAGGCCTTGATTCCTTTTTGGTTGTTTCTTCAATCGATTTTAAGAAGGTAAGTGTCCATGGCAAACTCCTTCTTACTTTTTTCTTCTTCTCTGTCGATATTTGGTGAAAGCCTAATCCGACAATTGTTGATAATATTGTTAATCTGTCATGGGAATCGATTTCTTTTAGGCTCTTTGGGACTTTGGAAGCAATCAATCTAAGTCTTACTCTCTAGCAATCGGGTTGGTAAGTCAAGTGGTAAGGGTATCTATGTTAGTTTATCATTTTTTTAAATGATTGATAAGCCAAAGGTTAATTATTTATAGGTACTAGTGGGTGGCCGATTGCAAAGGGAACTCAGTGTGATTCGGATTTGGTAGGAGACCAAATCGAATTTAGAGAGAAGGAAGAACCACGCTTTGAGATCGTGTTAGATTCGAGTGGTTCGGGATTTCGCTAATAAGCGGTGTGTAGTTAGCCTACCGCTTCCGGTATTTGTGTTAAATCTATATGTGTTAAATATGTGCTAACTTGTGTAATGGAAATAGTGATAAGGATACCCTCAAGGGTATGTCGATAATTCGGTAAGTACCAAATCTATTAAAAGTGATCTTTAATATGAATATGTGATTATATGTTAATGAACATGCTCATGCATCATTATATTATGTCATTATGGAATGTTGCATGTGCATGGATTGGGATATGATATGAAAGAAGGTAAGGTGTACTTCGAGTGCGTGGCTTGATGAGTGGCTATGTGCCTCATCGTGGTTGATATCGGCTATGTGCCATATCGTGGTTGATGAGTGACTATGTGTCCCATCGTGGCTTTGGTGTTAGCTATGGCTACATCGTGGATTGGCGTTGATCGAGGTCGTTGTGGATTTTGTGCTTAATTGCACGTGGATGGCATTTGTTGCCTTATTGGAGTAAAAAGAGAGGGATTTACTATTTGGATTTAATGTAATAAGGGCCTCTATTAATATTTTATGGATTATTATGGGTGGTTGGTTTTAAACTATATTTTGGACATTTAAATATGGGTTTATGATTATATGATGTTTTCTTAAAATAAATTGGGTTTTCTATTACATGAAATTTCTTATCATTTAATATATATTTTAAATACTTATAAAAATTTATAACACAATACAAATGATGTTTTCAACTAATGTTTTCTAATATACATCAATTTTAAAATATTCTTTTGGTTTTATTAAACCTTGTAATTAAAAAAATAATTTTGTAGATTTGGTTAAACTGTCATTATTAAGATAGTTCGATTTATGTAACAATCCAAATCTAGTCTTAACGCATAGACCGGGTTTGGGGTGTTACATTTTAATGGTATCAGAGCCAGTTTCAACAACTCGGCTGTGGTTTGGGTTCACAAATAATTCCTGTATGAATTCATTCAATAATGTTTTAAAGATCAGTATGGCACCACAAGCATCCGGCAACAAGTCAAGTAAGTATTTATTACTTAATGATTACTATGATGATCATAGGAACACTCTAGAACTTCTAGTTTTAGATGTGAAAAATCGTAGAGATTGAGACTATAGGATATGTTGCAAAAAACAACTTTATCTCTCAAATCTCATAAAACATCGTTTATAAACACTGAAACAATTTTCTGATTCATAAAACTTGTAATCAGATAAAAACGAATAAGCCATCATGAGCACTAGAGGACGTGGTCGTGGATGCAGTAGACGTGGCCGTGGTAGAGGCTGAGGTGCTACGACTGAGGCACCAAATCATATGCTAGAAATGGATACACCTGCGTCATTTGAGAGTGAGACGGGATCACGCAATCACATGAAAGAAGATAATGCTTTGACACAAGCAATGCTGTGAGTCCTAGAAAGGGTCGCCGGAACTAGAATTGGGCCAACAACTCGTGGGTCAATTTCAGAACGACTCAAGTCAAATAATGCAGAAGTTTTTAGAGGAGTTTCCGGTGTAGCTCTGAATGTGGATGAATATTGGCTCGAAGCTGTGGAACGGATTATGGATGATATGGAATGCACTGTTGAGCAAAAACTGAAATGAGCTGTTTCCTTGTTAAGAGACGAGGCGTATCAGTGGTGGCTCACTATTCGAGAAGGCACCGAAGCTACACTGATTACTTGGGAATTCTTTAAAGCTGCCTTCCAAGGAAAATACGTAGGAACGAGTTATGTAGACGCCCGAAGGAAGGAATTTCTGAATCTTGTACAAGGAAGTAAAACAAGAGCAAGATATGAAGTCGAAGTTTTACGTTTGAGCCGCTATGCTCGGACAATAGTATCAACAGATCATGAACATTGTGTGCGTTTCGAGGATGGGCTTAATGATGAGCTGAGGGTTCTGATTGCCCTACAGCAAGTTAGAACTTTTTTCCACGCTTATGGAAAAGGCCAAGATAGCCGAGGAGGCTAAGAACTCAGAACGACAGAACCGAGAAAGAATTAGAAGCAAGAGAGAGACACAACAGTCTGGTTCTTCAAAGAGATTTTAGAAGAGACCTCAGAATGATGAACCAGTTCAAGGTAGAACACCGGTAACAAATAATCGAAGTCGAGATTGTGCTGAATGTGGAAAAAGACATTTTGGAGAGTGTTGGAGGAAAATGGGCGCTTGTTATCAATGCGATTCAATGGATCATCAGTACAGAAATTGTCCTCGACATATGGATACGACTCAAGAAGTTCGTAATAATGATGCACAGTCTGCCAGAGGTACTCAGCAGCCACCGAGAGATCGTGGACCAGGTCGTGGTGGTAATGGGGCTGGTCGTAGTCAAGGTGCACTGGGTCGAGGCAATGGTCCTAGAGGGAACGCGGATGCAAGACAGCTTGGACTGGTCTATGCAGTTAGACGCCGTGAGGATGGCAATGCACCAGATGTGATAACTGGTACGTTCTTCATCTTCGATGTACCTGTTATTGCTTTAATAGATATTGGTTCTACCCACTCATATGTTGCTAGCGCCATATCTGGAAACCTGAATCTAGAATCTGAAATTCCCGATAGTGGGATGACAATAATTAGTCCTTTAGGACAGTCGGTAATTGTTAATAAAATATTTAGAGACGTGCCCTTGGAAATTCAAGAGGAGGTATTCTTGGCGAATCTGATGGAATTGCCTTTCGGAGAATTTGATCTTATTCTGGGCATGGATTGGTTGGTTAAACACCGGGCGCAATTGGATTGTACCGAAAAATGGATGTCAATAAGGACCTCGGATGATAAGAAAGTCATCATGATTGGTGAATGAAGGAACTACTTGGCAAATGTGGTATCTGCATTGAAGGCAGAGAAGTTGGTTCGGAAAGGATATGGAGCATCCCTAGCCTTTATCTGTGCTTTGGATGCCGAAGAGTTATCTGTGAATGATGTGAGAACGGTGAAGGAATTTCTCGATGTATTTCCCGAAGAACTTCCTAGTATACCTCCAGATCGGGAAGTAGAATTTGACATTGAGCTTTTGCCTGGAACAGCTCTAGTGTCCATTGCTCCTTATAGGATGGCACCAAAGGAGTTGGCAGAGCTTAAAGCTCAAATTCAAGAATTACTGGATCGGGGATTTATTCGACCAAGTGTGTCTCTGTGGGGAGCACCAGTTTTGTTTGTCAAGAAAAAGGATGGATCGATGCGTATGTGCATTGATTACAGACAATTGAACAAATTGACGATCAAAAATTGGTATCCTCTGCCGAGAATTGATGACCTGTTTGATCAATTAAAAGGAGCTTCAGTTTTCTCCAAAATTGATTTGAGATCGGGTTATCACCAGCTTAAGGTGAAGGAAGTGGATATTTATAAGACGGCATTTCGGACTCGTTACGGACATTATGAGTTTGTAGTGATGCTGTTTGGATTAACCAATGCACCAACGGCGTTTATGGACATGATGAATCGAGTCTTTCAACCATATTTAGACCGGTTTGTGGTAGTGTTCATAGATGACATATTGGTTTATTCAAGAAATGAAGAGAAGCATGACACATATTTGCGTATAGTATTGCAGTTACTTCGTGATAAGCAACTTCATGCCAAATTCAGTAAATGCGAATTTTGGCTAAAGGAAGTGACTTTCTTAGGTCATGTGGTATCAGCTGATGGAATAAGGGTAGATCCTAGGAAAATTGAGGCTATTCTGGATTGGAAACCACCAACGTCGGTAGCTAAAATTTAGAGTTTCTTGGGTTTGGCTGGTTACTATAGACGTTTTGTAGAGGGTTTTCGCTGATTGTCGCACTCTAACTAAAGCTGCTGCGGAAGGGAGTTCCGTATAATTGGACTGAAAAACAACAAGAGAGTTTCGAGAAATTGAAGAAGATCCTGACAAAAGCTCCAGTTTTGATTCAAATAGGAGGTCGGAAAAGAATTCACTATTTATTGTGATCGTCTCACACGGTGCAGGTTGTGTGTTGATGCAAAATGGAAAAGTGGTGGCCTATGCTTCTCGTCAATTGAGACCGCACAAGTAAACTACCCTACTCATGATTTAGAGTTAGTTGCAGTGGTCTTTGCTTTAAAGATTTGGAGGCACTATCTCTACGGTGAGAAATCTATCATCTACACGGATCACAAGAGTCTTAAATACCTCCTTACCCAAAAGGAGATGAATTTGAGACAAAGAAGATGGGTAGAATTATTAAAGGATTATGATTTCTCAATCGAATATCATCCTGGAAAGGCTAACGTGGTAGCTGACGCGTTAATTCGTAAGGCAGTATCTGATTTGAGAGCATTGTTTACTCATTTGAGTTTGTATGAGGATGGAGTTTGTTAGCAAAATTTTAGGTGAAGCCGCTATGGCTGGAACAAATCAAGGAAAAATAGACATCAGATGAAAAGTTGGGATCTTTACTTCAGCAAGTTGAAAATGGAGAAATCGAGGATTTTGGAATAAACACGGAAGGTGTGTTGTGCTTTCAAGGAAGAGTTTGTATGCCTAAGGACTCAATTTTGAGGCAAATGATTCTTCGGGAGGCGCATAGTAGCCCTTATGCTATGCACCCCGGAGGAACTAAGATGTATTGAGATCTCCGTGAAGCATGATTGGTGGCGTGGTTGAAGCGTGAGATTTGAGTTTGTGGGAAAATGTTTGACTTGTCGACAAGTGAAGGCAGAACATCAATTACCGTGCGGATTGTTACAACGGTAAAGATTCCTCTTTGGAAATGGGAGCGGATAACTATGGATTTTGTTAGTGGGTTACCTTTAACACCTACTAAGAAAAATTCATTTGGGTAATTGTTGATCGTTTGGCTTAAGACCGCTCATTTTCTCCCCATTCAGACGGATTATTCATTGCGAAGTTGGCAAAGTCAGACGATCTGAAATTGTGAGGTTGCATGGGGTACCCGTATCTATTATATCAGATAGGGATCCCAGATTTACATCACGATTTTGGAAAGCTCTGCATGAAGCCTTGGGGACAAAGTTGAATTTCAGTACGACTTTTCATCCTCAGTCTGATGGTCAGTCAGAGAGAGTAATTCAGATATTGGAAGATATGTTTAGGGGATGTGTAATCAACTTCAGGGGTAGTTGGGAGGATTCTCTACCACCGCGTAATTTATGATATAACAACAGCCTATCGCCTAGCATTGGATGGCACCTTACGAGGCATTGTATGGTGGTAGGTGTTGTTGTCCTATTTGTTGGACCGAGTTGCTTAACGCGGATGTTAGGTCCGAGATGATATCCAAACAGAGGAAAAGGTAAAAGTTATTCGAAACCTTTGTTAAAAGAAGCCTCGGATAGATAGAAGTCGATGCGGCACTGAAGCATAAGGATATCGAGTATGTTGTGGGGAGCAAGTTTTCTTGAAGGTCTCACCTTGGAAAAAGATTTTCGTGTTTGGAAAGAAGGGCAAGTTAAGTACTAGGTTTATTGGACCATACTGGTGTCTTTGAGCGTGTTGGTCCAAATGGCTTATCGGCTTGAGTTACCTCTGGAGTTGGGTCAAATTCATAACGTTTTTCATGTTTCCATGCTGAGGCGTTATAGATCGGATCCTTCGCACATAGTACCGGTAGAAGAATTGGAGTTGAATTCAGACTTGTCTTTTAAAGAAGAACCAGTGGAAATCTTAGACCGAGATGTTAGGGTGCTAAGAAAGAAAACCGTGCCGTTGGTCAAAGTTTTATGGTGTAATCACGGAGCGGAGGAAGCTACGTGGGAGCCTGAGGAAACTATTCGGCAACAATATCCTCACCTCTTCTAATCAGGTAAATTTCGAGGACGAAATTTTCTTTAATGAGGGTAGAGTTGTAACACCCTAAAATTCGAGTATCAATTTTAATGCATGTTTTTGGTACTTAGATTTTGAAGGAAAATTTTTCTTACTTCTTTTCGTATTTATTATAGTTCTGAGGAAGAATTTAGAATTATTCGGGAATGGATTAAATTTTTAAATTTTGAAGAATTAATGAAGTGAATTAAGTGACATTGATGCTTAAGTAAAAGTAAGTGTCAAAGTGTAGCATAAGATGAGTAAATGGTAAGATGGTGTTGGCGCATGAGTTGTGGCATGAGGGGAGTGGTTCGAATCCCTTGGTTAGCATCTAGAAAATTTTATTTTTTGGCTTTAATCTATGCATGTGTTGGCAAAGGGATAAGGATGGATGAGTTGTATTGTTTTATATTAGGTAAGTAGACTAAAGGAAAAAGGTAATTTTTAACTTATGGTATGGAATCAAGGAACTTTGGAATGATATGGGGACATGAGGCAAGTATCAAGGAAAAGGTTTTGGAAACAAATTCATGGTCATTTGACCAATGAATTTGGACTGACAATGTATTAGGGGAGGTTGGCCAATTTTGCTAGTAGCTTGGCTAGGGTAGGGATTTTGTTTTGGTCATTCCTATCATCTTGTGCAAATTTTGTTTTTTTTTTCTTTGTTTCTCTCAACCTTCTCTTTGGCCGAATTTGAGCTTTTGGTATGCCTAAATTCTTTTGACCATTTGGTCATTCTTGTTTATCACATTAGCATTCTTTTGTGTGCCTTTTCATTGTGCCGAAATTACCAATACCAAAGGTCATTCTTTTTCTTCCTTCCTCCATTGCCGAATGTACCTTGCCCCTAAACACATCTCTTACTTTCTCTTTTCTTCTCTTTGAAACTGAATCACCATCATCATCATCTTTTCCTCTCATCCTTTATTTTCTTTTCAATCGTACCTTCTCCATTATATTCTCTCTTGGCCGATTGTTAATGTGCCTTTGCCGAACCATTTTCTCTTCTCTTTGGTTTCTCATAGCCGAATCTCTCTCTATTCATAAACATCCTTCTCAATCGTTCTTCTCAACCGTGGACATTAGGTAAGAATTATTTTTAGTTTATTTTAGTTGATGATGGTTTTGGCCGAATCTTGAGGATGATAAGAAGGATCTTTTAGATCGAAATTATCGTTCAATCTATTAATGTTTTCTTTCGTTATACTATAGTGCAATAGAGGAAGACCGGAACTCAAGTGTTCGTGTGTATCTTAGAACTTTGGAATCGATTTAAGGTGTTGAGGGAAACATTTTTGGTCGACTCCCTTTTTGAGGAGCAAGAATCTTTGTGGTAAGGAAATCTCGCCTTTAAAATCTTTAGTATTTTCAATATATTATTATTAGGATTAACGATCTTTTGATATTAAAGACATTCAAAATAGGGAAGAAAAGGCGGTGTTTAGTCTTCGTAAGAAGGCGGATCCACTATTTCCCTAAGTATAAGCGAAGGCGGTTTGATGATCCGGGATTTTCCACCGGTTGTGGACTATCTACCAAGGAAATCAATTATTCAAGTAGTTCGTACTCCAGAGCCTTTGTGCGTTAGTGGATTCTCGTGATCAACTAATCGATAAACGAGGAGAAACCAAAAATTGAAGTGATTCAAAATCAAGAGGGTAAGGATTTTGATCGAATATCAATAACATATTTTTATACATGATAGTGTCCTAATAAGATCGTTTTATGTTTAGGTGTTGAAGAGCGGGAAGGGTTAGTACTCACGATATCAAGGTGTGTAGCTTCACACTTTTCTCGGGTTTAGACGTCATTCGTGGTATTGAGTAAAATCATAAAAACGACTAGATCGGTATAAAACACAATAATTGGTATTTGGTGAAATTACATGAAAACGGTTAATATGGTAAAAATTACGAAAAAGCCCTCGATAAGTTAGATGGCAAAATATAAATTTCATGTCTTCGTAAAATGGGCCGATGAGTTTGATAAATAGTAGATGGGCCGAAAAATATTGCTTGTTAGTAAAATGGGCTGAAATCCCTGTTAAATAATAATTGGGCCGAAATCTCTGCTAGATCGATAATTGGGCCTAAATCTCTATTAGATCGATAATTGGGCCGAAATCTCTGCTAGATCGTAAATGGGCCGTAATCTCTGTTAAATTGTTAAACTGGCTGAAATCCCTGCTAGATCGATAAATGGGCCGAACTCTTGCTAGATCGTAAATTTGGGCCTAAGATGTTAAATTGGTAAATGGGCCAAATGTTGTTTTGTAATTTTTGGGCCTTAATAAAAAATTGGAAATATTGACTCTTGTTAATGGGCCTTTTAATAAAATCATTGTATGATCATAGACTACTTTGCATACAAATTGCATGGGTTGGGAAAATGATGAAGAGAAGAAAGGCTGTTGCCAAAATCTAGTTCAGTTGGCTCGCCACAAAATTATGGCTATTTGCCTCTAGTTGATTGGCTCGCCACAAAATTATTAAATGGCTATTTGTTTTAGTTGGTGGCTCGCCACATATAATAATTGGCTCAATGCCTCTAGTTGGTGACTTTGTCACAATCTAGTTCAGTGGCTCGCCACAAATATAAAATGGCTTAATGCCTACGATTGGTGTGATGGCGGGGTGGGTTGACTTGATCCCACAGGTGTGATGGTTGGTACGGGATGTGTAGTGGATGGAAATTAGGTTTGGGAGAGAAAATTCATTTTGCATGCATATCATTATTCATGTTGTTAATTACGCTAATGGGCTTAAGCCCAAATCCATAATTTGATAATCGGCCCGATGGATAAAGTAAGTGAGTTATACTTTGAGTTCTAAGTAACTCACTCCTCAAATTTTTCATCTCGGTAATGGAAATTGACGTGGACTTGGGCCGAGGATGACTTCGTGGAGGCCATCGCAAAACATGGGTTTATTAAACTTCAAACTTTTAAATAAGTACTTTCTATAATTTACTATTTGGATTTAATGTAATAAGGGCCTCCATTAATATTTTATGGATTATTATGGGTGGTTGGTTTTAAACTATATTTTGGACATTTAAATATGGGTTTATAATTATATGATGTTTTCTTAAAATAAATTGGGTTTTCTATTACATGAAATTTCTTATCATTTAATATATATTTTAAATACTTATAAAATTTATAACACAATACAAATGATGTTTTCAACTAATGTTTTCTAATATACATCAATTTTAAAATATTCTTTTGGTTTTATTAAACCATGTAATTAAAAAATAATTTTGTAGATTTGGTTATACACTGTCATTATTAAGATAGTTCGATTTATGTAACAATCCAAATCTAGTATTAACGCATAGACCGGGTTTGGGGTGTTACAACCAAATTTTCATATTTCACTATCAACTAACACATAGCTCAAGTATTCACCAATGACTCATCACAAAAACATCATCAATTCACGAAATTACAACATGGGTTAGCTAGAGCACGAAGCAACGATTACGAAAACGTAGAAATTATCAAAAACCAAACAAAACTCATACCTCAATCCAAAATGTGTCGAACCCTTGTGTTCTTTCCCTTTTCTTTTCTTGCCAATATTTGGCCAAGTATGGTAACTAAATGGCCATTCTTTTTGTTTTATTAAGTTATAACAACATAATTATCCATTTCCTATTTTATCCATTCATTAAACATATAAGATGAATTAACAATAAGGTTATTAAATCATTTAACCTTCCACTAACTTAAGAATGGACTAATTGCTTCATAAAGCCTCCATATTTGTAACACCCCAAACCCGGCCTAGACGTTATGACCGGATCTAGCATGTCACAAAGAAGGATTGTTTAAAAACTTGCGCGTTCGTTTAAAATTTTTTATTCTCTTTGAATCTTCGAGCTTTGTTGTTTGTGAAAATCTAATTTGACTTTATGGCTTTCTTGTAAAAAAGTTTATTGTTATTAATTCTGAAAACTTGTTTGGAACAGAAATCAGATTCAGTGAATTGCGAAGATGTGATATTTTGAAAACAGTTATTATCGTTTCATGAAAACCACTTATTTATAAGTTTAACAGTTATTAATGAAAACTTAAAAGAAAATAAAACAATAGCCTTATTATAAAATATTAACCTAAAATAAATAAACTTGAAATAAGGTAAAACTGAATTTACTAAGTTCATGAGAAATATTCCCGATGTATGGCCACCACAGAGTCCTCCACAGCTCCAAATCTGCTAATGCTGGGGATCACCTGCAAGGTTAAAACAATGGGGTAAGTTACAAGAACTCAGAGTGTAATCCCCTAATCAGTCATTAACTGGGCCCGAGCCCATACAAAAATAGACTAGGCTGAAGCCCCTACAGAAGCAAACTGGGCTGAGGCCCATACAGAAGCAGACTGGGCTGAAGCCCTATTAACATAATAAAGTAGATAATGCATGCAGCCTAACCTAATAATCTATCTGCTACACACCACCCGTACTAGCCCAACACACCTGTGGGGATTTTTAAATCGACCCATCCATCCGCTACACACCTCAATAGCAGTCAAGTTGCTCATCACTAAATTTGTGGTGAAGCCACCAGAATAACAGAATATACATGGCATAGCCACCAGATAGAATTGTGGCAGAGCCACCAGAATACACTTCCTCCGATCATCAATATCCCAATCCCATGTAAAATGTCATGTATGCAAAACATATATCAAATATAATGTATGAAATGAATTACCATAATAACCAGATAAACAGAGTGCAACACATTCATGCTATTCAACCCCTAAGGGTATAACAGTAATTTACCTACTAAGGGTATTTCGGTAACTTACCCACCAAGGGTATTTCAGTAATTTACCCTCTAGGGGTATTTCAGTAATTTACCTACCAAGGGTATTTCGATAACTTACCCTCCAAGGGTATTTCGGTAACTTACCCACCAAGGGTATTTCGGTAATTTACCCACTAAGGGTATTTCGGTAATTTACCCACTATGGGTATATCGGTAATTTTGCATTTAACGGCTTTTCGAAGGCCTATTGTCACCTCGAGCGACATGAGACCCTTGCTGGATCTCTGCGGAGCTATTGGGCCTAAAATCTATTTTTGGCCCTAATAGGCCCATACGCTCGTGTGACCCAAAACGTAAGGTTTCGGTTCTAGATTTGCAGATTTCCCATTCGGTCTATCATTTGCTAGTTTTCCAATAGATTGTCCCAAATGGGCCAGATAGCCCATTGGGCCCATTTAGCCCATTTTGGCCCGGTTAGGCCTATTTTAGCCTCAGTATCACTAGAGTTCTCGTGACACTCACAGCGACTTAACGTCGTCATTCGTATCTCGATTTACCACAATGAGCGCTCGCACGCTCGAGTGGTCACAATTATCGGTTTTCTGGCTTTTCGACATTTGGTCGTTTTACAAAATTTCTCACGCAAACATTCAGAGAGGTGTGAGAGTACACACTTGTTACGAGCGTTGAGAAATCTGTCGCTTCCAAACTCCTAAAATAAGTTCAAACAATAATTAATCTCTACATCATGAAAGCAACAGGTTGATGTAGTCGACAGAATAGGCCACACTTACCACGCGATGCACTCTTTCCCCACACTAAAGTAATCAGCCTTATTCTCTTAGCTATCAAGTCCCTAACAAATATTGATGAACAAAAGAGTTATGATCAACCCACTTTAATCAACCCACCGAAATTATGGCAACATTCTTACCTTACTCACTTGATGAGTTACAGATAAAGATTTGATTAAAACAAATCGCTTGTGCTCATTCACCTTGATGAAACCCTATACCCAACAATGGTCATACCACGACAAGAACGTATCTTAGATCTGACGAGAGAAAAGAAGAACACACGATTAATAAAAAGGAACCGAATGACAACAGAGTTATAGCCAAAGATTACCTGATTTTTAAATTCCTTGCAATGCCACTTTAGGAAAAACAAGACTATGATTCGGCCAAGAACTAACTCACCAGACGCAATGAGTATGTCCAACACAAAAAAACTATAGAGGGTGTTCGGTTAGGGAAAATAAACTGCAATGAGACTTAATGAGGTAGAAGGAAGAAGAAGAACCAGTCAAAGACCAGAGAGAAGAGAAAGAATGCGGCTTACCCCCTAAATCGGCTAACTTTGTATTGTGAAGAGAGGAGCATCAAGGAGACAAGGAGTTAGTTTAAGAACAAATGAATGGAGACTAGAGTAAAAGAAAAATGGAGAATAAGAGAGGAAGGATGTATTGAACAATTCGGCTAAGGCCAAAATGAGAAATGAACCCCAGATGCTATACTCAAAACTTCCCAAAAAGCAACAACACCCAAAAGCAACTCAAGAAAATTCGGCACACCTACTAACCAAGGTCGGATATGCTACCAAATCCCCCACTTAGAGACCCCCACATTCGGCCAACACCTCCTTCCACTTGAATCCCATGATTTTCTCTCCACAAATTGCTCTCCACCACTCATTCAAACTCACCAAACAACCTTGACCAATTCCAAATCCTTAATATCCTCTCCACCTTCCATTCAAACTTGATTGACCAAGTCTCCATCCATTTTGTAGAGTTCCACTCAAACCCAACCTCTTATCTTCTCTTGAGCAAAATAAAAGCCTTCCATTTTGCATCTGTAGGATTCAAACCCTTCTCCTCCTTGCTATCATACTGACGCCACCACTACTCCACCATGTGGTCATTTGTGTCTTAAACCATGCACAACAAAAGTTAAGCCTACAGCTAAAGTCTAATTCCCTTTAAATAAAAATAATCTAAAAGAAAAACAGGTACCAAGACTAGAACCTTGGGTCCTTGCCTCCCTGTGGCGTCACCCCTTTGTTCCCTAAGTGGCGTCACTTTGCCACTACACCACAAGCTCTCTTTGTTTCATTTATTTCCACATTTTATTCTTAAAGCCTACCTACTAACTCCCAGGTTTTATTCACCTAAAACCAAAATTTTCCTAAAGCCCAAACTTGAACCCGGTACTTCATAAAAGCCTCCTAACCTTCTAAAATCACTAACCTAATAGGCCCAACTTGTGTTAGTGTCGTTCTATTGTTCTCACAAATTTAAACGCTCCCATGGCCAAGGCTCAATGGGCCCAATTCTACTAGGCCCAAATTCAGGTCGTTACAATATTAATAAAACAAACACAATTGAGCATTTAACATTCAGCACACAGCTTTTGCATTTATGCGATTAAATCCTTTCTCTTAATTCAGCACACATTCGATAAAATTACCACACAGAATTTTCACACAGGCTATATCACATATAATCAACACCAAAAATAATATTAAAATAATATTTTGACCTCAAATTTGTGGTCTTGAAACCACTATTCTGACTAGGGTCTAAACCAAGCTGTTACAACTCTCTCCCCCTTAGGAATTTTCGTCCCCAAAAATCTTACCAGTGAATAAATGTGGATATTGCTCTCTCATAACATTCTCAGGCTCTCACATAGCCTCATCAACTCCGTAAATCTCATAATTTCAGTAATATATATAATTTAGCCAATCAATCAAGTGAATAATTTGTTATCATCGGAATGAAATGAGCTAACTTCATCAATCTATCAACTATCACACAAATTGCACTCTTTCTTTCCCAGAGACAAAGGCAATCCCGACACAAAGTTAATAACAACCAGACGAACTTGATGTTCAGCTTTAATTTGTTGACAAACTAATCATTTCGACACATAGTCAGAGATGTCTCTTTTCATATCATGCTACCAATAAAACTGTTGCAGATCGTTATACACTTTCATACTACTCGAATACACAGTCAAACGATTATTATAAGCTTCATTCAAGATTAACTGAATCAACTCTGAATTTGTCGAAACAAAAATTCGGTCTCTAAATCTCGAACAATCATCACTATCAACTCAAAACTCTGAATCCAAATTCAAATCGCATTGATCTCCTTTTTGCTATCATTTCATCATCACTTTTCTGAGCAATACTAATCTAACGTACAAACATCGGCCTTATTCTAAACTCTACCAAAACTGAATCATCATCACATAGATCTATCTGAGTACTCATAGCCCATAAGGCGCATAAAGACTTTTGACTCAAAGCATTAGCTACAATATTAGTTTTACCCGAATGATAATCAATTACAAGTTCATATTCTTTCAATAGCTTTAACCATTTTCTCTGTCACAAATTCAATATTTTTGAGTCATCAAGTACTTCAAACTCTTATGATCGGTATAAACACGGCATTTCTCACCAAATAAGTAGTGCGCCAAATCTTTAACGCAAACACAACTGCAGCTAATTCAAGGTTGTGCATCAGATAGTTCATTTCATGCGTCTTTAGCTTCCTCGAAGCAGAAACAATGGTTTTGCCTACTTGCATCAGCACACAGCCCAAACTATTTAACGACATATAACTATAAACTATAACTTCTTTTGCTCGATTCAGGCTAAACTAACACTGGCGCTTTCATCAACAACGCTTTCAACTGTTCAAAATGTTGATGGTACTTTTGTGACCACTCAACTTTAACATCTTTCTATAGCAACTACGTCAACAGAGTTGTAATCATCGAGAAGTCTTTCACGAGCCATCTACAATATCTCTCTAGTTCCAAAAAACTAAAAACATCAAACACATTTCTCAAAGGCTTCTATTCTAAAATAGTAGAGATTGTACTCGGATTAACTCGTATTCCCACAGCTGATATAGTATGCCTAAAAACCAACCTTATGCAACCAAAACTCACATTTATTACACTTAGCATACATATGCTTCTCACGCAGAGTCTGTAACATAATACTCAAATGCTTGACATGTTGTGTCTTATCACAAGAATAAACCAGAATATCATCAATAAATGCTACAACAAAGTGATCCAAATACAGTCTAAATATTCGATTCATCAAATCCATAAACACTGTAGGATCATTCATTAGTTTGAAGGACATTACTAAGATTTCATAATATCCATACCTCGTTTCGAAAATAATTTTCGGTACATCATATTCTTTAACTCTCTTTTCTGATACCTTTGTATCAATCACATATGCCAAATAGGCTTCGTAATCCTTTCTCATATAGTTGAAAACTTTTATCGCAGATATAACAGCTGATAACCCTTTCATATTACTGGATTCAATTCAAACTATCTCACCGTTCTGACTTTTTAATTCAATACTCTTCCTTTTACAATTCACAATAGCATTATGCAAAATGAGCCAATTCATATCCAGAATGATATCAAATTCATCGAATGATAGCAATATCAAATTAGCTGGAAAGCAAACATCCCGAAAATCAACGGACAGTTCTTGCACACTTTATCCACTAAGACACACTTGCCTAAAGAGTTCGATAATCTAACCACAAATTCAGTAGACTCAACAAGTAGAGTATTATTCAATGCAAAATTCATACACACATAGGAATAGGTTGATCCCTAATCTATTAATGCAATCACATCAGTATCGAATAGAGTTAAAGTACCGGTCATGACGTCTGGAGATGACGCTTCCTCTCTTGCCCGTATAGCATAAGCTCGGGCAGGTGCTCTCGCCTCTCATCTCACAGTTGTATCAATGGTACCTCTTTAACTTCCACTAACATTCCTGACAATTCTGGTTAGTCTATCCCTAGCCGTCGATCTCACATTCTTAACATTTTCTTCCTCAGTCATCTTTGGGCAGTCTCTAGTAAAGAGATTTCGTGATCCATATTTATAGCAAACTCTATTATTGTATTTTCCCCAGCATTATCCCACATGTCGTCTTCCTCACTGTCTACACTCAGATTTGTCACTTTTGGCACTATCAACATTTGATTCAATTGGGGCTTGAATTCTCGGTTCAACACTTAGTCTTACGTGATCTTTATTCGGATGTCCATATGAAGTATTGAATCGGTTAATTGTATCTCTAAATCTCTTTGTCGAAGGGTGAGAAAACTTACTCATAAATATTTTTCTTCCATCACGAGCTTCGGAGTCGGCTTTCTTCTTTTATTTACTAAGCTCTTTAGCTTTGCATGCTCTTTTGACTAACACAACAAATTCATTTATATCAAGTATCCCAACCAATAACTTGATGTCTTCATTCAAACCTTCTATGAAGCGTTTACACATAGTACTTTCGGTCGAAACACATTCTCGTGCATACCGACTCAATCTCACAAATTCTCGCTCATACTCAGTAACTGATAAGCAGCCTTGTTTTAGCTCTAAAAACTCTTTACGTTTCTGATCAATAAATCGTTGGCTGATATACTTCTTTCTAAACTCAACTTGAAAGAAATCCCAGGTAATTCTCTCTCTTGGAACCACGAATATTAAGGTTTTCCACCAATTATATACAGTATCTCTCAACAAGGAAACAACACATTTTATACATTCATCAGAAGTCAACAACATCTCATTGATTACCCTAATTGTATTCTCTAGCCAAAACTCAGCTCTCTCAACATCATCATCGGATGTGGCCCTAAACTCTTCAGCCCCATACTTTCGAATCTTATCCATCAGAGGTTTATTCAATCGAATTGGATCTATCACTTGTGGCACAGTAGGTATTTGTGGGGTTGGAGGTTGTGGAGCAGCCGGATTCATTCGAACGAACTCCAAAAACCACTCACTCATCATACGGAAGAAGGCTTGCTTAGCCTCTCCTCCCTCACTACTTTCATTTGGCCTAGATGTGGCCCACGCTATCCCTTAAGCAGAAGCAGGCACGTTACTCTCTACATCATTAGCAACTACTTGATCGGGATCCAGTACTATATGAAAACACATTTTCATCTATTAGAATTCATCACACTATCGCAATTTCATATATGGCATGTATGGCTAGACTCATATACGCTACGTTAGTCTGAGAATCGACTAAATTGTAGCTCTAATACCAATAAAATGTAACACCCCTAACCCGAGACCGTCACTGAAATAGAGTTAAGAGGCATTACTGAATAATTGAATCATTTCACATCCTATTTACGGCACAAAGTCAATCATCATCATAACACATCAAGACATAATCAAATAGTCCCTTATTAAGTCATACAAGACCTCAAACACATGCTAGAGAGAGGTCGAGACTAAATCAAACACTTACGAAAGTTTTAGAAATTTTAAACATTCAACAAGTCTGTTGAGGCCATACGCTCCTGCCACCAGGCCGTGTGCCTCATACGTTCACTAGACACCCCCATGTGTCCAGGCTGTGCCAAAATAGAGCAAGCATTCTGACTTCCCCACACGACCACCAAGCACGCCCGTTTGCTATGGTCGTGTGCTCTTAAGCTAGCTACTGACTTATGCGCACGACTAGTTGACACGCCCGTGTCAAGGCAGTGTACTATTAGGCTAGATCCTGTCATTCTCCCACGGCCATTAGGCACGCCCATGTGCCATAACCGTGTTGGTAAAACAAGCCATATGCAAGGCCAATTTGCCACCAACACAAGGGTCAAACCTACAAGCACATTTAAGCATAATTCTACACATAATTTGGCAACCAATTTATATCAAGTGATCGACATATCATCTCATACAATCTCATTTCTAATCAAGTCAACTTATAAACTAAAATTCACCACTTAAACACATTCAATACCAAACATTATTCCTCCTCAAATTCACTTGATCATACTAGCATCAATCTATCACCAAGATTACCATTTACAAGACATATCCATTGCCATCAAAACATACCAAAACTCACTTCACATACTAAGTCCACACAAGCATATTTCAAACATTTATCTAGCCACCTCACATGGCTATTTACACATCGCATACATAATTTACATATCTAGCCTATACATGCCATATTTCAACTATGTACATCTTTCCAAAGTACCAAAATAGATTGCCGACAGTGTGATAGAGATACCGACGATCCTCGAAACTGAGCTAGCCTTGTTGACACTGCAAAGCAGAGAAACAAATCACACAGTAAGGTTTCCAAAGCTTAGTAAGTTTGAATTGCAAAACAATTAACTCAATGAACCAAATCAATATACATATTTAACCATAACATGGATAATTTACCAATGGTACACAAGTTCAACTTTATCCAATACTCACATAGCATTCCATTCATTTACTTTCAATTTCACCAACCACATAGGTATCATACCTACCTTTGCCAACACTTAGTTACTCAGTAACTATACTATCCAATCATCACATAGATAACGACACAACTAAGCACATTATCAATCTCAACCACATACTCAAGTATCTATTCATTCAACTCTTAAATTTATCATCAACCATATAGGTTCAAACATACCTTAATCAACACATAGTTACTCACCATTCATACTATAACATCCTAAAATGGGGGCTGTTGCGTTTAAATTGTTTTTGCATGAGTATGGCTTGATCGTGGTAGTAACTAAGGTGTTTTAAGATCTAGGTATAAGCCAAGGGTAGGCCCGAGCTGTGGGAAAATTTTTGTTTTGAGTTTTAGTAAAAGGCAGCTAAGAGAGTTAGGGGTTAAAAGAAATTATTGGGAGTTTTAAACACAAGAATACCAGTGGAAAAATGGCAAGGAGGCGCCACTAGGGTGTCTAAAGAGTGACGCCATATGCAGGGGAGGAGAACTCAGGTTCGAGCAGCAGAAATCTCACTTTCTTCTTATTATTTTGACGCCACAAGCAAGGAAGAGGAGTGCTCAGGAGGGACTCTCTTGAATGGATGAGAATGTGATCATCGGATTTGAATTGGATAAATAAAGGTGATAAAAGTTAGGACCTTGAATCTTATCAAACTCATTTGGGAAGAGTTGGCCGAATGGTGGACAGTGGGCAAGGGGGGCTATCGATTTTGGGGAGCTTTTGGTGTAGCCTAATGTCCCTCTAAGTTCTTTAATTTTATTTTATTTCTTTTTTTTCCTTCTCAAAGTGCTTGGCCGAATCTTCTTCTCCCCCATCTCTCTCTCTTTTTCTTCTTCTTATTCTTGCTCGAAGCCAAAACCATCTTAGTCCACTTCATCTTTTCCTTTTCTCAAACCCTTGTGCCAAAATCTTCATCCTCTTCCCTTGCCGAATCTTCCCTCTCCCATTCCATATTTTCTTTTCCATTCTCTTCTTTTCACTTTGGCCAAACCCCATTTGTTTCTCTTCTATCAACCATAGCCAAATCTCCCTTCATCACTCAACTCTTTGCCGAATTTTCCTTCTTTCTTCTAGTGTTATTTTGGCTGAATATCAACCAATAGTAGATCTTTTTCGGGTTCTTCTCTAATCGAATTTGAAGAGGGTAAGTGTCCATGGCCAGAATCTTATTACTTCCTTTCTCTCTTCTCTCTGTCGACTCTCATGAGAGCAAAAGTCAAATTTCAGCATTTGCTGATAAGTAATGCTAATCATCTATAGGGACCGATTTCTTTTAGGACCTCTGGGGTTTTGATGCAGTAGATCTGAGCCCTCAATTCTCTGTCAATCGAATTCGGTAAGTCAGTGGTAAGGATCCATGTTAGTTCAGTCTTTCCATTAGATATTTGAAAAGCCGAAGGCTATTGAAATGAGTGTTAATGATTGCCGATTGTAGGGGAAGGCTCAATCTTATATACTTTGTGTGGTGGGTAGTATTCAAAGAGCATCAAGGTAAGGTTTGGGGTTCCATGCGTTAACCCTTCAGATTTGTTGGTGTGGCTGAATGGCCTTGTTACTGATTTTGGGTTTGGCCGAATGTAGGATCAAGAAGATCTGGTGCAGTAGATCGGGTCTTTGGGATTTAGTGATAGCGTTAGTAACAGGTGTGTAACGCTTACACACTTTATTAGTATAATATGCCTATTATGTTACTGTTTTAGCCAATGAAATCAGTGGTTATGCCTTGTGGATATGTGCCTGGATTTCGGGTAAGTCCCTTGTTATGTAATTTTTGATATACATCATGTTATTGATATATGCTATGCTATGCGTTATTGCATGATACATGATATTATGTCACGTATGTTATGGACATGATGATGGGATTAATAAGAGAAGGGGGAAGGAATATTTGGACTGTCACCAGTGGTTTTGACCACACGACGAGTTGGCCCCGTCTTTGATATTATATTTGTGACTAAGTCCCAGTGGTTTTGACCACCAGTGGTTTTGACCACATATGAATATTGTGACTCGTCCCAGTGGTTTGGTACCACAGTGGGTTGGCTCCACATGTTAATTATAGGATTGTCATCAGTGGTTTTGACCACACGATGGGTTGGCCCCATCACTTGATTTGTGACTTTGATCATTAGTGGTTCTGACCACACCGATATATTTGTGACTACGGTCACCAGTGGTTTTAACCACCAGTGGTTTTGACCACACGGGGTAGTTAAAGGAGATTCAGTTGGTTAGGTTATGGGTTGCATGATTTGCATGTTTTACTGATGATTTGTGTGAGTGCTTGCACTATCGGGTTAGGGGTTTATACACTGAGTCTTGGTGACTCACCTCTTCCCTTATATTTTGCAGATAGGGCATAGATTGCGGATATGGAGCCGGGGAGGACTCGAGGCGGCCATGCATGCTAGTTTGGGTTTTGATTTCTTTGAAGTTAGTATTTCATTTTGTTTATTTACTTAAATTTGGTTTTGATTTGTAATAAGGCCGCTAAGTATTATTTTGGGTTTTTATCATTTGCTTTTATTTTGATTATATTATACCTATGTGGGATATATGGACTTGTTAAATTAACCGGTAAAAAGCAATGTTTTCAAAACCATAACTCCTTCGAGTTTTTAAACGTTGCCATCAGGTAACATCACTTATAAGATGATAACAAAGGTAACTTGTATGTTTTCTAAAACTTGCAATAACCAGTAGGTTTTCAAGCATGAGTTTTGAAGCAGCCATCACACGATTTCAAAATCATCTTAAATAAGGATTTCTAAACTTTTCATACTACAAAAGGGTTTTCTAGGAAAATTATCCGACAAAGTTTTGGTTTAAAAAGGTTTTCACTCCGTAGCATGCCAGATTCAGTCGTGGTGTGTTGACCGGGTTTGGGGTGTTACAATTTTGGTATCAGAGCCAAGTTCAAAAGCTCGATTGTGGGCCTAAGGCCCAAAATGTTTTAAAGTAGGGTTTTCAAAAGTTTTTGGAAAAGGTACATGATTTGAACAGCATGGCACCGAGTCTCTGGCACCAATCTGCCCAGGTAAGTATCCCTAACTATTGTGTGAATTATATGTGGGGAAAATGGGTATTTCGGGATCGTAGAATAGTAGATTAGGGGTGCCTAATGTGAATATTTGTATGTTGATTTGATTGCCAAGGGTTGTACACACTGAGTTTCGAAACTCACACCCTTTATTTAATGTTACAAGTGATCCTCAGTAGATGGCTCGACGTGGGAGAGGACTCAGAGATGGCCACACTACGAGATGTTAAAATTTTTATTTATTTGTTTCAAAAGACATGATTTTAATTGCTTTGTTTTAGTTGGATGTAATAAGGCCTTGTATATCCAATTTTGACGTTACTTTTGGGTTTTATTATTATTTCTGCTGCTTAATTTTTATTTTAACTTAAATAAATTTCTAAAGTTTAGCAGGTTTTCAAAATAACTACAACCTATGGGCTTTTATTTAAAACATGGGCTTTTATCGTTACTTAACAAGTTTCAAGGATTTTGGGCTTTTAGGCCTTAAATTTTAACTTAGTAAAATCGATTTGAAATTATGCTTTCAATGTGACATTCCCGTATTCGAGCCTAACTTCTAGGCTGAGTCTGAGGTGTTACATTTAATGGTATCAGAGCCTGGTTTCAAAGCTCAGGCTGTGAAATGGGCCTTAAATTTTGGGTTTTTAAAACAAGTAGATTAAAAAGATTTTGGCAGGATTCTGGAAGTGTGGTTCACTGAGCCCTCGATGTCGAGCCAAGTAAGTTTTCTGTACTACATTTGCTTAAATTACTGAATTGTGTAGATAATGCTACTTAAAAATAGGCTTTTAGAGACTAAAGCCCGTAGGAGACTTAAGCTTGTACTGGATTCTCGACCGCGAAATAACTTTTAAATTGTTATTTATATAAGACATGTGCTCTAAAACAGTGGAACTGTGAACTAAATTCATAAAAATTCCTAATTCAAATAATACGAGAATCAGCGATGAGAGCTAGAAGAAGTGCAAGGGGTCGCGACAAAGGCCGTGAAAGTGTTAGGGCTGATGTGCTGACTCAGCTAGTTAGGGAGGTACTTGAGGAGGTTAAAGAAATTGGTGAAACATTTCGGGTTAGGTGCGTGGACTGTAAGAAAAAAAGAGATCGCAGTTCTCTAGGACCGCAGTCTCATTCTGTGAAGCATGTTAAAGTACATCCAAACTTTCTGGCTTGCGAATATTGTAGAAGGCGTCATCCAAGTGAATGCTGGAAGAAGTCAGGAGCGTGTTTCAGATGCGGGTCTGAGGAGCATCAGGCTCGGGATTGTTCAATCACCATTAAGTCGGGTATGTTTTGTGTGGATGTGATATTTTTGGTATAGAAACTGTATGCATGTAATGTTTATCTACTCCAGTGGATAAGTGTAAAGGGTTCAAATAGAGTTAAAGTGTGTTAGTGTTATTAAAATCAGAGTGCGCAGCAGAAGCATAGTGGTGTGACTTGAGCGATGCGATTAATAGTTAGTTGGAAATTTCGAGGATGAAATTTCTTAAGGGGGTAGATTTGTAACGCCCTGAATTTGGGCCTAGAAGTATTGGGCCTATTGGGCTTTGGGCTTTGGGTATCAAAAAAATTTAAGTAAGCGAGAAAATGACATTTGGCCTGTAGGCTTTGATGGTTAATAAATTTGGAATGAAATGACATTTGGCCTGTGGGCTTTGATGGTTAATAAATTTGGAATGTCTAGGGGTGTTGGAGAAGTCCTGGGATCAAGTAAGGGTACAGGAAAAATTTTGGTTTTAGCCCCAAGGGAACTGTGACTTCAGTCAGTAGGCCTCTTAAGCAGATTAAGGGGAAAATGGGACACAAGTGGGTCTGTGGCCCAGTGGCAAGGTGGCGTCACTTGGGGAGCTATAAGGTGGCGTGTTGTCAGCTGAGAAGGTCCAAGGTTCGAGCATTAAGAGTGGTAATTTTTGGAGTGTTTTATTTTGCATAGGTGGACGGCCAGAGTTGTAAGGGGTAAGGGGAACTGATATTGGAGGGAAATTCAGATAAGGCTAAGGTGTTATCAGGGAGAGAAGTTGGGAGATGAGAAGTGGGAAGAGTTGGTGTCGAATGGGACTGTGAGGGGAAGATAGGATTCAGCTTTGGCTATATAAAGGGGGTGCCGAATTCATTGAAAGGTTCCTTGGGTTCTATTATTTCTTCCTTTTCTTCCCCTCATTCTTTTCACCTATAGCCGAATTCCTTTTTTGCCGAATTCTCTCTTAGCCAAACTCTTTTATTACCGAATTTCCAACATCTTCTCTTACCGAAATTCCTATTTGTGCCAAACCCTTGTTGTTTTCCTCCATCACAAACCGATTGTGATCTACTATCAGTCAAGGTTAAAAGCCGAATTTAGGCTGCAGGATCAAAAGTGGATTGTATTCAGTTAACCTCTCTTGTACATTTTGCTAAAAGTCGAAAGGCTATCTAGCTGTCCTGTCGTTAACTCTGTGATAACAAGCATAAGGTTCAAATATCACAAGCGTGGTAGGATCGTTAGCAAGGGTAAGTGTACTCAACTCAATTATAGTGGAAGTGAATGGCTGAATGTGTGGATGACTTGTGTGGATTACGAGTCACCCAAATTTTGATGGTGTATGTGTGAGTGCAGATCTAGGTGATACTCCTGATTAGTAGCTAAGGAAAGGCTATTAGAACTCGGTGGCACACGGTAAAGTTACAGTAAGGTTTCGACTTTTGAGTAAATATCTTGATTAGGTATGTGTGAATTGATTGAAGGTTGGTTGGTTGTAGGATCAAGGCTAAGGAAAGAATAGCACGTCCCATTAACTAAGTGTGTACAAACACTACACACACGACATCGGCAATGCCAAAAAGTCGAAAGGCCATAAGTGGCTAAATGGGCCCGGTGAGCCCTGAGGCTAAGTTTGATGAAATTGATTGATTTGGGTCTATGTATTGAGTTAGACATACATGTTACATGATCCAGAATTGTTTTGGGCCTAATGGGCCATATGAATGAGATCAGGGCCTAATAGGCCATAAGAATGTGATTTGGGCATAAAGGGGCTTTATGAACGTGAAATGGGCTTGATGGGCTTTATGGGAACATAGACAAGTATGCTAGGGTTTAATGGACTTTAGGCTTAGTTTTAAACAACTCTTAAACCGCATAAGACTTTCTAATAATTAAACATGTTCGTGAACAAGTCACTGTTAAAGTGTGGCAATGGACATATGCATGTCTACGATTGGATCTAGGAAGACCTTGGTACTTAAGCGGTCCTAGTGGCCCACCTCCTCTTCACTGGAATCTTACCTGGTGCATAGTGTCTATTCACTTTAGCCGCAAGGACTTGTTAATGGGCCAAAGTTCATAACTAAAACCTAAGAGGGAACAAATACCCCTAGATTTGTAAAATTACTAGAATACCCCTAATTTGAAAATACTCAAAATACCCTTAGTTTGAAAATTACAAAAATACCCTTAAATTTGCAAAATCACTAAAATAGCCCAAATTGTGAAATTACCAAAATACCCTTGATTTGCAGAATTACCAAAACAACTCTGATTTACTTAATTTCCAAAATACCTCTATTTTTCAACATGACCTAAAGACTCCTGTAGGGTAGAATTACGATAATACCCTTGTAGGGTAGAATTACGAAAATACCCTTGGGTTGTGAAATGATAAAAATACCCCTATGTGATGAGTATGAGCTTTGTGGATGTTGCTCATGTGCATGTGGCATTCATATGATATTCTGTTTAGGTTGCATATGGGTGGGAATTATGGTACGGAGGAAGAATTTGAGGATCGCATAGTCGCTTGCTGACCGTGGATCCATCGGTGGCTTTAAGCCGATTATATGATTAGCAGCTTTGTTGCAACGTTGAGTAGTGCAGCTGTGAGTGCTACCTTTGGTGTGTAGAGGATGGGTGGGTCGATTTAGAAATCCCCACATGTATGTATTGGTTGGAAGGAAAAATAGTGTGCGTAGCGGATAGATTTTTGGGGAGGGTTTTACATTACCTTGTTTCGCATATGATATGATATGATATGATATGATATGATATGATATGAGATCATTGTGGGCTAAGGCCAAGACCACCGATTTTGATAGGGCTTAGGCCCAATGTGAATATTTGTATATTGATTTGATTGCCAAGGGTTGTACACACTGAGTTTCAAAACTCACACCCTTTATTTAATGTTACAAGTGATCCTCAGTAGACGGCTCAACGTGGGAGAGGACTCGGAGATGGCCACACTATGAGATGTTAAAATTTTTATTTATTTATTTCAAAAGACATGATTTTAATTGCTTTGTTTTAGTTGGATGTAATAAGGCCTTGTATATCCAATTTGACGTTACTTATGAATTTTATTATTATTTCCGCTGCTTAATTTTTATTTTAACTTAAATATATTTCTAAAGTTTAGCAAGGTTTTCAAAATAACTACAACCTATGGGCTTTTATTTAAAACATGGGCTTTTATTGTTACTTAACAAGTTTCAAGGATTTTGGGCTTTTAGGCCTTAAATTTTAACTTAGTAAAATCGATTTGAAATTGTGCTTTCAATGTGACATTCCCAAATTCGGGCCTAACTTCTAGGCCGGGTCTAGGGTGTTACACGACACATGATCTTGAATTGGCAGCCATTTTGTTCGCGTTAAAAATATGGTGACATTATTTGTTTGGTGAAAAATGTCATATATTTACTGATCATAAAAGTTTGAAATATTTGATGTTACAAAAAGATTTGAATTTGAGACAACGCAGGTGGCTTGAATTACTGAAAGATTATGATATTATTATTAACTATCATCCAGGAAAAGCCTATGTAGTGGCAGATGCTTTGAGCAGAAAATCCATATATACTTTACAAGTAATGAATACCCAATTGTCATCATCTGACGATGGTTCAATCATAGCTGAGTTAAAAGCTAGACAAACGTTTTTGCAGTAGATCTCTGAAGCTCAGAAAAATGATAGTAAGTTGCAAGCAAAATAGATACAAAGTGAATCGACTCCTGATTCAAAATTTCAGATTGGGACTGATGATTGTTTGTTATTCGGAGGCAGAGTATGTGTACAGAAAATTTCAAAGCTAGTACAGAAGGTTTTAAAAGAAGCTTATGATGGTAACATGTCTATTCATACTGGTATTAATAAAATGTATGATGATCTGAAAAAGATGTACTGGTGGTCGGGAATGAAACGAGATATTTTTGAATTTGTGTCTAAATGTTTGATATGTCAACAAGTAAAAGCTAAACATCAGTTGCCTTCTAGACTATTACAGCCAGTTACGATACCAAAATGGAAATGGGAAAGAATTACCATGGATTTTGTATTGGGACTACCCCTGTCTCCAAAGAAGAAAGATTCCATTTAGATGATTGTTGATCGGTTGACAAAGTCTGCACACTTTATTTTGGTACGTATGGATTATTCTTTGGACAGATTGGCTAAAATATATGTCTCTGAGATTGTCAGATTGCATGGAGTGCCTGTCTCCATTATTTCAGATAGAGACCCTCGGTTTACATCTCGATTCTAGAGCAAATCACAATAAGCTCTAGGTACTCAGTTACACTTTAGCACTGCTTTTCATCCCCAGACTAATGGGCAATCTAAACGAGTACTACAGATTTTAGAAGATATGGTTTGGTGTTGTATACTTGAGTTTGAAGGTAATTGGGAAAAGTATTTGCCTTTAGTTGAATTTGCTTACAATAACAGTTATCAGTCTAGCATCAAAATGGCACCATATGAAGCCTTATATGGTCGTAAATGCAAAACCCCATTGTATTGGATAGAACTCAGTGAGAAAAAGTTACACGGAGTTGACTTAGTCCGTAAACAAAGGAAAAAGTGAAAGTAATTCGAGATAGTTTGAAAGTAGCCTCTGATCGTCAAAAGTCCTATGCTGATCTTAAACGAAAAAAATAAAATTTCAAGTAGGTGAAAAAGTATTCTTGAAAGTATCGCCTTGGAAGAAATTTCTCCGTTTTGGTCGTAAAGGAAAACTGAGTCCACGATTTTTTGGACCATATGAAATTACGGAAAGAATTGGACTGGTTGCATTTCGGTTAGCTTTACCACAAGAACTTGAGCGAATTTATAATGTTTTTCATGTGTCTATGCTATGATGGTATCAATCCGATCCTTCACATGTTATTTCTCCTACAGAGGTAAAGATTCAGCCTGATATGACATATAGTAAAGAACCAATCAAAATTTTAGCTCGAGAAGCAAAAGAGTTAAGAAATAAAAAGGTAGCATTAGTAAAAGTTCTTTGGCAACGACACGGTATAGAAGAGGCTACATGGGAACCAGAGGATGCTATGAAGAAGCAATACCTGAATCTTTTTACTCCTAAGATTTTCGAGGACAAAAATCTTTAGGAGGGGGAGAGTTGTAACAACCCATTTCTCAGTGAAATCGGAACAGTGGTTTCGGGACCACAAATTCGACCCGAAAATAAAATTTATTTATTTTTATTGCATGGTCCATATTATGATAGAGATGTCATGTGAAAATTTTGATAAGAAATTTTTTATTGATTATGTGCTTAATTACGAGAAGGACTAAATCGCATAAAATACAAAAGTTGACTCCTAGTAGCTATAAGGATTAAATAGCTATGGAATTCAAAGCTAGAGGTCCTTATATAGTAATTAGACCATTAAAGAAAAGTATGGAGATATTTTTGGTGAATACTCCATGGAAATATGAGAAAAGGGTAAGGACTAAATTGGAAAATAAAATAATTAAAAAATGATAAATAATTAAAAAGAAGTTATCATCTTATTTTATGTCATCTTCAACCTAAAATACATGTAAACCATAGGAGAGAGAGAGAAGAAACTTTCATGGCTTAATTGGGTAAGTTTTCTTGTCCCGTTTTTAGTAATTTTGATATTTTTGAAACCGAAATAGCTTAATCTATCTATTTGAGGGATCAATTCGAAGAGTTATCAAAGTATGGAAATTAGGCCATGGATGTATATGCTAAAAATTAGAAATTTATGGTAGAAAATGAAAGGTTATTAAAAGATAAACAACTTTTACAAAGTAATTTTTGATGAGAACATGATTTAGGGAGTAAAATGAGTTGTGAAAATTAATTTAAAATTCTAAAATTTGTAGAAAATATGTGTTGTAAATTCTATATTGAAATTTTGGTTAAGCTTGGAATAGAGAGTAAATTGCTTAAATTTCATTTTTCGAGCTTAGGGACAAAATTGGAATTTATGAAAAAGTTAGGGAAAAAATAGTAATTTTTCCTAGGATGTAAATTGAGTCCAAATGAATATGAAATGTGTGAAATTGATGATTGAAATTATTTATATAGATTTGGACAACATATTTGAGGTTAGATCGAGGAAAAGAAAAGGTTTTAGATTAGTAGATTATATACGCGAACAAGTGTCGAGGTAAGTTCGTGTAACTTAATCGAGCATGTAATTATGTTAAATTAAATGTTGTGTTGTATGAAGTGTGATTATCATTTATGTGAATTTCTTGGATGTTACAATATGAGAAATGAATGCATGCTTGAAATTGTTGAAAAGGGTTAAGTTCTATTGAATATTGAATTCCGATGAATATATGTGCTTTCCCCGAAATGAATGAGGTCTTGCATTTGTTGCTAACGGGTTTAGCTCAGATGAGTAATCCTATTGACCTCATTATAGAAAGGATTTAGCCCGGATGGTTAATCTTGATATAATCTTCCTCGAGCATATGTTACAATTAGGATTTAGCTTGGACTGGTAATCCTAATTGAGCTCTTCTGAGCATACGTTACATAAAGGATTTAGATTTGACTGGTAATCCTGTTATACGATATGTGGCTCGAGAGTATGTTCTTTGATTAAGTGCCCTAATGGGTACTCTTGGATAAGAATTGATCAGTTATTGAATCGTACACCTTGAGTGTACTACTTGAGCATCCATCAGAATTTTAGTGGTTAAACGGACACAAAAGTCTTAGCATGATAAGAGAATTATAAGATGAAATGAAAAATGGCTTGAGAGAATCTTGCATGATGAGCTCATCCATGCTATTTGATGTATATGAGAAATTTGGACTAACATGTTTGATTGAATGTTTATGTTTAGGCAATTTTGCTAAATGGATGGAAAGAAAACATGATATTGTATACTTAGGTTTAATAAATGGGATTGGTAAGTTTAGTTTCTGTTATACGAACTTACTAAGCATGTAATGCTTACTCCATTTTATTTTCCCCTTTTTTATAATGCTCGAAAGCTCGCGAAGGTTGGAGATCATTAGAGCCTCGTCACACTATCTACTAGCTTAATTTGGGTATATATAGTAAAATTATTTTGGTATAATGGCATGTATAGGATAACTTGGCCGTTGTTGGCTTGAAAATGATATTGTAATGAAGTGCCATGTGAATTATGGAAATTTCTTAATTAGAATGCTTGAATTGGTTGGTTTATGGATGTGAGTTTTAGTGCAGGACATTGGTGTGACTTTGGGTGAGAAATGAACTAGAAATGTCTTTATTTTGTCCACACGGGAAGACACACGGGCATTTGTCTAGACCGTGTGTGACACACGACCGGGTACATAAGCATGTGTCTTGGCCATGTGAAACTTGCACCTAATTTCAAAATAATTTAATTAACTATACGGCCTAGCACACGGGCGTATGGCATGGCCGTGTGCAAAAGTTTGAGAGTTACACGAAATCGAACACGGCCTATAGCACGTGCGTGTCCTAGGGTCACACGGGCGCGTCCCATGGACCACGCAAGCGTGTGAGCCCTGTAACTTAGAAAATTTTTGAAATTTCACGAAAAATTCTTGGAGTTTTCGATTAAGTCCCGACTTGATTCTAATGCTCGTATTGGGCCTCAAGGGTCCATTTAAGGAACATTATGAATAATCTCGAAAAATGAATAGTGATTGACATGAATTAACTGTAAAGGTTCTATAATCTTTAGTAATGCTCTAAAACCCTGTTCAGACGACGGCTATAGGTTAGGGGTGTTACAGAATTTGTATTTTTATGAGCTAAGGACTAAATTTTAAAAATGTTGAAATATTAGGGGAAAAAGTGTAATTTTCCATAATGTGATTTATGGGAAAAGTATAATATATTGATAATTGAAAAAGTTAAATTTGATATTATATAAATCAAGAAAAGTGAAGTTCAGATCTAAATCGGGGGAAAAATAAGGTATTAGACTAGTCGATTCATTTTGTTGTTTTTACAATCGAGGTAAGTTCGTATGTTAATAAGCATTATTATAATTGTGTTTTAAATGCTTTATTATTGAATTTAATTGTGAATACGACCTTACGAATATGTTCGACTAAGATTTGGCAATGTGAAATCCCGGTTGAACCTTAGGAATAAATTAGGATACGAATGACATGTCATTAGAGGTTATGTGTTTTGGGTGCTTGTCCGTACGTCCTACCTGTGGCTGAGTTATCCAGAATGTGTTGCGAATTCTTATCAGCTTGCGTGAGCAGCACCATGTAGCTACGTCATGACCGTCAACTTGCGTGAGCAGACCCATTGATCGCTAGAGAGTGAGCATTATATGAGATAGAGATAGCTTCGACTATGTATTGGCACTTAGGGTGCTAGATTCCTGAGTATTCAATATTATTCCAAATGGTTCAACGAGTATATCGAAGATATGAAATGGTGTGAGATAAATATATATCAATACAGGTATGTACGAAAATCATATGAGCATTAAATCTATGAAATTGTAAGTTCATGATCATTATGTGGATGAATACATGTTAACTTTGTGATTAAATGGTTTTGTAGTACTTTATGTTTATATCACTTGAATGATGAATGAATGGTAAGTTTTACTTATTAACTATATGAGCTTACTAAGCTTTATAGCTTACTCTATTTACTTTTCTGTGTTTTATTGTGAATATCAAAGCTTGCTCGGATTTGGGAGTCGTCAGAGATCTCATCACACTATCAAGCTATCACTTTGGTAGATTTGAACTTATGTATTTGGTTATATGGCATGTATAGGAGTTATGGTCATTTTGGTATATATGTTGATAATGGATTTAGCCATTTGGTTTGGCTTGTAAATGATAAGTGCTTCGTTATGTGTATAGCCATGTAATTTGCTTATTTTGGTATGCTTGGTGATGTATATATATGTGCAAATGGCCTTTTGATATGTTGTGTATAATTGCTATATAGATGCCTGATGTGAATTGGTGTTTGGAGTTCCAAATGGTTGAAATTTGAGATTGGTATGCTTGTGGTTTTAGGTAAAGTGATGCATAATTGAAAGTGACCATATAGGTGATTTGTGATTATGAAATTGGTATGAAATTGTATGGCTAATTGTGATACATATGTGTCTTGTGGTTGATCGTATGGGAATAGCATGAATTAGACTTGATTGAGATTGGTTGGAAAGCCTATTTATGCCATGCTATTAGCCATTTGGTTTGTGTAGGTGAATGAGAGTTTGGGTGAGAAATATGGCTTGGTAAATAGCCTATTTTTGTCCACACGGGAAGAGACACGGGCATGTGTCTCAGCTGTGTGTGACACATGGTCAAGTGGCACGGCCGTGTGTCCCCTGGTGTTTAATTTGAAATCAAGTCAGTATGCTCCACACGGCCCAGCACACGGGCGTGTGACTTGGCAGTGTGGCATAAGTCAGTATACCCTACAGTTTTGGCACGGCCTGGCACATGGGCTTGTGTGGCCATTTCGAAGGGCACAAGGGCTAGTCACATAGGCGTGTGACCCAAGTCAGAGAGTTACACGGGGTCGGACACGGGCTGGGATACGACCATGTAATCCCATTTCGAATGTCCACACGGCCTGTGACATGGGTGTGTCTTTGGCCATGTGAGACGCATGGCCGAGCCACACGGGCGTGTGTCCCCTATATTTTTGAAAATTTTTCTAAGTTTTCGAAAAATTTCCTGAGTTATCGGTTTAGTCCCAAACCACTTCTAAGGCATGATTTGAGCCTCGTAGGCTCGTATTAAGGACAACGTGATTGATTATGAATGATTATTATTTGGATATGAAAAATGTATGAGAAATGTATGTTTATTTGTGTAATAAGTATGGTAATGCTCCGTAACCCTATTCCGGCGATGAATACGGGTTAGGGGTGTTACAATAAATATATTATATTGTTAAATTTGTGTATAAGATTATCTATAGATAACTAATTTTTTTTGGTTTTATTATAGCTATATAATATTTTATAATTTTGTAAACAATATATTAATAATGTAATAAGATATTTTCTTAATTAAACAATTCAGAAAAATGTATTAAGTTAAATAATTATATTAAATTTGTGTTCAAGGGATAAAAATATATGTAAGGCTAAACTATTGTTGGAAATATACCACTACAATACAAAACCGTTAGCGCTGACAGGAAACCAAACTGAGAATAAATAAAATAGGAATCATTGTGCCGTTGAGGAACCATTGCCTTAGAAGCAAATTCACCCTAATCGATGTAATCGTGTAGTGGATGTTGTCCCCTAAGGTTAACATAATACTTCAATATTAGTACACCCGAATAAAGAAGGTGGAACACAATTAGCATTGCTCATCTCAAAAGAATGGAAATCAAAAAACAAAAGCAATTGATTGAAAATTTGATCAGAAAATAAACTGGAAGGAAACAGTGAAACCACACTAGGTTTAATTCCTAGGAAAGATTGAAGGAGTCACAAATGGTTCTGCTTAAAACCCAATCTCCTAGACAGAATTTCCCTCTCATGTAATTTCGTAGAACACCAAAATTTAGAGAACAAAGAGAAGCTATTTTTTTCTCTTGTTGCGTTCAATGAAAAATGAGGAGAATGACCTCCTATTTATACAATTTTTTGAAGGGGAAATGGTAAAATAACATTTTCAATTTCCATAAATAGCATAGGATTTTCCTGAACTGAAAACATTCTAAAAATATTTTTTGCAACTGAAAATATTCTTTTGCATTACCGACATTCCCCTACTAATGCAAAATATTGAAAATTTTTGTAAACATGAGAAAAGGTAAAACGTGAGAAGAGTAATAGCGAAATTAGCGGCTTAAGCACAAGTAGATTGTGGATTTGAACTAGTATGTACTGAAATGAGTGATTCTTCTCTTTAACAAGTGAACAAATCTTGAACTTGTTAAGATAGGGGTTAACTCATGACACACAACTAATTTCAAAACCAATTGATGTTTCACGATAGATCAATAAGTTTTAGTCAATACACTTCGGGTTGCTGGTAAGTGCTCTAGAAAGATGGCCCAATATCTTTTATAGAAGATGGCTAATTCTTCACACTTAAATAGGTGATTTCATCAAGTCTATCTCTAAATAGACCACCCGAATAAGGATTATGAAATCACTAAAAGCATTTTATTAATCTCATCCTATTAAATTTAAGTTCGGTGAATTCATCAAGTTCGTTTCAATAGGAACCCCTAAACTCTGGGATATGAACTCATTAAGAGTAATAAACTCAACCTCACATGTTGATGAATTTATCAAGTCTGTCTCAATAGGACCACCTAAATCCTGGGATATGAATTCATTAAGAGTGAGAACTCAACCTTATGCATGTACATTGTTCATCATATGGACAGGTAGAATGTACACTATAAGTCTTTCCAAGGTTTTGTTTGACCATATTGAAATTAGAAAACTAAGTTGGGTATCCACCATGAATTCCTCAACCATTGGGCTTAAGACCTATTGCCCTCGATGAATCAAGAACCATTTTCCTAATTAACCTTTGATTAGTGGATCAAATAGGATCCTTTCAAACCTTACGTACTTCAAAGTAAATACTCCATTCTTTGATGAAGAAATCTCCGCGAGTAGATTCTTAAGACCCTCAACCTCTTATTCGATTCAGTCAAGAGTTATAAACTCAGATTCCATCATGGAGCGAGCAATACACGTCTGTTTAATAGACTTCCAAGAAATAGCTACTCCACCTAATGTGAAAACATACCCACTTATAAAGCTAACTTTATCAGTTACCTAGTTTGCATCACAACATCCCGTTTAGGCTGTAGAGTATCTAAAAAATTCCAACTTCCAAGTTATTGTGTTTTAATTTCAATCATGACCATTTGGGGAAAGCTCAACCTTGATAACTAAATTACTGACCATGACACATCATCACTTACTATGTCAATGTTCTCAATGTTTTCCTTGACATGAAGCCACACTTTTCGTAACCTTGTTGAACTGAGTTGGCATTTTAGTTTCAAGTCCATCCTAGGTCTTCAAGGCCTAAGGTTATGATCCATTCAACGTGCATCAGACATAAACTAAAAATTGATCTCATCTCAATTATTGATGTAGTTTTGTCTATGCCAATTCCTCCACTGAACATTCGAACTCAATGCCACAATACATAATCATTAGGTTACAACCTTGAGAAACCCTTAATGGTATGACCTTTTTCAATGAATATTTCCATGTCTTTGATACTCAAAAGGCACCCATCTGGACGTGGCACCAACGACACTCTTGCGACATCCCATTGGATACGCCCCTTTGGATGTGGTTTATGCCAAACATACTTTACGGCAGTAAAAGTTCTCAACATGGGAAAGTCAGATACATTAACCATCTCCAACTTAGGCCCTCTCGACCCCTCCATAGTCACCCCATTGGGCATTTTGGCCAACCACAACACATGCGGCACCGCCAAACTAGGTCAATCTCAATCTTAATTTCAGACTTTAATGCTCATTCACACAAACTCATAGGTTGCCTGAACAAGACATCCCCTACTAGTTCTCTTGTTCAAGCTCTCAGACTCGATAATCCTTCAATCTACTTTGGTTAAAAACTTAGTGACGCTTGGACTTGCTACACAAATCTCATATATTAGTAGGTTATTATGGATAAGGGCATCGTAAGCCCTATCTACACATAAGGATCCAGCGATCCGCTCATGGTTCTCTAACCAACTCAAACTCAAGGGACCTACAACTAAATCAAATAGGAGGATAATGCGTATCATCGCACTTAAACCATGTCCTCCTACATTGACAACTATCACATACCAATCGAGCTAAGACTCAATCAAATCAATCTCGTTAGGCCTTCCAAGCCCATTTTGATTGCAATGGTCCATTGGCCAATGTAGATGGAGCTTGCAACCGCTCCAACATTACTTAGGCAGAATCTTACACTATTCAGGTGCCCTCAAATCGATTGCCTTCATAAGACACTACACTTGCTCCAACGATCCTTAAGTGTACTCTAGTTCATTGACTGTACGAGCCATCGTTGGTTCCAGTAGCGGGAAATGGAAACGATTCACATGTTTAAACAATAGTATGATTTGCTTCTAAATTGTTGGAAATTTACTACTGTAAAACAAAACCGTTATCACTGACAGGAAACCAAACTGAGTGTAAATAAAATAGAAATCACTGTTTCGTGGAATAACAACTACCTTAGAATCAAATTTTCCCTAGTTGGTGTAATCGTGTAGTGGATGTTGCCATCCAATATAATAGTTCGATTTAGGGTCTAGTCAAAATAGTGGTTTCAAGACCACGAATTCGAAGTAAAAATATGTGTTTTATGGTTTTTATAAGATCTATGACATGTTTGCATGATTATGTGAAAATTTCATGAAGAAATTTTATAATTTAGTGATCAATTTATTCATTAGAACTAAATTGCAAAGATTGAAAAATATGAGATTCTAGAAGATTCAAGTATGAAATAACATTAGAAAAATTATTAGAGGTCCTTATTTAGCAAATAGACCATTATATGTCAAGATGGACAAAAATAGACATGGGAAGGAAAAATCTCAAGAAAGGGGCCTTAAGGGCATTTTAGTCATTTGATTAATAAACTAATAAAAATGGAAAAAGAAGTAAAAAGTGGTGTCCATCTTCTCCATGCTTGGCTGAAATTCTCAAGGACACCATAGCTAGGGTTTCTTCAACTTTCAAGCTTGAATGTAAGTACCTCCTAGCCCCGTTTTTAATGTTTTTCGTATTTTTGAGATCTTCGTAGCTTGATTTAGCTATTTCTAGCTATATTTTGAGCTAGGATTCATGTTCAAAATTTTATCCATGTATGACCTACACATATTTTGATGATTAATGGAAGACTATGAAAGTTTGATGTGTGATGAACATCTTTTTCTAAGTGATTTTCATGGAAAACACATAAAAAGGACCTAATTGTAAAAGTGATAAAATGTGTAGTAAAAATTAGTTTTGAAGGAAAATATGAGCTACTATAAGCTCAATAAATGTTCGGCTAGGCTTGGGTAACCAAGGAAATAAGTATATTTCATCATACGAGCCTAGGGTCCATTTTGTAAATATGTGAAAGTATAGGGGAAAAATTATAATTTTTCCAAAGTATGATTCATGGGTTGATTTAGTCAATGTGATCATTAAAAGAGTGAAATTTTCATTATATATCAAGAAACACGAAGTCCAGACCGAAACCAAGGAATGAAAAAGCTGGTGGACTAAATCAAACAATTATACACATTTTGATAACGAGGTAAGTTTGTGTGTAATAAATTAACATTATGCCCTTATGTATTTAAATGCTTGAGATTACATCAAATGTACATTATGTCTATGAAAATTGATCAATGATGTTCGATGAGAATATGATGAAGATTTATGATGTGAAAGTCCCGGTTCACCTTAGGAATAGGAAGGATACCATCGTCAAGACATGAGATTATAAGGTCCTGTATAAGACCATGTTTGGGACATGGCCTCAGCACCGAATTAAGATCCCGTATAAGACCATATCTGGGATATGGCATTGGCATCGAACAAGAAAAATTGTGTAAGACCATGTTTGGGACATGGCAACGATATACGATCTCGTATAAGACCATATCTGGGATATGGCGTCGACATCGATATGAGATCCCATATAAGACCATATCTGGGATATGGCATCGACATTGACATGTGATCCCATGTAAGACCATATCTGGGATATGGCATTGACATCTTGCTAAGTGTATGACGAACTCCGGGTATCCTTCGATATTCCAAATGGATCAACAGATAAAGAGCTAAATTTTTATGTTAAAGATGGTAAAGAGCTAAGTTATGTTACAGATGAAAAAGTGCTAAAGTTATGTGATGAGTGATACAGGTATACATGAGTAACTCACGAGAAATAAGCCCGATGTATGATATGTGATTGGTAAGAGTAAGCATGAGTAAGCCATGTCAATGCGCTTGAGAACTTGCGTTAATACTTAAAGTAAAGTATGAATGTATCATGAGATTTTATGTTGCTATTTATTGCATGCAAACTTACTAAGCTTTATGCTTACTCCTTCTCTTTTCCCTTTTCTTATAGTATCGCCACTCTAGCTCGGGGATCGTAGGACATCGGAGCTTGGTTCACACTATCAAGCTATTCTTTTGGAATAGTAAAGTTTGTTTATTTTGGGTATGGCATGTATAGGAACTTGGTTATTTTGTTATATGTCATATTGGTTAGCCAAGATGTTGGCTATTAATGTTACTCAATTCATTTTGTAGATGGTCATTGGAATTGGCCAATACTAGTTAAGTTATATCTATTCAATGAAGATGAAATTCATGAAGTGCAAGCTTATGCAATTGGATGAGTAATGAGTAAAGTATATACATCATGAATGTAGTGTGGACTTAAGGTGTGGATGTCTTGATTTTGGGTATTAGAGATGCCTTATTGTCATGATGTGTGTTGCACTGAAGTGGAATAAGTGTTGTTGCTTTTCAGGGTGGCAATTGGCTTGGTAAATAGCCTTATAATTGTTGACACTGGTAGGCACACGGGCGTGTGTCTAGGCCGTTTGTGACACACGGTCAACCCTGTGGGCGTGTTGATAGGCCATGTGTCCCCTGCATCTAATTTGCAAAAAATTCAGTTCGTCACACGGGCCAGCACATAGGCGTGTGATTAGGCCTTGTGCCTCTCAGTGTCTGCTGATGTCATAAATAGAATGTTAAGGTTTTCACACACGGGTGAAGACACGGGCGTGTCATGGCCATGTGAGGGACACGGGCCATAGGCACGGGCATGTGCCAGGCTATGTGAAAACCTCTGTAGGTTTGAAATGAAAAATAAAATCCATACGGGCTAGGAACATGGGCATGTGTGACCACACGGTCTGCCCACATGGGTGTGTTCCTTTCCACACGGGTGTGTGGCCCTGTTTTGAGCAGAAATTCTCTAAGTGTTCGTAAGTTTTTGGTTTAGTCTCGAATTACTCCATTAGTATGTTTTGGGTCTCGTAGACCTATAATAGGGACTTTATGATTTCAAATGAAAAGTTTTAAGCTGGAATGAAAATGTATAGGTCGATATTGCATGATGAAGTATGTTAAGTTTGGTAATGCCTCGTACCCGGTTTCGGCGTCGGTTACGGGTAAAGGGAGTTACATCTAAGGTTAACACAATACTTCAATATATTTGTACACCTGAATAAAGAAGTGAAACACAATTGGCATTGCTCTTCTTGAAAGAATGGAAAACTGAAAAACAAAAGTAGTTGATTAGAAAATAAACTTGAAGAAACCGGTGAAACCACACTAGGTTCAGGTTCAATTTCCAGGAAAATTGGAGGGGTCACAAATGGTCTTGCTTAAAGCCCAACCTCCTAGTCAAAATTTTCCTCTCGTGTAATTTTGCGGAACACTAGAATTTAGAGAACAGAGAGAAGCTATTTTTCTCTTATTGTGTTCAGTGAAAAATGAAGAGAATGACCTCCTTTTTATACAGTTTTTGGAAAGGTAAAATGGTAAAATAATAGTTTCAGTTTCCAAAAATAGTGGAGGATTTTCCTAAATTGGAAACATTCTAAAAATATTTTCTACAACAATTAAAAGATTTTTTCGCAACTGAAAATATTCTGAAAATATTCTTTTGCATTACCAACAAGTATAAGAGTAATTATCATTTGAAAATTTAATAATCTAAACAAAATATGTGTTTTAGGATATATTACTAAATATTTTACATAGATTCATCCAAACATAAGAAAATAATAGCTTTTCCAGAAAAGTAAGTCATTTTCCTAAAATCATTTTTTGGAAGCCATTTTCAGTGAAGATATTTTGCATGTCCTTAAGGATTGCCCAGGTGTTAAAGGTGTTTGGAAGTATTTCGTACCAGAAAATAGCCGACCGCAGTTCTTCTCCTAGGGTCTACTTGATTGGTTAGGATGAATTTGAGGAATTCTAGAGGGACGTTGAGAACTGGGGTTCCTTGGCCTACTCTTTTTGGTTTACTAGCATGGCGCATATGGAAGAATAGAATTCTCTTTGTTTTCTGAGGCTTATCTTGAGATTTTATGGAAACCATTAAGATATCAGTGAGTTGGGCAAAATAGTACAAAAAAATACATAGTAGGAAGTCGTTTAGAGAAAGCAATTCAGATTATGAAGTGTTCTTAGGAAGTTATTGGAATGGTAGGTTAGCTGATTTTTACCTTAGGTAATTTGCTTAGTTAGTTTTTTTTTCCAAAAAAAAATTATGGGCTCCACGATTAAAATCGATGACTCTACATTTAATGTTCCAATCTAATTTACTAATAAAATTTAACTCTTACTTTTTATATATGAATAAGAATAAAACCACTCCATCTTAATAAATCATATATACAATATGCATCATGCATATATTTTAGAAATAATAATAATTTTCTTTCAAAAAAAGAAGAAATAATGATATTTTTATTCCTGAAATTAAAATTTGGGAACATCTTTTCACCATTTTGATACGATCGAATATTCTAGTAGAAAAAGTGCAGAGAAAGAGAGAAAGAAAAATGTCTAGAGAAGAAGGACGAAGAAGAATAATGAACAGTGTTTTTTCATAATCAGATACTCCTCATGCTGATGGGTGTAAATAAAAGCAGAAAACGATTTAGAAAATGATAGGCTATTGTTGTCAGTAACAACTGCCCAATACGCACTGTTTTAACTAACACCATGACTACCAAAACACATTGTTTTGTTCTAATGACAATTAAACCAAAGATAAATAGAAATTTAATGAAAATTGAAAATTATAACCGTTATCTATCTTCATTCCATATAAAGTACTCCTCCCCATGAATACAATCCTTGTCCTCAAGGATCAAACTCTGGATATTGTTGTCGTAGCTCAGCCAATTTCTCCCAAGTAGAGTCTACAGGGAAAGTATTTGCCCGTTACACCAAAACTTCAGTTGCTGTATGATTCCCATGTTTCACCATTCTTCTCTTAAGGATTCGTATTGGTGTCTTACTTAGAACATAATGAACATCTATAGAAGGGAGCGTTGAAGTACTCGTAGCTAAACCAATGTGCTTCTTGAGTTGTGAAACGTGAAAGGTGGGGTGAATGTGAACACCAGTTGGTAGAGTCAACTTGTACGCGACCTTACCCCTTCGAGCCTCCACTAGATAGGGACCAAAAAATCCTGGGGCCAATTTCTAATTAGTTTTCTTTCTGAGAGAATGTTATCGATATGGCTGGAGTTTAAGATAAACCATGTCACTAATTTGGAAATATCTGTCTGATCTGTGTTTGTCATCTATCTATTTAATACATTCCTAAGATCGTTTCAAATGAAAGTGCAACATATTTCTATCTACCTCCCTGGTCTGCAGTTCTCTATCGACACTCTCCACTTGAGAAGATCCAGCGAGATAAAGCTATGGTGCGGATGTGCCTGACCATACAAAACTTCATAAGTACATATCTATAGGGCAGTATGAATGGTGGTATTGTACCACCACTCCGCCAAAGGTAGCCATCGAACCCACTCACGGGGTTGTTCCCCTGACATGCACTGTAAATAGCATTCCAAATAATGGTTTAAGACCTCAATTTGCCCATCGGTTTGTGGGTGATAGGTCGTAGAGAGGTGAAGCTTGGTACCCAATTGTTTGCCAAAATGCACTGATGAAGATCTTGTCCCTATCTGACACTATACTCTCAGGAACCCCATGGAGCTTATACACATTATCCAAATACTGCTGAGCCACTGTAAGGGCAGTAAAGGGATGGGATAAGGTCAAAAAATGACCGTACTTAGTAAGTCTATCAACGACCAAAAAAATTGTGTCTTTTCCCTTGGATAAAGGCAATCCCTCAATAAAATCCATACTGACAACTGCCCATGCTCGAGTAGGGATGGGTAAAGGTTGCAACAGCCTTGGATTTGCAGTGGTATCATGTTTACATCTTTGGCAAGTCTCACATTCGGTGGCCCATTTTTTAACATCAGTCGATAGTCCCTTTCAATATAACAAACTAGAGAGTCTGTGTCGAGTGGCATGTATCCTTGAATGGCCACCCAAGGCACCCTCAAGAAATAATTCAAAAAGTTTCTTCCTTAGCTCAATACTTTGTCCCACCAATACCTTTCCCTTTCGACGTAAGACTTTTCCATCCTACGAAAACTTTGGATGAAGCTGAGGTTGTTGCTGTAGGTTCAAACATATCTTCTGTAGAGTTGGTTCAGTGAAACAAGAATCTAAAATTAGCCCCCAAACCTCAGACCATGAAATACTTCCCACACACTGCAGTAGATGTTCTTGTTGTGAGTGATCTCTTCTTAACAATGCATTGACGACTGTATTAAAGTGCCCCTTCCTATAGGTGATGGAGTAATCATACCCCAACATCTTTGCCACCCAATTCTGTTGGTAGGGGGTGATAGCTTGTTTATCAGCTAAAAAACGAAGGCTTTAGTGGTCTATCTTGATATGGAAAGGGCAACAAATAAGATAAGAATGCCATTTTTTTATTGCCAATAAAACCACGAGTATTTCCTTATCATAGATCGACAAGGTTTGATGGCGAATTCCTAGACCTTCACTAAAAAAGGCAATAGGTCTCCCTTTTTGTTGTAGGACAGCCCTCGGTCCTTGGCCATATGCATCAGTCTCAAGAGTAAATTCCTTCTGAAAATCTAGAAGTATAAGGACAAGAGCTTGGCAAACGGCTTGTTTGAGTTGGTCAAATGCAACCTGAACATCGTGAGACCAGTTCTAAGGAACCTCTCTCTTTAGAAGAGTAGTGAGAGGCTTAGATATCACACCATACTGTCGAATGAACCTTCGATAATAACCCGAGAGTCCTAAAAATCCTCTTAAGTCTTTAATCGAGAGAAGAGTAGGCCAACTATGCACCCCATAAAGGTAGGATCCATATAAACCAAACTAGTTGAGATGATATGTCCTAGATATTCGGCTTGGATGGTGCCAAAGCTGTATTTTCCTTTTTTGGCAAAATGTTGATGTTGCCTTAAGAGTTCCAAAACTTCTTTCAGATGAACTATGCATTGAGACCAAGTAGTGGAGTATACGAGTATATTGTCAAAGAAGATAAGCACAGACTTCCTCAAAAGATGTTTGAAGACTCAGTTCATTAAAGATTGAAATCTAAAGGAGTGTTTGTCAACCCAAAAGGCATGGCAAGGAACTCATAGTGGCCCTCATGAGTCCTAAAAGTTATTTTGTGGACATCACCTTCCACATTCTAATTTGATGATACTCTAAATGTAAATCCAATTTTGAGATGTAAGTAGCTTGCCCTAACTTGTTCAAAAGCTCATCAATAATAAAAATTGGAAAATTATATTTGATGGTTAGTTGGTTGAGTTGCCGATAGTCCACACACAGTCGCCAACTACTGTCTTTCTTCAATGGGAGACAAGAAAGGGCTGTTACTATTGTAAATGATCCCGGTTTACAACATTTTGGTGATTTACTTTTCAACCTCAGGTTTTTGGACAGCAGGAGACCGATAAGGCTTAACTTTAACCACTTGATCCTCATCCTGCAGAGGAATGCGGTGATCCTGCATTTTGGAAGGGGATTGTAACAGCCCGTTTTTGGTCAAATCAAAATAGTGGTTTCAAGACCATAAATCCAAAGTTGAAATAATTATTTTATTATAAATTTAATGTTTTCAGCATCACAATATGTTTGTGTGAAAATTTCGTTAAGAAATTTTATCGTTTGAATGCTCAATTCAATAAAAAGGACTAAATCACGTAAAGTGTAAAAGTGATTTTCTATTAGCTAAAGGTGTATAATAGCTATGGAATACTAAAGTAAAGGTCCTTATGTTGTAATTAGACCAATTTCTTATTTGGTGTACATTTATGGACACTTTTATTAAGTGTTTTAATGTTAATAGTTAAGGTTAATTTAGTAACTTAATGAATTAAATTAAGTAAAATAACAAAAACAAAGCCATCATCTTCCTTAGTACATTTCCTCTACCAAAAATTCAACCTAAATTAGCCATGGGAGAAGCTTGATATTCGGCCAAGCAAACTTTCATGCATGTAAGTTCAATTTTGTCCCGTTTTAATTGATTTCTATGTTTTTGAGATCGTTGCAACTAGGTCTAGCTAGCCCAGGGACTATTTTGCAAAAATGTTAAATATTTTAGATGTTTCCATTGATGAATACATGAGTATTTTGATGTTTTATGATAGATTATGAATGTTTGTTGTGAATTATACAAGTTTTGTTAAGTGATTTTTAGTGAAATTCGTCTAGCATGAGTTGTGGTTAAATTTCTCGAATTTATGTTTTTATGAAATAAGGACTAAATTGTAAAAGTTGTGAAACATTAGGGGCAAATGTGTAAAAGTGCTTTAATGAGAATTTTGGACTAAATTGAATAAAGAGGTAATTAAATAGGTTAATTTTTATTACATATAGATCAAGAAAAGCGAAATTCGGATCAAAATCGGGGGAAAAATAACGTACTCGACTAATTGACCTATTTCGTCATTTTCGCGTCTGAGGTAAGTTCGTATGTAATAAATTACGTTATAAATGTGTTTTAAATGCATTGACATGGCATAAATTGTGAATACGAGACTACGGATATATTCAACAATGATTCGACGATGATTTAGCATCGAAAATCCTGGTTGAACCTTAGGAACAGATTAGGATACGAATGACATGTGATTAGGGCTTATTGTTATTATATGATCCGGGTGCTGGTCCTGTACATCCTACCGATGCTTGAGTATATCGGCATGTGTTGCGGTTACTTGACAGCTTGTGTGAGCAGCACCGTGTAGCTACGTCTTGACCTACAGCTTGTGTGAGCAGGCCTGTTGATAGTTCGAGAGTGAGCATATATGTGATATGAGATTGAGATAGCATTGGCTATGTATGTGGCACTTCAGTGTGACTTTCCCGAGTATCCAATAGTATTCTGAATGGTTCAACGGGTAAATGAAAGACGTGATTGAGTATGAGATTGATACGAAATGGTATAGGTATGTACATGAACCATATAAGCCTTAAATTGAAGAAATTGTGAAGTTTGCATATGATTATATGATTAAAGATGTGTAAGGTTTGTTAGTTAATATGTGCTACACATTGATATATTCAGATTGTTGAATTGTGTATTTATGATTAGTTTGAGTTTATTTCATACGAGTTTACTAAGCTTTATAGCTTACTTTGTTTATTTTACGGTGTTTTTAGTGACTTCAAAGCTAGCTCAAATTCGGGGATCGTCGGAGACTACGTCACACTATCCTACTATCACTTGGTACTTTTGAACTTTGGTATTTTGGTATATGGCATGTATAGGGATTTGATCATTTTGATATATGTGTTGTTACCGACTTTGGTCATTTGAAATGGCTTGTAAATGTTAAGTGCTTTGTCTGTATATATAGCCATGAGAGTTGGCTTGTTTTGGTTATGTATGTAATTGTGCAAATGGCTCTTGTTATAAGCTTGATTATGGATAGGTGATGCTAGTTGGTATTTGGTAATTAGGAGTACTGAATGGTTATAAATTGAGTTTGGTATGTTTGTGAGATTTGGCTAAATGATGCATGATTGAAAATAGTCGTATTGATGATTTGAAATTATGAGTTTTTGGTGTAATTTGAATGGCACTTTGTGGTATTGATATGTTTGCTATTAGTTAGTATTGAAATGGTACAAATGAACCTTGGATTGATTTGAATGCTTATTTATGTCTTGTTTTGGTGCCATTTGGCTTGATGTAGGTATATATAAATTTGGGTGGCAAAATGGCTTGGTAAATAGCCTATTTTTGTCCACACGAGCAGAGATACGAGCGTGTGTCTCAACTATGTGACACACACGGTCATATTACACGTCCATGTGTCCCCTGGTGTTGAATTAGAAACCAAGTCAGTATGCTCCACATGGCCTCACACACTGGCGTGTGACTTGGCCGTGTGGTATAAGTTTGTATACCCTACATGTTTGGCATGGCCTAGCACACGCCTGGCACACGGGCGTGTATGGCCATTTTTAGGGCACACAGGCTAGTCACACAGGCATGTGTGTTGGCCATGTGACCCAAGTTAGAGAGTTACACGAGGTCAGACATGGGCTAGGACATGGCCATGTGCTCTCGTTTCGATTGTCCACATGGCCTGTGACACGGGCGTGTCTTTGGCCATGTAAGATAGGCGGGCATGTGTCCCTTGAATTTTGTAAAAAAAAATTTAAGTGTTCAAAAAGTTTCTAAAGTTATCGCCTTAGTTCTGAACCTCCCTAAATGCATATTTTGAGCATCGTAAGCTCGTATTAGGGACATTATGATAGTGTTTGAATGATAGTTGCATGAAATATGAAAATGTATGATATAAATGAATGTTTAAAAGTGTGATATGTTCGGTAATGCTCTGTAACCCTATTCTAGCATTGAATATGGGTGAGGGTGTTACATTTATTAGTATCAAAGCTACAGTTTAGTCAATGCTAGGACTAACATAGCGTGTATGAGAGTCTAGCTATACATGCCATATATAACCTGTGATAGTGTGATGACTCTTGACAATTTAAACTGTGTTTTTATATAGTAAATAGATATTAGTTGAGCTGTAGCTGATGATGTTGAATGTAATGCGCCTGCCTCCATTCATGGGGTAGTGCAATCCGAGTCTAGACTTGTATTAGGTAGCTAAGGAGGAAAGGCTAAAGAAGCCTTCTTTCAGATGATGAACGAGTGGTTTATAGAGTTTGTTCGAACAAATCTGGCTGTTCAACAACCTCCACCCCCACCTAATCCCCACCCGATTCCCGTAACTCCTCAAGGTATGGAACTTTTACGACATAATAAGCCGCCAATTGATAAGATTCGAACAGGGCTGAAGAGTTCATAGCTACTATTGATGATGATCTAAAGAGAGCCGAGTTTTGGCTTGAAAACACTATTAGAGTATTTGATGAGCTTTCTTGTACACCGGGTGAATGTATAAAATGTGCTGTATCACTTCTGAATGACACTACATATCAATGGTGGAATACTTTGGTGTCTGTGGTACCGAGAGAAAATGTTACATGAGAATTCTTTCAGATTGAGTTTCGGAAGAAATACATAAGTTAGAGGTTTCTCGATCAAAAGCATAAAGAGTTTCTAGAATTGAAACAAGGCCATATGAAAATGACTGAGTATGAAAAAGAATTTGTAAGATTAAGTAAGTATGCTCGGGAGTATGTCTCTACTGAAGAAATCATGTGCAAACGGTTTATTGATGGGTTGAATGAGAATATTAAACTTCTAGTAGGAATTCTAGAATTGAAAAAAATTGTTGTCCTGGTTGATAGAGCTTGCAAAGCCAATGAGCTTAGTAAAGAAAAGAGAAAAGTAGATTCAGAGGCTAGAGACTTGAGAAAAAGATCGATGAATAAGCCATATCAATCTTCGTTAAAGAAATCTAGAGACTCGTATACTCGTTCGAATGCTTCAGTGGGATATCTAAGTAGAGATCGAGGAAAACAATACTCAAGTCCTAAAGCTCAAGCTACATCAGTATCGAGTGTTGGCAGTGTGAGAAAATATAAACCTAAATGTCAACGATGCGGAAGACGACATCCTGGTGAGTGTAGAATGAATGATCGGGCTTGTTTTAGATGTGGCTTACAAGATCATTTCATTCGAGATTGTTCCGAAGTAGATGAGAAATATAAATTCCAGAATACAAAATCGAGCAACACAATTAATAGAGGGAGGCCACCTAGAAACACGGGAAATATGACAGGTAGTAAAAGAGTGACAAGGGACTCTACTGTTAGATCTGAGGCCAGAGTACCTGCTAGAGTTTACGCTATTCGCGCTCGTGAGGATGCATCGTCACCCGATGTTATCACTGGTACATTTTCTCTTTATGACACTAATGTGATTGCTTTGATTGATCCTGGATCGGCTCATTCGTATATATGTATGAATTTGGTGTCTAATAAGAGTTTTCCTGTTGAGTCTACTGAGTTTGTGATTAAAGTATCAAACCCCTTAGGCAAGTATGTTCTAGTTGATAAAGTTTGCAAAAACTATCCTTTAATGACTCAGGGTTACTGTTTTTCGACTGATTTGATGCTTTTGCCATTTGATGAGTTCGATGTAATTCTGGGTATGGATTGGTTGACTCTGCATGATGCCGTTATAAATTGTAGAGGAAAGACTATTGAATTGAAAAGTCAGAATAGTGAAATTCTTCGAATTGAATCAGATGAGTCGAGTGAATTGCTAGATGTAATTTCATCTATGTCAACTCAAAGATGTGAGAAAAGGTTGTGAAGCTTATCTTGCTTATTTTTTATACAAAAGTGTCTGAATTGAAAATTGAATTAGTGCCGATAGTCTGTGAATTTTGGATGTGTTTCCAGAAGAGTTACCAGGGTTACAACCGATTAGAGAAGTTGAATTTGCTATTGAGTTAGTACCGGGAACATCACCAATATCGATAGCTATGTATAGAATGGCTCCGACAGAGTTGAAAGAGCTGAAAGCTCAGTTGTAAGAATTAACAGATAGAGGTTTTGCACGACCTAGTTTTTTGCCCTGGGGTGTGCCAGTGTTATTCGTAAAGAAGAAAGACGGATCAATGAGCATGTGTATTGACTATCATCAACTCAATAAGGTTATGATAAATAACAAGTATCCGTTGTCGCAAATAGATGATTTTTTTGACCAATTAAAAGGGGAAACAATGTTTTCAAAGATTGATTCATTTGAGATCTGAATATTATCAGTTACCGGTTGAAGATTCAAATGTGTCGAAAACTGCATTCAGAATGATGTACGGACATTATGAATTTCTTGTTATGCCTTTCAGATTAACTAACTCTCCTGCCGTTTTTATGGATTTGATGAATTAGATTTTAGACCATATTTAGACAAATTTGTTGTAGTTTTCATTGACGACATTCTAATTTATTCATGAGATGAGCCTGAGCATGCCGAGCACTTGAGAATTGTGCTTTAAACCTTGAAAGATAAATAACTGTTTGCTAAATTCAGTAAATGAGAGTTTCAGCACCAAGAGGATGGATTTCTGAGACACGTTGTTTCAGTGGAAGGTATACAAATTAATCCGAGCAAGATTTTCACAGTTGTTGATTGGAAACTGTCGAGAAATGTATCTAAAGTCAGAAGCTTTCTAGGGTTAGCTGGTTTCTATTGATGTTTTGTAAAAAGATTCTCAATGATTGCTACACCTATGACAAGATTGCTACAAAAAGATGTGAAATTTGAGTGGCCCGAGAAATGTCAACAAAGTTTCGAACAGTTGAAAATGTTGTTAACGGAGGCACCAGTGTTAGTTCAACCTGAGTCGGGTAAAGAGTTTGTAATTTTCAACTATGCGTCATTGAACGGTTTGGGTTGTGTTTTGATGCAAGAAGGAAAAGTGATAGCTTATGCCTCCAGACAGTTGAAGCGGCATGAAAAGAATTATCCGACGCACGATTTGGAGTTGGTCGCCATTGTATTTGCATTGAAAATTTGGCAACATCATTTGAACGGTGAAAAGTGCCACATCTTTACCGATCATAAGAGCTTGAAGTATATAATGATCCAGAAAGATTTGAAATTGCGACAACGAAGATGGCTCGAGTTGCTAAAAGACTATTTGTTAGTGATTGATTATCATCCGGGGAAAGCAAATGTAGTTGCAGATGCTTTGAGTAGAAAATCTTTGTTTGCTTTGAGAGTGATGAATACAAGACTGACTTTGTTTGATGATGGTTTGATATTAGTCGAATTAAAAGCTAAATTGGTTTCTCTTCAACAAATTTGTGACGCTCAGAAGTGTGATAATGATTTGCAAATCAAAAGAATGCAATGTGAGTCGACTAAATATTCAGACTATCAGATTAGATCAGATGATTGTTTAATGTTTCGAGATAGAATTTGCGTACCAAAGAATTCTAAGCTCATTCATAAAATTTTGCATGAAGCACATAGTGGTTGTTTATCCATTCATCCGGGGAGTACTAAAATGTACAATGATTTGAAACCGTTGTATTGGTGGTCAGGTATGAAATGAGACATTTTAGAGTTTGTATCGAGATGTTTAGTTTGTCAATAACAAAAAGCCAAACATCAAGTGCTTTCGGGATTACTACAGCCTGTGATGATACCAGAATGGAAATGGGATAGAGTTACAATGGATTTCGTATCAGGATTACCCCTATCTCTAAAGAAGAAAGACGCTATCTGGGTTATCATAGATCGACTGACGAAATCAGCACATTTCATTCTGGTACGTATAGATTAGTCACTTGATAAATTTGCTGAGTTTTACATTTTTAAGATAGTTAGATTGCACGGGGTGCCAGTTTTAATTATTTCGGATAGAGACCCGAGGTTTACGTCGTGATTTTAGAAGAAATTGCAAAAACCTTTGGGTAGGAAGTTGAACTTTAGTATCGCTTTTCATTCGCAAACTGACGGTCAGTCTAAGAGAGTAGTTCAGATTCTTGAAGATAAGCTTCGTTGTTGTGTTTTAGAATTTGAAAGGAACTGGGAGAAATATTTACCATTGGTTGAGTTCGTGTATAACAACAGTTTTCAATCGAGCATAAAAATGGCATTGTTTGAAGCTTTGTATGGTCGCAAATGCCGAACTCCATTATACTGGACTGAGCTGAGTGAGAAAAAAATTCATGGGGTTGATTTGATCTGAGAGGCTAAAGATAGAGTGAAAGTAATTCGCGACAGTTTGAAAGTAGCTTCAGATCGACAGAAGTCGTACGCAGATTTGAAATGAAAAGACATTGAATTTCAGATCGGTGACAAAGTATTTCTGAAAGTTTCTCCGTGGAAGAGAATCCTTTGATTTGGTCGTAAAGGTAAACTAAATCTGCGTTTCATCAGGTCGTACGAGATCATTAAAAGGATAGGGCCAGTGGCATATCAGCTAGCTTTACCGTCAGAGTTAGAAAAGATCCACAATGTATTTCATGTGTCAATGTTACGCCGTTATAGATCAGATCCATCACACGTAATTTCTCTGGCAGAGATTGAGATTCAACCTAATATAATGTGTAACGAAGAACCGATCAGACTTTTAGCTCAAGAAGTTAAAGAATTGAGAAATAAATGCATAGCTTTAGTAAAAGTGTTGTGGCAACGTCATAGGGTCGAAGATACTACGTGGGAGGCCGAGGAAGCTATGAGAAAATAGTACCCTAACCTATTCACTTGCAAGATTTTCGGGGACGAAAATCCCTAAGGGGGAGAATTGTAACAGCCCATTTTTGGTCAAATCAAAATAGTGGTTTTGAAACCATAAATTCAAAGTTGAAATAATTATTTTATTATTAATTTAATGTTTACAACATGACAGTATGTCTGTGTGAAAATTTCGTTAAGAAATTTTATCATTTGAATGCCCAATTCAATAAAAATGACTAAATCGTGTAAAGTGTAAAAGTGATGTTCTATTAGCTAAAGGTGTCAAATAGCTATGGAATATTAAAGTAATGGTCCTTATGTTGTAATTAGACCAATTTCTTATTTGGTGGACATTTATGGACACTTTTATTAAGTGTTTTAATGTTAATAGTTAAGGTTAATTTAGTAACTTAATGAATTAAATTAAGAAAAATAACAAAAACAAAGCCATGATTTTCCTTAGTACATTTACTCCACCAAAAATTCAACCTAAATTAGCCTTGGGAAAAGCTTGATATTCGGCCAAGCAAACTTTCATGCATATAAGTTCAATTTTGTCCCGTTTTAATTGATTTCTATGTTTTTGATATCGTTGCAACTAGGTCTAACTAGCCCAGGGACAATTTTGTAAAAATGTTAAAGATTTTAGATGTTTCCATTGATGAATACATGAGTATTTTGATGTTTGATGATAGATTATGAATGTTGGTTATGAATTATACAAGTTTTGTTAAGTGATTTTTAGAGAAAATGTAAAATAGGGATTAAATTGTGAAATGTGAAAACTTTGTTGTTAAAATGTGAAATAAATGAAAAATATGGGCTACTGGGGACCTATTTGAAATTCAGCTAGCATGGGTTGTGGTTAAATTTCACAAATTTGTGTTTTTATGAAATAAAGACTAAATTGTAAAAGTTGTGAAACATAGGGGCAAGTGTGTAAAAGTTCTTTAATGTGAATTTTGGACTAAATTGAATAGAGAGATAATTAAATAAGTTAATTTTTACTACATATAGATCAAGAAAAGCGAAATTCGAATATAAATCGAGGGAAAAACAAAGTACTCGACTAATCGACCTATTTTCCCGTTTTAGCATTCGAGGTAAGTTCGTCTGTAATAAATTATGTTATAAATGTATTTTAAATGCTTTGAAATGGCATAAATTGTGAATACAAGACTATGGATATATTCGACAATGATTCGGCATTGGAAATCCCGATTGAACCTTAGGATTAGATTAGGATACGAATGACATGTCATTAGGGCTTATTGTGATTATGTGATTCGGGTGCTAGTCCTATACGTCCTACCGGTGGCTGATTATACCGGCATGTGTTGCATTACTTGACAACTTGTGTGATTAACACTGTGTAGCTACGTCTTGACCCACAGCTTGTGTGAGCAGGCCCGTTGATAGCTCGAGAATGAGCATATATGTGATATGAGATTGAGATAGCATTGGATATGTATGTGGCACTTCTGTGCGAGTTTCTGAGCAGCTGATAGTATTCCAAATGGTTCAACGGGTAAATGAAAGATGTGGTTGAGTATGAAATTGATACGAAATGATACAGGTATGTACATGAACAGTACAAGCCTTAAATGAAGAAATTGTAAAGTTTCCATATAATCATGTGATTAAAGATGTGAAAGGTTTGTTAGGTAATATGTGCTACACGTTGATATATTCAAATTGTTGAATTGTGTATTTATGATTAGTGTGAGTTTATTTCATATGAGCTTACTAAGCTTTATATCTTACTTTGTTTATTTTACTGTGTTTTTAGTGACTTCAAAGCTAGCTTGGATTCGAGGATCGTCGAAGACTACGTCACATTATCATACTATCACTTGGTACTTTTTGAACTTTGGTATTTTGGTATATGGCATGTATAGGGATTTGGTCATTTTGATATGTGTGTTATTAATGACTTTGGCCATTTGAAATGGCTTGTAAATGTTAAGTGATTGGTTTGTATATATAGCCATGAGAGTTGGCTTATTTTTGTTGTGTATGTAATTGTGCAAATGGCTCTTGTTATTAGCTTGATTATGGATATTTGATGCTAGTTGGTATTTGGTAATTAGGAGTACTAAATGCTTATAAATTGAGTTTGGTATGTTTGTGAGATTTGGCTAAATGATGCATGATTGAAAATAGTCATATTGATGATTTGAAATTATGAGTTTTTGGTGTAATTTGAATGGCACTTTGTGGTATTGATATGTTTGATATTGGTTAGTATTGAAATGGTATAAATGAAGCTTGGTTGAGGTTGATTTGAATGCCTATTTATGCCTTGTTTTGGTGCCATTTGGCTTGATGTAGGTATATATAAATTCGGGTGGAAAAATGGCTTGGTAAATAGCCTATTTTTGTCCATATAAGTAGAGACACGGGCGTGTGTCTCAATCGTGTGACACACACGATCATATTACACGGTTGTGTGTCCCTTGGTGTTGAATTAGAAATCAAGTCAGTATGCTCCACACGGCCTCACACATGTGCGTCTGACTTGGCCGTGTGGTATAAGGCTGTATACCTTACATGTTTGGCACGGCCTAGGACACGGCCTGGCACACGGGCGTGTATGGAAAATTTTAGGGCACACGGGCGTGTGTGTTGGCTGTTTGACCCAAGTCAAAGAGTTACACGGGGTCAGACACGGGCTGGGACATGGCCATGTGCTCTCATTTCGAATGTCCATATGGCCTATGACACGGTAGTGTTTTTGGTCGTGTGAGACACACGGCCGGGCCACACGGGCGTGTGTCCCCGGTATTTTGTAAAAATTTTCAAAGTGTTTAAAAAGTTTCTAAAGTTATCGGTTTAGTCCCAAACCACCCTGAATGCATATTTTGAGCATCGTAAGCTCGTATTAGGGACATTATGATAGTGTTTGAATGATAGTTGCATAAAATATGAAAATGTATGATATGAATGAATGTTTAAATGTGTTATATGTTTGGTAACGCTCTTTAACTCTATTCTGGCATTGAATACGGGTGAGGTGTTACAGGGTTAGCCTTTTTGGGAGTTGAAAGACATCATCAAATTTTGGAAGGAACAACTATATATCCTGAGGAAGGGTTGAGGAGGACATTGTTAAAGTTTTTTGATGGCTGGTAGTGAATAACATAGGCCAAGGTCCATGTTCTGTCATTATAATACACTTCAATAGCCGTGGTGCAGTTAATATATTAAGGCTTCCTTTGGTTCATCATTTAGCATCAGTGAAGTGCAGTTAGGGTATCAAACTCACTGGTTTGTTGTTTGGTTGAGCATTTCAAGGCAAAGAAAAATCGGTTTCAATCTCACTGCTTGTGTTGAAACGGATCGAGATGAGAGCGAAGATTAGAGCAATTGGGGCAGTAGGTATTTTTGACTGACTAAAATACCCATTTTCTGCAATTACCCGTTCTTCATCTTCAGATAAATTTTCTGCAATTACCCAATCTTTATCTTCCTTCTTCTCCATCCAGGTATTTTCCTCCTACTTCTTCTATTTTTCATCTTTAGAGTCGATATCGAGGCAACTTTGGTGCCATAGGATCACCATTAAGCACAACGATTTTGTACCCTCTTGATCTTGATACCGCAAAACCAAGTATCGCCGAGGTTCAAGCCCATGGTCAATGAAAATACTGAGTTACCCATTTTTATTATTCTTTTCTTGTTTGTTTTACATGTTTTGTAATTCGGTTTTTTCCTTTGTTGTGATCATCGATCATTATCCCAGAAATTGTAAATTTGGCTTCTTTGTTTTTCTGTGTGAATTCATCGTTAATTTCTTTGTTAATATTTGGTATGTTGATTGATAGGTGAGGTTTCAAAGGATCAAAGTTGTATCTTCTCTTTATAATTTAAAGTCAGTTACTTTTCATGGTATTTGTGTTTATGAATGAGTTTGCAATGGTAGAGAACAATTTTAAAATTTTCTACTCATAATGTGGATTTGATTTGATTTTCTTATTAATTAAGATAGAATATAACAATCCTAGCATAATGAGGTATATATGTTAATTGAATTGGATCATATAACCTTAATTTCATTTTCACCTTACTGTTTGTCATGTCATACACTTGTCTTTGCATTTTTGTAGTTATTGGTGTCGAAAATTGGCCTGGTGGGTTTCAGATGATGACCAGCTAATGGAGTAAGGAGAGTTCAGAATTGACCCTGTCTAACTCTTTGGAGCTAGTCAATCATTGAGAAAGGAAATGGTAAAGTAGTGGAATAAGTTCAACGTCGTAGTAGACATCTAATGGAATTATCATCATTCCTGTTAGTATAATTTTCTATATTAAGTCATCTAAGATCTTTCGAGAGGAGTTGAGAAATTGAAACTATTTATTCCCATTTTATTGTTATGTGTGCATATCAATGAATGCTCTGTACTGCTTCATTTCATTGGCAATTGCATCATGAAGTTCTTGGATCTCAATTTCACATCTTATATAGGAATCTCTTTGATGTATTATGGGAAGCGATATTCATCGCCAAGTTCTTTCCTTATACTAGGGCCTTGGCACAAAAAACTGCGATCATTCATTGCACAATTTGTCTACTTCTATGGATATAGCTACTTCAAAAGACGTGCACTGAAAACAAGTGGTTCCAAGTCTATTGGAACGAAAGCAAACTTGATTCTTGCATTTGGAGCAGGGCTTGTAATCGCTATTGTCACTGTGGGACATCACCGCAAGTTTCTTATGTTTCTATTTTGAATATATAAATGCTTCCAAGTTCCATCCATCAAAGCAAAAGTTGTACCCGTTTATTGCATAGTACATTGAGATTGAATTTTATGATGTAAAATGTGGAATCCTCTCCTACAATGTGCAATTGTGAGACTACCCTAGTACCATCTACACTTCTACACCCCTGGCAGAATTCCATGTGGTCTAAAATTATGGACTCCTTTCCTTCTATTGGTTATTGCAGAGTAAAATTGCTCTTTTTTACTATTTCCATGTAAATCTTGAAAGGAATAGAAGGTGAAACTTTTAGGCCATTGTGTGTTGGGTTTTGATAGTTTTAGCTTGGAAGTTCATAGATTTTAATGTGTCTCCTTGTAGTTATTGAGTTGAACTTCTTTCAATTATGTTTTTGTCGCTATTACGCATCGTGCTCTAAAGGCGTAATATAGATGATCCGTTGGAGACCTGTAATGCTAATTTTGAGGTGTGTACTATTATTGGCTTTCCGCATCTTGACAATTTTGCTTATTACCATGGTTGGTGTCAAAGTATGCAAGATATCCTTAGTTACTTTTTCTTCTCTGTCTAAGTTTCCAAATCATTTTGAATTTGCTTTAGTTCATTTTCTTTATAAAATAGCTTCTCAGCTCAAGAAGTATCTCTCCTAAAGAATAGAATTTTTTGAAGTTCTACTAATAGGACCAATTAATGATGTCATTTGGCACTTTTGAGGTAGAACATTTTGAAAAACAAAATCATTTCACTAAAGCATAAAAGTTCAATATGATTTGAGGCCTAATTGGTGATATCTTTGGTGAAATATTTCAAATAATATCGAGTTTTTCTGTGTCTAACTTTAAGCACATAATTATCTTGGTTATTGCTACTTTCAATATGACCTTCACTTGGATTGTTTCATTACAAGTGTTAAAGGCTAATCCAGATCGAAATGCAAAAGGCACTGAGAATTGAGGCGGTCTTCATAAATCTAAGGGTCTGCAGCTACTTTTATTATGCAGAATGGAACCCTTAAAAGAGGGGATGTAGTTGTTTGTGGAGAAGCCTTTGGAAAGGTTGGTAAACTAGAGTCACACTCTTGAACATTTGAATATGAAAATTCTATGCTTGCTATATGGTAAATGCTTAACATTCTAAACCTATTTGAAGAAAGTTTTCCATTATATCCATGACCGGTCGTGCTTTATTTGATGATGGCGGAAATCGTGTCGATGAATTTGGACCTCAATACTGTACATGTTAGCAAATTATTATATTTCCTTTTAATTTACTCTATCTTGCCATATTTGACTGCTTTTTGATTAAATTTGAAAGATGCTAATAAACTCATTACTCTAACTTGATCACAGATGAGGAATTTTGGACCTCATTGCGAATGGTGACATGCGACTTGATTTCCTTATGTGGCCCTTGTAGTTGGAATTTAGTTACACATGTGGTGTGAGTGTGAGGTTGTAAGTTCTTTGCATTTGGGGTCATCAATACAATATAAGGAGACATGATTTTGTTCAAGGCCACCTTTATCTTCAATATGAACCACGAATCACCTTTAAGAGAAGAAACAATTCTCGATTCTACACTCCTAAATTATCTGGACTCTAGGTATGAAATCATGCTAGTTTTTGACCATGGATCCACCCCCGCTAATTGACAATGTATAAATATAGTTGAGTCTAAAAGAGGATTTGGACTTTAATATCATCTATAGCCTCAATTTATGTGGTTGCCTTAGAAGAGTTACATCTTTGTGAAGTAAAATAATTGTAGCCTAGTTGAAATTGATGGATAAGATAGCTCAATAGCCTTGGCTTAATTGAACTTGGGTGGATGAAGATGGAAATCTCCATCTTCTTCCCTGCTTTCTCTGACCGCCCTCACAAGACTTTAAAAAGACAAAATTGGGGTCTACTGATTATGGGCCTTCTAACTTGAAAGTAATTTGTGTATTCTCTTTCGCCACTGTATTTATTTTCACAAGTCACTATAGAATACATTAAAGAAGCTTGTTAAAGAAACTAGTTAAAATGGCATCATTTATGAAATACCTTGATTATCTGTCGTTGCTTAGGGCAGAAGACGATACTTCTAGTAGCTCTATGTAATATATTTGTATAACATGATATGTAAGATAAGCGAAGTTGTTCATGAAAGTACCCATGAAATACCATGTGTTCATCCTGTAGTTTTTTGCTACATTAATCTTATTTGTATTCGTTTTTCTTTTTCTCCTTAATTTTTTGCTAAAAAACCAACACATGATAAGGATTTTCGACAATTTGAGAATATACTCGACATGCCAATCTCTTCAGGCCATTTTAATAGAGGTGAATCGAGTTCTTCTAACAGTGAAAGTGACCTTGAAATTGCAATGTTAAAGGAAACCATTGCAAATAGTTTAATGAATCAATATTTGTAAAAATAATTTTATATCATAACCTAATTTCTAGTAATAATGAAACTTGTTATGTCTTATGTTACTATTTTTATTAAAAATCATTCGCTTAGATACTTCAAAATTTGATCCAAGTATAATATTACTATTTAGAAAATAATATTTATCATTGTTATAAAAGAATATTTAACTATAAAAATTAAAATAATAATCATTTTATCTAATAAATAATTTAAATTAATTATATAATTTATTAAAATATTTATAATAAAATATTAGAAAATATATTTTAATATTTTATTAAATAAATATATAAATTGACATATTTTAATAATTTTATATAAAATAATTTAAAATTTCTATTATATATAAATTTTAATATGATGTCCTTAATAATCATTTTATATTCCTACCTCACCGTTACAGCTGCGTTTGAATCCAAACACACACTCCACCGTTATTTCTAATCTCACCGCTACAGTATCCAATCTCACCGCTACAGTAACTAATCTCACCGCCACCGCTGTTTTTAATCTCACCAGAGGTAAACACACTGCCCATCCAAACTAAGCCTAAGACTGCGAGGGTGTATCTCTTGAAGAATACATGATTTGCCCAAATAATCAAACTGCATGAGCAGAGATGAAAAATTCCAAACAATTGACCCAAGAGATAACAACCACTAAACGCCAAGAGCCAATTCGCACTTTTTGACTGGAAGGACCATGAAGTTTGTAGAGAATGTACACCGTTGTGGCTGCCAAGATACAATTTGACATAGCCTTTGTAATGATAGCTGAGCGCATTAGGTACCGTCAGTCTCAATTGACAGGATTGGTCAATTGGAAGGTTCAACTTTTTTACTAAGCTAGAATCCAAGAAATTATGGGTGCTACCAGCATCCACCAAAATGATGACTGTGGCTGGACCAATCATGGTAGACAAACGCATGGTATTGTGACCCTGAGATCCATGCAAAGCGTGTAAGGATAAGACTGGTGTGACGGTATCACCCTCAACTTCTATTGTATCCAGTTTATCAGGATAATCTTGAAATTCCTCGAAGGTTGGACTCTGGTTCTCACCTTTGTGTTCTTGGTGAGTGTCTATCACAAGCTGGTACAACTGAGATCGATTGCACTTGTGCCCTGGTGTATATTTGGCAGCACACCAAAAACACAGTCCCTTTCTTCTCCTCTAGTCTATCTCAACTTGGGACAGGGTTTTGGTAGGAAGCTTATGACATTCGGACGTAGCAGGACGAGCTCCTGAGGGCAAAAAACTACCAACAGTATTGAAAACCTATCCTTTGTGAGCAAAAAATAGTGACCTTCCGTATCTTGGAGTGCCTCCCGCAAAAGTTACTTTTTTATGATTACTGCCAACAATATCTTCCATTTCAAGAGCAAGTGTGTACGCTTGTACTATAGTAGTAGGCTTAAATAATCGTAAGTACTATCCAATCTCAAGCTTAAGATTATAAATGAAGATGCTTAAGGCATAACTTTTCAGGTAAACACAGTTGATTAAGGAGACTCACAAAAGTATCATGATAAAGCTCCACTGTACTAACCTGTTTAAGAAACACCAATTCGGTCATAGGATCCAAACCCCTGGTAACACTGAAATGATCGTTCAAGCCCCGCGAGTACAGATCCCATGTAAGTTGGTGAAAGCCCACGTACCTTTTAGTGAAGAAGTGATGCCAGTCAAGTTCCTTACCTTTTAAGTTCAACATGACCATCCTGACTTTGGCATGGTCCACCACATTCTCAGCCTAAAAAAATTGTTCGAGTTTGGACCACCACCCCCGGAAATCTTCCCCATCAAATTGAGGACAACCCTATTGAGTATGACGGCTTGCAAGCTCTATTGATGTGGTTCGAGAACGAAGACCCAAATGCCCCAAATTAGTAACAGGGGAAATAATCAAACTCTCCTTAAGTGTAAAATCAGAATGTGGTGTCTCCAAGATTCCTTTACCTCGTGCTGATGATCCACTACCATTTTGGTCTGGAACTTGATTCAAATATTGATCGAAGGAGTGAAGCTCAAATCGAAGCTCACCTTTGAACTCATCACGAAAATCTTTGAGGCGAGAGTCGAGTTTGGCATCCAGCTGAGTGAAATCTTTCCTGAACTGAGAGAAGTCCTGCTGTAGCAAACCCATTTCCTTTTTTTGACGTGTGGTAACTCCATCAATGGCCATCAGGATCTGTTGGCTCTAATACCTTTGATACGATCGAATATTCAAGCAGAAAAAGTGTTTAGAAAGAGAGAAAGAAAAAATTCCAGAGAAGAAGGATGAAGAAGAATAATGAACAATGTATTTTTCATAACCACCTACTCCTCATGTTGATGGGTGTAAATAAAAACAAAAAACAATTTAGAAATGACAGGCTGTCTTTGTCAGCAACAGCTGGCCAATACGCACCGTTTTAACTAACATCATGACTACCAAAACACATCATTTTGTTCTAATGACAATTAAACCAAAGATAAATAGAAATTTTAAAAAAATTGAAAAATACGACCGTTATCGATTTTCATTCCATATCACAATTATCATTGCATCAATTAAAGAAATAATCAAATTAAAGTTTGAAAACTTCATTACAGAATCAAAAGTCGAAAATTTTATTAAATTGTGTTTCTATCAAGTTAAATTGTTCAATAATAATTTAAAAACTAATATGTTAGTTTCAAAAACGATATTCACAAGTAGAAAACGAGCAATGCTGAAGAACTGCTATGAGTAATGCCAACTACTCTAGGCACGGGTGAAAAATAAAGTAGAAAAGTAATGAATACAAGATATGTTTACGCATTTCAGTTTCCCTACGTCTATCAGGCATTGCCTAAAGAGATAATTTACTATCTTAACACCTCCTATAATGAGTGATTACAATCACCAACACTCACCAAATTAGCAACCTCACTTTTGCAACTAAGATTTAGATTATTCTCCTCTAAGTTTTCCCCTTGAAAACTTAGGATAAAAACCAAGTGACTCACTTGATTACTTACACTACACCAAAACAGACTTTTAGCGGCGTTTTTAGTGGTGTTTTAATTAAAACGTCGCAAATATTATCCTTTAGCGACGTTTTAAAGAAAACGCTGCAAAAAGTTGAGCAATAGCGGCATTTTTTCACAAACGCCGCTAAAAAGGAGATATAGCGGCGTTCTTTTCCCAAACGCCGCTAAAGATCTGAGCATTAGCGGCGCTTCAAAAAAACCGCCGCTAAAGACCTGAGCACTAGCGGCACTTCAAAAAAAACGCCACTAAAGACCTGAGCATTAGCGACGTTTTTAAAGAAACGCCGCTAAAAGTTTTTCATATTTTTTTCTTATTCTTGCTTTGAATTATATTTTATTTTGATACATTCAGTTATAAGCAATGAGAAAGTTTCATTTTAGTTTCTTAATTATGAAAAGTTACAAATTGCTAACTAAACAAATTTAGAAGTTTTCATTTAAGTTACAAATTAAGCTATTAAAATTGATTTAGGGTTTAATGTTTAGTTTGTTAATTTCATGGTTTAGGGTTTGTTATTTTGGTGTATGGGTTTAGTGTTTTAAAGTTTGTTGTTTGGGTTTAATGTAGAGTGTTTAATATCTTAGTGTTTAATGGTATTAAGGTTTAAGTGTTAGTGGTTATGGGTTAAGGTTTAGGGTTATGACCGATTTAAGGGAAAATGGTTAATGGGTTAGGGTTTTGGGTTAAGGGTTTATGGTTTATGGTTTATAGGTTTAGGGTTAGGAGTTTAGGGGGAAATGGTTAATGTGTTAGGTTTTTGAGTTTAGGGTTTATGGTTTAAGTCTAAGATTTTTTTAAGGTTTAGGGTTTAAGGTGTTAGTTATATGACCCAAAATCCCGAAAACCAAAATCCCTCATGAGGGATTTATGGTTAATGTGTTAGCTATTAAAATATATGTTTTGTACTACACTAACATTGGCCACATGAATTCCCAAAAAGTTGGTCTCGGATTATGGTTTAAGGTTTGCAGTTTAGATTGAATTCGAGTTTTATGGTCTAGTATTTAAGGTTTGGAGTTTGAAGTTTGGGGTTTAGGGCTTTGTGTTTGGGGTTTAGGGTTTAAGATTTAGGGTCTAAGGTTTATGATTTAGGGATTAATCATGGATTTTTTAGAATATAAATCAAAATAAGATAAATGTAAATTATTATATATATATATATATATATATATATCAAAATGGGTTAAATCCCAAAAGCATACATGAACAATGGTTTTGTGTGCAATTGTATATCTGAACTTTAATTTGATCCAGATCTTGTAAAATATTAACACAATTATTGATATAATTAACATCATTTTTATTTATATATTGCATACATATATAAAAGTTATATTTATTCAATATAAAAATATATTGATGTATTTATATTTTAAAATAATGTGTATGATTAAATGAAAATTAAAGTGTCAACTATTCATTTAAACAAGAATTAGAAATTCACATCTAGAATTACACATTAAACCAAAATTCATATATAATTTCGAGATGTATCTATATCAAAATTTAGGTGTATACATATAATTGAATGCCATTTATATAAAAATCTAAACAACTAATGTTGGTGTAAAAAGAAAGAAAAAGAAATTGATTTGATAATGGTAATTAAATTTTTAAATTTTAATAATAAAAATTAAAAACTTAAAAACTTAAAATTAGATATTTAATATTTTAGTTAAAAAGTTCAATACTCAAAATATAATAAAAATAAAAATTGAAAAAATGATAATGTCGGCACAAAATTTTGAAAGAAAAACTTAGAAAAATATATTTTAAAATTAAAATTAAAATTAAAATTGAAAAAAATTTAAAATTGGAAAAAATTAAAATTAAAATTTTATATGTTAATTTAAAATTATAAAATCTTCAAAAAATTCCAAAATTTTCTTAAAAGTTTAATATTCAAAATTTTTAAAAATAAAAATTCCAAAAATAATAATCTCAGCACAAAAATTTTAGAAGAAAAAAAAAAGAAAAAAAATGAAAAAAATTAAAATTGAGAATAGTGGCGTTTTCATAAAAAAACGCCGCGAATATGTTCTCCGAGACTGAAAACGTAGTCGTTTTATCAGGGTTTTAGTGGCGTTTTAATAAAAAAAGCCGCAATAGTATATGCTATAGTGGCGTTTGTTAAGAAACGCTGCAAATTATTTATTTATTTTTTAGTGGCGTTTTATCAAAAACGCCGCAAAAGGTGGGATATAGCGGCTCCAGTAAAAAACGCCGCAAAATATGTTATTGTATTTTTATAAAAACGTCGTAGTTTTATATTTTTTTAGTGGCGCTTTATCAAAAATGCCGCAAAAGGTGGCATATAGCGGCGCTAGTTAAAAACGCCGCAAAATATGTTATTGTATTTTAATTAAAACGGAGTAGTTTTATTATTTTTTTAGTGACGTTTTATAAAAAACGCAGCAAAAGGTGGGATATAGCGGCGCTAGTTAAAAACGCCGCAAAAAAATGTTATTGTATTTCAATTAAAACGGCGTAGTTTTATATTTTTTTAGTGACATTTTACCAAAAACGCCACAAAAGGTGGGATATAGCAGCGCTAGTCAAAAACGCCACAAAAAAATGTTATTGTATTTTAATTAAAACGGCGTAGTTTTATATTTTTTAGTGGCATTTTTTTGTTAAACGCCGCAATAGGTATGTCTTTAGCGGCACTATTTGATAAACGCCGCAATGCTTGAATTGTTTTAGGCAAAACATCGCGTTTTGCTCTCTGAAATCCCTAAATTGAAGATTGAGTTGCTGGTTTTTTCTGAGCTCTGGCTTTTTAGTCCTCTCCTTCACGCAGATTTCATCTTGATTTTGCATCGCACGCGAGATTAAACGTTGTCCGGAATCCAAGCCTTTACCAATTCAAAGGTAATCTTAATAAATATTCGATTTCTTTATTTATTTGTTGTTTGGGTTTTGGTTTGTATGTGGTTAGGTATTTTTGGATTTGTTTAGTTTTTGTGTGGGGTTTTTCGATTCTCTGTCTCGACATGATTTTAAGCGAAAAAATCTTTCATCCCGACTTTCTATTGATTTTTTCCCTGTAATCTATAATTATTCGATGATTGTAATGAAGCGAGCTAGGTTTGATTTCACAAACGGCCAAAAAATAGAAGGAAAATCCAGTTTTTCTTTTTTCTTTTTATTTTCTTCCAATAACATCAATTTCTTAGTGTTAGCAGCCAACGTTATGAGTTGTCTTAGAATTTAGTATTATTTTAGGCAAGTCGGTGTCATGGACTCCAATTTACTTTGTTGTTAAAAGAAGGAAAAAAAAATCTAATTTTTGTGTTCATCCTGTTCCAAGTCCAACTTATATTTTTACATAATTTTATTGCTTTGCTTTTCTTTTCTTTGGTAGATTTCTGAAAATTGGTGGAAGGGAAGAAAAGATTTAGATGAGATATGCTATTCTATACTGTTGTTACTATCTTTTATATCCCCGGTTAATGTAGTATTTGGTGAGAAAGAAAATGGAGAAGCTTCAATTTTTCGCTGTTTAGTTCCTTCTTAGTTTTAAGTAGGAGAAAAGAAGGGACTTTTCTATGTTTTCATGTCAACTTTTCACTGTTGCATTGTTTGCTGTGGTTTTGACCTTAGCAAATTTTTATCTTTGATTGGTGCAAATGCATGGGTGATTGAGAGGAAGTTATAGCAAATAATGTTTGACTCGATATGGGTTTTCTTGGTGAATATACCGAGGTGTTTGGGACTTTCTATGTTTTCATGTCCGCTTTTGAGCCAGCTTTTATAAATCAACCACCATCACTAGGTGGGACCACTACTTTTCTTGCTCAAATGTTTCTAAGTATAAGAAAATGGGAGAAGTCTCTCATTTTCAAGTGATATTTTCTTCATCCTGCTCCAATTCTAGTTAAAACTTTACGTATCTTATTGCTTTGCTCAAAGATAGACCTTAGGAAGTTCTTAATTTTGATTGGTACAAGGGCATGACAAGAAGGCATATAGAAAATTGATATTTTTTTTAATTTCAATATGGATTTTTCCAGTGAATACACTATGGTATTTGGGGGCAGACTATATTTATTTGTATACTTTAGAAATCAGGCTCTACTGCTAAGAGAGACCATGAAGTTTCTTGCACAAATGTTTCTAGTTTCTGTAACCATATTCATCCAATATTTATGTGATAACAAAAGAAAATAGGGACTTATCTCCAAGCTTTTTAAGCTGGTTAGCAGAGAGGACTTATCTCCAAGATTTTCAATCTTTATCCTATCATTATAATTGAGTTCTTCATTTTACATTCTTTTTGTTCTAGTTAAATATAATAAAGAATGTGATTGTAATGCATTCTGTCTTTTGGTATTTTATGGTGCTTTAGTGTTCTAATGCCAAATACATGAAGATTATTAAGTTGTTGTGTGTCTAGATACACGCTTATATGAATATAATTATATTTTAATTAGATAACTATACAAGTATATTTATATTTCAATTAGTTGCACTCTTATTTCTTGGTGTTGGAAGAATTTAGTGTTTTATTAGTAATCTGCTTTTAATTTTATGCTTTTTTTGACTTTTTAGCCATAAGCTCTTGGAAACTTGGTGTCTTGTCCTCAGTGTTTAACTGATGACTTTGTTTTTCATAGGACCTTCTGGTTTTGGTCAGAATCCAACATTTGGTTTTGGATCTACTCCCACTCAATCAAGTTATTTTGGAAGCTCAGGGCAGCAATCACAACCTGCATTTGGTAGTGGAATATTTGGTTCCTCTACACCCTTTGGTTCCTCCTAAAAGTCAGTTTTAGTCTTTGTCTTATCTCATTTATTTATTATTATTATTATTATTATTATTATTATTATTATTATTATTATTATTATTATTATTATATACCACTTAAAATTTTATAAAATTAATATTCGTAATTAGTTGAATTGGTTAAATTAAAAATAGAGGTTCAACCGTTAATAAATTATAATTAATCACCGTGAATTAATAAAATTAATCATCATGAATTGATAAAAAATTATGATTACAATATTGTTAGTTTGATCGATTATGATTTTTATTAATTTGTATTTAATTATTATTGAATTAAAATTCATAAAATTACATGCATATCTTTATTACAGGAGATTCTATCAGTTCATTGACAAAAGATGCCCCGAAATCAAAGGGATATAAACTAGAGTTAATGATATCTTCCTTCACGTGAGAAAGAAAATATGGTATGCATAGCTTCCTTCACTTGAGTTCACATATTGTCACACTTCCATATTATAACTCTGACACACTTAATTTGCCTGAATTTCTTTTGTTTTTGTTCACTTGTCTGTGTGCTTATTTCTAGAATGTATACTTATGCTTCTTGTAAGTTGACTGTTGTTGAGTGCAAGGGTCTTTATATTCCGGGTCTTTATATTGTTGTGAATTCTATGCTTGCTTTAGCAGCTGGGTACACTACATCTAAAGTTGGTTACTCGTTTTTGATACATTATATTGTCATGGTATTGTATGCCTTGGTTAGTTGTTTATTATTATTTTACGTGATCTACTTTGGGTCATTGGTTCTCCATGATTGTTTGTATTATTTATAATAATAAACTAAATCTTTTAACATCGAATAACAATTGAATCAAAGACCTTTAGTAATTCAGAAATGATTGTGATAGTAATTATTATGTTACATTGTCCATGAGAAAAGTCTACTAGCTATCTTTAATCTAATGTGTTGGATTTTCTACAAAATAGTAAGATATGGTGTCATTTAATTCGGGAATGTGTTGAGTATACACAGTTGGAGTAATTTTATAATCAGTAGAGTTTTATAGCTACTGTTTCTTTGTTTATGTAATTATCCTGTAATTATAATCAGTAGAGTTTTATAAGATATGGTGTCATTTAATCCGGGAATGTGTTGAGTATACACAGTATTGGATGTCAGATTCAATTATCATATTTCTTTGTTTATGTAATTCTTGTTTTAGGGTCTTATTAATTGATACATGACTAGTAGTTTGAATTGCTACTGTTTTCTTGTTCCTTTTTGTTTATTTCATGGGGTTTTGGTTTTGAGCAACAAAGATAGAAGCCTCTTTCTTGACCATGTGGTTTGCTTATAGGATGCCCCATATATAATATTTTGATTGAATGTACTTGACCTTTCTCGCTCGATGTCACCGCTCACAAGAACCTCATACATGCCAGCTTAATTTTTATTACACTAATAGCAATATACTACACATATAGTTCTTTTTCTTATTGGTTATTAATTCCTTAATCCTTAAACATTTAAGAACGGTTTCCACATTCATGATCGATGTATGCTTCAAAACTTGGCAACCTTGTTATTCCCTCTATTACATCATTTAATTACATTAGTTTTTTTTGGATTATTGGCATTTTCTGTGTTTTATAAATTTTATTTTAATATTTTGGTTTGGGTGTTAATTACCTAATCATCATTGCTTGCTGGTGTAATTTTATCCCTGACAATGTTATAGACAAAGTTCTGTTATTGACTTATAGAAGGGAAAAATACTTAGTATTTGCTGTAGTTCGATTTGTTTGCACCATTCTTACTCGTCGTGTAAGTTAATTCACTTGTACTTTTGCTATTTATACCGTTTTATTATCCATTTATTCTGGATAACAGCCAAATGAAGAAGCGGCGAGGTTCTACACGTTACTTGGTGAAATGAATGAAGAACTGTATGAGGGAACAAAATTTTCCAAATTGACTTTCTGTATTTGTCTTTTTCACTTGAAATGTTTGGGAGGATGGACCGAAAACTCGTTGACAATGCTGTTAGAGTTTCTACAAGAAATGTTCCCGTTTGCGAAAATCCCTCAATCTTCCAAAGACATGAAGAAACTGATAAAGGATTTGGGCCTTGGCTACAACAAAATTCATAGTTGCCCAAATGACTGCATGTTGTATTGGGGCGACCGGATAAACCAACAGTGCTGTCATGTATGCGATCAATCCTATTGGATTAATAGAAATAAAGAGGATGGTAATGAGGGAGATCACGATACACAATCAAGGAAGTAGCCAGTTAAGATTTTGCGGTATTTTTCACTAATACCAAGGCTTCAACGGCTTTTCATGTCGTCGAAGACAGCCGAGTCAATGACGCGGCATCGTGATGGATGAACCGATGATGGATTGTTAAGGCATCCTGCTGATTCTTTAGCTTGGAAATCTTTTGACTCTAAATTTTCAAGCTTCGTAAGCGATCCTCGAAGTGTGAGGCTTGGGCTAGCATCCGATGGATTTAACCCTTACAAACTCATGAGCACAACGTACAGTACTTGGCCTGTGGTGCTTGTTCCCTATAATTTGCCTCCATGGGTTTGTATGAAACAATCATCTTTTATCTTGTCTATGATTATACCTGGAGAGAAAGGGCCCTGAAATGATATTGACGTCTATTTGCAGCCACTTGTTGAAGAGCTAAAACAACTATGGGCTGGTGTTCAGACATACGATGCAATGAGAAAAGAGAACTTTAATTTACGTGCGGCTTTGATGTGGACTATTAATGACTTCTCGGCTTATGCTAATTTATCTGGTTGGAGTATCAGGGGACGTTATGCTTGTCCGTGTTGTGCTGCGCAGACATGTTCACAATGGTTATATAATGGGAAGAAGTTCTCTTACTTGGGGCATCATCGGTGATTACCGAAACGTCATAGATTTAGATTTCAGAGTGCTCAGTTTGACGGTACTGAAAAGTTCAGAGAAGCTCCTTCACAGGCTGGTGGATCCGAAATATTGTTAATGTTGAAATATATGAATTTCATTTATGGGAAGATGAATCAACCTACCAACCCGCAAAGAAATAGAAGATCTAGGAATGAATCTGATGATGAATCTGATGATGAATCTGATGAAGAGGACGATCCTAATGAGGCAGACTTATGGAAAAAAAGAAGTATTTTTTTTTTGAGTTGCCTTATTGGGAGCATCAGATTTTAAGCCATAATCTTGATGTCATGCATATTGAGAAAAATGTTTGTGAGAACATCATTGGGACTATTTTGAATGTCGATGGAAAATTAAAAGATAATCTTCAGAGTCGACTTGATTTAGTCCACATGGGAATTCGGCATGAGCTTCATCCCCAAGCACTTCCGAATATGAAATATCGGTTGCCGCATGCTATTTTTTCAATGTCGAAGACGGAGAAAGAAGTGTTCTGTATGGTGTTGAAGGATATAAAGGTCTCGGATGTGTATGCGTCAAATATATCTCAATGTGTGAGTCTTAAGGATCGAAGACTATATGGCTTAAAATCGCATGATTATCACATCTTGATGCAAGACTTACTGCCAGTTGCTATGTGGTGTTGTATGTCGAAAAAGGTGAAGTCTTGTGTAATTGAACTATCAAATATAATGAAAGACATTTGTGGTAAAGTTTTGAATGTTCAAGAACTTGAGACACTACAAGATTGAGCCGTATTGACTTTATGCAATCTAGAGAAGATCTTCCCGCCTTCCTTCTTCACTATTATGGTGCACTTGTTAATTCATCTCCCGTGTGAAGCAATACTTGGTGGACTCGTTTTCTATCGATGGATGTATCCCATTGAAAGGTCTTACTTTATTTTCAAATTATTCCTTCATTCACCTCAATGGCTTTAGTTGCAACTTTTGATAATGTTGTATATCGTGTTTAGGTTCCTATCCAAATTGAAGTCTTACTGCCGCAATAAACGTTATCCAGAAGGATCAATTGCTGAGGGCTACTTGGCAGAGGAATGTATGACTTTCTGTTCGAGGTATTTGGAAGATGTTGAAACAAGAATGAGCAGACCAAGTAGAAATGCTGGGCTCACAGATCATAACTTGGTCGAAACTTATTTATTTCAAAGTTTCAGAGAATCGATCGACAAAGTCGAAATTACAAAATTAGACGATAGATCGTAGGTCTAAGCACATCAATACGTTCTTTTTCATCACAATTCAATGGAACCATTTCAGAAGTAAGTTCTAGAATTTGATAAATACTCATCAATTATAATTAGTTTGTCTTCTAACAAAGTAAACCTTTTTTAAATGTAGTGAGTACAAAAAAATGTTGAGAGCTCGTTCACGATCCCTAAGATTAAATCGGTGAGAAATTAATAAGTTGTTCATAGAATCATTCCATGAATGGTTAAGCCAAATGGTATGCAATTTAAGTTTTCATTGACAAGTAATAATGTTTTCTCATAACATTTATAGTTACTCTATTTACTTTCGATTCAATAGGTTTAGAGTCGGAATGAAGTTAATGACGAAGTTAAATGGCTTTCACAAGGTCCAAGTAGGATAGTGAAAAGATATAGTGCCTTCCTCATCAACGGATATCGATTTCATACAAGGTATCGTGAGAGATTGAGGAGAACCCAAAATTGTGGAATCGTTGTTAATTCTTCAATTACAAGTTATGCTAGTGCTAGGGACAGTAATCCTGTCGAGGGGAATCTGGAGTATTACGGACTTATTACTGACATCATTGAGTTGAATTATTACGAAAAATGCAAAGTTGTCTTATTTCGAGATGATTGGGCTGATGTGATGTAACATCCCAAAATTGGGCCTAGTAGGATTGGGCCCAATGGGCCTTGGGCGTAGGAATTTTAAAATTTTGAGAACAAGAGAATGGCATTATTACAAATTGGACTTGTTAGTTAAGTGAATTTAGAGTTTACGAGGTTTCTATGAAGTCTCAGGTTTAATTGGGCCTTAGGAAAAATTTGGTATTTCAGTACTTTAAGGAGACATGGTAAATAGCTTCAATGCTTATTGAAATAAATGAATAAATGGTTAGCACAAATGCTTATTAAAATAAATGAATAAATGGTTAGCACAAGTGAGCAATTAATAAAGAGGTTATGGCATTAAGTGAAGTACCTTGAGGGAAGAGGTTCAAATCCCTTTGTGTGCAATGTTTGGCAAATATTTTTGCACTCTTTCCTTAAGTGTCGGCCAAGGAATATTTATGGCAAGGGTGGACTTCATTATTTTTGGTAAGGTGGCTATAAGAATAAGGCAAGGTTGAAGTTGGGGAAATGAATCAAGAGAAATAGGTAAGTAAGGGGGACAAGAGGCTTATTTTGTGGATGGTGTTTTGGAAAGCTTGGGTGGCCAAACTCTTATCCTAAGGGGGATGCATGTGGACAGTTTTGAGGTAGATAGGTGGCTGAAAATTTTACCTTAGCATTTGGTAAGGTCATGGTTTTGTTTTGGCAAAATTTCCCTTTGACAACTTTGTGTCATCTCTCCCATTTTGCAACTCTCCTTGCCGAAACATATTAGCACAATAGTGCATTTTCTCTTCTCTTGAATTGGTCACATATTCATCTTTTGTCTAATCTCCTTGATAGCCGAATATCATTGTTCATTCTCCTCCATAACCGAAACCTTTCCATCGTTCTTTCTTTCTCATTCTTTAAGCAATCGGTAAGTATTCTTTCCAATGTTTTATTTTCTTCTCTTATGACTGAATCCATACTTTGGTTTTTGGATGGTCATTTTGACTGAGACCATCACCTTACTTTCTCTCATACGATATTGTTTTCTTCTTCGTAGTGATATAGAGGGAGGCCGAATACCACAACATCACCTAATCATCTTTAGTCATAGGACGATCGTGAGAAACGGGATTATAATCGATTAAGGTAAGGAAGATCTTTCATAGTCCATCCGATATCTCCATTTGGTTTTTGAGTTAATTGAATTGAAGGTTGGCTAATTGATATTGTTGGTAGGATCGATTTTTGGTGCATCGAGGGAGATCACAGTCGTGGTGTTGAAATCGGTAGAAAGCACAACTCGTAATCAAGGTGTGTAATCCCTACTTTCCGAATATATATTTGAAATGGTGTGTGATCTCATACTTTTCTAAAGGCTTGCATGAAATATTCTGTGATTCGATCGAAATACTGAAGAAAAACCGAAAACTGGCATCCGTAATCACTCGGGCGTGCGTATGATCGTAGTGGTAATCATGTTTTGTAATATAATAGTTTCGGTCAGAAACAGTGATGTGTATTTGAAAAATCACGAAAAATTGGATAAAAGGAATTACAAAGTGAATAAGATATCAGATTAAATCTTACTGTGTCTACTTTAATATGGAAGAAACGGAGAAGGAAAAAGAATATTATATTCTGAGATATGTTAATTTTAGTGAGATTGGTTCTGAATGACTTTGGAGTATTCTATTCTATCTTGGAAAAATTGTATAAAATTGTAAAAAGTGAATTATGGGACATAATTTATATGTATGGATTCCTTAGTGAGCCTATTATTAATAAAGACAAGTGGGAGCAGTATATGAAAATTGTACAGTGAGATATTTGGATTTCGGGTAAGAGAGGTCAGAATCATTGGGCAGTGAAACAAGGGAAACTTTAAGGAATAAACTGTACTAAATGGATAAGGTAAAAATTCTGGAAAAATCGTAGTAAGAAGAAATATGAGTCTAGTTTCAAGGAAAATTTACGGATTTAGATTTTGAGATTTCTAACATGAGTTATAGTTAATTTAGTCAGTATGACGCAGATGGACAGTTTCAAACTTTTGCCCCAAATTAGTAGTTAAGCCTAGGTTACGAAATTACCATAATACCCTTGGAGGGTAAATTACCAAAATACCTCTGGGTTGCTAGATTACCGAATTACCCTTAGTGGGTAAAATTACCGAATTACAAAATTGCCCTTATGTGCCAAATTACGAAAATACCCTTATGAGTCGAATTACGAAAACGCCCCTAATGGGCCGATTTGATATATGGCTAAATGGGCCAATTTGATATATGGCTAAATGGGCCAATTTGATATATGGCTAAATGGACCAATTTGATATATGGCATAATGGGCCGATTTTGCAAAGTGTTAATGGGTTAAATTGTTTGTAATAAATCTCTGATGTTGTTAATTATCGTTGTTATAATGTAAATATCATAATTTGCTATGAATGTTGCATTCACATAATTCTGCATGGGTTTGGGATTTTGATGATTGGAGGAAGCTATTTGGTGGCTCTGCCACATATTTTGGTGACTCTATCACAATCTGTCTGGTGGCTATGCCACGTATATTCTGTTATTCTGGTGGCTTCGCAAAAAATTCTGATATTATAAATGGCTAAATGTCTGCGATTATAAATGGCCACTGGCCTGCAAATTATTGTTATAAATGGCTAAATGCCTGCGATTATAAATGGCCACTGGAATGCGAATTATTGTTATAAATGGCTAAATGCCTGCGATTATAAATGGCCACTGGCCTGCGAATTATTGTTATAAATGGCTTAATGCCTGCGATTGGTGTGTTGGCGGGGTGGGTTGACTGATGATCCCCACAGGTGTGTTGGTTGGTACGGGTGGTGTGTAGCGGATGGATTACTAGGTTTGGCTTTGGAATTGCATACATTGCACATACATAAATATGTTCTGTTGTGTAAATGGGCTTCGGCCCAAGATTTTGCTTTATGGGCTCAGGCCGAAGTTTTTGCTAATTGGATTCAAGCCAGTGGATGACGGTAAGGGGATTATACACTGAGTTCTTGTAACTCCCCACCTTTTCTCTTAACCCTTGTAGGTAATGCTCAGTGACGAGGACTTGGGGCCATGGATGACTCGGTGTAGGCCATACTTCAGAAATGGTTTTATTTGGACTTTAGTTTCTTACTTCGTTTACTTTATTACTTTACTATTTTGGATTATGTGTTGTAATAAGGCCTCTGGATTATTTTATTTTGCTTTATGTTTGACGTGTTTATATTTTACTCAAATTATTTTAAATCGGATTTTCTAAAATCATAATAAAGGTTTTCCAAAATCGATTAACAAATGAATTTCAAAATAAACTTTTACAAATACTTTTAATATGGAAATTTCCTCGAACTATGAACGATATTTCCAAAAGTCACAGTTTTATAAAATTATTACTTCAAATTTAATCGATCAATCTTCGAAATTAGTAGTATTTTATTAAATATCTCAAGTCAAACTTGATTTTCTTGATTTTAACAAATCAACATCTATTTTTGTACGAATAGAAAAGGATCTAACATTTTTTTATCTCATTTGACATGTTTTCTTTATACGTTATCGAAAAACTTTTTAGTGTGACACACCAAATTCGGGCCTAACTTCTAGGCCAGGTTTGGGGTGTTACATGTGAATACGGCTCGCGAAATTAAAAACGATCAATATGGCTTTACAATGGTGAATTTCTCTCGATTGATTCACATTGGAGAACAACTGATAGACGAGCCGTATGTGTTTTCTTCTCAAGTTAAACAAGTTTTTTACTCGGAAGATCCAACTGATGAAGGCTGGTACATTGTACTTCGAAACACCCCTAGAGACTTGTTCGACATTGGCAGTGGAAGTAGAGATGACATAGTCAAAAGATCAGAAACATTGCCTTTTCCAGAACAAAACTTAAATGAAAATATCCCTAGTACTAGTCAACAATTTCAATGGGTTCATCAGGATGTGGATGAAGATATTTACGAAATATGATTTAGTAAGATTTTACGATTTATTATTTATATGTAATATTATAATATATGTTGGGCATGTTATATAATTTAACTATTTTAAATGTACTATTATTATTGTTATTTGTTACTAAAATTTTGAACTATTTCATGTGTATTGCAAGAAAAATGCCTAGAAGCCGATTACGAGATTTAAGCATTGTCCACAATACTCTAAATTCAGAAGAAGCAAATAGTGAACAACAAACAGTTGTTGGATCTTCTAGTCTCACGGACATAGATGACGAGCCTCTGTAATTTCAAAGTAATGTTAAGTTTATTTTACATGCATGTTGAATTTTATTATTGATTCATTTTTTAATTTTAATATAATAATATATCATTTTTCAGCTGAAGGTGGTGGGATGCACAGAGGTCGGGGACGTACATTGCTTAAATATTTATACGACTTAGAGCCTACCGAGCGTGTTAAACTAAGGAGAAACAATCATGGCATCACATGACTGATGCCAATAAAAATCAGGCTCTCGATAATATTAAGGTAACAAGAAGTGAATGTAATTTATAATACTTTGATTTAACTTTCATTTATATTAACTGTTTAAATTTTTTTTGTTCAAGAGAGATTTGCTTTAGAGGTCTCCGATGACTATGTTAAGAAGACATTGGGTAAAAAATGGAGAGATAATAAAAGCACGCTAAAAAAATAATATTTTAAGAAAGACATAAGCCTCGACGAAAAATTAAGAAATGTTCCACCGGGAATGTTGAGGTACCAATGGGAAGATCAAGTTAGATTTTGGAATTCAAAGAAAGGAGAGGTATTACGTACTTTTAATGTCTTATAAATTTTTCGGTTTATAGTATTTATTATATACATAATTCAAATTCCATTATGTAGGACCGTGAGCGAGTTGGAACAAGCGTGAGACGAAACAAAAATTCACGCATTACCATGAGTTCCGTAAGTTTTGCTTGTGTAGTTGAGGCCGAGGTATTATAATTTATTATTTCTTTCAAATATTAATGACTTTATACTATTAAATTATATTTTTTCTGCTATAATGTAGGAAGCTTCGTCTGGTCAAAAAGGTGAACGCCTTTAGCTTTTTGACATTGCGCATAGGAAGAAGGACGGATCTCTGATGACATCTGAAGCTGCAGAAATTTTGGTATATTTACTTAATAATTGATTTATTATAAATATTTATAATGTTTAATTATAATAGTTTAATTCATTGTTTGTAGTTTTAAATTTATAATTTTAAGTTATGTTGCATTCCTTTTTATTATATATTTCATTTCTAACTCTTTCGTTGATTTATTAGGATAAGCTAAAGGAGAAGAAGGTGGAGTATGAAGCGGTTGCTTCGAATGATAGTTCTGTTAATCTCGAGGAGATTGATAACAGAATTATTACTGATGTTTTGGGTCCCGAAAGGTATGATCGCTTCGATTGATAGTTTCGTTAATCTTGAGTATATTTATAATGTAATTATCACTAATGTTTTGGGTCTTAAAAGGTATGGTCGGGTTTGATGTCAAGGATCAGGGTTAACTTGACCCAATATTTTGATCCGGCTCCCAAGAATACATGCCTTCCGAGAGTCAATCTCGTGCTGAAGTTCAGAGACTAAAAGACCAGATAGCTCAGATGGAAGCGAGCACAGCTGAGCAAATTTCTCAACTTAGAGCGGAGGCAGCAGCGAGGGAGGCGGAACATATTGCTCAACTTAGAGCGGAGGCAGCAGCGAGGGATGCAGAGCAGAACATAAAGTATGAAGAACTCCAGCTACAGCTTCAGACTATGATGAAGATGTTCTAGCAGTCGCAGAGGCCGCCATCTTAGACATTTGTTTTCTTGTTGTAAGATGATTTTTAACATTGTTACATTTAACATTATTGTAAGAATTGTTTGAATTATACTTCATTTATTAATGTATATCATATATCTTTTATTACATTTGAAGTATCGTTTAGATTTAATGCTTTTGGTGAGATTTAAATGTTTTATTTGCTGTCTTGGGTTGAAATTATATGCAATTGCTACTGTTTTTGGTTGGTTTTAATGCAGGGAGGGTAGGATATTGGAGAAAATGGGCATTGCAAATCTATGCAAATCAGCGGCGTTTGTGTTAAAAACACCGCTAAAAGTCCCCGCCTTTAACGGCGTTTTTAGGAAAAGGGCCGCTAAAAGTCCCCGCCTTTAGCGGCGTTTTTTTGAAAAGCGCCCCTAAAAGTCCCAACCTTTAGCGGCGTTTTTTAAAAAAGCGCTGCTAAAAGTCCAGACTTTTAGCGGCGTTTGTTCACAATAAACGCCGCTAAAATTTGTGGCGCTTTCTTTAGCGACGCTTTTATAAGCGCCGCGAATACTATTAGTGGCGCTTAAAAACGCCGCTAAAGCAAAAAAAAAAATGCCGCTAAAAGTCTGTTTTGGTGTAGTGTTACCAAATGCACTTTGAAAAATAAGTTTTAAATAATAGAATAAGTGCTAAAATTCTACAAACCTTTTACCTACACAAGTCTTTCAATATATAAGAGTTTAAGGCTTGTTAAGAGAAAGATAAATTACAATCAATCCTTCCATCAAAATAACAAGATAATTAACATGAATAATGTCTTCAATATGACTAGGATAAGTCTTCAAATCTTAAGGATATGTTACCATGTTTCACTCGATTTGATCCGCTCCTAGCAAACTTGGAAAGTTGATTGCCTTGGTCCAGATGCAAACTAATTTTCAAGATATGTTGTTCTGTGTAGTTTGGATATCAAAGATGAGTTGGCAATTGTCCAAGGTAATAGCTAAAATTAAAGCCTAAAGATTTTCGTTTCCAAAATTTGTCAACTTAAACATAACAAATTTTCTAAACAGACATTATTACAAAAAAAATCCCACTACTATAAAACTCCCTCAATATAATGCTAATTTTTTAAAAAAATTTTATCATATAAAATTATTTAATCGGGTGGCATTACTTTATTAGTTTTTCTAAAAGTTTTATTAAGAATGTATATACTTTTTCCTAAAATAAAAATTATAAATGATAATTTAATTTTAAACTAAAAACGATTTAAAATATTTTGAAAAAAAAAACGTTTCAAATATAAATATTCTAAATTATATTTTAGAGCACTTTTGTAAAGTTATATATATTAAGAAATTATTAAAATTAAACATTAGTTTTGAAATAATATAAAATATTTAAATAAATAAAATATTTTTGTTATTAAATCAAAACACAATTGTTTTATTTAACAATAAAATCATAATAACATAATATTCAATTAAAATTTCAAAATTTACCAAATAATTTACTAAATTATTAAAAACCATAAAAATAAAAAATAATTAAAATAATTAAAAACTAATTTTTAAATTTTGTAAGACATTATAATAGTCCATGTATATATAAAAATTTAAAATTAACAAAGTAAATTAAAATATTATTAAATAAAATATAAAATAATTAAATAAATAATAATATTTTAATATTTATATCTATTTGATTGAGCCTTAGTATTTCAGTTGGCATCGTTGCTATTGAAACAACTCGGAGAATGTGGGTTTGAGCCATATTTTCCTTGATTTAAGGGTTTAAGAGAGTTTATGTAGGGAAGTAGATATTGTATCAAAATAAATACTTATATAAAGAAATAATTTTTTAATAATTTTTATGAGTATATATATATATATATATATAAACATTTTCAATGATAAGTGTTTCTAGAATTTTTTACTAAGAAAATTATATTTTGTAAAACAATATTTATAAACGAACATATATTTTAAAACATTTTAAGAGACCATTTACTATATTAATTATATAATGTTTTAGCATAAATAATTATGTTTTAATAAAATTAAATGAAAATTTGTTTTTAAAAGAATATATTCTTAAAACAAAATTTAAAATTAAATTATTGTTATAAAATAAAGAGAGATAGAGAGAGTAAAGAACAAAGAAAATATGAGAAGTAATAAAGAATGTATTTTATTGATCAATGGGATAATTACAATACTTCTTCAAAGTCTCTATTTATAGGCATAAGAAGTATAAATGAAGTAGTTATATAATTCTAATAACTATTAGAATTTAAAGTACATCAAAACTTATCTTGATCTTGATGGACATCCACTTAATAAGATATTTATATCATTCCCCCTTGGATGCCAATTGGTAGATAATGTGCCATGTTAAAACCTTATTAGGAAAAACCTTGTGGGATAAAAACTTAACGAAGGAAAAAATAATATACAATCTTATATTACAAGCTACCTTGTTAAAAACCTTTACTAGGAAAACCCAATGGCAAAAAACCTTGGTTAAAGGAAAGAGGACAACTTGTTTTTAGACTCCCCCTAATGGCAACATTACATTACATCTTTGAGTCGACGCGTTCCAATCTTGTGTAGTAATCTGTCAAATGTTGAAGTTGACAATGCCTTAATAAAAATATTTGCTAAATTATTATTAGAATGAGTTTGTTGAACATTTATATCACCTCTTTTCTCAAGATCATGGGTGAAGAATAATTTTGGTGAAATGTGTTTCGTTCTGTCACCTTTGATGTAACCACCCTTCAACTGATCTATACGTGTTGCATTATGTTTGTATAAGATAGTTGACATCTTTTCTTATAAAGGCAAATTACATACCTTCTAGATATTTTGGGTAAATAATTTTAGCCAAACACACTCTCTACTTTCCTAATGCATTGGAATTATTTCTACATGATTTGAAGAAGCAACAACTAATGCTTACTTTGTTGAATGCCATGATATGACAGTACCCCCACATGTAAATAAATATCCTGTTTGAGATCAATCATTTGAATCAAATAGTCTCATATCAATGGTCCTTCTAAGATATCAGAATACATGTTTAATTCCATACCAATGTCTACGTGTTGGAGAAGAACTAAATCTTATTAGCAAGTTTACAACGAAAGTTATATTAGGTCTTTTTTTGTTTGCAAGATACATCAACGCCATTTAGATTAACGCCCTAATTTTCTTATTTTGGTTTCTGTAAATTTTTACACAAGTGTGTTTCTGCTTCAGTGGTTAAGTGTTCTGGTTGTGTGTGAGAGGTCTTGGGTTCAAGTCTCACCTTTAGAAATTTTTGTTTTTTTGGATCCAAGCCTTATCCTTGTTCAATGGGCTTATATTAAATTACTTATAAATTCATATCAGAATGAGCCTGTTGGTTCAAGTGGTAAGGGGATTAGTGTGTTAGAGGTCCTGTGTTCGAATCCCTGCGCGAGTGTGGATGTTATATTTTTGCTCGATTGTATGAGAGAGTTTCAGTAGAGTTTAAATTTTGAAGTGTTTGAGACGGAGGTGTTAGTGGGAGGTTGGGGGTTATCTAGTTAAATTTTATTTTATTTTTATTTTTCTCTCACTTCCAAAAATCCCTAAAATTTTGACGTTAAATATTTTTCCAATCCTATTCTCTGATACGTTTCTCTTTTTGGTAAAACTTCGTTCGTTTCCTTTGATTTGATTTGGGAATCCTGCGTTCAATCATCATTTTGCGATTTCTGGTTCTTAATCTGGTGGGTAAGTTAATTCTACATCCCCTTGAACTTCTGGTTTGGGTTTAACGACTTTAGGTTGTGGTGTTAATTGGTGGATTTCTGTGATTAGGAGAAGTTTGTAAGGCTGAAAATTACACTTCTGTGGCTTGACTCATGGTTGGGAGCATTTTTGTTAGCGGTAAGTCGATTTTGTGTTTGGGCTAATCGTTATAGACTTGTAAATTGGTTGCTAAAAGGTGTAGGATACTCTATTTTTAGGTTTCAGAAGGCTCGGGACTATTTTTGCATCAAATCGATACCAGGTGTGTTCCCAAAATGCGAAAAACGGGCGTATGGTCATCGTATGTTTGACGAAGGTGTGGCTATGCGCAAGACACGACCGCATGGTGGCTTGATGTGGAGTGTGGGCCCCACACAGCCCATGCCAATCTGGGTATGTGGGCCACATGGGCATGTGAGCCCATTAATTTGAAATATTTCCTAGAGTCTCACGGGTCATTCCGATCGACTGTGGGCCTACTGTGGGGTCGGTAAGGGCTAACCGAACCCTAAAACTATGTGATCTGATAGTCTAAAAATATGTTCTGCGTATGATGTTATTATACATGTGTAATAGCCTATTTTTCTGTGAAATCGGAACAATGGTTTCAGGACCACAGTTCCGACCCAAAATGTAATTTATTTTAATTTTATTATATGGTACGTAAGATGGTAGACGTGACATGTGAAAATTTTGACATGAAAATTTTATCGATTTAGTGCCTAATTATAAGAAGGACTAAATCGCATAAAATGTAAAAGTTGAATTCTAGTGGCTGTAAGAATCAAATAGATATGGAATTCAAAACTTGAGGTCCTTATCTGGTAATTAGACCATTAAGAAAAGTATGTAGATTTTTCATGGTGAGTCATCCAAGGAATTATAGAAAAAGGTTAAGGACTAAATTGGAAATAGTAAAAAGTTAATTAATTAAAAGATGATAAAAGAAAATATCATCTTATTATTGTCATATTCAACCTAAAATTCTATAGAAACCCTAGGAGAGAGAGGGGAAACTTTCAATGCTTAATTGGGTAAGTTCTCTTGTCTCGTTTTTAATAATTTTAGTATTTGTGAAATCGAGATAGCTTAATCTCTATATTTGAGGGATTAATTTGAAAATTTATCAATGTATGAAAATGGGTCATGGATGTATTATGCTGGAAATTATAAATTTATGGTAGAAAATGAGAGATTATTGATAGATAAACAACTTTTACAAAGTGATTTTTGATGAAAACATGATTTAGGGACTAAAATGAAAAGTTGTAAAATTTGATGAAAAATTCTAGAATTTTATGAATACATGTGCTGGAAAATTTGTAATGGGGCTTTGTTTAGGCTTGGAATAGGGAGTAATTTGCACAAGTTTCATTTTTCGAGCTTAGGGACAAATCATAATTTATGGAAAAGTTAAGGGCAAAATGGTAATTTTGCCTAAGACGTAAGTTGAGTCCATTTAAATATGAAATGTATGAAATTTATAGTTAAAATCATTTATATATATTCAGACAACACTAATTTGAGGTTAGACCGAGGAAAAGAAAAGGTTTCGGATTAGTAGATTTCTAACGCGAACAAGTGTCGAGGTAAGTTCTTGTAACTTAATCGGGCATGTAATTATGTTGTGTTGTATGTAATGTGATTTATGTTGATGTGCTTACTTTTATACTATGATGTAAAATTGATATATGATTGAAATGTGAAAGGGTTAAGTCCCGATTGAATATTGGATTCCGATGAATATATGCGCTTATTCGAAATTAAAAAGGTCCTGTATTTGTTGCGGACAGGATTTAGCTTGGACGAGTAATCCCATTGACCTTGTTATAGAAAGGATTTAGCCTGGACGGGTAATCACAATATAATAGCTCTCGAGCATACGTTATGATTAGGGTTTAGCCTGGACTAGTAATCCTGTTATACGATATGTGGCTCGAGAGAATGTTTCTTGGTTAAGTGCCCTATTGGGTACCCTTGAATAAGAAATTAACGGATTATTGAAGCGTACACTTTGAGTGTACTACTTAAGCATCCATCAGAATTCAATGATTCGACGGACATAAAACTCCTAACATGGCATGAAAATCTTGAGATGACATGATAAGGACTCGAAAGAATATTGCTTGATGAGCTCATCTATGTTACTTGACTGATTTGAAGATTTTGGTGGCTAACATGTTTGATTGAATGTATGTGATTAGGAAATTTAGCCAAATGGATGGAAACATAACATTGTATGCCTAGATTTTAATAAGTAAGATTGATAAGTTTAGTTTCTGTTATACGAACTTACTAAGCATGTAATGCTTACTCCATTTATTTTTCCCCTGTTTTATAGTGCTCAGAAGCTCGTGAGGGTTGGAAATCATTGGAGCATTGTGACACTATCAACTAGCATTTTGGGTATATTTAATGAAGTCATTTTGGGTATAATGGCATGTATAGGACAACTTGGCCAATAGTGGCTTGAAATGTTATTTCGTAACCAAGCCACTGGAATGGCTAGTAATGGTTCATTTTGGTATGACTAAGTAGATTATTATGTTATATTCATATACATGTGTTATGTTAAGAATGTGTGATCAATTTTGTGAATGCCTAAGATGTTCCAAGGTAAGTCTATAAACACTTATGCATGTAGTGATATGCTATGTTGAATGATAGAAATTACCCAATTTGAATGCTTGAGTTGGTTGGTATTGGATGTGTGTTTCAAGAGTAGGTATTGGGTGAAATTTTGGGTGAGAAATGAATCTAGAAATGGCTTCATTTTGTCCACATGGGCAGACATAAGGGCGTGTGTCTAGACCGTGTATGACACACGGCCTGGTAACACGAGCATGTAGTTAGGCCGTGTGTCCCCTGCACCTTAATTTTGAAAAACAGAATGCTTTAAATTGGGCACACAGGCAAATGTCATGGCCGTGTGGTGCAAGTTAGAGAGCAGCCTAAATCGAACACAGCCTGAGGCATGGGCGTGTATAAGGGTCACACGGGCGTGTGAGCCATGCACCTTGGAAAATTTTAGAATTTTGTGAAAAATTCCCTGGGTTCTCGATTTAGTCCCGACTTGATTCTAATGATTGTATTGGGCCTCGAGGGTCCATTTAAGAGACATTATGAATGACCTCGGTGAATGAGTAGTAAATTGCCTGAATTAATCCATAAATTTTTTGAATGTTCTGGTAACGCTTTAAAACCCTGTTCTGGCGATGGATACGAGTTAGGGGTGTTACATTTAGTGGTATCACAACTATGATTTAGTCGATTCTTGGATTTGATGTAGTAAACATGAGTTAGCTATACATGCCATTATATAAATTGTGATAGTGTGATGACTCCTAATCATTTTAAATGTGTTTTGCATATAGTAACGTCATCCAACTGAGCTAGAGCTGAATCCGAGGAAGCTGAGAGCAATGCTTTAGCTTAAGTACAAAGAGTTGCGTCTGTGTCTAGTAATGAAAGGCTCGCATCTGAGGGCCGAAGTGAGGAGGAAAAACAAGCCTTATTTCAAATGATGAATGAATGGTTCACATAGTACCTGAGAACAAACCCTGCTGTAAAACAAGCTCCCCCACCTGCTCCCCAACCGATTCCTAAGGTACCACATGTAATATCCCGGGTTAAGGGCTATTTTATTTTTGGCATTGTTTGCATGTCTATGGTGTGCCATGTTGTTGTTTGTGTGGTTTCTGGGCTTAGATGTAGGCTAGGAGTGTGCCTGAGTAGGTGGTAAAATTTTTGTTTTTGGGCTTTAGGGATAGGGAGCCAAGGTCTTGGGGTTTATAATTAATTTAAGTGAATTTTAACACAAATGAAGAGCTAGCAAAGTGGCAAGCAAGGCGCCACTAGGAGCATGTGGTTGGCATCAAAGGCAAGGGGAGAGGTCTTGTGTTCGAGTTGCATAATGCCCCATTTTGGCTCCCATTTTGTGGCATGAAGGGAAGAGTTGTAGGAGGTTTGAACTCGCCATGGACTTGGTCAACACTTTCAAACGGTGGGTGGAGAGTGAAAATAGGAGGAAGACTTGGTCATAGTATTTGAAATTGTGGTTTGGGAGTGAATGGGGAGGTTGGCGTTTTGAGGAGTGTTTGGGGAGTTTGGCGGTTGGCAAGTTGGGAGGAGAGTGCTTGAAATGGCATTTGGCAAGCATGCATTTTCGGTCACCCATTCTTTATTTTGGTAAGCCGATTTTAGTTTAGTCAAAAGCCAACAAAAACTCTCTTCACTTGCAAAATAGCTTAAGCCGAAACCATTTGTTTTGCTTCTTGAAACCGAACCCCAGGCAACATATACTTTGCTGAGCTTACTTGGTCCTTCTTTCTTAGTAGCCGAATGTTATTGGAGTGCTCAAGCTATTATTATTTCTTTGCTAACCTTGGCCGAACCATATACCCTCCTATCTCTCTCGTTCTTTTCCATTTTCACTAAGCCAAAATTTCTCCTTTACTCTCATATTTTCTTTGAAACCTTGTTAGCCGAAAGCTGTTCTTCAAAGCACCTACACTTGCCGAAACTACAACATTTCTTCTCCACTTTTGCTTTCATCTTTTTCTCTTTTGAAACCTTGGTAGCCAAAAGTTCTCTCCTCTCCTACTTCCCTTTTCTTTAATTCAATTTGTGCAAGCCGAAACTCCACTCCCCAAACTATTTTCTCTCTTTTCTTTCACACAAAATCGAAAGTAACCCCCCTCCACTCATCTCGCTTTATTTCTTTTTGTTCCAAAACCTGTTAGCCGAATCTTTCTTCTCTTCTAGTGGTGTTTGGTGGCCGAATAGTGGTGTTGGTGGGTGCTGGTCTCCAATCGGTTGGTAGTGGTAAGAGCTGGCCGAATGGCCATCTTTCTTTTCGTTTTATTTTTATATTTGGTGGTTTAAATGAAGGCCTATTTGTTATTGGTTGAAGAATATTGATCTAATGTGTAGACCAATCTCTTTATAGGGCATTCGGATTTTGGGAACAAGTGGGAGGAGCCTTGTTATCTGTTAAGCAATCGGTAAGTGATGGTGAGATGATTGCTTGTGGTTATTTGTTTAGTTTTCGATTAAGTTTATGGTTCCAAAGGATTAATCATTCTCTTTTTAGGGTGAAGCCGATTCCTGAAAGAACCATTGCTGGGTTCGGATTTGGTAGGAAACCAAATCAAGGCTAAGGTAAGGCTAACGCAACCCCTTGGGTTATCTACTTTGTTGGCCGAATGGTATTATGAGTTAGTGTTAACCCTTTGTTGGCCGAATGTAGGATCAAGCTGTCGAGGTGATCAAAAGATTTCGATCGGTTCTTAGGATTTAATCTTCGATATATTAGGTGTGTAAACCAACACACTATCTTAACTAAATAATGTGATAACCGGTTTGTGTAAATGAAACAGTGTGATTGATTATCTCGATACCCATTGAGGTATGGATACGGATTCGGGTAAGTCCGTTTCATTATGAGTTATGTGATGATGATGATATCATGATTTTTGATACTTTGAGATGCCATATTAAGCATGTGAGCATGATAGCATGATTGCAACGATTTTGCATCTAGTATGATATGTGATTGGGTGATATGAGAGGAGGGAAGTATGATATCCGTGTCTTTGAGACACTTGTGTCTTTGGGACACCGAGGTTTGGCACCTCCGGTGGTTTGGTACCACAATGATATTTTGTGACTTTGGGTCACGGAGGTTTGGCACCTCGGCGTCTCGTCCCAAGTGGCTTAGTACCACGATGGGTTGGCCCCACGCTTGATTATACGGATTGACGCCGGTGATTTGGTATCACACGATGGGTTGGCCCCATCACCGGATTTGTGACTGCGGTCACCAGTGATTTAGTATCACATTGTGTCTTTGGGACACCAGAGGTTTGGCACCTCATTGCGACTCGTCCCTGTGGTTAACACCACCGTGGGTTGGCCCCACTTATGAGATATGGGATCGTCGCTAGTGATTTGGTATCACACGATGGGTTGGCCCCATCATTGGATTATTTGTGACTTGGTCACCAAAGTGGTTTGGTACCACAAGATGGATATCGTGACTTTGGGTCACCAGTGGTTTGGCACCACCAGTGGTTTGGTACCACACGGGGTAGAAAAGGTGATGTGGTTGGCTAGGATCGGGTGCATTACTTGCATTATTTTGTTATGATATGTGTGTGGGCATGTAATACTGGGAGAGGGAATTATACACTGAGTCTTGCGACTCACTCTCTCCCCTTTGACTTTTTCAGGTGACACTTAGACGCGGGCATGGAGCCGGGATGGACTCGAGGTGCTCATGCCATACTCAAATAAAGATTTGCTCGGACTTTTATGAAATTTTGGTACTTAAGTTTTTATTACTATTTGGTTTTATTTGGGTTGTAAATGGCCTTTTTAAGTTATGGTTGTTTATGATTAAAGTGGATTTTTAATATGTCTTAACAAATTAATTGGGCTAAAATGTGCTAAAATTTGGAAAGATAACGATTTCAAAACTACAAAAAGCGACATTTTAAACTATACCATCGGGTATCGCACTAAGATTTGGAATAACGGAAAAAAAACTCAAATACTTTCTAGCTTAAACACGATTTTCACTAAGACAGAATGTTTTTGTAACAATAAACAACTCAAACTTCTTAACGAGATAAACCTGTTTTGTTTACCCATTGGAGTAAGTTTTTAAAATTTCCGGGTTTTCAAATACATCATCAAACTTCAATCAAACCTACTCAAGTTTTCTTCAGAGGCACAACCTAGCGAAGTGTTTTTCTCCAACTTTTAAACTCAAACCTAAGCCTCTCAAAAACCTTTTTCCCTGTAACATACCAGATTCGGTCGTGGTGTATTGACCGGTTTGGGGTGTTACATTTGTGGTATCGAGCCAAGTTCAAAGGTTTCATTTGTGGGCCCGAGGCCCAAAATGTTTTTAAAAGTCTGTTTTAAGTGTTTATTTTTAAAAAGCATGGTCTGAAAGGCATGGCACCGAGTCACCGGCACCAATCCGCCCAGGTAAGTACCCCGTACTATTTGTTATGATATTAAGTGATATGATTGGCTGGCTAGTAAGACTACTTTAGAGACTGAAACTGATAGGACATTGTGGACTCGCGAAAACGAAACTTCTTTAATAAGCAAAATTCATAAGACTTTGCCTTTAAATAGTGGAATAATGACTGATACATAAAATTCTTTAATCAGACGTGATTTAGTCATGAGTACCCGAGGTGGACGTGGTCGTGGACGTGGTCGCAGAGGATGACGCTTCGAGCCCGTAGGTTCAGCCGTGGTTCGAGAATGAGGTATCGATTCCACCACCGGTGGAGGTGGTGAGTTCCAAGAGTAGACCAATGATGACGCAGATGTCACAAGCGATCTTCTTGCGGGTTTTAGAACGGGTAGCTGGAGTAGGTGGAGGTATAGGAGCTAGAAAATCGTGCCGAGCGACTTCGGCAAACGGGTGAATTCTTCCGGTGTCTCTGGTGTTGCTCCTAGCATCTTTGAATCTTGGCCGAAGCGACGAGCGGATCATGGACGATCCGGATCTAGCTCTGAAGAGAAATTAAAGGGATCGTATCACTTCTCGAGATGAGTCATACCGGTGGTGGCTCTTTGTTCGGACAAACGGCCTTCTATGAAGATCGACATGGGACTATTTCGGCCGCTACTTATCGAAAAAGTGCGTGGGGCTAATTACATTAATGAGCAAATAAAAGCATTTCGAGGTTAGTTCGGGAGCAAATGCGGTCGAACACGAGGCGTAGTTTTTGAGGCTGAGTCGGTATGCCAGGGGTATGGTGGCTACTGAGCATGAGAGGTGCGTTCGTTTCGAGGATGGCCTGCAAGACGAATTAAGGTTGATAATTGCGCCCCAGCAGGAGCGTGAATTTGCTGTCCTAGTTGAAAAGGCGAAGGTAGCCGAGGGCATTAAGGAATCTGTGAGGCAGGGTATGGATAGGAACCGACACAAGAGGAGTTTTGGGTCTTCTGGGTCGTCGGGTAATCAGCAAAAAGGGCTAGACCGAGTGGGCCGAATCAGTCGGGTAGGTTTGTTGCTGCTAGGCAGGGACCACCGCAGTGTAACCGTTGTGGGAAGGCTCATTGGGGAGGATGTTGGACTGATGGTAGAGGCTGTTTTGAGTGTGGCTCGCTGGACCACCGTGTGAGGGACTGTCCGCGCAAGTTAGCTAGGATTCAGTCAGAGAATCGGTAACGTAATCAATCTGAAATAATGGACCACCGCAGATGGGCCGAGGTAATGGCAGAGGAGGTAATGGGTCTGGTCGGGGCCGTGGAGCACCGGGCAGAGGTGCGAGTAGTTCGAGGCCAGATAAAGGGGCTAGTGTATGTTGTGAGGCACCGAGAGGAGGGCGATGCACGGGACGCCATTACTGCAGACGTTTTAATATTTGGTTCTCCATTTATCGCTTTAATTGATGTGGGTTCAACACACTCGTATGTTGCAAGTAGCATAGTGAAGACCATGGATTTAGACTCGAAATATCTTCTAGGCGGATGACCGTAATAAGCCCTCTAGGTCACTCAGTAGTGGTAGATAAATCAGATAGAGACGCACCTCTAGAACTCCAAGGGGTATCTTTCGAGGCCGATCGATGGGACTACCGCTTGGGGAGTTAGATCGATTACGGGATGGGTGGCTGGTTAAGTACCAGCGAAGTTGGATCAGCGGCTAAGCGCATGGTTTTGAAGCACGGTGAGGGTGATGAGGTAGTTCGATCGGTAATAGGAGGAATTATCGTCCAATGTGGTATCTGCGCCCGAAAGCCGAGAAGATGGTCGGGAAGGGCGTGAAGCGTATGTGGTTCATGTGTATGCCTTGGAGGCTAAGGAGTCTCTTGTGGAGACGGTTGAGACGATAGGGAATTTATCGATGTGTTTCGAGGAGCTTCCGGTTTGCCACCGATCGAGAAGTAGAGTTCGAATAGATCATATCTTAAGCGCGCCGTATCCATTGCTCCGCATGTGATGGCACCTAAAGAGCTAGTGGAGCTTAAGGCTCAGATCCGGGAGTTATTGGATCGAGGCTTTATCGTGCCAAGTATTTCACCATGGGGAGCGCCTGGGGTACTTTTGTAAAGAAGAAAGAGCGGTACCATACGGATGTGTATAGACTACCGCTAACTGAATAAGCTGACAATCAAAAACAAGTATCCACTGCCTCGGATAGATGACTTGTTTGATCAGCTGAAGGGGGCGTCGGTTCTCTCAAAGATCGACTTAAGGTCTGGGTATCACCAGTTAAGGGTAAAGGAGGCGGATATCTGTAAGACGGCATTTCGTACTCAGTATAGGCACTTTGAGTTCTTGGTTATGCTGTTCGGGTTGACTAACATCGCGGCGACCTTCATGGATCGATGAATAGGGTGTTCCAACAAGATCTAGATCAGTTCGTAGTGGTTTTTATCGACGACATCTTGGTATATTCAAAGACTGAGGAGGAACATGATGCTCATTTGCGGGTGGTATTGCAGATTCTGAGGGAGAAAGCACTCTATGCGAAGTTCAAGAATGCGAGTTCGCTCGTGGAGGTGACGTTCTTGGGTCATGTAGTATCTGCTGAGGGAATTAGAGTGGACCCCCGTAAGATAGAGGCCGTTTTGGATTGGAAGCCACCTAAGTCAGGAGCAGAGATTCGGAGTTTTCTGGGCTTAGCAGGATACTACCAAGATTTGTAGAGGTTTCTCTTTGATTGCAAAGACCGATGACTAAATTATTGAGAAAAGGGTTCCGTTTATTTGACCGAGAAGCGCAGGAGAGCTTCGATAAGTTGAAGAAGATTCGATCAAGCTCGGTTACGATTCAACCCGAGGTCGGTAAGGAATTCACAGTGTCTCGTGATGCATCACATACGGATTGGGTTGTGTCTTGATGAGGAAGGAAAGGTTGTGGCTTACGATCTCGGCAATTGAGGCCACATGAGGTAAATTATCCAACGCATGATCTGGAGTTAGCGGCTGTAGTTTTTGCCTTAAAGATATGGAGGCATTACTTGTACGGAGAAAGATCGATAGTCTATACGGACCATAAGAGTCTGAAGTACCTTCTGACTCAGAAAGACTTGAATCTGAGGCAGCGCAGATGGATTGAGCTGCTGAAAGACTACGATTGCTCAATCGAGTATCATTCGGGCAAGGCTAACATTGTGGCAGACGCGTTGAGCCGTAAGGTTGTTGCGGATTTAAGAGCGTTGTTTGCCCACTTGAGTTTGTATGACAACGGGAGTATTCTGGCAGAGCTGCAGGTTAAGCCTACTTAGGTTGAGCAGATTAGAGAGAAACAGTTGTTGGATGAGGTTCTGAGTGCGCAGAGGACACAAGTGCAGAACGATAGTTTGAAGGGTTACAGCTTGTCCAGTGATGGGGTTCTGTGTTTTCAGGGGAAGGCTTGTATGCCGAGAGATACTGAGCTAAGGCAAAAGATTCTTTAGGATGCACATAGCAGCCCTTACGCTATGCATCCTGGAGGTAGCAAAATGTATAGAGATCTCAGAGAACAGTTCTGGTGGCCGGGTCTGAAAAAGGAAGTAACCGAATTTGTAGGGAAGTGTCTGACATGTCAGCAGGTCAAGGCTGAGCATCAGTTGCCGTCTGGGTTGCTTCATCCAGTGAAGATTCCTCGGTGGAAGTGGGAAAGGATAACTATGGATTTCGTCAGTGGATTACCGCTTACACCGAGCAAGAAGGATTCAGTCTGGGTAATTGTGGATCGGCTGACTAAATCAGCCCACTTTATTCCGGTGAGGGTGGACTACTCACTTCAGAGGTTGGCGAAGCTGTATGTGTCAAAAATAGTGAGACTACACGGGGTGCCAGTATCGATCATCTCGGATAGGGATTCGAGCTTCACGTCAAGGTTCTGGAAGGCGTTGCATCAGGCTCTGGGTACACGTTTAGATTTCAGTACAGCTTTTCATCCGCAGACTGACGGGCAATCGGAAAGGGTTATACAGATCTTGGAGGACATGTTGCGAGGTTGTGTATTGGACTTCAGGGGTAGTTGGGAGGAGTACCTACCGTTAATGAGTTTGCCTATAACAACAGTTTACCAAGCAAGTATCAAGATGGCACCTTATGAGGCGTTGTACGGTAGGAAGTGTCGCTCACCTACTTGTTGGATGAGTTAAGTGAACGCCGCTTGTTGGGACCAGAGTTGGTTATCGAGACCAAGACAAGGTTAAGTTGATTCAGGCTCGATTGAAGGAAGCTTCGGACCGGCAGAAGTCCTATGCCGATCTTAAGTGGAGAGATATTGAATTTGCTGTGAGAGATCGGGTTTTCCTTAAGGTCTCACCGTGGAAGAAAGTATTAAGGTTCGGGAAGAAAGGCAAGCTAAGTCCGAGGTTTATTGGGCCGTATAAGGTACTGAGACGAGTGGGAGCAGTTGCATATCAGCTCGAGTTGCCAGCAGAATTAAGTCAAATTCATGACGTGTTCCACGTTTCGATGCTTCGGCGTTATCGCTCAGATCCATCGCACGTGGTAATGGTAGGAGAGATTGAGGTAAACCCAGATATGACCATGGAGGAAGAGCCTGTACAGATTTTAGATCGGGATGTGAAGGTTCTGCGCAGGAAGTCTGTGCCTTTGGTTAAGGTTCTTTGGCGGAATCATGGCGTGGAGGAAGCGACATGGGAACCCGAGGATGCGATGAGACAGCAATACCCGCAACTCTTCTGACCAGGTAATTTCGAGGTCGAAATTATTTTTAAGGGGGGTAGAACTGTAATATCCCGGGTTAAGGGCTATTTTATTTTTGGCATTGTTTGCATGTCTATGGTGTGCCATGTTGTTGTTTGTGTGGTTTCGGGGCTTAGATGTAGGCTAGGAGTGTGCCTGAGTAGGTGGTAAAATTTTTGTTTTTGGGCTTTAGGGGATAGGAGCTGAAGGTGCTGGGGTTTATAATTAATTTAAGTGAATTTTTAACACAAATGAAGAGCTAGCAAAGTGGCAAGCAAGGCGCCACTAGGAGCATGTGGTTGGCGTCAAAGGCAAGGGGGGAGAGGTCTTGTGTTCGAGTTGCATAATGCCCCATTTTGGCTCCCATTTTGACGGCATGAAGGGAAGAGTTGTAGGAGGTTTGAACTCTGCCATGGACTTGGTCAACACTTTCAAACGGTGGGTGGAGAGTGAAAATAGAAGGAAGACTTGGTCATAGTATTTGAAATTGTGGTTTGGGAGTGAATGGGGGGAGGTTGGCGGTTTGAGGAGTGTTTGGGGAGTTTGGCGGTTGGCAAGTTGGGAGGAGAGTGCGAAATGGCATTTGGCAAGCATGCATTTTCGGTCACCCATTCTTTGTTTTGGTAAGTCGATTTTAGTTTAGTCAAAAGCCAACAAAAAACTCTCTTCACTTGCAAAATAGCTTAAGCCGAAACCATTTGTTTTGCTTCTTGAAACCGAACCCCAGGCAACATATACTTTGCTGAGCTTACTTGGTCCTTCTTTCTTAGTAGCCGAATGTTATTGGAGTGCTCAAGCTATTATTATTTCTTTGCTAACCTTGGCCGAACCATATACCCTCCTATCTCTCTCGTTCTTTTCCATTTTCACTAAGTGAAATTTCTCTCAGACTCTCATATTTTCTTTGAAACCTTGTTAGCGAAAAGTCGTTCTTCAAAGCACCTACACTTGCCAAACTACAACATTTCTTCTCCACTTTTGCTTTCATCTTTTCTCTTTTGAAACCTCGGTAGCTAAAAAGTTCTCTCCTCTCCTACTTCCCTTTTCTTTAATTCATTTTGTGCAAGCCGAAACTCCACTCCCCAAACTATTTTCTCTCTTTTCTTTCACACAAAACCGAAAGTAACCCCCCTCCACTCATTTCGCTTTATTTCTTTTTGCTCCAAAACCTGTTAGCCGAATCTTTCTTCTCTTCTAGTGGTGTTTGGTGGCCGAATAGTGGGTGTTGGTGGGTGCTGGTCTCCAATCGGTTGGTAGTGGTAAGAGCTGGCCGAATGGCCATCTTTCTTTTCGTTTTATTTTTATATTTGGTGGTTTAAATGAAGGCCGGTTTGTTATTGGTTGAAGAATATTGATCTAATGTGTAGACCAATCTCTTTATAGGGCATTCGGATTTTGGGAACAAGTGGGAGGAGCCTTGTTATCTGTTAAGCAATCGGTAAGTGATGGTGAGATGATTGCTTGTGGTTATTTGTTTAGTTTTTGATTAAGTTTATGGTTCCAAAGGATTAATCATTCTCTTTTAGGTGAAACCGATTCTGAAAGAACCATTCTTTGGGTTGATTTGGTAGGAAACCAAATCAAGGCTAAGGTAAGGCTAACGCAACCCCTTGGGTTATCTACTTTGTTGGCCGAATGGTATTATGAGTTAGTGTTAACCCTTTGTTGGCCGAATATAGGATCAGGCTGTCGAGGTGATCAAAAGATTTCGATCGGTTCTTAGGATTTAATCTTCGATATATCAGGTGTGTAAACCAACACACTATCTTAACTAAATAATGTGATAACCGGTTTGTGTAAATGAAACAGTGTGATTGATTATCTCGATACCCATTGAGGTATGGATACGGATTCGGGTAAGTCCGTTTCATTATGAGTTATGTGATGATGATGATATCATGATTTTTGATACTTTGAGATGCCATATTAAGCATGTGAGCATGATAGCATGATTGCACGATTTTGCATCTAGTATGATATGTGATTGGGTGATATGAGAGGAGGGGGAGTATGATATCCGTGTCTTTGGGACACTGTGTCTTTGGGACACCAGAGGTTTGGCACCTCCAGTGGTTTGGTACCACAATGATATTTTGTGACTTTGGGTCACCAGAGGTTTGGCACCTCAGCGTCTCGTCCCAGTGGCTTAGTACCACAGTGGGTTGGCCCCACAGTTGATTATACGGGATTGACGCCAGTGATTTGGTATCACACGATGGGTTGGCCCCATCACCGGATTTGTGACTGCGGTCACCAGTGATTTGGTATCACATTGTGTCTTTGGGACACCAGAGGTTTGGCACCTCATTGCGACTCGTCCCTGTGGTTAACACCACCGTGGGTTGGCCCCACTTATGAGATATGGGATCGTCGCTAGTGATTTGGTATCACACGATGGGTTGGCCCCATCATTGGATTATTCGTGACTTCGGGTCACCAGTGGTTTGGTACCACAGTATGGATATCGTGACTTTGGGTCACCAGTGGTTTGGCACCACCAGTGGTTTGGTACCACACGGGGTAGAAAAGGTGATGTGGTTGGCTAGGATCGGGTGCATTACTTGCATTATTTTGTTATGATATGTGTGTGGGCATGTTATACCGGGAGAGGGAATTATACACTGAGTCTTGCAACTCACTCTCTCCCCTTTGACTTTTCAGGTGACACTTAGACGTGGACATGGAGCCAGGATGGACTCGAGGTGCTCATGCCATACTCAAATAAAGATTTGCTCGGGCTTTTATGAAATTTTGGTACTTAAGTTTTTATTACTATTTGGTTTTATTTGGGTTGTAAATGGCCTTTTTAAGTTATGGTTGTTTATGATTAAAATGGATTTTTAATATGTCTTAACAAATTAATTGGGCTAAAATGTGCTAAAATTTGGAAAGATAACGATTTCAAAACTACAAAAAGCGACATTTTAAACTATACCATCGGGTATCGCACTAAGATTTGGAATAACGGAAAAAAAACTCAAATGCTTTCTAACTTAAACACGATTTTCACTAAGACAGAATGTTTTTGTAACAATAAACAACTCAAACTTCTTAACGAGATAAACCTGTTTTGTTTACCCATCGGAGTAAGTTTTTAAAATTTTCGGGTTTTCAAATACATCATCAAACTTCAATCAAACCTACTCAAGTTTTCTTCAGAGGCACAACCTAGCGAAGTGTTTTTCTCCAACTTTTAAACTCAAACCTAAGCCTCTCAAAAACCTTTTTCCCTGTAACATACCAGATTCGGTCGTGGTGTATTGACCGGGTTTGGGGTGTTACACCACAGGGTGCCAAACCTGTTAGAATTGGTAAACCTCCAATAAATAAAATTCGCAAGCTTGGGATGGAAAATTTTAGAGCTACTGCATATGATGATATGGAAAGGGCTGAGTTTTGGCTAGAAAATACCATCCAGGTTTTTGATGAACTATCCTGCATGCCAGTTGAATGTCTGCAATGTGCGGTATCTCTATTGAAAGATACAACTTATCATTGGTGGAATACCATAACTTTAATAGTACCAAGGGAGAATGTCACATGAGAATTTTTCATGCTAAATTCAGGAAGAAGTATGTTAGTCAGAGATTTATGAATCAGAAAAAAGAAAGATTTTTTCGTGCTCAGACAAGGAAACATGACTGTATCCGAATATGAACGAAATTTGTTCGGTTGAGCAAGTATGCCAGAGAATGGATTTTATCCGAGGCTAAAATGTGTAAACACTTTGAAGAGGGCCTAAATGAAGATATTAAGTTATTGATTAGAATTCTTGAAATAAGGGAATTTATGGTGTTAACTGATCAAGCCCAAAAAGCTGAGAAACTGAGTAAGGAAAAGAAACAAGCAGAAAGAGAGGCTTAGGTTTCAGGAAAAAGAACTATGAGTAAGTTACAATTATTTGCTTCTAAGAAATTAAAGAGGTATTATGATCGTGTTACTACCTCTACGGGGTATTCTGGAAGAGAGTGGGGCTCTCAACGTTCTAACCCGAGGTCTTCATCTCCATCTATGACCAGTGTGGGTAGTGTTGGTAATCCCAAACTGAAATGTAAACATTGTAACAAATTCCATCATGGGGAATGCCAGTCCAGAAGTGGAGCTTGTTTCAGATGTGGTTCACTTGAGCATTTTCTCAGAGATTGTCCTAAAAGAGTTGAAAAAGAGATAGAACCAGCTCTAAAGCCTAGTAATCCTGCCTTGAGAGGCAGACAACCCCGTCATCCTGGCAATGTTGGTAGTAGTCGAGGTACTGCTAAGGATACAATAGTTAGATCTGAGGCACACACCTGCAAGAACATATACCATTCGTGCTAGAGAAGATGCCTCTACACTAGACGTCATTACTGGTACATTTTCTCTACTTGATACTGATACTACTGCATTGATTGATCCTGGTTCCACATATTCATTGATAAGCCGTAATTTATACATATTTTTACCCTATGCTTGGCTTATTTTTGGATGAATTTTCATTAGATTTGATGAATTCGATGCTCCTAATCCTTTAATTTAATGTTTTACACTCAAGAGAGCTTAAGGAGTCGAAAAGAATGAGAAATGGGCCAAAAAGGGACAAAATGGGCCTATCTCGATCTGGACTATCACACACTGTCAAACCACACGGCTGCGTGTGACAAGCAGAATCGAACACAGCTTAGACTATAGCAAAATCAAACACGGCCTAAGCTATCGTACACGGGCGTGTCCCTATCGAACCCAAGTCTAATTCTATTCGAAAAAGACCACTTGTAGGCCAATAAAGGTGTTACAAAGCCTATATAAACACCCTAGGGGAAGACCTAAGAGAACACGCGGAGTAGAAGGTAGAAAATACTCGAAGACGGCCATCGGGAGTAATTTGGAAGAAGGATCTCCATCAAGACTGAAGATCTCCTATCAATTTCCCTTGAAGTTTTTGGGTTTTTCTTATATTTTGTAGTTTTCCTTATTTTAAGATGTTTTCCTCTATCAGTATGAACTAAATCCCTTAAATACCTAAGAGGATGAAACCTAAGATGGATTTATAAGAGAAATACTTGTTCTTATTCTTAATTGTTAGTTCTTATTCTTGTTTTGATAATTTAGGTTATTGATTCAAGTCGAATGTGCTTATTCAGAGGAGCAAAAGTCCCTGTTTAAGAGTGGATCAACACAATTAAGCGGAGTTGAATGCAATCCTAGATATAGGACGACGTAAATCTACCAGATTAGAGTCAAATCTAATAAGGGAATCCATAGATCGAGTTAATGCGACAATAGGGGTTTTAATTAGAAAGAGATTTCAATTAATCAACCTAGAGTTAGTTGTTTTTAGTCTTGAAAAGATATTAACATAATTCAGGGATTTATACGGATTAAGTCAAGTGAATAAATAGTATGAATCATAAGTAATAAGTGAAGTCTAAGTGGATTCTTCCTTGGGTATTGCCTTTCTCATATAGTTGTCTAAAAGTATTTTCCAAATTCATTCTCTTTCGTGCTTTTAATTAATTTTAGTTTAAAAGAAATCACTCCAATCTTAGGCTAGATAATAAGAAGATAGAAATTACTAGTACTCTTGGTCCTTATGGATACGATATTTTCGGTCTTACATAACAATACTATTAAACGATAGGTGCGCTTCCCTTTATTGTAATCGTAGTTAGTTAGAGACACATCAAGTTTTTGGCGCCGTTGCCGGGGACTAAGATATTAGGAACACAAATTTTTATCACTTTAGCCATTTTTTATTTTTATTTACAATTTATTATTTTATTTTAATTTTCTAATTTGTCTTTTATTTGCTTCTGGCAGGTAATTTTAGTTTATGACTAGAAGAAACCCATCAGGACCCTTACTTTTTGACAGTGAGATAGAAAGTACCGCTTGTAGAAATCATAGGGAGATAAGGCGAAGTCTACAATACATAGAAGAAGAGCAAGATGACGAAACCAATATTACATAGGAGATGGATGATAATAATCCACTACCTCCGGTGGTTGCCAAAAATCCTGCTCCTCGTACTATGTATGATTATGCTAAGCCTAATTTAACTGGGGCTGAATGGAGTATTGTTAGACCTGCTATTGCTGCAAATAATTTTGAACTGAAACCTAACACTATTCAAATTATTCAACAGTTTGTTCAATTTGATGGTTTGCAGGACGAAGACCCGAATACTCATTTAGCTAACTTTTTAGAGTTGTGCGATACTTTCAAAATTAATGGCATTTCTGATGATGCCAATCGACTTCGGTTGTTTCCCTTTTCATTAAGAAATAAAGCTAATCAGTGGTTGAACTCGTTACCATGAGGTTCTATCTCTTATTGAAATATTTTTCGCCGGATAAAATAGCTAAGTTGAGGAATGATATCTCTTCTTTTGCGCAGATGGATTTAAAAACACTTTACGATGCATGGGAGAGATACAAGGATCTACTGAGAAGATGCCTTCGCCATGGGTTACCATTATGGCTACAGGTTCAAACCTTTTACAATGGTGTGAACCCTTGAACTAGGCAATTGATTGATGCAGCTACCGCTGGAACCCTAAATAACAAAACCCCTGAAGTGGCTTATGAGTTTATAGAGGAGATGTCACTAATAACTATCAGTGGCAAGTCATGAGAACAAAGCCGACAAAAGTCGCCAGTGTTTTCAACCTAGACGCCGTCACCATGCTATCAAACCAGGTAAAGCTTTTAAGTAAAAATATTGATGGTTTGTGTGGTTCTTCGCAGGTACATCCAGTGATACAGTGATATGAATGGAGGAGGAATGAACAATATAGAATATCCACCTTGCAACCCTGGCATAGAAAGCGAATAGATGAACTATATGGGTAATAATTCTAGACCTCAGAATAATCCCTATAGTAACACTTACAATCCAGGTTGGAGAAACCACCCAAACTTCTCATGGGGCAGTCAAGGAAATCAGAGACAACAACTCCCTCCAAGCTTTCAACAACAACCCTACCCACAGGAGAAGAAGCCGAACCTTGAGGAGATGCTAACAAAATTCATCTCGGTGTCAGAAACCTATTTTCAAAACACCGAAACAGCACTAAAAAATCAGCAAGTGTCGATTCAAGGGCTTGAAAACCAAATAGGTTAGCTTGCCAAGTTGATCCCAGAACGACCACAAGGTAGCTTGCCAAGCAACATAGAAACTAACCCAAGGGAGCAACTTCATGCCATTACTGCTCATGATAGTGAAGGGTTAGACGAACCAAAAATGAGGCAAGAAAACGTGGTAGATAAAGGTAAGGTTGAGGTAAGCCACAATAAACCAAAACTGGTAAGTTCAAAGTAAAAACCTCTTGTGCCATATCCCAATGCAATGAAGAAAGACCGCACAGATGAACAATTCGGTAAATTTCTTAAACTTTAAAAAAAAAATTACATATTAACTTACTGTTTATTGAAGCTCTTTCGCAGATGCCCAATTGAGTAAAATTTTTAAAAGAGCTTTTGGCAAACAAACAGAAGTTAGACGATGAGTCGCATGTGGAGCTAAATGCAGTTTGCTCAGCAATTTTACAGAATAAACTACCCCGTAAATTAGAAGATCTAGGGAGTTTTAGGATTCCCTGCTTAATTGGTAGTTTATCTGTTAATAATGCTTAAGCTACTTTATGAGCAAGTATCAATGTTATGCCTTATAAAATGTTTAAACAGCTAGGTCTTGGGAAACCCAAACAAAATAGGATGAGCATTCAATTGGCTGATAAAACCATTAGATTTCCTAGGGGTATAATTGAAGATATGCTAGTCAAAGTTGACAAATTCATATTCCCAGTTGACTTTGTTATTTTAGACATGGATGAGGATAGTGACATTCCCTTAATTTTAGGACGACTCTTTTTAGCAACTGTTAGGACCATTATTGATGTTGATATAGGGGAATTAATATTTCGTGTAGGTGATGACATGATTAAACTCCAAGCACGTGATTTTGTCAGAGTATTTAATGATCAAGATGATACAAGTCTTGTCAATGTAAGTGAACTTAATGTCTAATCTTCTTTACAGGAAATTCCTCGAAAAAAGATGACAGAGCCATGGTCTAGCTCTCATATTGAGAACAAAACTATTAATAAGGAACAAAGGCTCCAGATCGAGGAACTAGATGAATGGCGAACACATTTTAAGGAGAAATTGAAAATACACGATGAACCAAAGCAGAACCATCGTATTGCCACTTCTAAACCTAATGGAACAACCCCTTTCACGGTACTCAATGTTTTCCCATACGGTATAGTCGAGGTAACTCATCCCAAATTTTGTACCTTCAAGGTAAACAGTACTCGTCTAAAACCTTATTTTAACAAAATTAATACGAGGAATGAGGAATTTCAACTCCTTGAACCACCATGATTATGCGAATGAAAGTTAAGTCTAGCTTAAGACTTTAAATGAGCACTTCTCGGGAGGCAACCCTAGCGCTAACCTCACTAATGTCCATATTTTTTATTTTTAGCTCCTAACTAAAAACTAACCAAATTAATAAAGCGCAGGTCTCCTTACCCACACGGCCTTGCACACGGGTGTGGCCATGGCCATGTGGACACTGCAAGTAAGTACATCAGCTTGGCAGAGACCGTGCGAAAATAAGACAAAAATTTTCCCCAAAATATGGGCTGCGATAAAATGCCACAACCGTGCGATGCAGCCGTGGTCGAAATTGTCTAAAGAACACAGGATGTGATAAACCCACACGGGCGTGCTTTAAGACCGTGGGCAATACTGAGTGAATGACACGGGCGTGTGACACGCCGGTGCGTATAAGCCGTGGTCGATACTGACCAATCAACATGGGCGTGGAAACCTCTACACAGGCGTGGGAGAGACGAATGAAGTATCACACGGCAGTGCGATTTGGCCATGTGACCTAACATGCCCCGGGCACACGGGCGTAGGCCGCGACCATGTGTCCCAATCTCTATTTAAACTCCCTTCTTCTGTTCACTTTCTTCCCCAAATCTTCTTCCCCCCAAACCCTAGCCACCGCACCCCTTTCCGACCACCGATCTTACCCCTAACTCCTTCTTTCCTCCCTTCTTCCCCAACCGAAACCCCCCTTTTTCCTTTTTTTCTTTTCCCGTTTTCTTTCTTCCTTCCTTTCGCTTTCCCTCTTTCCCTTATTCCTTCTTTACACTGCCACCACACCAACCACCATCCTTGCCACTATTGGTCACTCTTTCTCCCTTTTATTTTATTTTATTTTTTGAATTCATATCTATTTTTTATTATTTATTTATTATTATTTTTTCTTATTCTTCATGCCATTTAGATTTAGCTTAGGGTACAATAAGTTCATACCGGCTGCTTCATTGATTCTATTTCAAAAGGTTCGAGGTGCTGCCGGAGTATCCTCCTCCACGTTCACCTCTACCCAAATTTATCAGGTTTCTTTTCATTGACTCCATCCAAAATTTAGGAAGTTTCACTTCTTTCCGTATCTTATGATTTTCTTACTATATTTTCATTATTTATCTTTGTACATTGAGGACAATGTACATCTTAAGTGTGGGGAGATTAATTATAGTATTATTAGAAAATCCCTGAATTATGTCTTGTTCGTAAGTAGATTTTCTCATATTCCTATTATAATGAAACTTCTATTGACTTATTATTTTCAGTGACATGTTTTGGATTAAGTCATAGGTAATTGTGCATTGATGGTTTAAACTTTAAGATATTAGAGAATCAAGCATGATAAGTCTATTTTCAAAATTAAAATTTTGCTAGGTTGTTTTCTTAAATTTAAATATTACTTTGAAGTTTGAAATTTGCAAGGTTGACATCAAAAACTATAATTTTTGTGAGATTTTGAGCCTTTTAGAGCATATACATTTCTTGCTCACTTTATTGATTATGAGTGTGTCAATATTGATTTGTTATTCTAGAACTTGCTTCAATTATACATGTCAAGACCACACCCTTGATTTGATATACTGAGATGCTAAAGGCACCTAGGTTTTAACCCACTTATTCCATTAAAATCCTACCTTCATAATTAACCCCTAGTGAACCCCTTTGATCCTAATAAACCATTTCTTGATATGCCCTTAATACTAACCCAAAACTCATTCTTTTTTTTTTTTTTGATTCATTAAGAATTTTCCCTATTGTATTAATCCCTTTTTGTCGAGATTTGATTTGGTCAGTTGCCTAACTATGTTCTTTATTTCAGTTTTCAAATTTGTCTCATTATTATTCTTTTAAAAAAAAAAAAAGAAGAGTGGAAATATTTATTATTACTAGTTCTATGTTATTTGAGCTTAAGTAGTTAATTTCACATTTTGAGAAGAAGCTCGTGTTATTATGTAATTATTCATTATTATTTTATTTTTTCTAGTTAGGTAAATTGTCAATTTAATCTCGATTTTAACCTTTTTTTTCAGCCTTTACCCACACCCCAAGCCTCATTACAACCCTTTTTAAAGACCTTTTGATTTGTGTATCATCTCATTTTATAGTGGTGGAGATTTGATTTTCATGCAAGCCTATGGTAATAACTTTTTATGTTTGACTTTTGAGTGCTTAATTTGAACATTAAACACTTTGAGTGATTTGAGTGAATCTTTAGTGAGGATGTCAACTCTTGTAGGTTTTGAATCAAAGGTGATTATTTAGGTAAGGGGAAACACCTATGTTTCCGTGCTGCAAAAATTTGTGACTTAGATTAGTTTGAATCTCTAGGACTCTTTTAGTTAAATTATCAATGTATAAATTATCTGTGAATTATGATAAGACATTATTGATAAGAATTATAAATTAAGGAAGTTTAATTTTAATTGTGAGTTGAGGATTTTGCTTGAGGACAAGCAAACGCTTAAGTGTGGGGATATTTGATAAACTGTAATTTATTCATATTTTTACCCATGCTTGGCTTATTTTTGGATGAATTTTCATTAGATTTGATGAATTCGATGCTCCTAATCCTTTAACTTTATGTTTTACACTCAGGAGAGCTTAAGGAGTCGAAAAGAATGAGAAATGGGCCAAAAAGGGACAAAATGGGCCTACCTCGACCTAGACTATCACACACGGTTAGACCACACGGTCGTGTGTGACGAGCATAATCAAACACGGCTTGGACTATAGCACAAGGGCAGACCACACGGCTGTGTGTTACAAGCAGAATCAAACACGGCCTAAGCTATCGTACACGGGCGTGTCCCTGTCAAACCCAAGTCTAATTCTATTCGAGAAAAGACCACTTGTGGGCCAATAAAGGTGTTCCAAAGACCACTTGGTTAACCGGATATGATGCAGTGGTAAATTGTAAGTAGAAATATATTGTATTGAAATGTGAGAATGATGAATTGCTTCATGTTGAATCTGATAAACTGGATGGATTATCGAACGTGATTTCAGCAATAATGGCACAGAAATATGTCTGAAAGGGTTATGATGTTTACCTTGCATATGTATTGGATACTAAAGTGTCTTAGTCAAGGATTCAATCAGTACCAATTGTGTGTGAATATCGTGATGTATTCCCAGAAGAATTACCTGGTGTACCACTGGATAGAGAAGTGGAATTCTCTATAGATCTCGCTCAGGAAGGACACCAATATCTATAGCACCTTATGTAATGGCTCCTGCTGAATTGAAAGAGTCAAGGTACAATTACAGGAGTTAATTGACGAGGTTTTCTCGACCTAGTTTCTCACCTTGGGTGCATGATCTATTTGTAAAGAAGAAGGATGGATCGTTGAGGCTGTGTATTGATTACAGACAGCTAAACAAAGTCACAATAAAGAACAAGTATCCATTGCCTCGTATTGATGACTTATTTGACTAGTTTAAATCTGCCACTGTATTCTCAAAGATTGATCTCCGTTCTGGCTATTATCAATTACGGGTAAAAGAATTTGATGTGCCTAAGACAGCTTTTAGAACTAGGTATGGACACTATCAGTTTCTTGTGATGCCATTTGGCTTGACAAATGCACCTGCAGTGTTTATGGATTTGATGAACAGAATTTTCAGCCCGTATTTAAATAGGTTTGTTGTGGTCTTTATAGATGATATTTTGGTCTGTTCTCGAAATGAAAATGAACATGCCGAGCATTTGAGAATAGTATTGCAAACCCTGCGAGAGAAATAACTGCACGCCAAATTTAGTAAATGTGAATTTTTGCTACAAGAAGTTAGTTTTCTTGGGCATATAGTATCTACTGAAGGTGTCAGAGTAAACCCAAATAAAATTTTGGCCATTGTTAATTAGAAGGTACCGAGGAATGTGTCTGAAGTCCGAAGTTATCTGGGACTAGCTGGTTACTATTGGAGATTTGTAAAAAAATTCTTAATGATAGCTTTTCCAATGACTCATTTACTACAAAAAGATGTAAAGTTCGAGTGGACGGATAAATGCTTGCAGAGTTTTGACAAATTAAAGGATTTATTGACAGAAGCACCTGTGTTAGTCCAGCCTGAATTGGGTAAGGAATTTATAGTTTACATTGATGTGTCATTGAATGGCTTAGGCTGTGTACTGATGCAAGATGGTAAAGTAGTAGCCTACTCTTCACGACAGCTAAAGCCACATAAAAAGAACTACTCGATACATGATCTTAAATTGGCGGCCATAGTGTTTGCATTGAAAATCTAGCGGCATTACTTATTTGGTGAAAAAAGTCACATATTCACTGATCATAAAAGTCTAAAATATTTGATGTCACAGAAATATTTGAATTTGAGACAATGTAGATGGATTGAGCTATTGAAATATTATGATCTTGTTATTGACTACCATCCAGGGAAAGCCAACGTAGTGGTAGATTCTTTGAATAAAAAATCTTTGTATACTTTGTGAGTAATGAATACCCTATTATCGTTGTCTGATGATGGTTCGATCATAGTTTACTTAAAAGCTAGGCCAATGTTTTTGCAGCAGATTTCTGAAGCTCAGAAAAATGATAGTAAGTTGCAAGCAAAACGAATACAAAGTGAGTCGACTCCTGACTCAAAATTTTAGATAGGGACTAGTGGTTGTTTGTTATTTAGAGGCAGAGTTTGTGTGTCAAAAAGTTCAGAACTGATACAAAAGATTTTGAATGAAGCTCATAATGGTATCATGTCTATACATCCTGGTAGTAATAAAGTGTATAATGATCTGAAAAAGATGTACTGGTGGTCATGAATGAAACGGGATATTTCTGAGTTTGTATCTAAATGTTTGATATGCCAGCAAGTAAAAGCTGAACATCAATTAACTTTTGGACTATTACAGCCAGTTGCGATACCAGAGTGGAAATGGGAAATAATTACTATGGACTTTGTATCGGGATTACCCCTATCTCCAAAGAAGAAATATGCCATTTGGGTAATTGTTGATCAGTTGACAAAGTCCCCACACTTTATTCTAGTACGTATGGATTATTCCTTGGATAGATTTGCTGAGTTATATGTTTCTGAGATTATTAGATTGCATGGAGTACTTGTCTTCATCATTTCAGATAGAGATCTTCAATTTACATCTCAATTCTAGAGCAAGTTGCAAGAAGCTCTGGGTACTCAGTTACACTTTAGCACTACATTTCATCCCCAAACAGATGGTCAATCTGAACGGGTAATATAGATCTTGGAAGACATGCTTCGGTGTTGTGTACTTGAGTTTGAAGGTAACTGGGAGAGGTATTTGCCTTTGGTTGAATTTTCTTATAATAACAATTATCAATCTAGTATTAAAATGGCACCGTATGAAGCTTTGCATGGTCGAAAATGTAGGACTCCATTATACTGGACAGAACTTAGTGAGAAAAAGTTACACGGAGTTGACTTGGTCTGAGAGACCAAGGAAAAAGTGAAGGTAATTTGAGATAGCTTGAAAGCAGCCTTGGATCGGCAAAAATACTTATGCTAATTCAAAAAGAAAAGAGATAGAGTTTCAGGTTGGTGACAAAGTATTCTTGAAAGTGTCGCCTTGGAAGAAAGTACTCCAGTTTGGTCGTAAAGGGAAATTAAGTCCACGGTTCATCGGACCATATGAGATTACAGAAAGAATTGGATTGGTTGCATATCGGTTAGCTTTAACACCAGAGCTTGATTGGATTCATAATGTTTTTCATGTGTCTATGCTACGGCGGTATCGATCCAACTCTTTACATGTTATCTCCCTGACAGAGGTAGAGATTCAGCCTGATATGACATATGTTGAAGAACCAATCAAAATCTTAGCTCGAGAAACAAAAGAGTTAAGAAATAAAAAGGTAGCTTTGGTAAAAGTTATTTGGCAACGACATGGTATAGAAGAGGCTACCTAGGAGCCAGAGGAAACTTATGAGGAAGCAATACCCAAATCTTTTTACTAGTAAGATTTTCAAGGATGAAAATCCCTAAAGGGGGAGAGTTGTAACAGCCTATTTTTCAGTGAAATCGAAATAGTGGTTTCGGGACCACAGATTCGACCCGAAATATAATTTATTTTTATTTTATTATATGGTCTGTAATATGATATACGTGACATGTGAAAATTTTAACATGAAAATTTTATCAATTTAGTGCCTAATTATGAGAAGGTCTAAGTCGTATAAAATGTGAAAGTTGAATTCCAACAGGTATAAGGATCAAATAGCTATGAAATTCAAAACTAGAGGTCCTTATATGATAATTAGACCATTAAGAAAAGTATGTAGATTTTTTATGGTGTCTCATCCATAGAATTATAGAAAAAGTTAAGGACTAAATTGAAAATAAAAAAAAATTAATTAATTAAAAGATGATAAAAGAAAATATCATCTTATTATTTTCATCTTCAACTTAAAATTCAATAGAAACCCTAGGAGAGAGATGGGAAACTTTCAAGGCTTAATTGGGTAAGTTCTTTTGGATCGTTTTTAATAATTTTAGAATTTTTAAAACCGGGATAGCTTAATCTCTCTATTCGAGGGATTAATTTGAAAAGTTATCCATGTATGAAAATGGGTCATGGATGTATTATACTGGAAATTAGAAATTTATGGTAGAAAATGAGAGATTATTGATAGATAAAAAACTTTTACAAAGTGATTTTTGATGAAAACATGATTTAGGGACTAAAATGAAAAGTTATTAAATTTGATAAAAAATTCTAAAATTTTATGAATACAGGTGCTAGAAAATTTGTAATGGAGCTTTGGTTAGGGTTGGAATAGGGAGTAATTTGCACAAGTTTAGTTTTCTGGGCTAGGGACAAAATCAAAATTTATAGAAAAGTTAGGGGTAAAATGGTAATTTTTCCTAGGACATAAATTGAGTCCATCTAAATATGAAATGTATGAAATTTATGGTTAAATTCATTTATATAGACCTGGAAAACACTAATTCGAGGTTAGATCGAGGAAAAGAAAAGGTTTCAGATATGCGAACAAGTGTCGAGGTAAGTTCATGTAACTTAATCGGGCATGTAACTAGGTTGTGTTGTATGTAATGTGATTTATGTTGATGTGTTTACTTGTATACTATGATGGAAAATTGATATATGCTTAAAATGTTACAAAGGGTTAAGTCCCGATTGAATATTTGATTCTGATGATTATATGCGCTTATCCGAAATTAATAAGGTCCTGTATTTGTTGCAGACATGATTTAGCTCAGACGAGTAATCCCATTGACATTGTTGTAGAAAGGATTTAGCCCGGACGGGTAATACCGGTATAATAGCTCTCGAGCATACGTTATGATTAGGGTTTAGCTTGGACTGGTAATCCTAATCGAGCTCCTCTGAGCTTACGTTATATAAAGGATTTAACTTGGACTGGTAATCCTGTTATACGATATGTGGCTCGAGAGAGTGTTTCTTGGTTAAGTGCCCTATTGGGTACCCTTGAATAAGAAATTGATGGATTATTGAATCGTACATTTCGAGTGTACTACTTAAGCATCCATTGGAATTTAATGATTCGACGGACATAAAACTCCTGACATGGCATGAAAATATTGAGATGATATGATAATGACTCGAAAGAATATTGCTTGATGAGCTCATCTATGTTACTTGATTGATATGAAGATTTTGCTGACTAACATGTTTGATTGAATGTATGTGATTAGGCAATTTAGCCAAATGGATGGAAACATAACATTGTATGCCTAGATTTTAATAAGTAAGATTAGTAAATTTAGTTTCCGTTATACGAACTTACTAAGCATGTAATGCTTATTTTGTTTATTTTCCCCCTATTTTATAGAGCTCAGAAGCTTGCGAGGGTTGGAGATCATTGGAGCATCGTCACACTATCAACTAGCATTTTGGGTATATTTAATGAAGTCATTTTGGATATAATGGCATGTATAGGACAACTTGGCCAATAATGGCTTGAAATGTTATTTTGTAACCTAGCCATTGGAATGGCTAGTAATGGTTCATTTTGGTATGACTAAGTAGATTATTATGATATATTCATATGCATGTGTTATGTTAAGAATGTGTGATCAATGTTGTGAATGCCTAAGATGTTCCAAGGCAAGTCTATAAACACATTTGCATGTAGTGATATGCTATGTTGAATGATAGAAATTGCCCAATTTGAATGCTTGAGTTGGTTGGTATTGGATGTGTGTTTCAAGAGCAGGTATTGGGTGAAAGTTTGGGTGAGAAATGAAGATAGAAATGGCTTCATTTTGTCCACACGGGCAGACACAAGGGTGTGTGTCTAGAACGTGTGTAACACACGGCCTGGTAATATAGACATGTAGTTAGGCCGTGTGTCTCCTGCACCTTAATTTTAAAAAATAGAATGCTCGGAATTGGGCACACGGGAAGAAACATGGGTGTGTGTCTCAACCGTGTGTGCCACATGGCCTAGAACACAGGCGTGTGTCTTGGCCGTGTGATACCTGCACCTAATTTGAATTAAATTAATTAACCACAAGGCCTAGCACACAGGTGTGTGACATGGCCGTGTGGCGCAAGTCAGAGAGCAACCTAAATCGAACACGGCTTGAGGCACGGGCGTGTCTAAGGGTCACACGGATGTGTCTCTTGGACCACACGGGTGTGTGAACCCTACACCTTAGAAAAGTTTAGAATTTTGTGAAAAATTCCCTGTGTTCTTGATTTAGTCTCGACTTGATTCTAATGCTCGAATTGGGCCTCGAAGGTCCATTTAAGGGACATTATGAATGACCTCGGTGAATGAATAGTAAATTTCCTGAATTAATCGATAGATGTTCTAAATATTTTGGTAACACTTCGAAACCCTATTACAGCGATGGATACAGGTTAGAGGTGTTACAGCATGTCTGATTATTATGCTAGATGTATATTTGTTATCTGTATAACAGCATGTTGAGCATGTTTAATCTGTTATTTCTTTATCTGTTATCTGTATCTGATTGGGGTGGGATTTGTTTATGAGGACGAAGTGTTCTGTATGACGATCATTGCCTTTATTTTGGCAGCTTGGCTGCACATTATTTGACATGTGCCGAAATGGCACGATATGGTGTGCATGGATGGGTGGGTGTTTTTAACCCCACATGTTGTGTTGGGATGGTCGGAGTTGGTGTGTAGAGGATAGGGGTAGGACTCTGTATATCTGATCTGTACATCTGATTCTATTATCTGTATCTGAGATGAGCATGAGCCCAAATCTGTATCTTATTGAATATGATGGTTCTGTATGTTTGCATGTCTAAATTTTGTTGGGTTACACACTGAGTTTACGTAAACTCACCTGTTTTTGTCTATCCTGTTCAGGTAATCCCTAGACCTAGACGGATCGATGCGATGGAGTCTTGCGGTGACCACTAGTTTATGAATTGAGTATAATTACGGGTTTTATTTATTTTAATGGTTATTTCTGGGAGTTTTGTATTAATTAGACTCTCCGGATTGTTTACTTAATTTTTGGGATTTGGATTTTTTTAATTTTTTATCTGGATAACTCGCTAAAAACACAGTTTCCAATAACAAGGGTTTTCTAAAAACATGAAAGGCTTTTTTAAAATATAACTATTCTATTAAACTTCCACTGTAGATTACATTTAGTAAATAATTGAATTAAGTAACACTTTTGGAAATTGGCATAAATGAACTAAAATTTTGAAGCATGGAGGATTTGGGCAAAACGACTTTATTTTCAAAACCCTATCTTGTGACGCAACCGAATTCAGCCATAACATCAAGGCTGGGTTTAGAGTGTTACATTTAGTGATATCAGAGCCAGGTTATAAAACTCAAGCTATGAATTTTGGGTTCCAAAATAGTGATTTATAAAGAATTGGTTTTCAAATATTTTGGATAATTTGAGAAAGTATGTGGTACACTGAGTCTCCAGCGCGATCCTATAAATATCTCTATAACACTCCTAACCCGTAACCATCGCCGGTCTAGGGTTAAGAGGCATTACTGGATAGATCAGATCATTTACGGACATTTCATATTATAATTCAATAAATTAAATCAAAGTGTCCCTTAATAATGTCTATGATACCTTATACATGCTTTAGAAAGGGGTCGGGACTAAACAAAACACATGCGAAATTTTTAGAAATTTAAAAATTTTTCAAAGCTACAGAGGTCACACGCCCGTGTGGTCAGGCCGTGTTCATCACACGGCCTCAGACACACTCGTGTGCCTAAGCCGTGGCAAAATAGGGCATACATACTAACTCGTCCACACGGTCGAGGACACGCCCGTGTGCCTTACTCGTGGTCACTACTGACTTGATCCACACGGCCAGTCACACGCTCGTGTGTCCAGTTCGTGGTCGACACTGACTTGATCCACACGATTCTAACTTGTTTTGAAATGCAACCAAGAGGAACACGGTCGAGCCACACGCCCGTTGTGTCTAGCCCGTGGTCGATTCTAACTTGCTTTGAAATGCAACCAAGAGGGACACGGTCGAGCCACATGCCCGTGTGCTCAACCTTGTGGGCAATTATAGGCCATTTGCAAGGCCAAAATGCCACCCACATATTGGGTTAAACCTATGTGCACATACAAGTATCATAGCATACACCAATGGCAACAAATACATACCAAATTGTGCATCATTTCTACCCATTCATAAACATCACAAACACACCAACTTAGGTACCATTTAGCTCAACTAGATCACAAGCATTTTTAAGTATAAACCAACCAACACATATCTTTTCTTTGTAACAGCCATTCATCAAATATATGCTAACTTTGCATCAATAAACTTACCATTATTTTGACCATTTCGTTAGCCATTAACCATACCAAACAAAGCATCATATAACATGACTACTCATTCTTATCACATTCTATCTAGCCATATCACATGGCTATATACACATCTTAAACATAACTCAAAATGACTAGTCTATACATGCCATACTTTAGTATATACACTTTCAAAAGGTACCAAAATATGATTAGGTAGTGTGATGATGATCCTCGACAATCTCCGAGCCTTCCGTAACTTTAACGATCTATAAAACAATGCAAACACACACATAGAGTAAGCTTTCAAAAAGTTAGTAAGCCATATACAAATAAACCTAACATAAAATGCACATAATCATATTAATACAATATCATTAATGTTTCTCAAGTGCATATTCATAATATTTTCCTTTGGCTCAATTATTTTGCCATAGCTTATCAACATATCATATCTCAAAGTATCACTTTTGGTCATACCATAGTAATACATATATCACATTTTATCACTTTACATCTATGCACATATTTCTCTTTTGCAAGTCCATGAATACTCACCTTTCATGCTTGATCAAATCATACACATCAAACGTACTTGAAATAGTTACACAATCTCAGATCTTCCCGTTGAACCATTCGAAATCAAAGAGGATACTAGGAATAATCGTATAATGCCAACGTCCCAGACGTGGTTTTACATGTAACCAAAGATCGATGCCACTATCCCAGACAAGGTCTTACATGAAATCAGATATGATGCCAATGTCCCAGACATGGTCTTTCACGTAAATCTCAGATCGATCCCAACGTCCCAGATGTGGTCTTACACATAAATCTCAGATCGGTGCCAACGCCCCAGACGTGGTCTTGCATGATATCACATATCGAAAACCTATGTCATGACATATAAAATCCTATCTATTCCTATGTTCAAACGGGACTTTTCAGATATTGACACTTGGTCGATACTTTCTCGGATTCCAGGTATATATCATCTAGAACACATTCATCACAATTAAATTTCATAGGTACATAAATAAACTAATTCAAATACATTTATTTGTATATAGACTTACCTCGTACGGAAAGAACGGAAACGAACGACTATTCAACTACTTTCGACTCCCATTGGTCTAAATTCGTTTTCTTCAGTTCTTGATCTATACATGTTCAAATTTAACTTTTTTATTCAACAAATCATTCAATTCAATCCAAAAACACATATTTAGGGTAATTTACAAATTAGCTCTCATATTTTCACATTTTGACATTTAAGTCCCTATTTCATAAAATCACAAAATATAAAAAATTTGCACACATCATGCTTAGGCCAAATATTACCGATGCTCATATAAGTCTATACATTTCATTTATGTCACATTTTAGTCCCTCAAAATAACATTTTCTCAATTTAGTCCAAAAAACTCAAATCCACCAAGAATACAAAGACAAAACATGTTAATCTAACACATATATTTCATATTTCATCAACAATCATCAAAAAGCTCATGAATTCATCAATGGCACTTTTCAAAATCTTCATCAATTCACAAAACTAAGGCATGGGTTTGAAAGAACACAAAGCAACGATTATATAAACGTAGAAATTATCAAAAACCGAAGCAAAACATACCTTAATCTAAGCTTAGATAATGGCCGAAACCTAGCTTGCTCAACAATGGTGTTTTTCCTTTTAACTTTCAGCAATAGTCATCAAAATGATGAACAAAATATTATTTTGTTTGAATTTAATGACATTATTTACAATTTACCAAATTACCATTAATGAAAACATTTAAAATTCATGTAATATACAGCCATTTATGTCCGTTATCATCCACTCACGTATGCAATGGTTTAATTTCCTCATAAGGCCATTACATTCAAAATCCAACTCAATTTAGCACATTAACATATAGAATATCACTTTTACCTTTTATGCGATTTAGTCCTTTTCTCAAATTAAGCAGACAAATGATCAAATTAAATCACATAAATTTCACACATACTAATTCACATACTGAGGACTCAGAAAATAATATTAAAATATTTTTTTAACTCAGATTTGCAGTTTCAAAACCACTATTTTGACTAGGGCCTAAACCAGACTGTTACAATTCTCCCTCCTTAGGGATTTTCGTCCCCGAAAATCTTACCGTTAAACAGATTCGGATATTGTTGCCTCATAGAATCTTTGGGCTCCCATGTAGCCTCTTCCACTTCGTGTCGATGCCATAGTACTTTAACTAATGATATTTTCTTATTTCGCAATTTTTTCACCTCACGAGCTAAAATACGGATCGGTTCTTCTTCATAAGTTATAACGGACCGGATTTCAATCTCAGACGGAGAAATCACATGAGAGGGATCAGATCTATTTTGACAAAGCATTAATACGTGAAATACATTATGAATCTTTTCTAGCTTAGGTGGCAACAATAATCTGTCACCAAAATTAGCTCAATAATTTCATATTGTCTAATGAACCTCGGACTTAGTTTGCCTTTCTTGCCAAAACGAAGTATTTTCTTCCACGGAGATACTTTCAAGAACACTTTATCACCAATCTCAAACTCGATTTCTTTTCGTTTCAAGTCTGCATAAGATTTCTGCCGATTTGACGTGGCTTTCAGACTATTACTGATCACTTTCTCTTTCTGCTCAGTTTCTTTTATCATATCAACCCCCTTGTATCTTATTTTCACTTAGCTCAATCCAATACAAAGATGTTTGACAGTTGCATCCGAACAAAGCCTCAGAAGGTGCCATTTTGATGCTATACTGAAAACTATTATTATACACAAATTCAATCAATGGCAAATATTGTTCCCACGTACCATTAAACTCAAGTATGTAACATCTTAACATATCCTTAAGAATCTGAATAATCTGCTCAGACTGACCATCCATCTGCGGGTGAAAAGTTGTACTAAAATGCAATTTAGTACCTAAAGCCTCTTGCAATTTCTTCCAGAACCGTGAAGTGAATCTCGGGTCTTTGTCAGATACAATAGATAGTGGCACTCTGTGCAATCTCACAATATCAAAAAATGTAAAGTTCAGCTAACTTATCAAGTGACTAATCATATCGTACCAAAATAAAATGGGTTGATTTTTTTATCGATCAACTACAACCCAAATTGCAATTTTCTTTCTCAGAGTCAAAGGCAACCCTAAAACAAAATCCATCGTCACTCTATCCCATTTCCACTTGGGAATCAAAATCGATTGTAACAAACCAGATGGAACCTGATGTTCAGCCTTAACTTGCTAAAAGACTAAACATTTCGAGACAAATTCAGAAATATCTCTTTTCATACTAGACCACCAATAGTGTTGCTTCAAATCATGGTACATCTTCGTACTTCCCGGATGAACAGATAAACAACTATTATGAGCTTCATTCAAAATTAACTGAATTAATTCTAGATTTCTCGGAACACAAATGAATCTCGAAATCTCAAACAATCATCATCATCAACTCTAAATTCAGAATCGGAGTTCAAATACCACTGAGCTCGTTTCGCTATCATTTCATTATCAATTTTCTGAGCATCACATATTTGCTGTAAAAACAACGGTTTCGCTTTCAACTCATCCAAAACTAAACCATCATCAGACAAATCTAAATGAGCATTCATTGTACGTAATGCAAATAGTGATTTCCAACTCAATGCATCAGCAACAACATTTACTTTACCCGGATGATAATCTATCACAAGCTCGTAATCTTTCAATAGCTCTAACCATCTTCTATGTCGCAAATTCAAGTCTTTCTGAGTCATCAAATATTTTAGACTTTTATGATCCGAAAACACATGACATTTTTCGCCGAAGAGATAGTGACGCCAAATCTTTAATGCAAACACAATCGCAGCTGAATCAAGGTCGTGCGTCGGGTAATTCTTTTCATGCGGCTTTAATTGTCTCGAGGCATATGCTATAACTTTGCCTTCTTGCATCAAAACACATCCCAGATCATTTAACGAAGCATCACTATAGATGACGTGTAACACCCCACACCTAAGACCGATACTGGGTCTGATACGAGACATTACTATGCTTGAACTCACTGAAACATGTACTTACGGGCTATAAAATTTTGTTCCAACTTAAAAACTTCACTTTCTTAGTCAACACATATAACAAGGGCCTACGAGGCCTTTAACTCATGTCAGAAAACTTTCGAGATCAAAATCAAATAACTCATTTTTTTAGCAGGGATCACACGCCCGTGTAACTTGGGAACACGCACGTATACCCTTAAGCACGCCCATGCCCTCAAACCGTGTAGGGCTACTGACTATTTCCACGCAGCTTAGAAACACCCATGTCTACCAATCGTGGGAGGTTACTGACTAATTTCACACGGCCATGACACGCGCGTGGGCTTAGACCGTGTGCTAATCCTTGATATACTAACTAAATCAACACGGTCTGGGAACACACCCATGTCCAAATTGTGTGTCTTACACGACACACACATGGCCGTGGGATTTGCCCGTGGCCTATTATGATTAATAATACTAAGATGCAGGGTTAACACGGTCTTGACACACGCCCGTGTGTCCAAACGTGTGGGCACTTACAGGCTATTTACCAAGCCGTTAACCACCCTGAAATGAAGATCATATTCATACCCAATTCAACGATGCAATAACAACCCAATTTTATGAATAATACTACATGCTTCAGTGATCTCAATAAACATACATGCTTAATCAAATTCGGCCAATCACTTAGCCATATACAAAAGAATAATAAACTTGATAGCCTTTAGAAAGGCCCTTCTTAAAACATGTCCACAAAATGAATGTTTCCTATACATGCCACACTTAGTAAAGTAACTTGGCTGTACCAAAATAATAGTTGATAGTGTGTTGCGAGCTCCGACTTTAATGATCCATGAGTTAGCTTGGCGGGACTGCATAGAAAGAATCATAACGTAAGCATATAGCTTAGTAAGTTTGCATGTAACAACTCATAGCATCATCATTGCTTAAATTTAAACCATTTCACATAAACAATGGTATCATGAATTTTAGCTAAAGAACTTACTTACTCATATAAATTCTTACATGTCTCATGACACTTACTATTATTATACTTGTAAGGTAACCATGATACCTGTATCACTTGATCACATTGATCAGTATACTGTAATAACAATAAACATGATATCTACTTTCTTTCTCATTCACAACATGAATAATACTCAACTTCATCTAACTTCATTTTGATACTAACTTTAATTTTTAGCTTTCTAGCTATCTTCTTTTAGCTTACTCATTTGCCCGATGATTTTCTGTGAATAACCGAGGATACTAAATCTCTTCCCACCTAATATGATGCTAAAGCCATATCCTAGACATGGTCTTACATGGGTTATCTCATCTTGGTTTCACGGCCATGTCTTGACATGGACTTATATGAAGTCTTGCTCTTGTTAACATACTCAATGCCAAGCTTGCCTTGGACTTACATGATAACTTGCTTGCTAACTTGATCAATGCCAAGCTTGCCTTGGACTTACATGATAACTTGATCAATGCCAAGCTTGCCTTGGACTTACATGATAACTTGCTTGCTAACTTGATCAATGCCAAGCTTGCCTTGGACTTACATGAAAACTTGATCAATGCCAAGCTTGCCTTGGACTTACATGATAACCTACTTGCTAACTTGATCAATGCCAAGCTTGCCTTGGACTTACATGATATCTTGATCAATGCCAAGCTTGCCTTGGACTTACATGATAACTTGATCAATGACAAGCTTGCCTTGGACTTACATGATATCTTGTGTGGTAGATCGAGTATCCTAGGGAAATTCATCTTCAATCGGGACTTGCTTGGACATATTATCGTGATTTCTTACTTGAATATAACATGATTAATTCATACAATTATTGTACATTATACTAAGCAATTTATTGATAAAAATCATAAAACTTAGAAATCATACAAACTTACCTCAATATACAAAAATGTATGTAGATGTGCAATTTAGTCCTCGAGTTTGTTCTTGCCTCGATTTTGATCCGCGCTCTATTTTCTCTTGGTCTATAATCATAAATGGATCATTTAAAAACCATATTGACTAAATTGACACATGACTCATACTTTGGAAAAATTACTATTTTGCCCCTCTACTTTCTAATATTTGCACTTTTGCCCCTAGGCTCGTAATATGATTTTCATGCAACTTTCTTAAACCTCATGCTTAGCTGAATCATTTTCTCTACTATAACAATCATCAATTCTCTCTCTTTCTAGTAGGAATGACCAAATTTTATAACTATTACCAAATGGTCCCTATTACCCTTTTTCATGAAATTCATTAAGGAAAAGATGTTTATCTAACATCAAACTCTCTTAAACTTCCATAAAACATCATTTAACAAGCATGTCATTCAAAGGTAGATTTTTGAACAAGCATCTTAGCTATTTTATAGCTAAAATTAGCTAATTCATAATAGGAGAACTTAAAAAATACGAAGAACATTAAAAACGGGGCTAAGATGAACTTACTATGAGCTTGAAAAAAATGAAGAATCCCCAGCTATGGTGTCTCCAAATTTTCGGTAGCCCAAGGAAGAAGATGATGGATTTTTTTGACCTTTTTCCCACTTAAAACACTAATTAGGCTAAATGACCAAAATGCCCTTCCTCTTAAAAGTTTCTATTTTACCATCTTAAGACCAATTTTGTCCAAAATTTAATTTTTGGGCAATTTTCTATTAAGGGCTCATAATTATTATTCTAAAGCTATTTCATGCAAAAAGCTTCTAGAAACTCATATATTGCAACTTTTGCAATTTAGTCCTTTTTGGACCAATTGACCTTAACTTAATAAAATTGCTTTACAAAACTTTCGTACCAACGCAAGGCACTGGCATAAACTTGAAAAACTCATAATTTCACCTCGGGTTCATGGCCTCGCACCACTATCCCGACTAGGCCCTAAATCGGTCATTATAATTCTCCCTTAGGGATTTTCGTCCCTGAAAATCTTACAAAGAAAAAGGTTTGATATCTTGATTTCGTACTCTCTTCTAATTCCCATGTAGCTTCTTCGATTCTGTGCATTTGCCACAATACCTTTACTAAGGCAATACTCTTATTTCTTAGTTGCTTAACTTCCCGAGCCAAAATCTTGACTGGTTCTTCACCATAAGTTATGTCAGGACTAATCTCTATTTTCGAAGGGGTAATTACATGCGAAGGGTCTGATCTGTAGCGTCGCAACATTGACACATGAAACACATCATGTATCTTCTCTAATTCTGATAGCAAAGCCAAACGGTAAGCTACCGGCCCAATTCTCTCCGTAACTTCGTAAGGTCCAATGAAATGTGGGCTTAACTTGCCTTTACGGCCAAATCTGAGAACTTTTCTCCATAGTGATACTTTCAAAAAGACTTTATCCCCAACTTGGTACTCGATCTCTTTTCTCTTTAAATTCGAATAGGATTTCTGTCTATCTGAGGCAGCTTTTAAACATTCTCGAATTACTTTCACTTTCTCTTCAGCCTTTTTAACCAAATCAACCCTGTGAATTTGGTTTTCCTTGAGTTCAGTCCAAAACAAGGGGTTCTGCACTTACGCCCGTATAGGGCCTCATAAGGCGCCATCTTTAAGCTCGACTGAAAGCTATTGTTGTAGGCAAATTCTACCAATGGGAGAAACTTTTCCCAACAGCCTTGGAATTCTAAAATATAACATCTGAGCATGTCCTCGAGTACTTAAATCAACCTTTCTGACTGACCGTCAGTCTGAGGGTGAAAAGTTATGCTAAAACTCAATTTTGTACCCAAAGTTTCTTGCAGCTTCTTCCAGAATCTGGATGTGAATCTCAGATCTTTATCTGATATGATCAATAAGGGAACTCCGTGAAGTCTTACTATTTTTGAAACATACATGTTTGCCAACTTGTTTAGGGAGTAATCCACTCGTACAGGCATAAAGTGGGCTATCTTCATGAGTCTATCAACTACTACCCAAACAGCATCTTTATTGCTATGAGACAACGGTAAACCCGTTACGAAATCCATGGTGATACGGTCCCATTTCCACTCGAGAATCAAGATAGGTTGAAGTAAACCCGAGGGTACTTGGTGTTTAGCTTTAACTTGCTGACAAATCATGCACTTGGTAACAAATTCTGAAATGTCTTTCTTCATTTTCGGCCACCAATACTATTGCTTTAGATCATTATACATCTTGGTGCTACCCGGATGTACAGATAAACATCCGTTATGTGCCTCGTGCAAAATTTTCTGAATAAGCTCCTCTTTTCTCAAAACAGAAACTCTATCTCTGAACATTAAGTATTCATCAGAATTAATCTGAAAGTTGGATTCAGCATCTGACTCGTATTGAGCTCTCTTGACTTGTAACTCACTATCTGCTTTCTGAGCATCAAAGATCTCTTGAAGGAACATTGATTTAGCTCTCAACTCAGCTAAAATAGAACCATCATCGGATAAAGATATTTTTGAATTTAATGGTCTCAAGGCAAATAGGGATTTTCTACTTAAAGCATCGACGACCACATTCGCCTTTCCAGGATGGTAATCAATGACCAACTCATAGTCCTTTATCAACTCTAACCATCTTAATTGTCTTAAGTTAAACTCTTTCTGCGTCATCAAGTATTTCAAACTTTTATGATCGGTAAAAATCTGACATCGTTCACCATATAAATGGTGTCTCCAGATTTTCAATGCGAAGACTATGTCGGCGAATTCTAGGTCATGCGTCGGATAATTCTTCTCATGAGGTTTTAACTGTCTTGAGACATAAGCAATCACTTTGCCTTCTTGTATGAGTCCACAGCCCAATCCATTTAAGGATGCATCGCTGTAGACTACAAATTCTTTCCTTGATTCAGGTTGTACTAAGACTAGAGCTTCTGTCAGCATTGCTTTCAACTTCTTAAAACTTTGTTGGCATCTTTTCGACCACTCGAACTTCACGTTCTTCTATAATAATTTAGTCATCGGGGTTGCAATCATAGAAAACCCCTTGACAAATCATTTATCGTAGCCAGCTAGGCCCAAAAAACTTCTAATCTCAATGATGTTTTTCGATGGTTTCCAGTCTATTATAGCTGAAATCTTACTTGGATCTACTCGAACTCCATCTCTTGAGACAATATGTCCCAGGAATCCCACCTCCTTGAGCCAAAATTCACTTTCTTGAATTTGGCATACAACCGATTTTCTCAAGAGCACAGAAACTATCCGTAGATGATCAGCATGTTCATTCAAGTCTCGGGAATAAATCAGCATGTCGTCAATAAAAATGACTACAAACTTGTCAAGGTATGGTCTGAAAATGCGGTTCATTAAGTCCATGAATATTGCAGGAGCATTGGTCAGCCCAAAGGGCATGACTAAAAATTCATAATGCCCATATCTTGTTCGAAAGGTAGTCTTGGATACATCTGAATCCTTCACTCTTAACTGGTAGTACCCTGATCTCAAGTCTATTTTGGAGAATACAGTCGTTCCTGTCAATTGATCAAACAAATCTTCGATCCTAGGCAATGGATACTTGTTCTTTACTGTCACTTTATTAAGCTGATGGTAATCAATGCATAATCTCATGGTGCCATCTTTTTTTTCACAAATAAAATCGGAGCGCCCCATGGTGAACAACTTGATCTTACAAAGCCTTTGTCTGTCAACTCTTGCAACTGTAACTTCAACTCTTTCAACTCTATTGGAGCCATTCTATAAGGAGCAATGGATATTGGTACAGTACCTGGAGTTAGCTCAATGCCAAACTCAACTTCTCTAACTGGTGGTAATCCTGGTAATTCTTCAGGAAAAACATCCACATACACTGATTCAATCTTTAACTCCATCTCTTTATCATTCAATACAAAGGCCAAAAATGCCTCATACCCTTTTCTTAGATATCTCTGTGCCATCATATGAGAAATTATTACTGATGATCTACCTTGCTCATCTGATTCTACATGAAGAGTATCCCCATTCTCACACCTCATCTCAATGTATTTCTTCCCACAATTTACAATTACATTATGAGTAGTCAACTAGTCCATACCAAGAATGAGGTCGAATTCATCAAAAGGTAACAACATAAGATTTGCTTTAAAGCAATGACCTCTAATCATTAATGGACAATCTTTACAAACTTTATCAACTAACATACTCTTGCCTAAAGGATTAGACACCTTAATCACAAATTCTGTGGTATCTATAGGCACACCCAAACCGGGTACTAATTTCATGCAAATGTAAGAGTGTGTGGATCTGGGGTCTATTAAAGCAATAACTTTGGTATTGTAAAGAGAAAAGGTACCCGTAATAACATCAGGGGAAGATGCCTCTTCGCGAGTGCGAATGGCATAAGTCCTTGCAGGCGCTCTGCCCTCGGGTCTCACGGCCTACTCTCTGGGGTTACCCCTTCCACTTGCCCCACTTCCCTGGTTCCTTTACAGTCTCCCTCTGACCATACTCCTAGACCTCGGGTTTTGAGTTCTCTCTTCTTTAGTCATCTTTGGACAATCCTTTATGAAATGGTCTTAGGAACCACATATGAAACATGCATTTTCATGTGCTCGGCATTCTCCCAAATGGCGTCTGCCACATTATGGACATTCTGGTCTGTCAGGTCTAAAATTCCCAACACTTTGCAACTGAAGTGGTCTGTGCTTTATTTCCCGAATACTGCTTACTCTTGTCTTTCCTGGAAAACCCAGTGGAAGTAGCTGATCGAGCTGGAAAATCTTTTGACTTCTTGGATGATGATTGGAACGACTTATTCCACTGTCTCTTTCTCCATTTCAAATTTCTTCTTCTCTTTTACTGGTTCTTCGGCTTTGCAAGCCCTTTCCACTAGCATCACGAATTCTTTTAATTCGAGGACAGCAACAACCAGCTTAATGTCCTTATTTAAACCATCTTCAAACCTTTTACTCATAATTACCTTAGTGGACACACATTCGCGAGCATACTTTCTGAGTCGTACAAACTCTCACTCATAATCGGTTACTGACATCTTGCCTTGCTTCAGCTCTAGAAATTCTTTTCACTTCTGGTCTACAAACCTCTGGCCAATATACTTTTTCTTAAACTCTTCTTGGAAGAATCCCTATGAGATCCTTTCCCTTGGTACCACCGACATAAGGGGGTTCCACCATTGGTAAGCAGAATCTCTTAAGAGAGAGACTACACACTTCATGCATTCATCAGGTGTGCAGGACAGTTCGTCAAATACTCTGATGGTATTTTCTAACCAAAACTCAGCTCATCCTGGATCATCATCTTTTCTAGCTAAGAATACTTCTGCCCCATGCTTCCTGATCCTATCAATTGGAGGTTTACCTCCTATTGCCACCTCTACTACTTGAGGGGCTACTGGAGTAGGTTGTGGAATAGGCGGGGGTGGAGGGGGTTGTGCATTCGGGTTCGCTCGAACGAACTCCATGTACTAGGCATCCATCACATGGAGGAAGGCTTCTCTAGCCTCTTCTCCTCCACCTTCTTGACTCACCGTAATGGGTTTATTCTCATTCTCATATGGCACCGTCCCTTCTGCGGGAGCTGGTGCATTACTTTCTACATCATCCACCTCAGCTCCTTCGGGATCCATTTACTATATGTATAAACATAATTTAAGTCACCAGGAGTCGTCACACTATCATTATAAAAACATTCTTACGTATGGCATGTATAACTAGAATCATGCTCATGCTACGTTAGTCCTAGAACCGACTAAATCGTAGCTCTGATACCACTAAATATAACACCCCGCACCCAAGACCGATATTGGCTCTGGATACGAGACATTACTATGCTTGAACTCACTGAAACATGTACTTATGGGCTATAAAATTTCGTTCCAACTTAAAAACTTCACTTTCTTAGTCAACACATATAACAAGGGCCTACGAGGCCTTTAACTCATGTAAGAAAACTTTTGGGATCAAAATCAAATAACTCATTTTTTTAGCAGGGTTCACACGCCCGTGTAACTTGGGAACGCGCCCGTATACCCTTAAGCACACCCATGCCCTCAAACCATGTAGGGCTACTGACTATTTCCAGACGGCTTAGACACGCCAATGTCTACCAACCGTGAGAGGTTACTGACTAATTTCACACGGCCATGACACGCGCGTGGGCTTAGACCATGTGCTAATCCTTGATATACTGACTAAATCAACACGGTCTGGGAACACACTCATATCCAAACCGTGTGTCTTGCACGACACACACACACACGGCCGTGGGATTTTCCCGTGGCTTATTATGATTAATAATACTAAGATGCGGGTTAACACGGTCTTGACACACGCTGTGTGTCCAAACGCAGGGCACTTACAGCTATTTACCAAGCCGCTAACCACCCTGAAATGAAGATCATATTCATACCCAATTCAACGATGCAATAACAACCCAATTTTATGAATAATACTACATGCTTCATTGATCTCAATAAACATACATGCTTAATCAAATTCGACCAATCACTTAGCCATATACAAAAGAATAATAAACTTGATAGCCTTTAGAAAGGCCCATCTTAAAACATGTCCACAATATGAATGTTTCCTATACGTGCCATACTTAGTAAAGTAACTTGGCTATACCAAAATAATAGTTGATAGTGTGTTGCGAGCTCCGACTTTAATGATCCACGAGTTAGCTTGGCGGGACTGCATAGAAAGAAAGAATCATAACGTAAGCATATAGCTTAGTAAGTTTGCATGTAACAACTCATAGCATCATCATTGCTTAATTTAAACCATTTCACATAAACAATGGTATCATGAATTTCAGCTAAATAACTTACTTACTCAAATAAATTCTTACATGTCTCATGACACTTACTATTATCATACTTGTAAGGTAACCATGATACTTATATCACTTGATCACATTGATCAGTATACTATAATAACAATAAACATGATATCTACTTTCTCATTCACAACATGAATAATACTCAACTTCATCTAACTTCATCTTGATACTAACTTTAATTTTTAGCTTTCTAGCTATCTTCTTTTAGCTTACTCATTTGCCCGATGATTTTCTGTGAATAACCGAGGATACTAAATCTCTTCCCACCTAATATGATGCCAAAGCCATATCCTAGACATGATCTTACATGGGTTATCTCATTTTGGTTTCACGGCCATGTCTTGACATGGACTTATATGAAGTCTTGCTCTTGTTAACATACTCAATGCCAAGCTTGCCTTGGACTTACATGATAACTTGCTTGCTAACTTGATCAATGCCAAGCTTGCCTTGGACTTACATGATAAATTGATCAATGCCAAGCTTGCCTTGGACTTACATGATAACTTGATCAATGCCAAACTTGCCTTGGACTTACATGATATCTTGATCAATGCCAAGCTTGCCTTGGACTTACATGATAACTTGCTTGCTAACTTGATCAATGCCAAGCTTGCCTTGGACTTACATGATATCTTGTGTGGTAGATCAGTATCCTAGGGAAATTCATCTTCAATCGGGACTTGCTTGTACATATTATCGTGATTTCTTACTTGAACATAACATGATCATTTCATACAATTATTGTACATTATACTAAGCAAATTAATGATAAAAATCATAAAACTTAGAAATCATACAAACTTACCTCAATATACAAAATGTATGTAGATGTGCAATTTAGTCCTCGACTTTGTTTTTGCCTCGATTTCGATTCGGGATCCATTTTTTCTTGACCTAAAATCATAAATGGATCATTTAAAAACCAAATTGACTAAATTGACTCATGACTCATACTTTGGCAAAATTACTATTTTGCCCTTATACTTTTTAATATTTACACTTTTGCCCCTAGGCTTATAATATAATTTTCATGCAACTTTCTTAAACTTCATGCTTAGATGAATCATTTTCTCTATTATAACAATCATCAATTCTCTCTCTTTCTAGTAGGTATGACTAAATTTTATAACTATTAACAAATGGTCCCTACTACTCTTTTTCATGAAATTCATTAAGGAAAGATGTTTATCTAACATCAAACTCTTTTAAACTTCCACAAAACATCATTTAACAAGCACGTCATTCAAGGGTAGATTTTTGAACAAGCATCTTAGCTCATTTTATAGCTAAAATTAGCTAATTCATAATACGAGAACTTCAAAAATACGAAGAACATTAAAAACGGGGCTAAGATGAACTTACTATGAGCTTGAAAAAAAATGAAGAATCCCTAGCTATGGTGTCTCCAAATTTTCGGCAGCCCAAGGAAGAAGATGAGTGGATTTTTCTGATCTTTTTCCCACTTAAAACACTAATTAGGCCAAATGACCAAAATGCCCTTCCTCTTAAAAGTTTCTATTTTACCATCTTAAGGCCAATTTTCTCCAAAATTTTATTTTTGGGAAATTTGCTATTCAAGGGCTCATAATTATTATTCTAAAGCTATTTCATACAAAAAGCTTCTAGAAACTCATATATTGCAACTTTTGCAATTTAGTCCTTTTTGGACCAATTGACCTCAACTTAATAAAATTGCTTTACAAAACTTTCATACTAGCATGAAAACATGGAATAAACCTAGAAAAACTCATAATTTCATCTCGGGTTCGTGGCCTCTCACCACTATCTCGACTAGGCCCTAAATCGGGCTGTTACATGACGAATTCTTTACCCGATTCTAGTTGTACCAAAACTAGAGCTTCAGTCAACAAAGTTTTCAACTGATCAAAACTTTTTTGACATTTATTAGACCATTAAAATCTCACATCTTTCTGAAGCAATCTAGTTAACAGAGTTGGAAACATTGAAAAGCCTTTTACAAACCTTCGATAGTAACTAGCAAGTCCTAGAAAACTTCGAACTTCAGACACATTTCACGGAGGCTTCCTCTCCAAAATTGCTAAAATTTTGTTCGGATCAACCCGTATGCCAAATGATGATACAATATGTCCTAGAAAACCAACTTCACGCAACCAGAACTCACATTTGCTAAATTTCGCATACAATTGCTTTTCTCGCAAGGTTTGTTTAACAGCCCGATTTTGACCCTAATCAGAATAGTGGTTTTGGGACCACAAATATGAGACAATAGAATATTTTATATTATATTTGGTGTCTATGATCTATGAATGATCATGTGCAAAAATTTCATGAATTAATTTACCCATTTGTGTGTTTAATTTAAGGAAAAGGACTAAATCGCATAAGTGGTAAAAGTAGTCTTTTATTTAATTGAGTGGTTTAATTGATTTATCTTCTTTTATATGTGGACTTAGGTTGTAAATTAACCAATTAGCATGTTAGTGGATGGAATTTGGCTTTAATTTTATATTAATATGTTTTATACACATAAAATATAAGTTAAAATGTTATATTATAATAAGTTAATAATATTAAAATAAAGAAACATGTTTTTCTTCATCATTTTTATTTCTTCATCACCAAAAATAAAGAAGAAATAAAGAACTTAAGCTCTCAAAACGTTCGGCCCCTTGCATGCTTGATTAAGTGATGTAATTGAGTTATGTTTTTTAAATTTTTTACGTTTTTGAGATCGTTGCTTCGAATACTATCCGACCCATGTTAGAATTTCTGATTTTGATGCATGTGTGGTGTTGAAAACTTGTGTTTTGTGATGTTTGGTGATTATATATTAAAGATATGTTTTAGATTAACATGTTTATATTGAAAATTTTGATGATTTTGAGTAATTAGGACTAAATTGTGAAATTTGTAAATTGAAGGGTCAAAATATGAAATAAATGGATTCTATGGACTTGTATGGGCATGAGTAACATTCGGCCCTAAAAGAATGTATTCAAATTTTTCATATTTTGTGTTTTACGCAATAGGGACTAAATTGTAAAAATTATAAATGTCAGGGGTAAAAGCATAAATTTTATAGATTATGTGTTTTTGGACTAAATTGAATGAAAATATGTTGAATGAGTTTAATTTGAAATTTATTAGATCAAGAACAAAAAGGATCGAGATTGGATCGGGGAAAGGAAAAGATAATTGAATAGTCAGAAAACAAAGTCCGTCAATACTCGAGGTAAGTTTTTAAGCAATTGGGTTGAATTGAAGTTTAACCTATATTAAGGTGCTTATGTTAAATTACTTAATGTCGAATGTGACATTGAATAATTTATATGCTAGCCGAATATAAGGTTAGTATTTATATAAGCTTTGATTTATTTGACTTGAATGATTATATATAGTTTGAGATATAGTTAAATGTGGAATTGTAATGGGTGATGATTGTATTGATTAGGTGAGTATACATGTTTATTGACTATGGCCGAATGTGATGGTGTTTTATAGGAAGAATGGGTTGGATCGAACATATACATATATGGGTGTTTATATGTTTTAAATGTAATTATAAATGTCTATATGAATGAGGAGGAGATTGGGTAAATGAATACTATGTGTGCGAACTTATACACCGAGCACTAAGTGTACGAAATCGGTCATTTGGCACTAAGTGTGCAAAATATAATGTAATGGCACTAAGTGTGTGATACATTACACGAAATTTGCACTATGTGTGCGCTTTATCAAAGTAACGGCACTAAGTGTGTGATACGTTACATGGTTTTGCACTAAGTGTGCAGGTTTGCAGATTCTTTAAGGATATCAGCTAGTGAATTGTGATAAACGAAATGAAATAAACAGGTATGAGATTCATGATAGTTGGATAATTTGCTATTAATGAGGTAAGTTATACTTGCATGTGAAACCAAGGAGAATGAGAGGTGGTTTTTAGTTTTGAGTTCATTTTGATATGGAATAATGATGCATAGTTTAAAATGAAATCTAATAAGGTATGCATGAGTATTTAATTTTGAGACTACTAAATACGGTAATTAATGAATGGTGATATGATCTATACTTATGTTTATGAGTTTCGTAGATGATCATGTAAATTTGATTTAAATTATAAAATTAAATTGTATACTTTACCATTGCTTATAACTTACTAAGCTACGTTAGCTTACTGTATTTGTGCATTTGACTATTTTATTGATTTTGAAGTCTAAGTTCGAGCTCGAGGATCATCGTCAAAGTCAATCACACTATCAACTATCTTTGGGACCCTCTTTATAAGTTGAACTTTTAGAATTATGGCATATATAGGCTTTATTACTCTTTTGAGTTATTTTGAATATAATGTATAAAAAAAATAATGCCATGCAAAAATGGCTTTACTTCTATGTTTGGGGTTTGAGTTGGTTATAAGTATCTGATCATGATGATAATGTTTGGGTATATTCGATTTTGTTGTAAGTTTATTTCGGAAGTTATTCCTTGATATTTCAAATATGTCATATATGTGAATGCATGAATAAGGTTTTGAGTAAGACATATAGTATATTAAGGTGGTTGGATGAACTTATGCACAATTATATGTATGTACCACAATGCCAAGTTATGAAATGACTATGTCATACTCTATATGTATAAGCTAACTTTTGTTTGGTTCGTTTTAAAGTTGTATATATATTAAGCCATACGAAAGTGGCTAGACCATTATGTATAATCTTGATTTATTATGTTTTTGGTTAAATTTTTAAGTACTTGGTTTTGATGATTCGGCTTGGTATATATATATTTGTTATGGAGCATAACTTGTACGATTGGTATCTTGATCATATGTTTTGTTTGGTTTTACCGTAAATGACTCATGATTTAGTTCATAATAGTATATGCGCATATATCATAATGGCTAATGTAATGAGTTGGTCGAATAAAGACAAGTTGATATGTTATTTGGAATTGCTATTATGTTAATAAACTAGGTGTACTATGAGTTTATTAATCATAACTGAAAATGATAATTGGCATAATGGTATGATAATATGGTCATTTGCGAATGATCTTGTAAGTAGAGAATAGTTATGTTTAGTCTTTAATAAATATGTTATGTATCTTTGTTCATATTAACAATATTTAACATCGCATATGGTACTGGCTATTAAACTCATGTTATATATATATATATATATATGTATTATAAGATATTCGGCATGGCTTTAAAATATGTACATTAACTTGTAAATATGGTATATGTTTGAAATGAATTCGATTGGACTCTGAGATATGATTTCTATAATTAGATAACAAAATGTTATTTATATAGATATTTGCAAATGAGATCTATGTGATTATGTGAATGTATGAAAGTTGTGTTTTCTTTGGTAATACCTCGTAACCCTAATCCGGCGACGGATACAGGTTAGGGGTGTTACATTTGTAGCACAATTCTCAGATGCTCGGCATGCTCAATCTCATCACGTGAATAAATCAAAATGTCATCAATGAATACAACAACGAATCAATCTAAATACGGTCTGAAAATTCTGTTCATCAAATCCATAAAGACAACATGTGCATTTGTTAGTCCGAAAGGCATAACTAAAAACTCATAATGCCCATACCTCGTTCTGAAAGTAGTTTTCAAAATGTCTGCATCTTTTACTCACAACTGATAATAACCCAATTTTAGATCTATCTTTGAAAACATAGTGGCTCATTTAAGCTAATCAAACAAATCATCAATTCTAGACAGAGGATATTTGTTCTTAATAGTCACTTTTTTCAATTGATGGTAATCAATGCGCATTCTCATTATGTCATCTTTCTTGTTCACAAGTAGGACAGGAGCACCCCAAGGTGAGAAACTCAGTCTTGTGAATCCTCTATCGGTCAACTCTTGCAATTGTGACTTTAACTCTTTCAATTCTGTTGGTGCCATTCTATACAGAGCTATCGAAATAGGAGTCGTTCCCGGCATTAAATCAATACCAAGTTCAACTTCACATATCAAAGGTAATCCTGGTAGTTCTTCAGGAAACACGTAAGGGAATTCACAAACAACTGACACTGATTCAACTTTTTTTCTGTCACTCTTGAATCAATCACATAAGCAAAGTAAGCTTCATAGCCCTTTTTCACATAACTCTGATCTTTCAACACTGATATCACAGCTGGAAATCCATTTAAATCATTTGATTCAATCCTAACTATTTCATCATTCCAAAGTCTCAAATCAATAATCTTTCTTTTGCACTTCACGACAGTGTCATGCAATGTTAACCAATCCATACCCAAAATTATATCAAACTCATCATGTAACACCCCAAACCCGGCCTAGACGTTATGACCGGATCTGGCATGCCACATAAAAGGGTTGTTTCTAAACTTCACGTTTGTTAAAAAAAATGTATTCTTTTTAAAACTTTGAGCTTTGTTGTTTGTGAAAATCAGATTTGCTTTTATGGGTTTTTCGTAAAAAAACATTATTATTATTCACTAAAACATTGTTTATGGCAGAAATCAGATTAATTAATTTGCGAAAATGTGATATTTTGAAAAACCGTTCATTAACTTTTTAAGAAAACTCCATATTAATCCTCTAGCAATAAATCTTTTGATAGTTTTCCATCAATTTCGTCCATGTGGGCCGAATAGCCCATTGGGCCCGTTCGGCCCTTTTCGAATCAGTCAGGCCCATTACAGTCTCAGTTTCGCGGGAGTGCTCATGACACTCTCAATGGCTTACCATCATTATTCGAGTTTCAGTTTACCACTACGAGCGCTCGCACGCTCGAGTGGTCACAATTGTCAGTTTTTGGCTTTTCAACTTTCGACCGATTCACAGAACATTGCAAGCATTCATCCAGAAGGTTGTTAGATTTACACACCTATTACAAGCGTAGATTGAAACCTTCAAGATAACACACCTATTGAATCAATACACTTTGAACCATTAGTCTTAATCTTAGCAAGACATATCCAATAGGTCGAAATTGATAACTTAATCCACACCAATTACCAACAGCTAAGAGATCTACTGCAAGGGATAGGTGTTTAGTTAGCCATCTGATTAGGCGCGTCAAGACCCTAGCAGTGTTTGGCACGAAAAAAAGATGTTACAACACCTCATTCATGACCCCAAAAGAACTCAAGACAGCCATTGGGCTTGAGTAAGAATCAACCAATGAGTATAACCTCACCACCTATATTCAGCCTAAATCTTACCTACCAACCAACTTCTGAAATCCAAGGCTAGAAGAATGATGAGAGGTAGAAGAGAATGACTTTATTCATCCTTTGTAAAAAAGAACCAGAGTGAGAGAATCAGTAATAGTGTGGTCTATACCCTATTCAAAACAGTGGTTTTGGGACCACAAATTTGAGTCTGTATAATATTTTTAATATTATTTTTCGTGCCGTTGATATGTGAGTAAGCATGTGTTAAATTTTCGTAACTTAATTTGTACGCATGTGTGTGTAATTTGATAAATGGATGAAATTGCATTAAATGTGAAAGTTGCTTGCTATTGTTAAAGTACAATGTGTTATGGCTTTGTATAAGTGGAGGCCTTATATGGCAAATAAGCCAATGCTTTGGCTAGTGGACGGCATATGGTCTATAATGACCTTGGTTTATATTTATATATATGTTTTATTATAAGGTTAATTTTTTAATTAGGTTATTAATAAGTTACTAAATAAAACAAAAGAAATGGATAGTGGATATGTTTATTCATATTGCCGAAATTTGAAGGAAAAAAAAAGAAATAAATTTAGCTAGGGTATTTGGCCTTTCTATTGCAAATTAAGGTATGTTTTTGTTTTGAATTTTGATGATTTTTATGTTTTTGAGATTGTTGCTTAGTCTACTATCAAGCCCATGTCTCAATTTAATGAGTTGATGTTGTTCATGAGAAATGTTATTGATGATATGTTGAGCTTTGTGATGATCTTTGGTGTTAAAATGAAAGATTTGGGCTAGATGAACATACTTTGTTCTTGAATTTTTGATGAATTTAGCTAATTAGGGCTAAATTGAGAAAATAGTAATTTGAGGGACTAAATTGCAAATTTTATGAAAAGTATGGGTTTGTATTATGTTCATAAGTATTCGACTAAGCTTGTGTATGTGTTGATTTTGTGAATTTGATGTTTTGAGAAAAATAGACTAAATTGATAAATTGTACAAATATGAGGGCTAATTTGCAAATAGCCCTAAATGCGTGTCATTGGATTGAATTGAATTGAATGAATGAATAAAAGGATTAATTCTAAATATGTTTAGATCAAGAACCGAGGAAAATGAACTTAGATCGCGGGAAAGCGAAAGTAACCGAGTAGCCGCGTCCATTCCGATAAATCGAATCTGAGGTAAGTCACTATGCAAATAAATGTACTTGTATGAAATTGTGGTTGCTCATATGACTAATGTTGATAATGAATGCTTATGAGAGGTTATGCATATGAATTTCGAGATAAGTTCGATATAGTGACAATGTCCGAGAAGTCCCGTACAAACCTAGGAATAGATAGGATTAGCTATGTCATGACATAGGTATCTGTTCTATTTTATCATGTAAGACTACGTTAAGGACTTTGGTGTTGATTTGAGATTTCGTGTAAGACCACGTTTGGGACATTGGCATCGATACAAGCTTTACGAGTAAGACCACGTCTGGGACATTGGCATCGATATGAGCTATACGTGTAAGACCATGTCTGAGACATCGGCATCGTATTGATTCGTATAAGACCCTGTCTGGGACAGTGGCATCGATATTCGAGTGCATGTAAGACCTCGTCTGGGACATTGGCATTGTACGACTATTCGATCTTTCTGAGCATCCTACTAGATTCCTAAAGGTTCAACGGGCAAGTCTGTGATACGAGTTGTAAATCTGAGCTATGATAAAAAAGTGAACGAATATCCGTTTCAGGTACGTTGAATGTACATTAAGTGTGTATAAAAAGGTAAGTACCTATATGACTTGAAGTTGAAAAAATGTATGTTTAAATGTGAGAATGTGAATCTTAAATTGATGAATGTGGCAAATGTGGCCACAAGTATGAATCTAGGTATATATGTGATGATTTGCTAAGTGATTGAAATGTGCCAATGTATTTACTTGCTCAAAATGTATTTTATGCTAAGTTTGTTTGTATATTGACTTACTAAGCTTTTGGAAAGCTTACTCTGTGTATCTGTTTTCTAGGTCGTCAAAGCTACTAAAGGCTCGGGACCGTCAAGGATCGTTATCACACTACTAAACTCTTTTTGGTACTCTTTGAAAAATGTATATAGCTAGATATGGCATGTATAGACTAGATATGTGTATATGTTTATGAAGTGGACTTAGCCATGGTTTTGGCAAGTTTTGAATTGATAAAATGCTTGAATGAATGAGTTTTATGGTGTATATTTTTGGTATGGTTTGGAGCACAAGAAATGGTCATGTTTTTGATTAAGTTTTGGATGAATTATACTTGTGATGCTATGAGTTTTAGTTTTGTAATTTGGCATGAATGGAATTGCTATTGAATGTATAGATTGATTGGTCAATTTGGTATGTTTTTTGTTGCCATATATGCATGATATTATTTGGTAAATGTTGCTTGTAGGTATGACCCAATTGGGAGGAATTTTGGTCTTGCAAATGACCTATAATGTCACACAGCCATGGCACACGGGCGTGCCTAGTGATTGTGGGGTAAAGTCAGTAGCTAGCTTAAGAGTACACAACCGTGGCACACAGGCGTGCCTAGAGGCTGTGTGAGAAAGTCAATATATGGCTTAGTAGTGCACGGCCTTAGCACACGGAGGTGCTTGGTAACCGTGTTGCTTTGACAGGATTGGCCACGGCCAGGGTACACGGGCGTGCTTGGTGGTCGTGGTGAGGAATCAGGTTCGACCACGGGGAGGACACACGGATGTGTCTAGCAGCCGTGGAGGGCATACGGTTGGCTCCCACGGGCGTGTTTCCCTTATATTTTAGAAAAGTTTTTATGTTTCGAGAACTTTTGTATATACTTCGTTTTAGTCTTGACTCGGTTTATAAGTATGCTTAGGGTCTTGATGACTCATTAAGGGACATTATGATTGTGATTGAGTAAATGTTGTATGAATTTTCTGTAAATGGTTTCGATCTGTCTGGTAATGCTTCTAACCCTAATTTGATGACGGTTATGGGTTAGGGGTTAGGGGTGTTACATATGGTTGGTATCAGAGCTGCGGTTTAGTCGATTTTCAGACTAACGTAGCGTGTCAGAGTCTAGCTATACATGCCATATGTCTGAATTGTGATAGTGTGATGAATCCTGACGTATAAAATGTGATTTCTGTATAGTAATGGATCCCGAAAGAGTCGTAGCTGACGACGTAGAAAGTAATGCACCTGCTCCCGCGAAAGGGACAGTGCCTTCTGATTTGAGACCAGCTACGAGCGGCCAAGAGGGAGAAGCTAAACAAGCTTTCTTCCAGATGATGAGTGAGTGGTTCACTCAATTAATAAGGAATAACCCGATTGTTTTGCAACCCCCGCCCCCGATTAATGTGGTGTTATTTAGGCCTCTTTTGGAGGTGTGAATGGATAAAGATAAGGAAGAAAGAATAGGAGTTATCTGCTGAACAGCCAGTGGTGGCCGAATTTCCATCTCTTGGAGGGGGAAGAAATAGGTTTCAATATGCTAGAGGGGTGCCGAAATTTCCCTCATTAATTGATTTGTTTTTAGTTCGAGGAAGGGGCATTTTCGGGTTTAGGTAGTAGGTGCCGAAATTCTGTGTTTAGGTGGGGGAATATCTTTTTATTTTTGGCATTAAGGTTTTATTTCCCATTCTCTTCTCTCATTATTCAAAAGCCGAAACCCCTAATCTTATTCTCTCATCTCCACTGTTATGCAAAAGCCGAAATTCCATTATTTTCTCTACTTTCATCTCTATAGCCGAATACCCTTGTCTATCCTTTTCTCTTTGACGATTTCTTCATCAAAGTCGAATCTTCATAGATATATTGAGATCATCTTTTCTTTTTGATCTTCTCAAAAGCCGAAATTCCCTAGGAGTTACCGAATTCTTTGTGTTAAGGTAAGTGCCAATTTCTTCTATTCTTTTTTCTTCTCTTTCGATTTTTGAGACCATAACCGAATGGCTAGTTGGTTGTTGGCTATCTGTAGTTTGACGTTTTCACTGATCTCGTGTTCTTTTTGGGCAACATTTCAGGATTTGAAGGAGATCTAATCTCTTAGGTTTCTAAGCTAGAAATCGTTAACGTTTGAACTATATTATTATTTTTGGGATTTCAAGGTAAGGGTTCAATTCTCCCTATAATGTTTAATCGGTTTCTTTTCGATTAATTGTGCCTTAACCTAATGCCTCATTAAGCAATCATTATAGTATCCTCTGAGAGAGGTCATTCATGGACTCGAATGTCAGCAAATCGAAGAAAGGGGTTGGATCTGTAGTCCTAGCCCCAAAGTTCAAGAAATGCGCGGTGTCAGCAGTTCGGGATTGGCCGCTGGGTTGCGGACTGGCTTCGGTGCAAATCCTTAGGCAGTTAGCAGTCGTATCGACTTCTGATAGTATCGACATAGAAAGTACTGTCCTATCGGTAATCAGGTGTGTAGATCTCTATCACACTAGTTAATCTGTATTATATGTATGTTATGGGCTAAAAGCTGGAAAATGAGGCTGTATGAACAGTCGTATTACCTAGAAAGGGTAGGCAAGGGATGCTAGGTACGTAATCATAAAATCTTCTCTATGTGTATCAAAGTATGTGAAAGTCTGGGATCTGTTTAGATAGTATAATGTTTTGATTCTTGCATGTATGTATACATGGGATGGGATTGATATGATGAAGGGGAAGAAGGTCGCATGGCGATCGGTGGCTTTGCCACATAGGTCACACAGTGATCGATCTTTATGACAGGCAGCATAGCTACCAAAATCCTACAATGCATGATTAAGGTCGCATGGCGATCGGTGGCTTTGCCACATAGGTCATATAGTGATAGGTCTTTATGACAGACAGCATAGCTGTCGATATGATGTGTAGCGGATGGAGGGTTGATTGTAGAAATCCCCACGGTGTGATAGTTGGTACGAGGGTGTGTAGAGGATGGACTCTTAGGTTTGGGATGGGACATGTTGCATGTAAATATTCTGTTACCATTGTGTATGGGCCAAGGACCATCATGTGTTTGTTGGCCTCAAAGCTCTTATGTGTTTTCAGGTTTTACACACTGAGTCTTGGTGACTCACCCTTTTATTTTTCCTAACTTTTTAGATGAGTAGTAGATCGTGGACATGGGAGCCGTAGCGGACACGAGGGGCCATCAAGTCTTTTATCTTCATAGACTATTTTAGGTTTTTCTTTAAGTTTCAATTTTGGGATTATTTTTGTAATAAGGCCTCCATAACTTAGGTTATCGAACTATATTTTTTTGTGTTTCATCTTATAAACTTATGTTTTCAAAGTCTTAATTATAAAGTGAAATGAAAATGGATTTTTCAAGCATGATCAACGCAAATGTTAAAATTTCTTCAAAATATCACAATTAATGATTAATCGGTTAAAATAAGCTGAGATTTTCAAAACCCATCAAAGCAAGGTTTTCAACATTCAACCAGTAGCATACCGATCCGGTCATGATGTATGAAATTTGGGTTTGGGGTGTTACATTTTGGTATCGAGCTGGTTCAAAACTCGGCCGTGAAATAGGTCCGAGAGTGATTTGTAAAATTGATGTAAGTTTGGGAAAAGTTCGGTTGAAATATGGCCTTCGAATCTACCGGCACCCGATCCATGCAGGTAAGTATTCTAAACTCATTATGTGATATGAATGTTGGGCTTGATGGGCTCTATAGGGACGTAGGCTAGTATGCTAGAGTTTATGGACTTTAGGTTTAGTACAAACAATTCTTCAAATCCCAAAAGACTTAATTTCTAATCAAACATGCCCGTGAACAAGTCATAGGGTTAGGGTGTGGTAACAGGCATACGCATGTCTAAGATTGGATCTAGGGAGAGTTTGGTATTTAAGCGGCTCTAGCGGCTCACCTCCTCTTCACTAGAATCCTACCTGGTGCATAGTGACTGTTTACCATAGCCACGGGGACTTGTTGACTGGCCAAAATTTATAACTAAAACTCGAAAGGGACTAGTCACCCTATTTCGCAAAATTACTAAACTACTCTAGTTATGTAAAATTTCTGAAATACCCTTGATTTGTGAAAATTTCCCAAGATACCCTTGATTTGCAAAATTATTGAAATACCCCTAGATTGTAAAATTACCAAAATACCCCTACTTTGTAAAATCACCAAGATACCCTATTTTGGAAAATTACGAAAATACCCCTGTAGGATAAAATTTCAAAAATACCCCTGGGTAGTGAAATGACAAAAATACCCTTATGTGATGAATGTGAGTTCATGGATGCTACTTGTATGTTGATGTGTGATGGTTGAATGTATGTGGATTATAGAGCTAGGAAATATAGACCTGAGAACTGAACCTTGTAGATAGAGTTCAAATTCGAAAGAACTACTATTAAAACTACTTTCCATAAGATTGTTCATTATTAATTAGAGGAAGAAATTAATAATTCATAAAATTCCTAATCAAATAAATGTGAATCGGTAGAATGAGAACTAGAAGACGTCGTGTGCGTGGCCGAGGTAGAGGCAGGATTGCTGTGTCGGAACCGGCAGGGTCTGGTCACGAGTCGGGGAATGAGGACTAGTGCCACCAGCTGTGGAGGCAAAATTTTAAGATCAGACGACCGAAGATTATGTGGTATCGCAGGCGATGTTGAGGGTTTTAGAGAGGGTTGCTGGGGCAGGCATGGGCACAGGAGCCCAAAAATCTGTGTCGGAGTGACTTAGAGCTAATGGGACAGAAGTATTTAGGGGAATGTCTGGGATGGCCCCAAGTACAGCTGAGTATTGGTTGGAGGCAGTCGAACGCATAATGGATGATTTGGATTTCACGGAAGAAGAGAAGCTGAAAGGAGTAGTGTCACTTCTCTAGGACAAAGTTTATCAATGATAGCTTACGGTTAAGGATGGTATAGTGGCTGACCGTATCACCTGGGATTACTTCAGAACAGCATTCCAGAGTAGGTACATTGGAACGAGTTATGTGGATGCACAGCGTAGAGCATTTCTGAATCTGGTTCAGGGAAGTATGTCGGTGGCGGCGTATGAAACAGAATTCTTACCTTGAGCTGTTATGCCCGAGGGATAGTGGCAACAGAACATGAATAGTGTGTTTGATTTGAAGATGGCCTGAAGGATGATTTACGTGTTTTGATAGCTCCACAGTGGGAGAGGAAATTTGCTGTGCTTGTGGAAAAGGCTAAGATAGCTAAGGAGGTAAAGCGAACGGAAAAGCTGAATCAGGATAAAGATAGAAGTGGAAGTAGGAGGAATTTTGGATCGTCAGGAGCAGCTGGGCATACTCAGAAAAGATCTAGGTCAGATGGACCGAACCGAGTGGAGAGACCTGTTGCTAACCAGACACGGAGGTGTGTTCGCTGTGGTAAAGTCCATATAGGTGAGTGTTGGGCAAGCAGTGGAAAGTGCTTTAGATGTGGATCTTTGGACCATCAGATTAGAGGCTGTCAACAGCCATAGAGCGATGTAGGACTCGTAGGGTAGGGAAATGCTCAGCTGGGTAGAGGAGGTCAGCAGCCGCAGAGGGGTCGCGATCCAGCTAGAGGTGGTAATCTGCTTTGATCGGGCCGTGGAGCACCTGTGCCGAGGGGTGAAACACCGAGGTGAGACAATGGGGTTAGCCTATCTTTGCCGGACATTGAGAGGAGGCTGACGCACCGGATGTTATAACTGGTAGATTTTTAATATTTGGTTTGCCTTACACTGTATTGATTGACATTGGGTCGACACATTCATATGTTGCTAGTGGTGTGCTTGGAACTTTATGTTTAGATTCTGAGAATACCCCTAGGGCGATGACTGTAATTAGCCCATTAGGACAATCTGTGGTAGTAGATAAACTCTATCGAGAGGTACCCTTAGAAGTTTAGGGAATAATTTTCTGGACAGATCTGATGGAATTGTCGTTCGGGGAGTTTGACGTAATATTAGGCATGGACTGGCTAGTGAAGTATCAAGCTAATTTAGATTGTGCAGCCAAGTGTATGGTGTTGAAAACCCTCGAGGGTGGTGAAGTGTTGGTAATAGGAGAAATGGGGAATTGTCTGTCGAATGTAGTGACTGCCCTAAGAGCATAAAAGATGGTGAGAAAAAGATGCGAGGTAGTTTTAATGTTTGTTCGAGCTTTGGAAGCCAAGGACCTAACTGTTGGCGATGTTAGGATCGTGAAGGAGTTTCCTGATGTTTTCCCAGAAGAGCTTTCGGGACTACCCTCGGATCGTGAAGTGGATTTTGGTATCGGTCTTTTTTCAGGAACAGCGTTAGTATCTATTGGTCCATATAGGATGGCACCAAAGGAGTTGGTGGAATTGAAAGCGCAGATTCAGGAGTTGCTAGATAGAGGGTTTATTCGACCAAGTGTGTCACCGTGGGGAGGACCGTGTTATTTGTCAAGAAGAAAGATGGATCAATGCGTATGTGCATTGGCTATCGTCAGTTGAATAAGTTAACAATCAAGAACAAATACCCATTGCCAAGGATAGATGACTTGTTCGATCAGTTGAAGGGGGCCTCAATCTTTTCGAAGATAGACCTGAAATCAGGGTACCATCAGCTTAAGGTTAAGGAGGAAGATATTCATAAGATGGCTTTTAGGACTCGCTATGGTCATTACGAGTTCATGGTAATGCCATTTGGATTGACCAACGTGCCAGCAGTTTTTATGGACATGACGAACTAAATATTCCAACCCTACTTGGATCGGTTTGTCGTGGTATTCATAGATGATATCCTGGTTTATTCAAGATCAGAGGAGGAACATGACTCACACCTTCGAGTGGTTTTGCAGATCTTGAGGGAGAAGTAGCTGTATGCCAAATTCAGTAAGTGTGAATTTTGGCTAAGGGAAGTTACGTTTTTAGGCCATGTTGTGTCGGTAGAGGGGATTAGGGTTGACCCTCAAAAAATTGAAGCGATATTGGATTGGAAGCCGCCTAAATTCGTGGCAAAAATTCAGAGTTTTCTTGGACTGGCTAGGTACTATCGAAGGTTTATTGAAGGATTTTCTTCAATAGCGACACCATTGACTAAGTTATTACGGAAAGGAGTTCCATTTGTTTGGTCTGATAAGCAGCAAGAGAGTTTCGAGAAGTTAAAAAGGATTTTAACGGAGGCTCTGGTATTGATTCAAATGAGGTCGGAAAGGAATTGTAATTTCATCGTGATGCGTCACACACGGGACTAGGATGCGTGTTGATGCAAGATGGAGAGGTAGTTGCGTATGCATCTCGACAGTTAAGACCGTACAAAGTAAATTACCCTACCCATGATTTGGACTTAGCGGCAGCAGTTTTTGCTTTAAAGATTTAGAGGCATTATCTGTACGGGGAGAAATCTGTTATTTACACCGATCATAAGAGCCTAAAATACCTTTTGACCCAGAAGGAGTTGAATCTAAGGAAAAGGAGGTGGATCGAGTTGTTAAAGAATTATGATTGCTTGATCGAGTACCATCTGGGTAAAGCTAATGTGGTGGCAGATACTTTAAGTCGTAGAGTAATTTCTGACTTGAGAGCGATGCTTGCTCACCTTAGTTTATACGATGATGGGAGCTTATTGGCTAAACTTCAAGTGAAACCCTCTTGGGTTAGTCAGGTTAAGGAGAAGCAACAGGCCGATGAGTTGCTATAAGAGAAGTTTCAGGTAGGATCAAGTGATGAATCGACGGATTTCAGTATGAATGAGGAAGGACTGTTATGTTTTCAAGGGAGAGTTTGCATGCCAAAAGATCCAAAATTGAGGCACAGGATTTTGCAAGAAGCGCATGGAGGTTCATACGCTATGCACCCCGGAGGGAGTAAGATGTATCAGGATTTGTGGGATCAGTTCTGGTGGCCGGGCTTGAAGCGTGAGGTAACTGAATTGGTGAGTAAGTGTTTGACCTGTCAGCAGGTAAAGACGGAGCATCAGTTACCATCAGGGTTGTTGCAGCCAGTGAAGATTCCATAATGAAAGTGGGAAAGGATCACAATGTACTTTATTAGTGGGCTACCCCTCACGCCTACTAAGAAAGATTCAGTCTGGGTGATTGTTGATCGCTTGACGAAATCTGCTTATTTCATACCAGTACGGGTCGACTACTCTCTGCAGAAGCTGGCTAGGTTATATATAGCGGAGGTAGTGAGGTTGCATGGAGTACCAGTCTCGATCGTATCGGACAAAGACCCTAGGTTCACGTCGCGATTTTGGAGGGCGTTACTTTAAGCGTTGGAGTGCGGTTGATTTCAAGATGACGCTTCATCCTCGACATGATGGACAAGATGAGCAGGTAATTCAGATCTTGGAGGACATGTTGAGAGGATGTGTCATTGATTTTCGAGGTAGTTGGGAAGGGTTTTTACCGTTGGAGGAGTTTGCTTACAACAACAGCTACCAGTCTAGCATTTAGATGGCACCCTATGAAGCATCGTACGGGCAAAAGTGTCGTACTCCTACCTGCTGGATGGAATTAGGGGAACGTCAGATTTTGGGTCCGGAGTTGGTTACCGAGACAGAGGAGAAGGTTGAGTTAATTCGAGCTCGACTAAAGGAAGCGTCGGACCGATAGAAGTCTTATGCAGACTTGAAGCGTAAGGACATAGAGTTTGCAGTGGGTGACAAGGTGTTCTTGAAGGTGTCGCCATGGAAGAAAGTGCTGAGGTTTGGACGGAAGGGTAAATTAAGTCCCAGATTTATCGGATCTTATTGAGTGTTGAAACAAGTAGGGCCAGTAGCCTATCAACTAGAGCTACCTTCAGAGATAAGCTAGATTCACAATGTATTCCACGTCTCTATGTTAAGACGTTACCGTTCGGATCTGTCTCATGTGGTGCCTGTGGAGGAAATCGAGGTAAGACCTAACCTATCCTTTGAAGAGGAACCAATGGAAATCTTGGATCGTGATGTCAAAGTGTTGCGAAGGAAAACAGTTCCGTTAGTTAAGGTTCTATGGCAGAATCACAGTTCTGAGGAGGCTACTTAGAAACCAGAGAAAGCGATGCGGCGGTAATACCCACATCTATTCTGATCAGGTAATTTCGAGGCCAAAATTTTTTTAAGGGGGTAGAACTGTAACATCCTGAACTAAGGAGCCTATGTGTTTAATGTGTGGTTATGTGTAATGTGTTAATTAGAGTGTTAGGGGTCCAGATTGGGCTTAGGATAGGGCCGAAGCCTTGGCTAAATTTTTTGTTTAGACAATATAGGGTTTAAAAGATGGTATCCGTGGTTTAAATTACAAAATGGGCTTGTGGCCCAGTAGCAAGGGGAGCTGCAAAGGAGCTATAACGTGGCGTCATTAGCAGGTGAAGTGGCCCAAGTTATGGCCGCTAGGAGCCCATGTATTTGGGCCATTTTTGGCACTTAAAGGAGGAGCAAGTGGGATGGCAATAAGGCTTAAAATTAGGAGGGATTAAATGACTTGGATAATGTGGATAATGTGTTGATAAAGGAAGGAAGAGGTGGTGTTATTTAGGCCTCTTTTGGAGGTGTGAATGGATAAAGATAAGGGAGAAAGAATAGGAGTTATCTGCTGAATAGCCAGTGGTGGCCGAATTTCCATCTCTTGGAGGGGGAAGAAATCGGTTTCAATATGCCAGAGGGGTACCGAAATTTCCCTCATTAATTGATTAGGTTTTTGTTCGAGGAAGGGGCATTTTTGGATTTTAGGTAGTAGGTGCCGAAATTGTGTTTAGGTGGAGGGAATATCTTTTTATTTTTCGGCATTAGGGTTTTATTTCCCATTATCTTCTCTCATTATTCAAAAGTCGAAACCCTTAATCTTATTCTCTCATCTCCATGCAAAAGCCGAAATTCCATTGTTTTCTCTGCTTTCATCTTCATAGTCGAATACCCTTGTCTATTCTTTTCTCTTTGACGATTTCTTCATCAAACCGGAATCTTCATAGATTTCTTGAGATCATCTTTTCTTTCTAATCTTCTCAAAAGCTGAAATACCCTATGAGTTACCGAATTCTCTGTGTTAATGTAAGTGTCGATTTCTTCTGTTCTTTTTTCTTCTCTTCCGGTTTTTGAGACCATAGTCGAATGGCTAGTTGGTTGTTAGGCCATCTGTAGTTTGACATTTTCACTGATCTCGTGTTCTTTTTGGGCGACAGTCTGGGATTTGAAGGAGATCTAATCGCCTAGTTTTCTAAGCCAGAAATCGTTAACGTTCGAACCATATTATTATTTTTGAGATTCCAAGGTAAGGGTTCAATTCTCCCTTTGATGTTTAATCGGTTTCTTTTCAATTAATTGTGCCTTAACCTAATGCCTCGTTAAGCAATCATTATAGTATCCTCTGACTAAGGTCATTCATGGAATCGAATGTTAGAAAATCGAAGGAAGGGGTTGGATCTGTAGTCCTAGCCCCAAAGTTTAAGAAATGCGCGGTGTCAGCAGTTTGGGATTGGCCGCCGGGTTGTGGACCGGCTTTGGAGCAAAACCTTAGGCAGTTAGCATTCGTATCGACTTCTGATAATGTCAACATAGAAAGTACTGTCCTATCGGTAATCAGGTGTATAGATCTGTATCACACTAGTTAATCTGTATTTTATGTATGTTATGGGTTATCAAACTATATTTTTTTGTGTTACATCTCATAAACTTATGTTTTCAAAGTCCAAATTATAAAGTGAAATGAAAATGGGTTTTTCAAGCATGATCAAAGCAAATGTTAAAGTTTCTTCAAAATATTACAATTAATGATTAATCAGTTAAAATAAGCTGAGATTTTCAAAACCCATCAAAGCAAGGTTTTTAATATTCAACCCGTAGCATACCAGATCTGGTCATGACGTATGGGTCAGGTTTAGGGTGTTACATATTTCGATAGCTCCATATAGAATGGCACCAACAGAGCTGAAAGAGTTAAAGTCACAGTTGCAAGAATTGACCGATAGAGGGTTTGCTAGACCGAGTTTTTCGCATTGGGGTGCTCCTATTCTGTTTGTGAAAAGGAAAGATGGCACGATGAGAATGCGTATTGATTACCGTCAGTTGAATAAGGTGACCATAAAGAATAAATATATATTATCCAGAATTAATGACTTATTTGATAAGTTAAAAGGGGCTACTGTATTTTCCAAGATTGATTTGAGATCGGGATACTATCAATTGAGAGTTAAAGATTCAGATATTTCAAGCGCGCTTTAATGAGGTACGGGCATTATGAGTTTTAGTTATGCCATTTGTACTAACCAATGCTCCTCATTGCTTTTATGTATCCGATGAATGTAATTTTCGCATCGCATCTAGATCAATTTGTTGTTGTATTCATTGACGACATTTTGATTTATTCACGTGATGAAAATAAGCATGCTGAACACCTAATAATTGTATTACAAACTTTGAGAGAAAAGCAATTGTATGCGAAATTCAGCAAAAGTGAATTTTGGTTGCATGAGGCTAGTTTTCTGGGACATATTGTGTCAGCTTCTAGGATTCGTGTTGATCCGATCAAGATCTCTGCTATTTTGGATTGGAAACCTCTGAGGAATGTGTCTGAAGTCCGTAGTTTTTTGGGATTAGCTGGTAACTACCATCAATTTGTAAAAGGATTTTCAGTGATAGCTACTCCGTTGACTAGATTACTTCAAAAAGATGTTAGATTTGAGTGGTCGGATAAATGTCAGAAAAGTTTTGATCAGTTAAAAGCTCTGTTAACAGAAGCTCTAGTGTTAGAACAACAAGAATCGGGCAAAAAAATTTGTGATTTACAGTGATGCTTCGTTAAACGATTTGGGATGCGTTTTGATGCAAGAAGGTAAAGTTGTAGCTTATGCCTCAAGACAATTGAAGCCACATGAAAAGAACTATCCAACGTACGACCTTGAGTTAGCTGCGATTGTGTTTGCACTTAAGATATGGCATCATTATCTGTATGGTGAGAAATGTCATGTGTTTTCAGATCATAAAAGTTTGAAATATCTGATGGCTCAGAAAGATTTGAACCTGCGTAAGAGAAGATGGCTTGAGTTGTTGAAAGATTATGAGCTTGTGATAGATTAACATCCGAGTAAAACAAATGTTGTTGCTGATGCAGTGAGTCAAAAATCATTGTTTGCACTACATGCTTTGAATGCCTAGTTAGATTTGATTGATGATAGTTTTGTGATAGCTGAAGTAAAAGCGAAATCGTTGTTTATACAGTAGATATGTGATACTTAGAAATCTGATAATGAATTACTAGCGAAACGAGCTCAGTGTGAATTGAATTCCAAATCTGAATTTCAAATCGTTGATGATTGTTTGAGATTCCGGGATCGTATCTATGTTTCGAGAAATCTGGAGTTGATTCATCTAATTCTGAGTGAAGCACACAATAGTAGTCTATCTATTCATCCGGGAAGTACTAAAATGTATCATGATTTGAAACGACACTACTGGTGGTCTGGTATGAAACGGGCATTTCTGACTTCATTTCGAAATGTTTAGTTTGTCAGCAAGTGAAAGCTAAACATCAAGTTCAGTCCGATTTGCTACAATCAATTCTGATTCCTGAATGGAAATGGGATAGAGTGATGATAGATTTTGTTTCTGCTTTTCCTTAACTCCGAGAAAGAAAGATGCGATATGGGTCGTGGTTGATAGATTAACAAAATCTGCCCATTTTATTCCAGTAAGATCTGACTACTCACTTGAGAGATTAGCCGAGCTTCACATTTCTAAGATTGTGAGGTTGCACAGGGTGCCACTATCCATTGTGTCAGATAGAGATCCAAGATTCACATCACGAGTTTGGAGGAAGTTGTAGGAAGCTTTAGGCACAAAATTACAATTCAGTACAGCTTTTCACCCGCAGACAAATAGTCAATCTAAGCGGATCATTTAAATTTTAGAGGATATGTTACAATGCTGTATTCTTGAGTTTAATGGTTGGTGGGAACAGTATCTTCCATTAATCGAATTTGTGTATAATAATAGTTTTCAGACAAGCATCAAAATGGCACCTTATGAAGCTTTGTACGGACGTAAATGTCGTACACCTCTGTATTGGACCGAGCTCAGTGAAAATAAGCTACATGGGGTTGATTTGATAAAGGATTTAGAACAAAAATTGAAATTGATCCGAGATTATTTGAAAGAAGCATCTGATCGTCAGAAGTCTTATGCGGACTTGAAACAAAAAGATATAGAATTTGAGATCGGCGACAAAGTATTTCTGAAAGTGTCTCCATGAAAGAAAGTGTTTCGATTTAGACGTAAAGGCAAATTGAGTCCGAGATTCATCGGACCGTATGAGATCATTGAACGTGTTGGGCCTGTTGCTTATAGATTAAATTTGCCCACTGAGCTAGAAAAGATTCATAATGTATTTCATGTTTCGATGCTCCGTAGATATCGATCTGATTTGTCACATGTGATTGCTCCATCTAAAATTAAAATCTGATCTGATATGATGTATGAAGAGGAACCGATTCGTATCTTAGCTCGTGAAGTGAAAGAGTTGAGAAACAAGAAAATTCCATTAGTAAAAGTACTGTGGAATCGACACGGAATAGAAGAGGCTACGTGGGAGCCTGAGGACTCAATGAGACAGAAATATCCGACTCTGTTTAATGGTAAGATGTTTGGGGATGAAAATCACTAAGGGGGAGAATTGTAATAGTCTGGTTTATACCCTAGTCGGAACAGTGATTTTGGGACCACAAATCCCAGTCCATATAATATTTTTAATATTATTTTCTGTGTCGTTGATATGTGACTAAGTATGTGTTAAATTTTCGTAACTTAATTTGTACGTCTGTGTGTTTAATTTGACAAAAGGATGAAATTACATTAAGTGTGAAAGTTGCTTGCTATTGTTAAAGTACCAATGTGTTATGGCTTTGTATAAGTGGAGGCCTTATGTAGCAAATAAGCCAATGCTTTGGCTAGTGGACGACATATGGTCTATAATGACCTTGGTTTATATGTTATATATATGTTTTATTATAAGGTTAATTTTTTAATTAGGTTATTAATATGTTAGTAAATAAAACAAAAGAAATGGATAGTGGATATGTTTATTCATATTGCCGAAATTTGAAGGAAAGAAAAGAAAGAAATTTAGCTAGGGTATTCGGCCATTCTATTGCAAATTAAGGTGTTTTTTTTTAATTTTGATGATTTTTATGTTTTTGAGATTGTTGCTTAGTCTACTATCAAGCCCATGTCTCAATTTAATGAATTGATGTTGTTCATGAGAAATTCCATTGATGATATGTTGAGCTTTGTGATGATCTTTGGTGTTAAATGAAAGCTTTGAGCTAGATGAACATACTTTGTTCTTGAATTTTTGATGAATTTAGCTAACTAGGGCTAAATTGAGAAAATAGTAATTTGAGGGACTAAATTGCAAATTTGATGAAAAGAATTGGTTTGTATGATGTTCGTAAGTATTCGACTAAGCTTGTGTATGTGTTGATTTTGTGAATTTGATGTTTTGAGAAAAATAGACTAAATTGATAAATTATACAAATGTGAGGGCTAATTTGCAAATAGCCCTAAATGTGCGTCCTTGGATTGAATTGAATGAATTAATGAATAAAAGGATTAATTCTGAATATGTTTAGATCAAGAACCGATGAAAACGGACTTAGATCGCGGGAAAGCGAAGGTAACCGAGTAGCCATGTCCATTCCGATAAATCGAATCAGAGGTAAGTCACTATGAAAATAAACGTACTTGAATGAAATTGTGGTTGCTCATATGACTAATGTTGATAATGAATGCTTATGAGAGGTTATGCATATGAATTTCGAGATAAGTTCGATATAGTGACAATGTCCGAGAAGTCTCGTACGAACCTAGGAATAGATAGGATTAGCTATGTCATGACATATGTATTTGTTCTATTTTATCATGTAAGACCACATCAGGGACGTTGGCGTTGGTTTGAGATTTTGTGTAAGACCACGTCTGGGACGTTGGCATCGATACGAGCTTTACAAGTAAGACCACGTCTGGGACGTTGGCATCGATATGAGCTATACATGTAAGACCATGTCTGGAACATCGGCATCGTATTGATTCGTATAAGACCCTATCTGGGACAGTGGCATCAATATTCGAGTGCATGTAAGACCTCATCTAGGATGTTGGCATTGTATGACTATGCTAATCTTTTTGAGCATCCTACTATATTCCTAAAGATTCAACGGGCAAGTCTGTCATACGAATTGTAAATCTGAGCTATGATCAAATAAGTGAACGAATATCCATTTCAGGTACGTTGAATGTACATTAAGTGTGTATAAAAAGGTAAGTACCTATATGACTTTAAGTTGAAGAAATGTATGTTTAAATGTGAGAACGTGAATCTTGAATTGATGAATGTGGCAAATGTGGCCACAAGTATGAATCTAGGTATATATGTGATGATTTTCAAAGTTATTGAAATGTGCCAAGGTATTTACTTGCTCAAAATGCATTTTATGCTAAGTTTGTTTGTATATTGACTTACTAAGCTTTTGGAAAGCTTACTCTATGTATCTGTTTTCTCTATTTTATAGGTCGTCAAAGCTACTGAAGGCTCGGGACCGTCAAGGATCGTTATCACACTACTAAACTCTTTTTGGTACTCCTTGAAAAATGTATATAGCTAGATATGGCATGTATAGGCTAGATATGTGTATATGTTTATGAAGTGGACTTAGCCATGGTTTTGGCTAGTTTTGAATTGATAAAATGCTTGAATGAATGAGTTATATGATGCATATTTTTTGTATGGTTTGGAGCACAGGAAATGGTCAAGTTTTTTATTAAGTTTTGGATGAATTATTCTTGTGATGCTATGAGTTTTAGTTTTGTAATTTGGCATGAATGAAATTGCTATTGAATGTATAGATTGATTGGTCAATTTGGTATGTTTTTGGTTGCCATATATGCATGATATTATTTGGTAAATGTTACTTGTAAGTATGACCCAATTGGATGGCATTTTGGTCTTGCAAATGACCTATAATGTCACACGGCCATGGCACACGGGCTTGCCTAGTGACCGTGGGGTAATGTCAGTAGCTAGCTTAAGAGTACACGACCATGGCACACAGGCGTGCCTAGAGGCCGTGTGAGAAAGTCTGTATATGGCTTAGTAGTGCACGGCCTTAGCACACGGGGGTGCTTGGTAACCGTGTTGCTTTGGCAGAATTGACCATGGCCAGGGTACACGGGCGTGCTTGGTGGCCGTGGTGAGGAATCAGGTTCGACCACAGGGAAGACACACGTGTGTGTCTAGCAGCCGTAGAGGGCACACGGTTGGCTCCTACGGGCGTGTATCCCCTGTATTTTAGAAATGTTTTTATGTTTTTGAGAACTTTTGTATATGCTTCGTTTTAGTCTCGACTCGGTTTATAAGCATGCTTAGGGTCTCGATGACTCATTTCAGGGACATTATGATCGTGATTGAGTAAATGTTGTATGAATTTTCTATACATGGTTTTGATCTATTCGGTAACGCTCGTAACCCTAATACGATGACGGTTACGGGTTAGGGGTGTTACAGATTCGGTTTCAAATCATAACATACTTTAGGCCAAAAAAGAGCCAAATGGGAGAAGAGATTAAGACAAGCAAAGAATACCTGTAGTGAGATTCACCACTGAAGTTAACCAAAATGAAAAACCAAAAGATGAGAAGAAGTAAAGTAAGCCAATCAAAAACTAGAAGGAAAGGCTTAGGGGTTTCGGCTATTTAGTAGAAAATGAACAATTGAAAAAGAAGGGAGGTCGAACAAGAGTTGCACGAGTGGTAACTTTCCAATAGGTTCGGCCAAGTCTCAAAGAGAGAAAAGAAAGAAGGGAGAAAATGATTTCGGCTATGGAGGCTAAATCGAAATGAAGATCAATCAAAGAACACAAGCCGAAATGGTAGGTGTAGGAAAGATTCGGCTATAGGAAGAAAAGAGTTAGAGGAAGGATTCGGCCAATACTATTTAGGCAACAAGTAAAGAAATAATGTTTTGAAGAAGATGAGAAGAAGAAAGAATAGAAAGCTCTGGGTTCTGGCAGAGAAAATTGAAGCAATCAGTCCCGAAATGCTATAGCTGAAAATACAAAAACAGCACTCTCTCCATATTGAACTTGCGTAGAAACAACACTTCAATTACACTGGCCGAATATGCCATTTCCAAAATGCCAATATCCTTGGCTGAAATTCCCTATACTCCTCCCCATATTTGGCCAACTCCTTACACTCATACATCCCCATGATTTCCTCCACAAATCCCTCCTTAATTCACTCTCCATCTCTCATTCAAACCATTTGACCAAGTCTCCTAACCTCCAAGGTAGAGTTTGATCTTAACTCTGTTCTTCCACTACCAAAGCAAACAATAAATACCTTTAAATGCTTGCCAAGGGAATCGAACTCCTCTCCCCCTTGTTCTTTAGTGACGCCACAACTAACCTACCACATTACCAACTTGTGTCTCATTTTACCCTAATATACTTATGAGTCATACCTTTTGATATCAGGGTTCCACTAAGGCTAAAAATCAAAATTTTTTTCCTATGGCCTAACTTGACCCCGGTACTTCATAGGAGCCTCATAACCTTCCAAAATCACTTACCTAATAAATTGAAATTGCAATAATACCGTTATCATATTCCCAAAAATTTTAAAACGCTCCTACACTCAAGGCCCAATGGGCCTATTTCTACTAGGCCCAAATTCAAGGCGTTACAAATCTACCCTCTTAAAGAAATTTTCTCCTCGAAATTTCCAACTATCTAACAGTGGTTTTAACACAGGCTATCCTACCACACTGCTGCTGCGCACTCTCATTCCAATAACACTAATACACTTCTAACCTAATCTAGAAACCTCTTCAAAGAACCAAATATCTAACCACATAAGGAAACAGATATTTATCACACATACATAAAATTTTCTGCATTCAAACACCACATCCAACCAAAACATACTCGACTTAACGGTGATGGAACAATCCCGAGCCTTATGCTCCTTAGACCCGCATCTCAGCATGCTCTTGGCCTCCTCCAGCATTCACCCGGATGATGCCTTCTGCAATATTCGCAAGCCAAAAAGTTCAGACGTGCCTTCACATGCTTCACAGAATGAGACTGCGACCCTAGAGAACTGTGATCTCTTTTCTTCTTACAGTCCACGCACCCAACTCGAAGTGTTTCACTAATTTCTTAACCTCCTCCAATACTTCCCTAACTAGTCGAGTCAAGACCTCATTTCAATTTCGATCATGAGACCCGTCTCGATCCTTTGGAGATGCAAAGCGCCTCCCTTTTGGGCATATGTCCTGATGCTGAGGATCCAGCCTTAGAACCTCGGCCTCTACCGTAGCCACGTGTACCTCATCCAAGTCCTCTTGTACTTATACTACTGAATCGAATTAATCTGATTAAGAATTTTATGAAACAGTCTATAATTCCAATGTTTATTAACAAGTGTTTTATGGAAAATAGGTATAAAAGTTGTTTTCACGGATCAAATTTCCTACTGTTTCAGTTTCTACAGTCTTAGTTCCTATAGCTAACAATTTCAGTGTACTACCACTATCTCTAGTAGTTTTCTCCCTACAATTGTTTCATCATATCATCAGATATAAAGTAAGAGGACTTACGGATTTGGTGTCGGAGACTCGGTGTGCCATACTTCCGATATATATTTTCTAAATCATATTTCAAAGAAATTTGAAAAACATTTTCAAACCCATTTCACAGTCAACTTTTGCAAACATGGCTCTGAAACCATAAAATGTAACACCCAAACCCGGCCGAAACGTTATGACCGGATCTGGCATGCCACATAAAAAGGTTGTTTATAACTGTGCGTTCATTAAAAAATATGTATTCTTTTTAAAACTCCGAGCTTAGTTGTTTGTGAAATTCAGATTTGCTTTTATGGGTTTCTCATAAAAACATTATTAATATTATTCACGAAAACTTTGTTTATGGTAGGAATCAGATTCAGTAATTTATGGAAACGTGATATTTTGAAAAACTGTTCATTAACTTTTTAAGAAAACTCCATATTCATCCTCTAGCAATAAATCATAGCGGAAAAAGAAGTTTAAAAGGAAATTAAAGTTAAAAGGCCTTAGTACAAAATACTAAACCCAAATTTAAAATAATCTTAAAATGAAGCAAATCCAAAATTTACTAAAGTTTGTGAGAAATACTCTGACGTATGGCCACCCTAGAGTCCTCCACAGCTCCAAATTCTCAATGCTGGGGATCACCTACAAGGTTAAAGCAAAAGGGATGAGTTACCAGAACTCAGTGTGTAATCCCCTAATCAGTCATTAATAAGGCCCGAGCCCATGCGGAAGTAGACTGGGCCGAGGCCCTATTCAGTGACAATTTGGGCCTTAGCCCTATAAACATGATAATGTAAATAGAGAATGCAGCCGAACCCAATCCAACCCAACACACCCCCGTACCAACCCTACACACCTGTGGGGATCAAGTCAACCCACCCAGCCCTACACACCAATATAGAAGACAAGCTGCTAATCACAGAATTTGTGGCGAAGCCACCAAAATAACAGAATATACGTGGCATAGCCACCAGACAGAATGTGGCAAAGCCACCAGAATTCACTTCCTCCGATCATCAAACCCAGCCTAAGAAACATATTATGAATGCAATGCATCATACGTACAAAAGTGCAAGTAAAGCATATACATGATAACCAATCCATAATCAGGGGTATAACGATCATTTACCCTCTAGGGGTATTTCGATAATCTACCCTTCTATGGGTATTTCGGTAATTTTGCATTTAACAGCCTCTTCGAAGGCCTACTATCGCCTCGAGTGACACAGGACCCTTTTTCGGCTCTACAAAATTATTGGGCCTAAAATCCATTTCAGGCCCAAATGGGCCCACACGCTCGTGTGGTCCATTTCGCATGGTTTTGGTCTCAATTTTTTAGATTTCGTAATCGCACCTATCATTTGATAGTTGTCCATTAATTTCGTCCATGTGGGTTGGATAGCCCATTAGGCCCATTCGGCCCGTTTCGAATCAGTCAGGCCCATTACAGTCTCAGTTTTGCGAGAGGCTCGTGATACTTTCAATGGCTTATCGTCATTATTCGAGTTTCGATTTACCACTACGAGCGCTTGCACGATCGAGTGGTCACAATTGCCGATTTTTTGGCTTTTCGGCTTTCGACTGATTCACAGAACATTACAAGCATTCATCTAGAAGGGTGTGAGATTTACACACCTATTACAAGCATAGATTGAAACCTTCGAGATTATTCACCTATTGAATCAATACATTTTTAACCAGTAGTCTTAATCTTAGCAAGACATATCCAATAGGTCAAAATTGACAACTTAATCCACACACTTACCAACAGCCAACAGATTTACTGCAAGGGATAGGTGTTTAGTTTGCCCTCTGATTAAGTGCGTCGAGACCCTAGCAGTGTTTGGCACGAAAAACAGATTTTCGGAACACCTTAATGATGACCCCAAAAGAACTCAAGATAGCCATTCAGCTTGAGTAAGAATCAACCAATAAGTATAAACTCACCACCTATATTCGGCCTTAATCTTATCTACCAACCATCTTTCGAAATCAAAGGCTAGAAGAATGATGAGATGTACAAGAGAATGACTTCATTCAGCCTTAGTCAAAAAGAACCAGAGTGAGAGATTCAGTTTCAGAGGAAAGATAAGAAAGAAACTAGAAGAAGGCACACCATACCTTAGGCCAAAAAGAAGCCTAATAGGAGAAGAGATTCGACACAAGCAACAAACACCTAGGGCCAAGATTCGTCTACGAAGTTAACCAAAATGAAGAACACAAAGATGAGAAGAAGTAAAGTAATCCAATCAAAAACTAGAAGGAAAGGCTTAGGAGTTTCGGCTATTGAGTAGAAAATGAACAATTGCAAGAGATGGAAGGTCAAACAAGAGTTGCACTAGTGGTAACTGTCCAACAGGTTTGGCCAAGTCTCAAAGAGAGAAAAAGAAAGAAGGAAGAAAATGATTTTGGCTATGGAGGCTAATCCGAAAAGAAGATCAATCAAAGAACACAAGCTAAAATGGTAGGTGTAGAAAAGATTCGGCTATAAGAAGAAAAGAGCTAGAGGAAGGATTCAGCCAATACTGTTTAGGCAACAACAAGTAAAGAAATAATGTTTTGAAGAAGATGTGAAAAAGAAAGAACAGAAAGCTCGGAGTTCCGGCAAAGAAAATTGAAGCAATCAGTCTCGAAATGCTATAGCCAAAAATACAAAAACAACACTCTCTCCAAATTGAACTTGAGTAGAAACGACACTTCACTTACACTGGCCGAATATGCCCTTTCCAAAATGGCAATATCCTTGGTCGAAATTCCCCATACTCTTCCCCATATTCGGCCAACTCCCTACATTTATTCGTCCCCATGATTTCCTCCACAAATCCCTCATTAATTCACTCTCCATCTCTCATTCAAACCATTTGACCAAGTCTCCCAACCTCCAACATAGAGTTTGATCTCAACTCTGCTTCTTCCAGTACCAAAGCACAAAATAAATACATTCAAATGCTTGCCAAGGGAATTGAACTCCTCTCCCCCTTGTTCCTGAGTGACGCCACAACTATCCTACCACATGACCAACTTGTGTCTCATTTTACCCTAATATACTTATGAGTCATACCTTTTGAGATCAGGGTTCCACTAAGGCTAAAAATCAATTTTTTTCCTATGGCCTAACTTGACCCCAGTACTTTATAGGAGCCCCGTAACCTTCCAAAATCACTTACCTTATAAATCCAAATTGCAATAATGCCGTTCTCATATTCTCAAAAATTTCAAAACGCTCCTACGCTCAAGGCCCAATGGGCCCAATTCTACTAGGCCCAAATTTGGGGAATTACAAATCTACTCCCTTTAATGAAATTTCGTCCTCAAAATTTCCAACTATCTAACAGTGGTTTTAACACAGGCTATCGTACCATGCTGCTGCTGTGCACTCTCATTCCAATAACACTAATACACTTCGAACCTAATTTAGAAACCTCTTCACACAACCAAATATCTAACCATAGAAGCAAACATATATTTATAACACATACATAAAATTTTCTACATTCAAATACCACATCCAACCAAAGCATACCCAACTTAATGGTGATGGAACAATCCCGAGCCTTATGCTCCTTAGACCCGCATCTCAAGCATACTCCTGACCTCCTCCAGCATTCACCTGAATGATGCCTTCTACATTATTCGCAAGCTAGAAAGTTTGGACGTGCCTTCACATGCTTTACAGAATGAGACTGCGACCTTAGAGAATCGCGATCTCTTTTCTTCTTACAGTCTACGTACACAACTCGAAGCATTTCACCAAGTTTTTTAACCTTTTCCAATACTTCCCTAACTAGCTGAGTCAGTACCTCAGCCTTAGCTCGGTCATAAGACCCCGTCTCAGCCACTGGCGATGTCAGAGCCTCCCTTTCGGGCATATGCCCCGATGTTGAGGATCCAGCCCTAGAACCTTAGCCTCTACCGCAGCCATGTATACAACGTCCATGTCCTCTTGTACTCATATTACTGAATCGAGTTAATTTGATTAAGAATTTTATGAATCAGTTCATAATTCCAATGTTTATTAACAAGTGTTTTATGGAAAACAGGTATAAGAGTTATTTTCGCGGATCGAATTTCCTACTGTTTCAGTCTCTGTAGTCATAGTTCCTATAGCTAATAGTTTCAGTGTACCACCACTATCTCTAGTAGTTTTCTCCCTACAGTCATTTCATCATATTATTAGATATAAAGTAAGAGGACTTACAGATTTGGTGCCCGACACTCATTGTGCCATACTTCCAATATATATTTTCTAAATCATATTTCAAACAAATTTGAAAAATGTTTTCAAACCCATTTCACAGCCGAGGTTTGCAAACCTGGCTCTGATACCATAAAATATAACACCCCAGACCTGGCCTCAACGTTATGACCGGATCTGGCGTGCCACATAAAAGGGTTGTTTATAAACTGCGCATTCGTTAAAAAATATGTATTCTTTTTGAAACTCCTAGCTTTATTATTTATGAAATTCAGACTTGCTTTTATGGGTTTCTCGTAAAAACATTATTATTAGTATTATTATTCATGAAAACTTCGTTTATCACAGTAATCAGATTTAGTAATTTGCGATTCAAAACCGTTCATTAACTTTTTAAGGAAACTCCATATTAATCCTCTAGCAATAAATCATAGCAGAAAAGGAAGTTTAAAAGGAAATTAAAGTTAAAAGGCCTTATTACAAAATAATAAACCCAGATTTAAAATAATCTTAAAATGAAGCAAATTCGAAATTTACTAAAGTTTGTGAGAAATACTCCGACATATGGCCACCCCAGAGTCCTCCACAGCTCTAAATCCTCAACGCTGGGGATCACCTACAAGGTTAAAGCAAAAGGGGTGAGTTACAAGAACTCAATGTGTAATCCCCTAATCGATCATTAATTGGACCCAAGCCCATACGGAAGCAGACTGGGCCGAGGCTCTATTCGGTGACAATCTGGGCCTTAGCCCTATAAACATGATAATACAAATAGAGAATGCAGCCCAACCCAATCCAGCCCAACACACCCCCGTAGCAACCCTACACACCTGTGGGGATCAAGTCAACCCACCCAGCCCTACACACCAATATGGCAGACAAGCTGCTAAACACAGAATTTGTGGCGAAGCCACTAGAATAACATAATATACGAGGCACAGCCACCAGACAGAATGTGGCAGAGCCACCAGAATTCACTTCATCCGATCATCAAACCTAACCTATACAACATATTATGAATGCAATGCATCTTACGTACAAAAGTGCAAGTCAGGCACATACATGATAACCAATCCATAATTAGGGGTATAACGATCATTTACCCTCTAGAGGTATTTCGGTAATTTACCTTTCTAGGGGTATTTCGGTAATTTTGCATTTAACGGCCTCTCCGAAGACCTATTGTTGCCTCGAGTGACACAGGACCCTTTTTGGGTCTCTACGGAATTATTGTGCCTAAAATCCATTTTAGGCCCAAACAGGCCCACACGCTCGTGTGGCCCATTTCACTTGGTTTCAGTCTCAGTTTTTTAGATTTCGCAATCGCACCTATTATTTGATATTTTTTCATCAATTTTGTCCATGTGGGTCGGATAGCCCATTGGGCCCATTCGGCTCGTTTAGAATAAGTCATGCTCATTACAATCTCAGTTTCGAGAGAGTGCTCGTAACACTTCCAACGGCTTACCGTCATTATTTGAGTTTCAATTAACCACTACAAGCACTCGCGCGCTCGAGTGGTCACAATTTTTTATTTTCTGGCTTTTTGGTTTTCGACCTATTCACAGAACATTGCAAGCATTCATCTAGAAGGGTGTGAGATTTACACACCTATTACAAGCGTAGATTGAAACCTTCGAGATTACGCACCTATTGAATCAATACACTTTAAACCATTATTCTTAATCTTAGCAAGACATATCCAATAAGTCAAAATTGACAACTTAATCCACACCACTTACCAACAACCAAGAGATCTACTGCAAGGGATAGGTGTTTAGTTGGCCCTCTGATTAAGCGCGTCGAGACCCTAGCAGTGTTTGGCACGAAAAAAAGATGTTAGCAACACCTTAATCATGACCCCAAAAGAACTCAAGATTGCCATTCGGCTTGAGTAAGAATCAACCAATGAGTATAACCTCACCACCTATATTCAACCTTAATCTTACCTACCAACCAACTTCTGAAATCCAAGGCTAGAAGAATGATGAAAGGGAGAAGAGAATAACTTGATTCGGCCTTAGTAAAAAAGAACCAGAGTGAGAGATTTGGTTTCAGAGGAAAGACAAGAAAGAAACTAGAGGAAGGCACACCATACTTTATGCCAAAAAGGAGTCGAATGGGAGAAGAGATTCGGCACAAGCAGCAAACACCCAAGGCTAAGATTCGGCTATGAAGTTAACCAAAATGAAGAACCCAAATATGAGAAGAAGTAAAGTAAGCCAATCAAAAACTAGAAGGAAAGGGTTAAGGGTTTCGGCTATTGAGTATAAAATGAACAATTGAAAGAGATGGGAGGTCGAACAAGAGTTGCACAAGTGGTAACTTTCCAACAGGTTCGGCCAAGTCTCAAAGAGAGAAAAAGAAAGAAGGGAGAAAATGATTTCAGCTATGAAGGATAAACTAAAATGAAGATCAATCAAAGAGCACAAGCCGAAATGGTAGGTGTAGGAAAGATTCGGCTGTAGGAAGTAAAGAGTTAGAGGAAGGATTCGGCCAACACTATTTAGGCAACAACAATAAAAGAAATAATGTTTTGAAGAAGATGAGAAAAAGAAAGAGTAGAAAGCTCGGAGTTCTGACAAAGAAAATCGAAACAGTCATTCCCAAAATGCTACAGCCGAAAATACAAAAACAACACTCTCTCCAAATTGAACTTGATCAAAAATGACACTTTACTTACACTGGCTGAACATGACCTTTCCAAAATGCCAATATCCTTGGCCGAAATTCCACATACTCCTCCCCATATTCGGCCAACTCCCTACACTCATCCATCCCCATGATTTCCTCCATAAATCCCTCTTTATTTCACTCTCCATCTATCATTCAAACCATTTGACCAAGTCTCCCAACCTCCAAGGCAGAGTTTGATCTCAACTCTGCTTCTTCCACTACCAAAGCACAAAATAAATACCTTTAAATGTGAATCGAACTCCTCTCCCCTTTGTTCCTTAGTACGCCACAACCAACCTACCACAACTTGTGTCTCATTTTACCCTAATATACTTATGAGCGATACCATTTGAGATCAGGGTTCCACTAAGGCTAAAAATTAAAATTTTTTTCCTATGGCCTAACTTGACCCCAGTACTTCATAGGAGCCCCGTAACCTTCCAAAATCACTTACCTAATAAATCCAAATTACAATAATGCCGTTATCATATTCTCAAAAATTTTAAAATGCTCCTACGCTCAAGGCCCAATGGGCCCAATTCTACTAGGCCCAAATTCGGGGCGTTACACATCAAAAGGTAATAGCATCAGATCAGGCGGAAAACAAACACCTTGAAACATCAACGGACAATTCTTACATACTTTGTCAACCAAGACACATTTACCTAAGGGGTTCAATACTTTAATAACAAATTTAGTAGACTCTACAGACAAAGTCTTAATGGATACTAAGTTCATGCATATATACGAATGAGTAGATCCTAGGTCTATCAATGCAATCACAGAAGTATCATAAAGAGTAAATGTACCCGTAATAACATTTAGAGATGAAGCTTCCTCACGGGATCAGATAACATAAGCTCTAGTAGGCGTTCTAGCTTTAGGTCTCACAACGGTGTCTTTATTAGCTCTTTGACTATCACTGACATTCCTTGTATTACGAGAAGGTCTACCTCTAGTTGAAACATTATCTGATCTCAGATTTTGAGCAATCTCTTGCTCAACAGACTCTAGGCAGTCTCGGATGAAATGGTCTAATGATCCACATCTGAAATAGGCTTGGTCATTGAACCTAAAACTTCCCGGATGCCTTTTACCACAATGCTTATGTTCAGGTCTCTTAGATCGAACATTTCCCACACTAGCCATTGAAGTCGCTGGAGCTTTGAAGTTCGACTACGATGTAGTTCGATCTCTGTTTGAATGTCCCACATTAGCCTTTGAATGGCTATGCTCATCTCTGAATTTATTTGAAGCAAACTAAAATGTTTACTCGAAAATCTTATTCTCATATTTCTAGCTTAGACTCTGGTTTTCTTTTATATTTCCTGAGTGCTTCAGCTTTACATGCTCGGTCAACAAGCACTTCAAATTCTTTTATTTCCAGAATCCCAACTAGCAAACAGATATCTTCATTTAGACCATCTTCAAACTGTTTATACATTATTGCTTCAGTTGAAATACATTCCCAAGCATATTGGCTTAGTCTCATGAACTCTCGTTTATACTCAGTGACAGACATGCGGCCTTGTTTCAATTCTAGAAACTCTTTCCATTTTTGATCTATAAATCTCTGGCTAATGTATTTCTTCCAAAACTCAGACTGAAAGAAATCCTATGTAACTTGTTCCTTTGGAATCACAGAAATCAATGTCTTCCACCACTGATACGCTGCATCTCGTAACAAGGAAATGACACATTTTATGTATTCATAAGGAGTCAATGATAATTCATCAAACAATTAGATTGTATTCTCGAGCCAAAATTCAGTTTTCTCAGCATCATCATCACTAGTGGCCTTGAACTCTTCACCCTACGCTTACAGATTTTTTTAACTGGAGGTTTATTCAACAGATTCAAGTTAATAACTGGAGGCACAATAGAAGCTTGAGGAGGATTAGGCGGGGGCGGAGAAACAGCCGGAGTTGTTCTAACATATTGAGTGAACCACTCATTCATCATTTGGAAGAAGGCTTGTTTAGCCTCTCCCTCTTGATCGCTAGTGGCCGGTCTCGAATCAGATGGCACTGTCCCTTGAGCGGGAGCAGGCGCGTTACTTTCGAAATCATTTTCGAGATCCATTACTATACCAGAAACACATTTTACACTTCAAGATTCATCACACTTTCACAGTTCATATATATGACATGTATAGCTAGACTCTCACACACTACGTTAGTCCTAGAATCAAATAAATCGTAGCTCTAGTACTAATCAAATGTAACACCACTAACCCGTAACCATCGCTGGTCTAGGTTTAAGAGGCATTACTAGACAAATCGGATCATTTACGAATATTTTATATTATAATTCAATAAATTAAATCAAAGTGTCCCTTAATAATGTCTACGAGACCTTATACATGCTTTAAAAAGGGGTCGGGACTAAACCGAACACACACAGAATTTTTAGAAATTTAAAAATTTTTCAAAGCTACAGAGGTCACACACCCGTGTAGTCAAGCCATGTGCCTCACACGGCCTTAGACTCACCCGTGTGTCTAAGTCGTGGCAAAACAGGGCATACATACTGACTCGTCCACATGGTCGAGGACAAGTCTGTCTGCCTTACTCGTGGTCGCTACTAACTTGCACCACACGGCCAGTCACATGCCCGTGTGTCCAGCTTGTGGTCAGCACTGACTTGATCGACACGGCCAGTCACATGCCCGTGTGTCTAGCCCGTGGTCAAATCTGACTTGTTTTGAAATGAAGCAACAAGGGACGCGGTCGATCCACACGCCTCTGTTCTCAACCGTATAGGAAATTATAGGCCATTTGCAAGTTCAAAATGCCACCCACACATTGGGTTAAACCGGCATGCACATACAAGTATCATTTCATACACAAATGGCAACAAATACATACCAAATTGTGCATCATTTCTACCCATTCATAACCATCACAAATAGACCAACTTAGGTACCATTTAGCTCAACTAGATCACAAGCATTTTTAAGTATAAACCAACCAAGACATATCTTTTCTTTGTAACAACCATTCATCAAATATATGCTAACTTTGCATCAATAAACTTACAATTATTTTGACTATTTCACTAGCCATTAACCATACCAAACAAAGCATTATATAACATGATTTCTCATTCTTATCACATTCATTTATCTAGCCATATCACATGGCTATATACACATCTTAAACATAATTCAAAATGACTAGCCTATACATGCCATACTTTGGTATATACACTTTCAAAAGGTACCAAAATAGGATTGGGTAGTGTGATGACGATCCTCGACGATCCCCGAGCCTTCTGTAGCTACAACAATTTATAAAACAATGCAAACACACACACAGAGTAAGCTTTAAAAGCTTGGTAAGCCATATATAAATAAACCTAACATAAAATGCACATAATCATATTAATACAATATCATTATTGTTTCTCAAGTGCATATTCATAATATTTTCCTTTGGCTCAATTATTTTGCCATAGCTTATCAACGTATCATATCTTAAAGCATCACTTTTTCTCATACCATAGTCATACATATACCACATTTTATCACTTTACATCTATGCACACATTTCTCTTTTGCTAGTCCATGAATACTCACTTTTCATGCTTGAACAAAGCATACACATCAAACGTACCTGAAACAGTTACACAATTCACATAGTCTTTCATTTCTCAGATCTACCCGTTGAACCATTCGGAATCAAAGAGGATACTAGGAATAATTGTACAATGCCAATGTCCCAGACATGGTCTTACATGTAACCAAATATCGATGCCACTTTCCCAGACAAGGTCTTACACGAAATTAGATACGATGCCAATGCCCTAGACATGGTCTTTCACGTAAATCTCAGATCGACGACAACGTCCCAGATATGGTCTTACACGTAAATCTCAGATCGACCACAATGTCCAAAACGTGGTCTTACATGATATCACATATCGAAAACCTATGTCATGACATATAAAATCCTATCTATTCCTAGGTTCAAACGGGACATTTTGGATATTGACACTTGGTCGATACTTTCTCGGATTCTAGGTATATATCATCTCGAACACATTCATCACAATTAAATTTCATAGGTACATAAATAAACTAATTCAAATACATTTATTTGTATATAGACTTACCTCGTATGAAAAGAACGGAAACGAACGACTATTCAACTACTTTCGACTTCCCTCGATCTAAATCTATTTTCTTCGGTTCTTGATCTATACATGTTCAAATTTAACTTATTTATTCACCAAATCATTCAATTCAATCCAAAAACACATATCTAGGGCAATTTACAAATTAGCCCTCATATTTTCACATTTTGACATTTAAGTCCCTATTTCATAAAATCACAAAATATAAAAAATTTGCACACATCATGCTTAGGCCGAATATTACCCATGCTCATATATGTATTGACATTTAATTTATTTCACATTTTAGTCCCTCAAAATATCATTTTTTCAATTTAGTCCAAATTACTCAAATTCACCAAGAATCCAAAGACAAAACATGTTAATCTAAAACATATATTTCATATTTCATCAACAATCATCACAAAGCTCATGAATTCATCAATGGAACTTTTCAAAATCTTCATCAATTCACAAAATTAAGGCATGGGTTTGAAAGAACATGAAGCAATGATTGCAAAAACATAGAAATTATCAAAAACCGAAGCAAAACATACCTTAATCTAAGCTTAGATAATGGTCGAAACCTAGCTTGCTCAACAATGGTGTTTATCCTTTTAAATTTTGGCTCTAATCATTAAAATGATGAACAAAATATTGTTTTTTTTTAATTTAATGACATTATTTACAATTTACCAAATTATCATTAATGAAAACATTTAAAATTCATGTAGTAAATGGCCATTTATGTCCATTATCATCTACTCACTTATGCAATTCTTTAATTTCCTCATAAGGCCATAACATTCAAAAGCCAACTCAATTTAGCACATTAACATATAGAATGTCACTTTTACCTTTAAGGCGATTTAGTCCTTTTCTCAAATTAAGCACACAAATGATCAAATTAAATCACATAAATTTCACACATACTAATTCACATGCTAAGGACTCATAAAATAATATTAAAATATTTTTGACTCGAATATGTGGTCTCAAAACCACTATTCTGACTAGGGCCTAAACCGGACTATTACAATCTCTGTATTTAGATTGAACTATTTTGAATCACTGTAGATAGTACTTTTTGAAACTGTACTGAGATGGTTAGGAGACTGAAACCTCTGGAAATAATTCTGAACATCTGATAACTAATGTATAAAACATCTTCTAATGAATACTGAAACTGATGCATAAAATTTTATAATGCAGATAAAATTTGAAAATTTACGATGAGTGCTCGTGGAACTTATGGACGTGGTATTCCTGGCTGTGGTAGAGGCTGTAGGGGGCTCCAGTTAAGTCTTTCTCTTTGGGCAGTATGCCGAACTTAGATACGAGTGAGACTCTGATTTTATCTGCTACTGAGACTAGGTCTCAAAGCTGTTCAGCTAGGGATGAAGCACTGTCCCAAGCCATGTTGAGGGTCGCTAGACCCCTTTCTAAAGCTGGGAGCTGAGAGTCAATAACTAAAAAACTCTGATCCAATGGTACTGATTTGTTTAGTGGTGTCACCGGATTCACCCCTAATATGGCCGAGTGCTGGTTGGAGGCCACCGAGAGGATCATGAATGATCAAGACTGTACTCCCAAGCAGAAACTGAAGGGTGCAGTTTCTTTGCTTCACAATGAGGCTTATCAGTGGTGGTTAACTGTCAAGAATGGTACTCAGCCTAGTCGTTTGAATTGGGATTTCTTTAAAACTACCTTCCAAAGAAAGTATGTGGGGGTGAGCTATGTGGATGATCATAGGTGTGAGTTCATGAATTTCACGTAAGGTGATAGATCTGTAGCCGAGTATGAGGCCTAATTTTTAAGGTTGAGCAACTACGCTCGAGGCATGGTGGCATCTGAGTCTGAGAAGTGTGCCCATTTTGAGGACATCTTGAGAGACAGTCTGAGGGTTCTGATTACTCCACAAAGAGAGCATGAGTTTGTAGTTTTAGTTGATAAGGCGAATATCGTCGAGGAGGTTAAGTGCGTGGAGCGCCAGGACAGGGATCGTGAGAGAGATAAGAATAAAAGTGATTTGGAGCCCTCTAGATATGTTTAGAGGCCTAGGAAAAAGGCCATGCTTGATATGCCTATTAGAATGGGGACTCTTAGTGCTTCTACTAGGGTTCAGTCGTGTGGGGACTGTGGTAAGCCCTATTCAGGCAAGTGTTAGAGGAGAATTGGGGTTTGTCTAAGGTATGGGTCTTTAGTGCATCAGATTCGAGTGTGTCCACAGTGGGCTGATCAGATGCAAGCTTCAAGATCAGGTTCTGCGTAGCCTTAGAGGGTAGTTCAACAGCCACCTAGGGGCCGTGGACCGACTAGGGGTTGTAATGGTATGGGTCATAGGTAGAGAGCACCAGACAAAGGTGCTGGTCAGTCTGAGGCGAGATAGCTTGTACTAATTTATACTACACGATGCTGAAAGGATAGCGATGCTCCAGATGTTATCACCGATACATTCTTAATTTTTGATGTGCCTTATACTAATTTGATAGACATAGGTTCTACTCACTCCTATGTAGGTAGCACTGTATCTAAAAACCTGGGGATATCTGTTGAAAGCACTTCAAGTGAGGTTACTATATTAAGTCTGTTGGGGTAGTTTTTTCGGGTTAATAAGCTTTATATGAATGTTTCTTAGTGGTGCAAGGGGCTATTTTTCTAAAAAATCTAATGGAGCTTCCGTTTGGGGAGTTCGAATTAATTTTAGGGATGGACGTGTTAGGTTGAGTATTGAGTCAGTTTGGACTGCGTATCTAAGAGGGTCGTTCTGAGGACCAAGGATGATATAGAGGTAGTTGTGATCGGTGAGAGTCAAGATTATTTATCCAATGTGATCTCTGCTCTTGTGGCTAAGAAACTGGCTCAGAAAGGGTGTGTGGCGTATTTGGCTTACGTCAGTGATTTTGCTTCTAAAGACTCTTCTGTTAGGGATATCAGAATAGTGAGGGATTTTCTAGATGTCTTTATTGAGGAGTTACTGGGTTTGCCTCCTAATCGAGAAGTTGAGTTTGGAATTGAGCTTCTACTGGGTACAGCTCTGGTGTCCATCGCTCCCTACCGAATGGCACTGAAGGAGCTTATAGAGCTTAAGGCTCAACTTTAAGAGCTTCTGGATCATGGTTTCTGTAACAGTCCAAATTTGACCGTAATCGGAACGGTGGTTTCGGGATCACGAATCCGAGTTAGAAAAAAATAATTTACTATTTTTTAAATGCTTAGAATGTGTGAATTAGTGTGTGTAAAATTTCATGTTAAAATTTAATTGTTTTAGTGCATAATTATGAAATAGGGCTTAATCGCATAAAAAAAAATTTGGTGGTTAAATGTGTGAGTGCCGAATTGTTGATGGCTTTATAAATTGAAGGTTTAAATAACAATTAGACTATAAAAAGGTGGATAGTGGATGGCCATCATTATGCATGTAATAGTGTTGGCATTATATATTATTTTATCTTATATTATGTTATAATATAATGATTAACATGTTTAGATAAAATAAAAATAGAGAAAAACATTTGCATGTTCCTATTTTCTTCTATCTTGACCGAAACTAGAAAGAAAAGAAGGGGAGAAAAACTTCAACAAGGTTAGGCTTTAGCTAGGCTTAATTTAAGGTATGTTTTAGTTTGAATTTTGATAAATTTCATGAATTTGTGATTGGTATGTACTCTTTTATCAAGCCCATACATCAATTTTGTACATTGATTTAGTATGATAGATGTGCCATTGAACATAAGTTGAGCTTTGAGGTGATTATTGGCATGAAATGGAAGATTTATTTTAGATGAACAATTGTTGCTTTGGGGTTTTTGATGAATGAGATTGATTAGGGGCTAATTTGAAGAGTTACGAATATTAGGGTAATTTTTATGAACAAATCATAGAAGGACTAAACATAGAAAATATGATAGTATATGAACTTATGTAGTTCATGGATTGATTCGGCTATAAGGATGTATATGCAATTAGGTGTAATTCGGTGAAAATCATAATATGGACTAAATTGAATACATGGTTTCAATAAGGGGTGAATTTGGTAAAATTTCAAATGTTGTGATTGGATTCAAAATTAGAGGCATATATGGATTGTAATGTGCCTAAAGTTCAATCACTTTATGCTCATTAAGGTATAAATGGCATGTTTGAATGAGTATAAATTATGTATTAAATTGTTAATGTATGAAATATCGGGACTTAATTTTAAATTGCCCATTTGTTTGTCCGTGGATTAAATTGAATAGGAAAGTAATTGAATGGGTTTAAATTGTAACTTTCTAGATCAAGAACAAAGAAAATCGATTTTGGATCGGGAAAACGCAAGTTCACGGATAACCTAGGTCTTCGTTGTCCGACAAAATCGAGGTAAGTCTTTCAAAGAAATTAATTCCATAATAATTGATTATAATTTATCGATACGTTGAATTATGAACTTGTAGAGTTAAACATGTTAAAACCGAATGTAAGGAAGTAATTTAGCATTTTACGTAATCGAGCTCATTGAGGTAATCCGTGAAAGTGATATTGAATTATATAGAATATATGTAATATTAGTATGGTGTGAAAGTGATATTGAATTATATGAAATATATGTGATATTGATAGTATGTGATGTGAATGGGATGACTCAATAATATGAATGTTCGGGCTTCGAGCCTAGCAGGCCTTGTGCCGGTGATCTTTATCGGGCTAAATGCCTAGCAGGCCTTGTGCCGGTGATCTTTATCGGGCTAAATGCCTAGCAGGCCTCGTGCCGATGATTTATATCGGGCTTCGAGCCCAGCGTGCCTTGTGTCGGTGATCTTTATCGTGCTAAATGCCCAGCGTGCCTCGTCTTGGTGATTTATATCGGCTTCAAGCCCAATGTGCCTTGTGCTTGAGTGATCTTTATCGGGCTAAATGCCTAGCAGAGTGCCTCGTCTTGGGTGAATTATATTGGGCTTATTGCCTAGGTGCTAAATGGTGTTTGAACTACTGGACCTTGAGTCTAGCAAGTCTAGTGTCAAGATGTGAGATTCGGGCAAATGCCTAGGTGTTTTATATCGATGAGTTGAAATCCCAAGCTTAGATTATGTACTAGTAAAGTCATGAAATGAATTAAGTGAGCCTAAGCATTTGAAGATGAAATGGGTTAAATTCGGCTACAAAGTATGTGTTATTCATATTCATGTATTATATATATACATGTGATGATAATAAGTAAATGAATTGATGAATGAAATGTGGTATACAATTGGTAGATGCAAATTGTTATAAACTAAGTCATGAGAAAATTGGTTATATGAAAGCATAATATGGTTAAAGGTATTCAGATAAGTACATTGAGATGAAGGATACAAACCGATCCTCGGATATTTGGCCTTATGCTTATGATTACGTGACATATTGGGATTACTTTGATGCCATGTATACGAATGTATGAAATGTCAAATGGATATACATACAAATATATGTGAATATATATATTCCTTTTATGTGAAGTTACTATGTAAAGTATATACTTATTGTATATACATTAATATGTGATCTTATGGAATTATGTGTATCGAAAATATGAGTAGTTGGGAAAGAGTATTTAATCTATAATATGTGAACTATCTAATGAGGTATAAATTGAAGTTTAAAGGTAAAATAGTGATGATGGTTAATCTAAATGAGCATCAAGATTCAATATTAGTAGATCATTTAAGTACTAAACTTTGAAATATTGATATTAGATGCTTGGATATATGAGAGTTTAAATGAACATATATTTATGTAATTGAAAAGGTAATTCGGATGTACACGGCCCTTTACTTGCTCGAATATTTATGTAAATTTATTGAGTTTCGCGTATGGGTATTACTATTATATTATAAAGAAAGGATGTTTTATATTTTGAATTTGATCTTTGAGTTGATAAGTTGTATACTAATGGTAAGGAAATGATAAGTGTTATGTTAAGTGAGGTAAAAGTATTCAGCTTTTGAAGGATTTTCGAGTTAAGCTATTTTATTCCATATTATTTCTTGAGTATTTTAAAATGCTTGAATGTCCAATTGGTATATTATGATTGCTTAAGACTTACTAAGCTAAGTTAGCTTATTCCGTGTGTTCATCATTCTGTTTTATAGATTTTGATTCAAGCTACGGACTCGAAGGATCTTCAAAGAAGTTAACCACACTATCCAATCTCTTTTAGTACTGATAAACTTGGTTTTTAATTCAAAAGGAATGTATAGGTTAGACTATGCTGTATTACAAATGATACTTAATCTTGTATATAATTATAGCCTTGCAAAAATGGCTACTTACTTTGGGTTAAACTTCATCAATATGCTTGGATGAAATGGCTTGCTCATGCTATTAATGAATGTTGTATTCGGTTGAAGTTTAGATATTATTGGAAATGTGGTAGGTGATATGAGTGTTATGTATATAGTTGTAAAATCATAACTTGGGTTATTGAATGTTAAATATGGTTGTTACGGTTAGGTGACAATAATAATCTCATAATGAAAATTTGTATATGTAAGTTGATTTGTTAGATTCACTTGTTAATGATAAGTATAGATAGTTATAAATTGTATGGAAAGGTGGTATGGAAGGTTCGGTCTAGGCATGATTAAATATGCTTATATTTCTATGTTAATTTAGTTTGAGATCTACGTTTATGAATGGTCAATAGTGTACAAATTCGTGACATAGAATTTATGAATTATGGAAGTTTAATTAGTACATTCAGTCTTTGATCATATGCATATATCATGCAAAGTTAATTTGTGTTTATGGCATTAAAAGCTAAGAAGATGCGATTCGATATATGTAATTGAAAAGGAATGCTATTTCTTAGTTTATAAGTGTGCAAGCGGGTGATATATGCATGTAACCATATGATGCTTATTAGTATTTCTAACTATAAAGTTTTAATGTGCATTGGTTCGAAACTAGATTGTACATGAGGAATGGTTGCATGAAATGAATGTGTAGGTGGTGGTGCTAAGTAGGTGTTTGTATTTGTTTTGTGGTTGATTTTATTAAAGAAATGTATATTGATTGATCATTCTGTATTCGTTGATGATTATACCGAATATACTTAGAATTTTAATCATGCATATATGTGGTAAGTTAATAAAGAGAGATGTTAGGTAAATTTTAAATTTCATGAAATTGATATGAATATGAATTTGGGTTATATGCTTGAGAAGTATGTATCTAAACATGTATCAAATTCGGTTGTTTTAGAATAGGATGAAGTATATTGAATGAAAAGGGTGTTACAGTACGAAAGTTATATTTTATTTAAAAATGCCTCGTAACCCTAATTCGGCGATGGATATGGGTTAGGGGTGTTACAGTTTCATTCGTCCTAGTGTGTCTCCGTGAAGGGCATCGATTTTATTTGTTAAGAAGAAGGATGGGACCATGAGGATGTGCATCGATTATCAGTAGTTGAATAAACTGAATGTGATGAATAAATATCCACTTTTGAGGATCGACGATTTGTTTGATCAGTTTCAAGGGGCTTTAGTGTTCTCAAAAATAAATCTCCGTTTTGGGTACCATCAGCTTAGAGTTAAGGAAGCTGATGTTCATAAGACTGCATTTAAGACTCGTTATTGACATTATGAGTTTTTAGTTATGCCTTTTATTTTGACGAATGCTCCGGTTGCATTAATGGATCTGATGAACTGAATGTTTCAGCCATATCTGGATCAGTTTGTCGTGGTCTTCATCGATGATATTCTAGTTTACTCTAAGACTGAGGATGAGCATGATGAGGACCTTAAACTAGTGCTTCAGATACTCCGAGAAAAATAACTTTATGCTATGTTGAGCAAGTATGAGTTTTAGTTGCGAGAGGTAACCTTTTTAGGGCATGTGGTGTCTGCTGGGGGAATTCGAGTGGATCCGAGGAAGATTGAGGTTGTGCTTGATTGGAAACAACCTAAGAACGTATCTGAAATCTGTAGTTTTTTGGGCCTGGTGGGTTATTATCGGCAGTTTGTCAGGGGTTCTCCTTGATTGCAACTCATTTAACTAAACTTGTATGCAATGGAGTTCCTTTTGTTTGGACTGATGTGTAACAATCGATCTTTGAGAAGCTCAAGTCTGTTTGACTCAGGCTCCTGTTTTGATACAGCCTGAATTCGGAAAAGAGTTTGTAGTCTATAGTAATGTGTTGCATGTCAGTTTGGAATGTTTACTAATGCAAGATGGTAAGGTTGTAGCTTATGCGTCCCATCAGTTTAAGACACGTGAGGGAAACTATCTAACGCATGATCTCGAGTTGGCTGCAATAGTTTTTGCGTTGAAAATCTAGAGGCATTATTTGTATGTTGAGAGGTGTATTATTTACACTAATCAAAAGAGCCTAAAGTATCTCCTTACTTAGAAGTAGTTGAATCTTAGACGGCGGCGATGGATTGAGCTGCTCAAAGATTATGACTGCATAATAGAGTATCATCCTGGTAAGGCCAATGTGGTGGTCGATGCTCTAAGTCGTAGGGCGATGACATATTTGAGAATGATGTTCGCTCGACTTAGTCTGTTTGATTATGGGAGTCTGTTAGTCGAGTTGCAAGTTAAGCTGACTTGGATTGATCAGATTTGAGATAAGCAATTAGTGGATGAGACTCTGGGTTTGCAGTTCTGTCAGATTGAGAGTGGTAGTACTTTAAATTTTGAGATGAATAGTGATGGGGTTCTGTATTTTTGAGGTCAGATCTGTGTGCCGAATGATTCTAATTTGAGGCAATCAATACTGAGAGAGGCGCATAAGAGCCCTTATGTTATGCATCCTGGTGGTAATAAGATGTAGCAGGATCTCCGTGAGTTGTACTGGTGGCTAAGCTTGAAGCGTGAGATTACGGATTTTATTGCTCGTTGTCTGACGTGCCAGCAAGTTAAGGCTGAGCACTATTTACCTTCAGGTTTGTTACAGTCAGTTAAGATTCCCTTATGGAAATAAGAACGAGTAACGATGGACTTCGTTAGTGGGCTGCCCTTGACACCCACTAAGAAGGATTTTGTTTGGGTCATCGTGGATCGATTGGCCAAGTCCACTCATTTTATTCCGGTTCGGATGGACTTTTCTCTTCATAAGTTGGTGAAGCTCTATATATCTGAGATTGTAAAACTGCATGGGGTTTCTATTTTGATTATTTCTAGTAGGGATCCTCGTTTCACTTCTCAGTTTTGGAAGAAATTGAATGAGGCTTTGGGGTCAAGATTGGACTTCAGTAATGCGTTTCATCCTTAGACTGATGGTCAATCTGGGAGGGTGATTCAGATACTGAAGGATATGCTTCAGAGTAGTGTGATAAATTTCTGAGGTAGTTGGGAGGATTATCTATCGCTAGCTGAGTTTGCCTAGAATAACAGTTTCCATGCTAGCATCCAGATGACACCTTACGAGGCTTTATATGGTCATAAGTGTCGTACAATGGTATGTTGGACTAAGTTGGGTGAACATCGGGTCTTTAGTCCTGAGTTGGTTTTCGAGACTGAAGATAAAGTTAGATTGATTCAGGATCGTCTAAAGTCATCTTCTGATAGACAAAAAATCTTATGCAGATCTGAAGAGGCGTGATAGTGAGTACTCTGTGGAAGAAAGTTCTAAGGTTCGGTCGGAAGGTCAAGTTAAGCTCTAGGTTTTTTGGGCCGTATCAAATTCTGAAGTGTGTGGGATTAGTTGCTTATCAGTTGGAGTTACCTCTAGAGTTGGACAGTATCTACGATGTGTTTCACGTCTCGATGTTGAGGTGGAATCGGTCTGACCCATCTCACGTTGTCTCAGTTAAGGAGATCGATGTTAGGTTGGATTTGACTTTTGAGAAGGAGACGGTTCAGATTCTGGATTGTGATATTAAGGTTCTGAGGAGGAAGTCCATTCCTTTAGAGAAGGTTCTGTGGCGGAATCATGGTACTGAGGAGTCTACATGGGAACCTGAGGACTCGATGCGTTAGCAATATCCTCGTCTGTTCTGATTAGGTAAATTTCAAGGTCGAAATTTCTATTAGGGGGTAGAGTTGTAATGCCCTAATTCTATTTGGGAATCTCATGTTCAATCATCGTCTTGCGATTTTTGGTTCTTAATCTAGTGGGAAAGTTTATTCTACATCCCCTTGAACTTCTGGTTTGGGTTTAATAACTTTAGATTGTGGTGTTAATTGGTGGATTTTTGTGATTAGGAGAAGGTTGTGAGGCTGAAAATTACATTTCTATGGCTTGACTCAAAGTTGGGAGCATTTTTGTTAGAGGTAAGTCGATTTTGTGTTTGGGGTAATCATTATAGACTTGTAAATTGGTTGCTAAAAGGTGTGGGATACTCTGTAAGGTTTCAGAAGACTTGAGACTATTTTCGCATCAAATTGATACTAGATGTGTTCCCCAAATGCGAAAAACGAGGTTTCAGCGAAAGCCAAAATTTCCTATTGTCGACGTCACACAGCCATGTGGTCACCCGTGTGGTTAGCCATGTGCAAGATAGGGTTGTGTGTCTGACAAAGGTGCGGCTGTGTGGTGGCTTGAATGTGGTCGTGTGGGCCATATGGGCCAAGTCAAGTTGGGCGTGTAGGCCACACAGGTGTGTGGGCCCACACGATCATTCCATACGAGCGTGTGGGTTTCTGGGCCAGGCCGTGTAGACCACACGGGCAAGGCCAATCTGGGCATGTGGGCTACACAGGTATGTGAGCCCATTAATCTGAAATATTCCCTAGGGTCGTACGGGTCATTTCGATCAACTGTGGGCCTATTGTAGGGCCGATAAGGGCTAATCGAACCCTAAAACTATGTAATCTGATAGTTTGAAAGTCTGTTCTGCATATGATGTTATTATACATGTCCAGTTATTATGGTTGATATATATCTATTATCTGTATAATAGCATGTTGAGCATGTTTAATCTATTATTTTTGTATCTATTATCTATATATGATTTGGGGTGGGATTTGTTTATGAGAAGGAAGTGTTCTGTATGACGATCATCGCCTTTATTCTGGCAGCTTGGCTACACATTATCTGACATGTGCGAAATGGCACGATCTAGTGTGTAGGGATGGTTGAGTGTTTTTAAACCCACATGGTGTGTTGGGATGGTCAGAGTTGGTGTGTAGAGGATGGGGGGTAGGAATCTATATATCTGATCTATACATCTAATTCTATTATATGTATCTGAGATGGGTATGAGCCCGAATCTGTATCTGATTGTATATGATGATTTTGTATGTTTGCATGTCTAAATTCTGTTGGGTTACACACTGATATTACGTAAACTCACCTCTGTTTGTCTATTCTGTTCAAGTAATCCACAGACTTAGATGGACCGGTGCGGCAGAGTCTTGCAGTGACCACTAGTTTACGAATTGAGTATAATTACTGGTTTTATTTATTTTAAAGGTTATTTTTGAGAGTTTTGTATTAATTGGACTCTCCGGACTGTTTACTTAATTTTTGGGATTTGGATTTTGTTTAATGTTTTATCTGGATAACTCGCTAAAAACATAGTTTCTAATAGCAAAGGTTTTCTAAAAACATGAACTACATTTTTAAAATATAACTATTCTATTAAACTTTCGCTGTAGATTACATTTTAGTAAATAATTGAATTAAGTAACACTTTTGGAAATTGGCATAAATGAACCTAAATTTTGAAACATGAAGGATTTGGGCGAGATGACTTTATTTTCAAAACCCTATCTTGTGACACAACCAAATTCGACCATAATGTCTAGGCCAGGATTGGGGTGTTACTGATATGGTACTTTAGGACCAAGAAAATCTTCATCATTCTCACAAGGACAACATTCAATCTAACGATTATACAACCATCAGAGTACTCAATGGATGCACTTTATCCGTGTAAAATTTTTTAAGATCTTGTTCGTATAAATTGATTGATGGACATGAATTCCATCTTTTAATTGCTCGATTTGCAGGCTAGGATAAAATATTATTTTTCAAAGATCATTCATCTCAAATTCTTTATTTAAATAATATATTGCATTTTGAAATTCTTCGGGAGTTCAAATAATTTTTAGATTATCAACATAAATAATAATTATTATAAAATGTAATCTAGACCTTTTATACAAACATATGGACGTACTAGATCATTTTCATAACATTCTTTTGACAAATATTCACTAAGACGATTGTACCACATATGTCCAGATTGTTTTAATCCATATAAACTTTTCTTTAGTCTGATCGAGCAATTTTCCTGATAAACTCTATATCCTTCTAAGATTTTAAACCCTTTAGAGATTTTCATATAAATTTCACTATCAAGTGTACCATACAAATAGTATGTAACAACATCCATTAGATGCATGTCAAGTTTTTCACGTACTGCCATACTAATAAGACATCTAAGCGTGATTGCATCTACCACAGAAGAATATGTCTCTTTGTAATCAATGTCGAGCTTTATATCTTATGAACTCATCAATTTCATTTCATTTTCGCACAAATACCCATTTATATCCTACAGGCTTTACATCTTTAGGTGTTTGGGCTACATGTCCAAAAACAACACGTTTAGAAAGTGAATTCAATTTTGCTCAACTTGAGTCTTTCCATTTTGGCCATTCTTTTTTATTTTTACAATCCTCAATAGATTTAGGCACAGGATCCTCATTTTCTTTTGTTATTTCAATAGCAACATTTTAAGGAAAATTGATGTCCACAACTACATTTTTTTCCTATTCCATCTTTTTCTTGTATTGACATAACTTATCGAGATATCTTTATTTTTGTCCTTTTCATTTTCACTTTTAGGTACCTGAATCTCTTCTTGATTTTTATAATTAGTTATATCATGGGTCTCTTCAAGAAACCCTGCCTCCATTATATGATAATCTTGAATGTTTGCTCCTTTTCTTTTACTAGGATTTGTATTTTTGGAACAGACCGGTCTTCCAAGCTTCAGGTGTGGATTACTTTCTTTTGCACTAATAGTTTGCCTTATTAGGATATCAATTTGTATTGGAGCATTTTCAGCTGGTCTGTGAGATTTAATGAATCTAGCAGTTGTTTTGTAAAAATAAATTATCCGTTGAACTTCTGGTTTAAATTGCTTTGTACAAGGATCTTAGACATTGATAATTCATTTCAAGTACTTTATGAATCCAAATTTTATTCTCTCCCATTAATTTTGGGAAAACTGACAACTCATATCATAACTAAATCTCTGATTAATAGCTCAAAAATATTTAATAATATAAGGAGACTTATATAAATATACATTCCCAATCTCTTACGAAGACCCATCTTTGTGCGTTGTGGTGGAGTAGTTGGAACATATATTGTACATACAAAAATTATAAGATGGGAAATATTTGACCCTTGACCAAAAATCAATTGTAATGGGGAGTATTTATAACTTACTGGCTTGATTCGTACAACATGTAAATCAATACAATCTTATGCTTAAATAGGAAGTTTTGTTCTCATAAGTAATGATTTAGCTATTAGTTGGAGGCATTTGATAAAAGATTTAGCTAAATCGTTTTATGTGTGAACATGAGCTATAGGATGTTTAAATTGTTTCCCCATTGACATGCAATAATTATTGAAAGATTGGGACATAAATTCACCAACATTAGCAAGATAAATTATTTTAACTGCATAATCTGAAATTAATCATTTAAACATGCAATCTCGCAAAAGACAAGTTGCGAGTTGATAATGCATGTGATTATTTTGTAGATGTATCTACCGAAATCATATAATATCAAAATCATCCACATGGTGGATGAATGAGCCCATATTCATTTTATAAATGCAAGACATTAAATCTCAACTTTAGCCAATGAGTTTGTAATAGTCAATTATAATTGAGAACAAGCAACACATGAGAATTATTTAAATTAAATAATTTTTTGTTTCTTTAATAAATATCTATATGAATTCTCAATTAATTTTCACATCATATATAATCTAGGATGGTCTAACTGGTCATGCCAAATAGTAAAGGTATTTGTATCAATAAACTTTTGGTTTACTTTAACATGTTTTTCAATTGTACTAATAATGTCAATATAAATTTTGACAATGATAATTTTATTGTTATTGTTTTTATTTTGTATCCATATATATGCACTATTGTGAGATTTATTTCGAAATGTCTACATCAATGTGAAGTCCATAATGTTTTTAACTCAATAAAAGAAATATAATTTGCAAACAATTATTTGCAATATTCACTTAAGGAATATCCCAAAATATTCAAATGTTCAAATTGACATTAATAGTCAAAAGTGATTATACAATTTGTTATATTTATTGCAAATATTCACTTCAAGGAATGTGCAAAAATAATTCGAACAATAATGCAAGCATATATCATATTCCTTACCAATAAGATTATATAGATATCATTCGCTTCAAGGAATGATTAATTAGTATGAATTATTGGTCATTTTGTTTTAAGAATGAACAATTAGCAACATTTCAAACCATCTATCTTCTTTTTATTTATTTGTCAATAATGAGAAGAGTTTCCAATTTTTAATTGTTATTTATTACTACATTCACTTTGAGGAATGGAACAGAATCAGTGGACAAATATTCATTATTTTGTTTGGCCTTAATAAGGCATTAGATCAATCAGAAATATTTTTAAAGCCCTTTTCGCAAGAGTTTTTCATCATCAATTAACTATAAAGAAAAAAACCAAGTCATGCATGGAGTTTATTGCAAATAAAATGTACGGATGAAATTGACATTTAAAATATCAAGCTTGATATAATGCTAGTCACAACAAAAAAAAAAAATTCATAAATCATTGCATACATGTATGAAATTTACTTCAAAATCATGCATCTCATGTTCACTAAAACTTTTTCATTTATAATTTCTCTAAATAATTAACAAATATAAAGGGTATGAACTACCTTTAACAACTTTACAAAAGTAAAAAATTTCCCAGGGTTGTATAGTAAGAAAATATAAGGCATTTACAAATTCAAACCATACAAGTTGTTTTAATGCTTCTTATCAAACAACACTTGATTAATACAAACCAAATTCATAGAAATGCAAACGGTTAAATTAATATAGTAATTCTCATTTTTAAATTTAAGAAAATGCTTTCAACCAAAAGAATTCAAGCATTAAAAATGACAACAATTAAACTTGAAATTCTATATTAGAACCAACCAAAAATCAATTTAGACATTCCTCAAAAACTTGTCTTTAGAGCTATGCATGTATGAGTATTGAAAAATTTCAAATTGTATAACCAAAATATAAGAGACATTAAAGGACCGTAATCTATATTCGAACTAAATCAAATCTGAACAATCATTAATTTCATAGGTTTATCAACACAAATTTACATACTAATATGTTTTAGCCAAATACATTATTTAATTATAAAACCTACTATAGCAACATAAAGAAGTCAATCAATATTCATTTTCATGAACAAATAAGATGTTTGAAACCACAAGTAACCCATGAAGCCAAAAATTAAAAACAATATCAGCTGAAATGTTTAAACCATATATCAAATTGATTTAATATCTAAAGATGCTATTATTGAGAAAAAGTGTAAAGATAGAAATCTAATTAAGTTGATGTACCTTTCTTGTTCAATGAAGTCTCGATGATTTTATCAACAAGTAAGCAAATTTAAACTCCAACAGTAGACTTTGAATCCAATCAAAATTTATCAAAAGCAAACTTTGAGAATGGATCTTATTTCACAATTTTATATAGATAGCGATATCAAATCTTTCACCATCCTTAATAACATAAAAAAAAATAAGTTTTAATCAAAATAAGTATAATTGATCATGAATTAGCTAAAAATAATAAAATATGAAACATTAAATAAAAGAAACTTCCTACAAAAACTTTGCATCTTGCCATCTAAGATCTTGGAAATCATGGAGAATAAATTTGATCGTCGATAAAAGGTTTTACACTCTGAGCAAGATAAATTTGATTGTCAATAAAAGAATCTATCACTTTGAGCAAGATCATGCTGATAATGTGTTATAAAATAAACAGAGATAGAGAGAATAAAGAACAAAGAAAATATGGGAAACAATAGAAAATGTATTTTATTCATCAATGGGATGATTATGATGCTTCTTCAAAGTCTCTATTTATAGACATAAGAAATATAAATGAAGTAGAGATCTAATTATAATGACTGTTAGAATTTAAAGTACATAAAAAATCATGTTTGTATTATCCTGAATTAATGGGCCTATGCATTTAATGTGTGGTTATGTGTAATGTGTTAATTAGAGTGTTAGGGGTCCAGATTGGGCTCGAGGTTGGGCTAAGGCCTTAGCAGAATTAGTTATTGGACACTCTAGTGGAAAGCCAGTTCAGTTAGAACTTTAAAAATGTTATCAGCGTTTAAAGTACCAAAATGGGCTTGTGGCCCAAGATTAAGTGGCGCTACATGGAACCATGGGGTGGCGTCATTATCAGATGAAGAGGGCCCAAGTTCGAGTCACTTGAAGCTCCATTCTTTTAATATAATTTTAGCTAATTTCTAGCTTCTAAATGGATAGAGAGGGACAACATAGAGGCTTCAAAATAGGAGGATAATAACATGTGGATAATGTGCTGATAAAGGGAGGAAGAGGTGGTGCTATCTAGGCGTATTTTGAAGGAGTGATCGGATAAAGATAAGGGAGGAAGTTTAAGAGTTATCTGTTAAGCACAGTGGTGGTCAAATTTCCAACTCTAGGGAGGTGCCGAAATTCTCTTTAAATAGAGGGGCATCTCTTCAATTCTGGTATTTGGTCCTTATTTTCTTTTTCCATTCTCTCATCCTCACTTTTATGCAAAAGACGAAAGTCCATTATTCTGTTCTCTTTTCTTTTTTATTTTTCTTTCAAAAGCTGAAACCTCCTAATTGTTCTCAACATCTTTTCTTTCAAAAGACGAATCTCTGAACTCTCTTCTCATCCCTATAGCCGAATACTTCCTATTCCCTTTTGTCGATTTCTTCACTAAAGCCGAATCTACATAAACTTCTTCCTATCATCTTTTCTTCTGATCTTCTCAAAAGTCAGAATCTCTAAGGGGTAGTCGAATTCTTTGTGTTAAAGTGAGTGCCGATTTTCCTATCTCTTCACTTTCTCTTTCAATTTTTGGAAGACAAAGCCGAAAAGCTAATGGTTTAATAGTTTTCTATAATTTCTTGTTGGGCATTTAGGTAGATCGCCTAGATTTAAAAGCCGAAAATGCTAGTCTTGGAGTCTTAATCTCTTTTCGAGATTTCAAGGTAAGGGTTCAATTCTTCCTATGTTGTTTAATCGGGTTCTTTTTCATTATTTGTGCCTTAACCTAATGTTGCGTTAAGCAATCATCATAGTATCTTCTGACCAAAGATCACTCATGGACTCGAATGTCAGCAAATTAAAGGAAGGGGTTGGATCTATAATTTCAGCCTAAAGTTTAAGAAACGCGCGGTGTCAGCGGTTGGGGATTGGCTGTCAGGTTATGGACTAGCTTCGGAGCAAAACATTAGGCAGTTAGCAGTCGTATCGACTTCTAATAGTGTCGACATAGAAAGTACTGTCCTGTCGGTAACCAGGTGTGTAGATCTCTATCACAGTAGTTAAACTGTACTATTCATTTGTTATGGGCTAAAAGTCAGAAATTGAGGGTGTATAAACAGTCGTAATACCCAAAAAGGATAGGTAAGGGATGCCAACTATGTAATCATAGAAACTTCTCTATGTGTATCGAAGTATGTGAAAGTATATGATCTGTTTAGATAGTTTAATGTTTTGATTCTTGCATGTATGTATGCATGGGATGAGATTGATATGATGAAGGGGAACAGGTCGCGAGGCGATTGGTGGCCTTGCCACATAGGTCACATAGTGATCAGTCTTTATGACAGGCAGCGTAGTTGTCAGTATATATTATTAAGGTTGCATAGTGATCGGTGGCTTTGCCACATAGGTCACATAGTGATCCGTCTTTATGACAGACAGCACAACTGTCGATATGGTGTGTAGCAGATGGAGGGTTGATTGTAGAAATCCCCACGGTGTGATGGTTGGTACGGGGGTGTGTAGAGGATGGACTTTTAGGTTTGGGATGGGCCATGTTGCATGTAATATATATTCTATGCCATTATGAATGGGCCTAGGCCCATAATGTGTTTGTGGGTCCAAGGTGTTTATGTGTTTTCGGGATGTGCACACTGAGTCTTGGTGACTCTCCCTTTTATTTTTCCCAACTTTCCAGATGAGTAGTAGATCGTGGACGTGGGAGCCGAGGCGGACTCGAGGGGCGATCAAGTTTTTTTTATCTTTATAGACTATTTTCGTTTTTTTTTTAAGTTTAAATTTAGGATTTTTTTGTAATAAGGCCCCCATAACTTAGGTTGTTGTTTTACATTTTTTTCCTTTATTTATTCTATACGTCTTACAAACCTATATTTCCAAAGTCTTAATCATAAAGTGAAACCAAATGGGTTTTCCAAATGTGTCCAACGCAAATGTTAAAGTTTCTTCAAAATATCACAATAAATGATTAATCGGTTAAAATAAACTAAGATTCTTCAAAACCCTTCAAGCAAAGTTTTCAACATTTAACCCGTAGCATACCAGATCCGATCATGACGTATGGGCTAGGTTTGGGGTGTTACATTTTGGTATCAGAGCCCAGTTCAAAACTCGGGCTGTGAAATGTGTCCAGTAGTGATTTATGAAAGTGATGTAAGTTAAGAAAAGTTCAGTTGAGATATGGCCTTCGAGTCTACCGGCACCCGATCCACGCAGGTAAGTATTCTAAACTCACTATGTGATGTGCATGTTGGGCTTGATGGGCTTTATGGGACGTAGACAAGTATACTAGAATTTGTGAACCTTAGGCCTAGTTTTGAACAACTCTTAAATCTCATAAGACTTAATCTCTAATTAAACATGTCTGTGAACAAGTCACGGGGTTAGGGTGTGGTAACAGGCATACGTATGTCTAGGATTGTATCTAGGAAGAGCTTGGTACTTAAGCGGCCCTAGCGGCTCACCTTCTCTTTTTTGGAATCCTACCTAGTGCGTAGTGTTTGTTCACTCTAACCGAGAGGGCTTGTTGACAGGCCAAAACTTATAACTAAAACCCGAAAGGGACCAGCCACCCTATTTTTGTAAAAATTACTTATGTCCCCAGTTTTATAAAATTTTTAAAATCTCCTTGATTTGTGAAAACTTCCCAAAATACCCTAGATTTGTAAAATCACTGAAATACCTTTGATTAACAAAATTACCGAAATACCCCCGGTTGACAAAATTATCGAAATACCCCTAAATTGCAAAATTACCAAAATACCCCTATTCCATAAAATCACCAAGAAACCCTATTTTGGAAAATTACAAAATACCCCTGTAGGATAAAATTACGAAAATACCCCTGGGTAGTGAAATGAAAAAAAATACCCTTATGTGATGAATGTGATTTCATGGATGCTACTTGTATGTTGATGTGTGATGGTGGAATGTATGTGGATTCTAGAGCTAGGAAATATAGGCCTGAGAACTGAACCTTGCAGATAGAGTTCGAATTCGAAAGAACTACTGTTAAAACTACTTTTCATAAGATTGTTTGTTATTAATCAGTGGAAGAAATTAATAATTCATAAAATTCCTAATCAGATAAACGCGAATTGATAGAATAAGCACTAGAGGACGTGGTGTGTGTGGCCGAGGTAGAGGCAGGATTACTGTATCGGAACCGGTAGGGTCCGATCATGAGTCGGGGAATGAGGTACCAGTGCCACCAGCTGTGGAGGTAAAATTCCAGGATCAGACGGCCGGAGATGATGCGGTATCTCAGGCGATGTTGTGGGTTTTAGAGAGGGTAACTGGGGCAGGCATGGGCACAGGAGCCCGAAAATCTATGCCAGAGCGACTTAGAACTAATGGGGCAGAAGTGTTTAGGGGAATTTTTGGGATAGCCCCGAGTATAGCTGAGTATTGGTAGGAGGCGGTCGAACGCATAATGGATGATTTGGATTTTACGGGAGAAGAGAAACTGAAAGGAGTAGTGCCCCTTCTCCAAGATGAAGCATATCAATGGTGGCTTACAGTTAAGGATGGTACCATGGCTGACCGTATCACTTGGGATTACTTCAGAACGACGTTCCAGAGTTAGTACATTGGAACGAGTTATATGGATGCGCAGCGTAGAGCGTTCCTGAATCTGGTTCAGGGGAGTAGGTCGGTGGCAGCATATGAAGCAGAATTCTTGCACTTGAGCCGTTATGCTCGAGGGATGGTGGCCACAAAACATGAACGGTGTGTTCGATTTGAAGATGGCCTGAAGGATGACCTACGTGTTTTGATAGCTCCACAGCGGGAGGGGAATTTGCTGTGCTTGTGGAGAAGGCTAAAATAGCTGAGGAGGTGAGACGGACGGAAAAACTGAACCGGGATAGAGAGAGGGGTGGAGGTAAGAAAAATTTTGGATCATCAGGGACAACTAGGAGTACTCAGAAAAAACCTAGATCAGATGGACCGAGACGGGCTGAGAGACCTGCTGCTGCTAGCCAAACACGGAAGTGTGCTCGATGTGGTAAATTCCATGTAGGTAAGTGTTGGGAAGGCAGTGGGAAGTGCTTTAGGTGTGGATCTTTAGACCATCAGATTAAAGACTGTCCACAGCCATGAAACGATGTAGGACCCGCAGTGCAGGACAATGCTCAGTCGGGCAGAGGAGGTCAGCAGCCGCAGAGGGGTCGTAGTCCAGCTAGAGGTGGTAACGGTTTTGATCGAGGCCGTGAAGCACCAGGCCGAGGGATAAAAATGCTGAGGCGAGACAACCAGGGTTAGTCTATGCTGCCAGACATCGAGAGGAGGCTGGCGCACCGGATGTTATAATACGTTTTTAATATTTGGTTTGCCTTACACTGCATTAATTGACATTGGGTCGACACATTTATATGTTGCAAGTAGTGTGTCGGGAACTTTAAGTTTAGATTTCGAGATTACCCCTAGGGTGATGACTGTAATTAGCCTATTAGGACAATCTGTGGTAGTAGATAAACTTTTTCGGGAGGTACCCTTAGAAGTTCAGGGAATAGTTTTCCTGACAGATTTGATGGAATTACCGTTCGGGGAGTTTGACTTAATATTAGGCATGGATTGGTTGGTGAAGTACCAAGCTAATTTAGATTGTGCAGCCAAGCGTATGGTGTTAAGAACCCCCGAGAGGGGTGAAGTGTTGGTGGTAGGAGAAAGGGGGGACTGTTTGTCGAATGTGGTGACTGCCCTAAGAGCAGAAAGGATGGTGAGAAAAGGATGCGAGGTAATTTTAATATTTGTTCGGGCTCTGGAGGCCAATGACCTAACTGTTGGGGACATTAGGACGGTGAAGGAGTTTTCTAATGTTTTCCCAAAAGAGCTTCCGAGATTACCACCAGATCGTGAAGTGGAGTTTGGTATCGATCTTCTTTTGGGAATAGCACTAGTGTCTATCGCTCCATATAGGATGGCGCCAAAGGAGCTGGTAGAGTTGAAAGCATAAATACAAGAGTTGTTAGATAAAGGATTTATTCAACCAAGTGTGTTGCCTTGGGGAGCGCCGGTATTGTTTGTTAAGAAGAAGGATGGATCAATGCGTATGTCTATTGACTACTGTCAGCTGAACAAGTTGACTATCAAGAACAAGTATCCATTGCCAAGGACTGATGAATTGTTCGACCAACTGAAAGGGGAGTCAGTGTTCTCAAAGATAGATCTGAGGTCAGGATAACATCAACTTAAGGTCAAGGAGGCGAATATTCATAAGACGACATTCAGGACTCACTACGGTCACTACGAATTCATGGTGAGCCATATTGATTGACCAATGCTCCAGTAGTATTTATGGATATGATGAACCGAGTGTTTCAACCCTACTTGGATCGGTTTGTCGTGGTATTTATAGATGATATCCTGGTTTACTCAAGATCAGAAGAGGAGCATGATTCACATCTGCGAGGGGTTTTGTAGATTCTAAGGGAGAAGTAGTTGTATGCCAAATTCAGTAAGTGTGAATTTTGGCAAAGTGAAGTTACCTTTTTAGGCCATGTTGTGTCGGTAGAGGGGATTTGGGTTGAACCTCGAAAAATTAAAGCGGTATTGGATTAGAAGCCGCCTAGGTTTGTGGTGAAAATTCAGAGTTTTCTTAGTTTGGCGGGGTATTATCGAAGGTTTTTTGAAGGATTTTCTTTAATCGCGGCACCATTGACTAATTTATTACAGAAAGGAGTTCCGTTTATTTAGTTTAGCAAGCAGCAAGAGAGTTTCGAGAAGTTGAAAAGGATTTTGACGGAGGCTCTGGTATTAATTCAACCGGAGACTGGAAAAGAATTCGTAATTTACTGTGATGCGTCACACACGGGACTAGGATGCATGTTAATGCAAGATGGAAAAGTTGCTGCGTATGCATCTTGGCAGTTAAGACCGCACGAAGAAAATTATCCCACCCATGACTTGGAGTTGGCGGCAATGGTTTTTACTTTAAAGATTTGGAGACATTATCTGTACGGGGAAAAATTTGTTATTTATACAGATCATAAGAGCCTAAAATACCTCTTGACCCAAAAAGAGTTGAATCTAAGGCAGATGAGGTGGATCGAGTTGTTAAAGGATTATGATTGCTCGATTGAGTATCATCCGAGTAAAGTTAATGTGGTGGTGGATGCCTTAAGTCGTAAAGTAATCTCTGACTTGAGGGCAATGTTTGCTCACTTTAGTTTATACGATGATGTGAGCTTATTGGCTGAACATCAAGTGAAACCCTCTTGGGTCAGTCAGATTAAGGAGAAGCAGTAGACCGATGAGTTCCTAAAGGAGAAGGTTCATGTAGGATCAAGTGATGGATCGACAGACTTTAGTAGGAATGAGGAAGAACTATTATGTTTTCAAAGGAGAGTTTGCATGCCAAAAGATCCAGAATTGAGGCATAGGATTTTGTAAGAAGCGCATGAAAGTTCATACGCTATGCACCTGGAGGGAGTAAGATGTATCGGGATTTGCGGGATCAGTTCTGGTGGTCAGGCTTAAAGCGTAAGGTAACTGAATTGGTGAGTAAGTGTTTGACCTGTCAGCAGGTAAAGACAGAGCATCAGTTACAATCGAGGTTGTTGCAGCCAGTGAAGATTCCACAATGGAAGTGGGAAAGGATCACAATGGACTTTGTTAGTGGGATACCCCTCACGCCTACTAAGAAAGATTCAGTCTGGGTAATTGTTGATCTCTTAACAAAGTCTGCTCATTTCATACCAGTACGGGTCGATTACTCTTTGCAGAAATTGGCTAAGCTATATGTAGCGGAGGTTGTGAGATTACATGGGATACCAGTATCAATCATATTAGACAGGGACCCGAGGTTCACGTCGCGGTTCTGGAAGGTTTTGCATCAAGCATTGGGCACGAAGTTGGATTTCAATATAGCGTTTCACCCTCAGACCAATGGACAGTCTGAGCGGGTGATTCAGATCTTGGAGGACATGTTGAGGGGATGTGTCATTGATTTCAGAGGTAGTTGGGAAGAGTTTTTACCATTGGCAGAATTTGCATATAACAACAGCTACCAGTCTAGTATTCAGATGGCGCCCTATGAAGCATTGTACGGGTGAAAGTGTCATACTCTTACATGTTGGACGGAATTAAGGGAACATCAGATTTTGGGTTCGGAGTTGGTTATCGAGACAGAGGAGAAGGTTGAGTTAATTTGAGCTCAACTAAAGGAAGCGTCGGACCGACAGAAGTCCTATACATACTTGAAGCGTAAGGACATAGAGTTTGCGGTGGGTGACAAGGTGTTGTTGAAAGTGTAGCCATGGAAGAAAGTACTGAGGTTTGGACGAAAGGGTAAATTAAGTCCCAGATTTATTGGGCCTTATCGGGTGTTGAAACGAGTAGGGCCAGTAGCCTATCAGCTAGAGCTACCTTCTGAGCTAAGCCAGATTCACAATGTATTCCATGTCTCTATGTTAAGACGATACTGTTCGGATCCGTCTCATGTGGTGCCTGTGGAAGAAATAGAGGTAAGACTTACCTATCCTTTGAAGAGAAACCGGTGGAAATCATAGATCGTGATGACAAAGTGTTGCGAAGGAAGACAGTTCCGTTGGTTAAGGTTTTATGGTGGAATCACAGTTCTGAGGAGGCTACATGGGAGTCAGAAGAGATGATGCGGCAGCAGTACCCCCATCTGTTCTGATCAGGTAATCTTGAGGCTGAAATTTCTTTAAGGGGGTAGAACTATAACATTCTGAATTAATGGGCCTATGCGTTTAATGTGTGGTTATGTGTAATGTGTTAATTAGAGTGCTAGGGGTCCAGATTGGACTCGAGGTTGGGCTAAGGCCTTAGCAAAATTAGTTATTGGACACTCTAGTGGAAAGCCAATTCAGTTAGGACTTTAAAAATGTTATCAGCGTTTAAAGTACCAAAATGGGCTTGTGGCCCAAGGTTAGGTGTCGCTACATGGAACCATGGAGTGCCGTCATTAGCCGATGAAGAGGGCCCAAGTTCGAGTCACTTGGAGCTCAATTCTTTTAATATAATTTTAGCTAATTTCTAGCTTTTAAATAGATAGAGAGGGACGACATAGGGGCTTGAAAATAGGAGGATAATAACATGTGGATAATATGTTGATAAAGGGAGGAAGAGATGGTGCTATCTAGGCCTCTTTTGAAGGAGTGATCGGATAAAGATAAGGGAGGAAGTTTATGAGTTATCTGCTAAGCATAGTGGTGGCTGAATTTCCAACTCTAGGGGGATGCTGAAATTCTCTTTAAATAGAGGGGATATCTCTTCAATTACGGTATTTGGTCCCTATTTTCTTTTTCCATTCTCTCATCCTCACTTTTATGCAAAAGCCGAAAGTCCATTATTCTGTTCTCCTTTCTTTTTTATTTTTCTTTCAAAAGCCGAAACCTCCCAATTGTTCTCAACATCTTTTCTTTTAACAGACGAAACTCTGAACTCTCTTCTCATCCCCATAGCTGAATACTTCCTATTCCCTTTTACTGATTTCTTCACTAAAGCAAAATCTACATAGACTTCTTCCTATCATCTTTTCTTCTTATCTTCTCAAAAGCCAGAATCTCTAAGGGGTAGTCGAATTCTTTGTGTTAAAGTGAGTGCCGATTTTCCTATCTCTTCATTTTTTCTTTCGGTTTTTGGAAGACAAAGCCGAAAAGCTAATGGTTTAATGGTTTTGTATAATTGCGTGTTGGGCATTTAGGTAGATCGCCTATATTTAAAAGCCAGAAGCGCTAGTCTCGGAGTCTCAATCTCTTTTTGGGATTTCAAGGTAAGGGTTCAATTCTTCCTATGTTGTTTAATCGGGTTCTTTTTCATTATTCGTGCCTTAACCTAATGTTGCGTTAAGCAATCATCATAGTATCTTCTAACCAAAGATCACTCATGGACTCGAATGTCAGCAAATCAAAGGAAGGGGTTGGATCTGTAGTTTCAGCCCCAAAGTTCAAGAAACGCGTGATGTCAATGGTTCGGGATTGGCTACCGAGTTGTGGACTGACTTCGGAGCAAAACTGTAGGCAGTTAGCAGTCGTATCGACTTCTGATAGTGTCGACATAGAAAGTACCATCCTGTCGGTAATCAGGTGTGTAAATCTCTACCACACTAGTTAAACTTTACTATGTATATGTTATGGACTAAAAGCCAAAAATTAAGGCTGTATGAACAGTCATAATACCCAAAAAGGGTAGGCAAGGGATGCCAGGTACGTAATCATAGAAACTTCTCTATGTTTATCGAAGTATATGAAAGTGTGTGATCTGTTTAGATAGTTTAATGTTCTGATTCTTGCATGTATGTATGCATGGGATGGCATTGATATGATGAAGGGGAGCAGGTCGCGAAGCGATCGGTGGCCTTGTCACATATGTCACATAGTGATCAGTCTTTATGATGACAAATATGCAATTGTCGATATATATTATTAAGGTCGCATAGTGATCGGTGGCTTTGCCACATAGGTCACATAGTGATCGGTCTTTATGACAGACAGCACAGCTGTCGATATGGTGTGTAGCGGATGGAGGGTTATTGTAGAAATCCCCACAGTGTGATGGTTGGTACGGGGGTGTGTAGAGGATGGACTTTTAGGTTTGGGATGGGCCATGTTGCATGTAATATATATTCTGTGCCATTGTGAATGGGCCTAGGCCCATAATGTGTTTGTGGGCCCAAAGCATTTATGTGTTTTCGGGATGTGCACACTGAGTCTTGGTGACTCACCTTTTTATTTTTTCCCAACTTTCCAGATGAGCAGTAGATCGTGGACATGGGAGCCGAGGCGGACTCGAGGGGCCATCAAGTTTTTTTTATCTTTATAGACTATTTCTGTTTTTTTTTCTTTAAGTTTAAATTTGGGATTATTTTTGTAATAAGGCCCCCATAACTTAGGTTATCGTTTTACATTTTTTTTCCTTTATTTATTTCATACGTCTTACAAACCTATATTTCCAAAGTCTTAATTATAAAGTGAAACCAAATGGGTTTTCCAAATGTGTCCAACGCAAATGTTAAAGTTTCTTCAAAATATCACAATAAATGATTAATCGGTTAAAATAAACTAAGATTCTTCAAAACCCTTCAAGCAAGGTTTTCAACATTCAACCCGTAGCATACCAGATCCGGTCATGACGTATGGGCCGGGTTTGGGGTGTTACAATGTTAATATTGATGGACATCCACTTAATAAGATATTCATAACAATTATCAATATTTTAAATTAATTACATAAATAAATAACATGGGTATATTAAAAAATTCAATAATTACGCAAAATTTTAAATTGTAGTTTTAGTAAGTAAAAACTAAAAATATATTATAAACGATGGGACATTATAACTCTCTATATTTTTATATAATAGATAGATAAATAAAGGGCTAAATTAGAAGGGTAAAATACCCAAATATACAAAAAAAAAATACGAAAAAGGGCTGGTTTTTTTGAAAATTTACGGAAAAGGGCCATTTCCCCACAAAACGCGTCCACGTCAGTGCATTTTGTGGGGAAAAACCAGGAAAGTGCACCCCTGGGGACGCGTTTTGTGCCAAATCACCAAAAGCGTGCTGGCATGGACGCGCTTTGCTGATGTGGCACAAAGCGCGTCCCCAGGGGCACGCTTTAGCCCAGCAACGGTCAAAAATTAAAACCCTATAAATACCCCCAACCCTTTTATTTTTTTCACACATTAGTCCTCTATCATCTTTCTCTCAATTTTCTCTCAAATTTCTCTCAAATTTCTCATAAAGTCCTTGAAACTTACTCTCAAATTTCAAAATAGTCTTTTACTATTTACAAAAAACCCTTTTAATTTTTTAATATATATTTTTTAGAAAATTTTAAAATTTTCGATCGTATTACAAGTGCCGGGGAATTAATTCGTCTAGACAACAAGCACATCTCCGTAGATCAAATGCAAATGGTAAGTTTTAATTTTAATTTTTCAATATTATTTAATATTTTTTAGGTTTATGCAATTTTAAATAATTTTTATTTTATAATTTTTTAAACAGTCTGTAGATCGGGTGTTGCAATGTTATATTCACAATATGCATGGTCCCTCATTGCCGTTGATCGAGAATTACCTGTGGAAAGTTGGTTTTTGGCACATAGCCACAATAGGCCGGGGCTTCAAGTTGGAGCCAACTTTGATTAGTGTGTTGGTAGAGAGGTAGAGACCCAAGACGCACACTTTCCATCTTCCATGCGGAGAGTGTACCATCACTCTGGAAGATGTGCAGTTGCAGTTGGGATTGTCGGTGGATCGGTCAGAGTCATTAGGTCAACAACTTCTACCGATTGGATGGTCGTATGCTACGAGCTTCTGAGTGCCATTCCGGATAACATTCATGGAGGTCGGATCGAGACGGCCTGGTTACGAGACACATTTTCGGAGCCGAATGATGATTTGATCGAAATAGAAAGAATACGGTATGCTCGGGCATATATTCCTCAGATAATTGGAGGTTATCTGATGCCGGACCTGTCTAGGAACCTCGTACACTTGAGATGGATGCTGAAACTTGTTGATTTTAGAACAGCCGGTGAAATGAGTTGGGGGTCTGCCGTGCTATCGAAGTTGTATCGGGAGTTGTGCGGGGCAACGCTGCCGAGTAAAGCGAAAATCGGAGGTTGCTTGTCATTACTGCAGTCATGGGCACAGTTTCAATTTCCATTTTTACGTCCTCGACTCGACCACCCATATTCGTTCCCACTGATAACGAGGTAAATTAAATGTTATATTTTACAATTATTACGTAGATTTATAGTATAATTGTATGCTAAAAATTTATTTAATTAGGTTGAACCATTTGGCAAGTTATGCTGGAAAATCTACCTCGCTTGAAGATATACGGCTTCTATTGGACCAACTGTCAGAATCAAAAGTAAGTTTCAAATTTCATATTTATAATTTAGTATTTCATATTTAGTGTTTAGTATTATGTATATAACTAATATTTTGGTAATGTTAATATAGTTTCAATGGACACCGTACGAGGATCCAAAGAATTGAGGCAAGAATTAGGAGGAGTTCTTGCAAAATCCAAACCTTTGGCACGTGAAGGTCCCATTGATCAACTATGCGACCGTGGAGATGCACCAGTCAGATCGCGTTCTACGACAATTTGGATTCTGACAACCGATTACCGTGCTACCTGAGGTGCTCGATGATGAGCACAAAGTGGACTTACGGCAGTTGCACATGGATTGGCTAAGATTTTGGTCAACAGATATCAAGATGTGGGAGAACCGGTATGACTATTTACCTATCCCAGAACTGATCGTCGTTCCTAAGTTAGCATGCATGCTAGAATACATGCCATGGTTTAGGATCCATGATAAACCGTATTTGTTGTCGGAAGAAGAGAGGCGACGGCAACTTCATCAACAAAGGGAACGTCGGGGCCCTTTAAATCTAAGGAGAAGGGGTGATGAGACGGGGCCATCAACAATACCGACACGACCACTGAGCTCATCAACAAAGGCCCACACAATCCACCGGCCCATCGGTTCGATCGACGACACCGACATCACAGCCTTTAGCCTTTATGCCAGGTACGTACCCTACCCCTTATATGTATCATAACCCATATATGTTTCCTTTTCCCAGTCCCACCCCAGGTTGGAATGCATGGCCGGATTCGAGTCCTTTCCCGACTATTCCGACTAGCCAGCCGATCTTGAGGCCGCCTTCGCGTGAGGGATCACAGGAGGCACCGTCGGGGAGCACTTCTTTTTACCAGTCTTCTTCGCCAAATAGGATTCAGACACCCTCGCCGTAGTTTTTGCAAACACCTCTGAGGTTGTTATTTTATCGAGGTGGGTCATCCTCGCAACACCCACAACCAGACCCACTGCCGGAGGAACCAGAATCCCCGCCCGAGGTTCCACGACCCCCGTCGAAAGCTAAAAGAAGAAGGAATCCAGTATACAGAATCGCCACCATCCCTGTGTGTAATCGATTCCAACCAAGCATCAACATTGATTCGGATGGGCTTTTTATTTTTAAATTGTAATAATTTTTATTTTTAATAAAATAAAAGTTGTTTTTTATTTGTGTTTGTAATTTAATTTTAATATCTTCACTAAAATAGAAGTTGTTTATTTTTGTATGTAATTTAATTTGATTTTTAATAAAATAAAAGCTATTTTTATTTTTATTTTTGTAATTTAGTTTTAATATATTTAATAAAATAATGGTTGTTTAATTTTTTTATTGTAATTTAATTTTAATATCTTTAATAAAATAGAAATTGTTTAATTTTTATTATAATTTAATTTTAATATATGTAATAAAATAAGAAGTTGTTTTTTATTTTTATTTTTAATTTAGTTTTAATATATTTAATAAAATAATAGTTATTTAATTTTTATTGTAATTTAATTTTAATATCTTTAATAAAATAGAAATTGTTTAATTTTTTATTGTAATTTAATTTTAATATATGTAATAAGAAATTTTTATTTTTATTTTTGTAATTTAATTTTAATATATTTAATAAAATAAGAAGTTGTTTTTATTTTTTATTTTTGTAATTTTGTTTTAATATATTTAATAAATAAGAAGTTTTTTATTTTTAACTTTTTAATTTAGTTTTAATATATTTATTTTTGTAATTTATTTTAATATATTTAATAAAATAATAGTTGCTTATATGTTTTTGTAATTTAATTTTAATATATTTAATAAAATAGAATTTGTTTAATTTTTTTTTGAAATTTAATTCTAAAAAAAAAGTCCAATATTTGTAATTTTATTGCAGGCATAAAGCGTGCCCCTGGGGACGCACTTTGTGCCACATCAGCAAAGTGCGTCCACGTCAGCGCGCTTTTACTGATTTGGCACAAAGCACGTCCCCAGGGGTGCACTTTCCTATTTTTCCCACAAAACGTGCTGACGTGGACGCGTTTTGTGGGGAAACGACCCTTTTCCGTAAATTTTTAAAAAATCGATCCTTTTCGTAAATTTTTTTTTTTTGTATCTTTGGATATTTTATCCAAATTAGAGAGATATGCCCTTTTTTTAATTGGTCTTTTAGGTTTTTTTTTTAATTAGGGAAATAGACTATTTTTTGAGAGAGTGTGAAAGCGCGTCCAATTGGGCGCATTTTCTGCACAGGTGACAGGATAGTGTGCCCAGCTGGACGCGCTTTCTTTCAACGAATTTTTAAACATTGGAAACGGTCAAATTTTTTTAAAAGGGCTAACAATAATTTTTTTCCTATAAATATCATACTATTTTTCATTCTTTTCACTCAAATCCAACTCTCTTTATTCTCTGTAAACTCTTAATTCTCTCAACTTTCTCAATTCTCTCAATTTTTGTTTGGAATTTTCCTATACACTTTGTTTAAAAATACTATAGTTTTATTTAATTATTTTGTATATTCATTTCGATTAAATTTTTACGAATGACAAGCTCTCTGATTCGTTTCAACGAAAAGTACATTTCCGCCGCTCAAGTGATAATGGTAAGAAGAAATTTTAAATTTCGTTATTTTCAATTAAGTAAATTTAAAGCTTTTTAATTTTTAAAAGGTAACATCCCCAACCCGGCGTAGATGTTGGACCCAAATTAGGAAGATTACATTAGCCACCGAGATGGACTAGCAGGGTTATCGGAGTTTTGAAAATAGTTATTTTAAAACATTTATTGATTTGGTAAAAACTTAGTTGCAAACCAATCTATCATTCTTTAAAAACCTTAATTTTAATTTAGCAGTGAAAAAACGTTATATATTGGCTTTAAAAAAAACCCGGGGTTCATGTATACTAACTAATAATCATAATAAAATATCCTAATAATTTAAATTAAATGTTATTAAAAAAAATCAAATCCAAATCCCAAATTCCATGCCATGGTTCGAAATAAAATAAAATAGACTTTGGAAATATTATTCTTAAAATACTTAAATAAAATAAATCCTTCTTAGTCGAGACCCTTCGAATGTCATGTCCGCGTCCTAACCTGGTGGTTTATTTGTACAGATGAAAATTTAAGGGGGAGTGAGATATGATGCTCAGTGTGATTTCCATCACAAGGAAATCAACGCAACATTTAATAAGATATATTAAATAAAATCACATAAATTAATCATAACTTAGATAACAATTTAGAGAATCGTATTTCAAAGCAACCATTATTAACATATATTGAAACTCACAATAGCATATATCAGAATAACCAAAAAAAAAAAATCAGGTTTTGTGCACAATATACATATGCCTATGCATATTTTTATCATAACAAAATTTCCAGATTTGTATGCATATGGTTCTGAAAGATTCCATAAAGTTTCAATTTTTAACATATTAGATCGTACCCCACCGCTACACAACATAATGGGAGTTCCTCAGAACTCATTTCTCCAACACACCAGGATGTGGATAAACCACTACTAGTTCATATATAATAACTAACATTTAGTTGTGGACACACAACAAGTTCCTGCAATTGGAATTTGCCTTCGGCTATGGGTTCATAGCAAAAAGTCTTGTAGATGAAACTTGCTTTTGGTTGTAGATTTTACAGCTTAAGCTTGGAATCTACCTTTGCATTGGGATACACAGTTGTACTTGTAGATGGAATCTGCCTTCAGTTGTGGTTGCAGAACAAAGCTGATTATTACAGATAAACTGCCAAACTTCCTCCGATCACATCATCCCATCCCATGTAATGTAATACGTCATAGTTAATACAAATCACATACGGTAGCATTTAGGGTACTAATACATGACAAATCAGTAGCAAAATCATGTTTTTCATGTATTCAGATTACCAATAATATAGGGCATGTCATCATACAACCACAAGTGTATAGATATAATATACATATATACTATTCATAGTTCATGCATTTATGTATATTATATTAATTTAATCAAGCATGACATGTATTCTAACATGTTCATATTATTAGAGACTTAATTTCGCAAATTAAAATTTAAAATAGTTTGGTTATCAAACAAGGATTGATCTTAACAAATTATAAACCTTATGGGTTAGAATTGCAAATCTGAGTTATAGGGGACACACGACCATGTGATAGGACCCGTGTAGGAAGCCTTAGATCTTGTGGAGAGGTACACAGCCATATGGTTAGGCTGTGTAAGAGACAGTGGTTGTGTGGTGTTCGAAAAATCAACCTATAGCGAAACACGACCATGTGGCAGGCCGTGTGGAGGGTCCTAGGATTATGAGATGTGAAAATCCTAGGATTTTAGGGGGACATGACTGTGTAAGGGGGCCGTGTTGTCCATACTAACGACCCACACGCCTGTATGGCTATGTAACACCCTAAATTTGGGCCTAGTGGGCCTTGGGAATGGGAGCGTTTATAACTTCTGAGAACAAGAGAACGGCACAATTGCATGTTAGATCTATTGGGTGAGTGATTTTGGAAGGTCAAGGGGCTTCTATGAAGTCCTAGGTTCAAGCCATGTCATATGGAAAATTTTTATTTTTAGCATTAGAGGAACCCGGACTCCTGGTATTAAGCCTTTTAAGTACTTGTGATTAAAAAGAGACACAAAGAGAGCCTGTGGTGGAATGGTTGTGGCGTCATAGGTGTGGCAAGGAGAATAGAGGTTCAAGTCTCACTGCATGCAAATGAGATTATTTATTTTACTCATGTGTGGACAAGAGTTTGTGTTGGATTTGAACTCTGTGTCGGAGAGTTTTCATTTTTCAAGTGAGTGATCCAAGGAGTGGATTATGGAGTGATAATTGGAGAAACTCAAGTAAATTCAAAGTTGGTGTGTTGTAGCAGAATAAGGACTCTATGGGAGCTTTGGGTTCGGTTTGGGAATCATTTGGGATGCCATTTGAGGTAGGGAAATTGTCGAATGCTCAGTATTCAATTTCAACAGTCTTTGTTTCAGGATTGTGGTGCTTTTCTCTATTTTAAACAATTTTCCCCTTGGTTGATTAGGCATTTTCTTTTGGGTTCTATTTGTTTTCTCAACTCTCCCTTTTGTGGAAGCCAAATCTTTCTCTGCTCTTTTGGCCGATTTTTCCTATCAATTGGCTTGTCTTTCGAGCAACTTTATTTGCATTCTCTTCTCTCCTTCTCCTCTCATAATCCTAGCTGAATTCACTTTCCTTTCCTCCCTCTTCATTTACCTTTCTTCCTCTTCCCATCCCATGTGCTTTTTGTTCATAGTGGCCGAATATTTCCTTTCTCCTTTTTCATCCCCTATTCTTTCTTTAGGTTTCGGGTTGGATAATTATTTTCTGGTAATCGGCCAAGTATTCCATTACACCTGTTTATCTCTGTTGTTCCAATTTGGGGATTAGAGCACCATCTCGTGCTTCGGTTTGAGAGTGCATTTTTGTGAGCCAATTTTTGCCGCTACTCAATCTTTGTCTACTTTTGGTAAGTCGTTCAATTGGTTCAAGTAATCAAGTCTAAGGTTTTGCAGTTGCAATAAGTTTACATATGGATTTAAGCTATGTGAATAAACAATCTGACTGTAACGCATATTTTCAGCAAGGAGATTGTAGTTAACCTTCATCAGTGTTATTAGAGGGCTAAGCACCTTTATCAATCAAGGCAAGTTTTATTACTAATCTAGATTAAAAGTGTTATAACAAATAAGATTGTGGATCTTGTGGTAAAGAGGACTGATGGTGGTTTATGTTCGAATCTAGGGTTGGAGTGCTTGCGAACTAACTACACATTTTCGTAAACAGGTGTGTTTGTGACTGATAATCGAAAAAAGAGCCGAAAAGCGTGTGTATGCACACACACCACTCCAAGTAGATCGGTAAATGCTGAAAAGCTGAAATACCGATGAATGATGCCACAAGAGTGTGCGATCGAATGTGTAGTGGACCGAGCCCACGAATATGGACGTAAGATGGTTGAGGCCACCATGAGTATCCTCATGGGCTTAGGCCGTTTGTGGGGCCAAATAGACCAGATTGGGCCGAGTGGGGCCTACGCGAGTAAATTTTGTGGATGGATTGGAAATAATGAGCCGACCATGACAATAACATGGCTAAAGGCAGTTTTGGGCTAAATGGAACACACGAGCGTGTAGGCCCACTTGGGCCAAATATTGGGCTTTGGGCCCATTTACACCGTTTTGATGATATATGTTATCTGTGCCGCTCGAGGCGACTGTAAACCTTTGGGATGGTCGCTAAATGATTGAAATACCCCCATAGGGTAAAATAACCATTGTACCCCTATAGGGTAAATTGACCGTAATGCCCTTGTAGGGTAAAATGACCAAAATACCCCTGTAGGGTAAAATGACTGAAATACACACGATTTGTAAAATTACTGAAATACCCTCAATTTGTACAATTACTGTGTAACACCCCAAACCCAGCCCATGCGTTACGACCGGATCTGGTATCTCACATGAAGAAAGTGTTTAAAGAACTTGTGACATTAATTTCTTATAGTTAAGAAAAACAAGTTTGTTTAGAAATATTTGATAAAAATACAACTAATCTTTGAAAGGCTGATTGAAGAATCGATATTTGAACTAGTGATATTTTAAAATAGTAACTTTTGAAAATGTTGTTGATAATTCGAAAGAAACTCTGAGTTAAATTATTTGTACAAGTTTATTATGAAATCCATTTGCTAATCAATTTTGGAAAACCGTTATTTATGATTTTATAAAATCCCCTTTTAAAACATTTCAAGTAAGATAATAAGTACGACTAAACATAAAGAAAAATAAAAATATCCCAGAGGCCTTATTACAACTTTAAAACCCAAAGTAGTAAAAGTAACGAATTAAAACGGAAAAGAAGTTTACTAATGTTCGAAAACATTATTTCCAAAGTATGGCCTCCATCGAGTCATCCATGGGCCCATGTCCTCGTCACTGAGCATTACCTGCAAGGGTTGAGAAAAAGGGGTGAGTTACAAGAACTTAGTGTATAATCCCCTTATCGTCATCCACTGGGCCTGAACCCGTATAGCATCATCTTGGACCAATGTAACATCCTAAAAATTAGAGTATTATCTTATTATTTGTGTTGGCTCGGGTATGAATTTTGTGTGTTTAGCATAGTCTTGTGAAGGCTTGATTTTATTTTATGAAGCTAGAATAATTCTTAGTATTGAAAATTTAGTGAAGTGGATTAGGTAAACCTAACACTTAAGTTAATTTAAGTGTTAAATCCTAGCACATGAGGAGTTAATGGCAAGGTGGTTTTGGCGCATGAAAGGTTGCTTGAGGGAAGAGGTTCGAGTAGCATGGATTGCATTTGGAAGACTTTATTTTTATGTATCCTAACATTAAGTGTCGGCCAAGCTCTAATTATGGTAGGTTGGACTTTCAATTTTTATGGCAAGTTGGATAGTAAATTAGGAAAGCTTGAACTTTGGGAAAGGAATCATATGGATTAAGGAAGGATAAGGGACATAAGGCTTGGTTTAAGGTGAGGTTTTTGGAAGCTTTTTAATGGTTAATTGTCCATGAATGTGGACGGTATGGGTGTCTAGAGGGGTTGGCCTATTGTTGATAGGAAGTTGGGGGGATTAGTTGGCCAATTTTAGCATTTTGTGCATCTTTTGCATTTTCTTTTCCTCTCCAAAATTTTCCTCCTTAACCGAATGTATCTTGGACATTAGGTGCAATTTTGTTTTTGTTTTAGCTCTCATTTTTGTTTGAACCAAATTCTAATCTCTTTCTCTCATTTCTCTTTTGAAACCGAAACCACATTTAGCACTTTATGCTCTTCTCTTTTTCGGCAAACTAGGTGTTTGGCTGAATCTCTTTCTCTCATATCTCTTTTTCTTTCACCTCCTATTTGTTCAAAATAATATCTTTCTTTTCCTTTCTTTTTGGCCGAACCTTTTTCTTCCCAAATTCTCTTTTATTTTCTTCCATTGTTTTCTAAAGCCGAATCCTCTCTCTCTCATTTTGATTATCTTTGCCACTCACGTACTTCATTTCTTTTATCCACATATCATTTGCTTTCTTCTTTCAAAACCATAGCCGAAACTCCGTATTTCCTGCTTGAATTGTCTTGGCCGAATATCATCAAGGGTAGGTCTTCATATTGGTTTTCTTCAATCGGTTTTGGAAGATAGGTAAGTGTCTTGGCCGAGTTTCTTTTCTACTTTCTCTATTGATTCTCATGAGGGCAAAAGCCAAATTTTGGGTATGTGATAGTAAGATTCTAACCATAGGAACTTATTTCTTTTAGGCTCTTTGGATTTTGGAAGCAATCGATTTTGGTAAGTCAAGTGGTAAGGTTTATGTTGGTTCTTTATTCTTTAAATGGATGTAAAGCCAAAGGCTATTGGGATATAAGGTGTGATGTTGGCTGAATGGTTTTGCTTATATTTTTATGGTTTGGCCGAATGTAGGACAAGGTGATCTAGTGCGGTAGATCGGGTCTTTGGAAGTTAGTATTTGCGTTAGTGACAGGTGTGTACATTACACACTTCATAACTCGGTAATATAAATATATAAATATTCTAATCATTATTGTTAAAGCCAAAAACTATGAGATTCTCAATATGATACCGTAAGGGTAAGAGCAAGGAATCGGGTAGGTCCGTTTCGATATGACTTTTGCAATATGATGCATGATGATACGATTTATGATATATTTGCTATGTGATTCCTAATAAAGTATAATGGCATGTTTTGTTTAAATGTTACAATGGTATGGGTGATATGAGAGGAGGGGGAAGGATTTGATATCCGTGTCTTTGGGACTCCAGAGGTTTGGCACCTCCATTGGTTTGGTACCACATCTATTTCGTGTCTTTGGGACACCAGAGGTTTGGCACCTCATAGCGACTCGTCCCAGTGGCTTAGTACCACCGTGGGTTGGCCCCACATTTGATGTATTGGGATTGTCGCCAGTGATTTGGTATCACACGTGGGTTGGCCCCACAACTTGATTATTCGTGACTTTGGGTCACCAGTGGTTTGGCACCACATTATTGGATATCGTGACTTTGGGTCACCAGTGGTTTGGCACCACCAGTGGTTTGGTACCACACGGGGTAGAAAAGGAGTTGTGGATGGCTAGGTTGGGTGCATTATATATATTGCTTGGTTATGAATTGTGTAAGAATGTTGCATTAACCGGGGGAAGAATTTATGCACTGAGTCTTGGTGACTCACCTTCTCCTTTATCTTTTCAGGTGATTCTTAGATCGCGGAGGAGGAGTCTGATGAACTCAAGGAGGCCATGCAATAAAATTCGGTTTTACATGAACTTCGTTTTGGGTATTTTATTTAATTTTAATTTGGTTAACATCTTTATTTGGATTTGTAATAAGGCCTCTTTAATTATGGTTTTTTTTTTTTGGATTATTTATATGCTTTGGACTTATTTTAAACATGGCTAAATAATCATCATAGTTGATCTAATAATTGAGCCCAAAGTTTTCTAAACTATAAAAACGTAATACTTTTCAAAATCTTACCATCGGGTAATATAAATCTTTTGATAGTAAAATTTCAACTTAAATGTTTTCAACAACTTAAATGATTTACAAATTTAAGTTTCTACACTCAAATGCAAACGGTTTTCAAAGTAATAATTCGAGTTTTTCTTAAAATGACATAAATATTTTTTAGCATATGGATTGACAACTAAATTTTAAAATATTTATTTACGGAATTTCAAAGTAAATTATCAGTTTTTAACTTGTTATACTCCAGTTTTCCACAAATATAGAACAACAAAGAGCTTATCACTAAAATTTAATCGGTAACTCAATTTTCTTCAAAATGTTTTCCTCTGTGGCATGCCAGATTCGGTCGTAGCGAATGGGCCGGGCTTGGGGTGTTACAAACAAAGCCCATTTACATAACAGTATAAATATGCAATGTATGCAACCCAACCCATCCATCCATCACACCGTCGAGTAGCCAATCACACCTGTGGGGATCAAGTCAACCCACCCTGCCGCTCACACCAAATTTGCAGTTATGCTACTATTTATAATATTTTTGTGGTCAAGCCACTGAAATCATAGTTAAGCATGATAGTAAATGAATTGGGGCAATGCCACCAAGCTACACTGCTCTCCATACAATTTTCCCATCCCATGCAATATGGAAAGATGCAACATACATAGTAACATAAAACATCCACATATAAATAACAACCATTAATCTATTGAACAAATTTGGTGAATCGGCCCATTAAAGTAATTTAATAATTCAGCCCACTAAGGCATTTAAGCCAATTGGTCCATAGGGGCATTTTCATAAATCGGCCCATAAGGGCATTTTTTATAATTTAGCAATTTAATACTGATTTTGACAGATCCTTAGAAATAATGAAATTTAAGCAAGTTACTCGATTCACGCCATATTATGATTTTTAGACTTGTAAATAATAACGATCTATTTTCTAACATGATATCGAGTCACGAATCTACGGGATTTCGATGTGAGATTACACACTTGATTACGGTAAGAACTAATCCTTCTTGATCGTCGGCACCTATGACACCATAACACTCGATTAACTAACAGAAGAGATTTTATTAATCCAAATCTAAATCAACGATCTAAAATGCTTACCCTTATTATCGTGAACGACCATGATTTGCCTATTCTCACAGGATGATGGTCCACAACCCGGTGGGAAATCCCGAACTGCCGATACCGCCCTACGCTTGAACTTAAGAGTAGGAATTGCAAATCAACTCCCTTTTTGATCTCCAATTGTTTTTCCTTTCAAATCACTACCACTTGCCACTACTTCTGTAGGATCAACAAGTAGAGAAGAATGAGCGATTTAGTCCCTATAATAACCGATTAGTCAAATCCATCGATCCATTTTAATGGAATAACCAAGCATTGAGAGATATCGAGATGAACCTTGAAGAAATCCTTTACATTGACAATAATAGATCCAACTTCCACCGATTGGGCTTATAACTAGAGATGAATCCGCAAGGATATTATATTCGGCCACCTACTAAAACACTACGAAAAAAAAGAGATGATCATGATTCGAGAGGGTAGGAGAAAATGATATTTCGGTTTGGAAACAAAATAGAACAACCGAATAGTGATGGACACACATTCAGCTAAGGAGAAAGAAAATGAGAAGAGAAGAAAGATACCACTTACTGATTCGATCAAAGAAGAGAGTGCCAACATGAAAGAGAAAGAAATGATGAAGAAGAGATTAAGGGTTAAAAGGTCCGGCTATGGAGAGAAATGAACAAGAAGATTCAGCTACTTTGAGAGAAAGAAACAAAGAAGATTCGTCCTCCAAAAATGGTCAACTAAAGAAAGAAGAGAGAAAGATAGGAGGAACGATGAGAAAACAAGAAAAGAAGAGCAAAGTGGCTTGAAAGTTTCGGCAATACAAAGGAAAAAGGTGTACAATTTTGGCTTTAGAGTTTCATCAAGCAAAGGGAAAGAATTGGAAAAGAAAACACCAAAATGCTAAAAAGAAACAAGCCTTTCATGCAACTAAACTTGCAAAAAGTCTATAGGAATTTCGGCTCCCCTTTTCTCCCTATCAAAACCATGCATCTCTTTACCAAAAAGATCAAGGCTGACCAAAAAAATCTTTCCCAAACACCTTCTACAAAATTGGCCAATATGTTCCCTCCCTTACCTTTTTCCTTTATTTCTTTCCTTATTCTCCTCCTTACCTTATTTTCTTAGTCTTCTTTCCATCAATAAAAAGTCTTCCCTTCCTTCTTTAAAGCTTGGCCGACACTTACCATCTAACACATGGTTGGCACAAAAATTTAAATGCCAAAAGTTGCAATAGATGGGATTCGAACCCCTTCCCTCCATGCTCTCCCCTTGATGCCACACCACTCCACCGTGTGCTCCACCTGCAAGAAAAAATACACTCTTATTTCCTTAAGTCTTGACACCACTTACCTTTTCTCCTTAAAGTGCTTAAACACAAAAATTTTCCTATAGCCTAACTTGAACCCGGAACTTCCTAGAACCCCGTAATTTTCCAAACTCACCTTCGTAATAAGTCCCACTTGAAATAATGCCATTCTCTTATTCTAAAAAATTTTAAACACTCCTGCGCCCAAGGCCCATTGGACCTGATTTTACTAGGCCCAAATTCAGGTCATTACATAGTGAAATACCCTCAATTTGTAAAGCTACTGAAATACCCTCAATTTGTAAAATTATCGAAATACCCTCGATTTGTAAAATTACAAAAATACCCTCAATTTGTGAAATTACTGAAATACCCTCATTTTGTGAAATTATCGAAATACCCTTGATTTGTAAAATTACTAAAATACTCCCGATTTGTGAAATTACTAAAATACCCTCATTTTGTGAAATTATCGAAATACCCTCATTTTGTGAAATTACCAAAATACCCTCGATTTGTAAAATTATCAAAATACCCCTAGTTTGTAAAATTACCGAAATACCCCTGAAGGGTAGGATTACCGAAATACCCTTATAGGGTAAAATAATTGTTTTGTCCTTGTGGGTAAATGACTGACTTGTGCTATAATTTGATCAATTTGAGTGGGATTGTATGACTGTGTTTTAACTGACTTGACGGTGATTGTATGATTGATACGCTTTTAATATATGTTTAAATGACTGTTACTAAGCATGACCATTTTGCATACACGTGTAATAATTGAGCATGACATACACGACATATTGCATGGGGTTGGGACATTGATACGGAGGAAGTTTTCATAGGGTCGCACGGGTTGCATGAGACGACTGTGGATCCAGTATTGATCTGTTAAGGTCGCACGGGTCATATGAGACCACTGTGGACCAACGGATGGCTTAGAGTCGTGTAATCTATTTATGGCTCTGTGCCAACCTAAATATGGCTCTGTGCCATCTTGATTATGGCTTTGTGCCAATCATATTTACCCGTGGCTATGTGCCGAACATATTTATTGATGACTCTGTGTCGGTCATAATTACACGTGGCTGTGTACCGATTATATTACCGTCGCTGATGGATATGTACCAAACTTATTACATTTATCAATTGCTTTGTGCCATCCTGATTATGGCTCTGTGCCATCCTGATTATGGTTTATAACCATTCTGTTTATGGCTTTTAGTCATTCTGTTAACTGGAAGCGTTGCTGCGATATTTATGGCTTTTAGCCGTTCTGTTTACGACACCGAGCCGTTCTGTTGACTTAGTGCCACAACCGGTGCTAAGCTTGGTGTGTTGGTTGGGTGGGTTGATTTAATCCCCACAAGAGTGTAGGGTTGGTACGGGTGGTGTGTTGGCTGGATCAGGGTGAGATGCATCCTCATACTGTCGTATATCTATTTATGAGATTTGTCATTGTACTAGGCTTAGGGCCACTTGTTCTGTATTGGTTTGGGCTGGGCCCAATTGATTCTGTTATGGGCTGTGACCAAATGATATTGTAGTGGCTTTGGGCCCACATATTCTCTAAACTGGACTGTACTGCTACTGTTAAAGGGCTTTGGCCCAAACTATTTCAGTTTCTATTTCTGGATACTAACTGTTACTCTAGTAAGGGGATTACACACTGAGTTTTCGTAAACTAACCCTATTTTTAACTGTCCAGGTAATCCCCAGCATTAGGAGGATCGGTGCTGCGAGGGACTCAGAGAAGGCCACACACTGCCAATATTTTTCGTCTTGATTATTTAGAAATGCAAGTATTTTGATTTGGGGTTGTAATAAGGCCTCTTTAAGTTTCTAGATTTTAATTTTGGGCTTTTATTTACTTTGGTATATCTATTAGAAGTAAGTCACGATTTTTTCCAAAATGTTAACTATTTTATTTTTTTCAACAACACTACATTTCCACAACATTTTCAAAATGGTTTCGAGGCTTAATCTTTAAACATCACGTTTTCAAAAATCAGTTACTTTTAAACTTAGCTTTCGCATTTGAAAAGGAACTTTGGGAATAAACTTAATAATTTTTCTATGTACCACGTGTTAAGAATAAACTAATATGACTAGGATTTTACTCAAGCTTTTAAATAAAAAGGGTTTTCAATGAAAACATGGTTTTCGAAAAACACTTCAATGTGACACGCCAGATTCGGGCCTAACTTTTGGGCCGGGTTTGGGGTGTTATAGGCTAGCCATGTGGTCTATCCTAGGCTCGATTTTGTCTCAACTTTCCCGTAAAAAACACACACCTGAAACTGGGGTCTCAAATGTCGATCCTCACATCTTAGTCTGATCTGGGGTACCTGAATCAAGTTCTACAATGGAGAAATACACAAGAATTAAGATCTATTTTCAAGATTTATAAATATTATCAATATTTTTGAGAAAACTTGTAAAAGATTTGTATTTAAGCTGAAAGATTATTAAGAACGATGTTATTCCAGAATTTATCAGTTCCATTAATTGGAAACAAGAATACTTACCACTCCTTGATGAGATTTTGAAGGCTATCGATGATAGATTCAACAATCAGTGAAGAAATGGGTTTAATTGCGTGTTTGATTTAATTTGAGGTATTGAAGGACAAATTTTCAATAATGGATGTGAAATTTTATGGAGAGGAAAAAGAAGTAAAAGAAAAAGATGGGTTATAAATAGAAAAGGAAAAGTTTTTATTTAGGCTTGAATAGGAAATAAAAATTCATGTGTGATTAGGAAAAGACCTTAAATACCTAGATTTTAGAAAAGTTGAGGGGGTTTATTGGTAAAATACCCTTTTTGTCGAAAATGATAAAAGAAATGAAAATAGGGGTTGAGGTTGGCGTGATATGAACCTAGGAAGTGAGAAAATGAATACAAAGGTCTTTCCATTTGGCCTGCTACCCACTCTTGGCATGTTTCTACCACATTTAATATATATTGTAGTTTGATTTTGTTCCTTAGTTGCTAAAAAAAATAGAAGAAAATGGTAAGACTGGTGTTTGAACCTAGGGTTTCTTAGTGATTACTCTAGCTACATAACCATCAAGACTAAGTCATTTCTTAGCAATTTATTAATTCTAACCTAATATAATTTGGGGTGTTACATAAAATATATTAAATTATTTTTTGTTGATATAAATAGGTGAATGATCGTGTTTTGGAGGGGTCCATACATAATTTGTCAAAGAGCCCAAAAATCAAAATTCACAGTTATCTACAAGACGTGGGATTCTTACATGTGTCTCGTATGCTCAAGGGCTGCAAATTGGATCCTACACTTATCACCGTATTGGTGGAAAGATGGAGACTCGAGACACACACATTCTATCTCCATGTGGTGAGTGTATAATCACACTCAAGGACGTAGCTTTACAACTAGGTTTACCAGTGGATGGACCAATCGTTACGAGGTTAGTGGTCGTTCTTGGTAAATAGGACCTTTGCGAGGAATTTTTTGGGAAGGTGTTGAACAAGTTTCAAGGTGGCTGGATAGATATGAAGTGGTTGAAAACTAATTTTAAAGAAATTCCTTTGAACACACCCAACATCTTCAAAGAACAATAAGCTCGAGCATTCATCTTGAGGTTAATCAGGGGCATTCTAATGCTTGATAAATCTTGAATTTTGGTACATATAAGGTGGCTACAACACCTAGTCAACTTCAAAGAATCCAAACGACTGAGTTGGAGATCAGCCATGTTGGCCACATTGTATTGGGAGTTTTGTCGAGCAACAGAACCGGATAAGATGTTAATTGATAGATGCCTACTATTGTTGCAATCATGGGCATGGTGGTGACTACCATTTCAACGTCCCCGAGTGAACGACCCTAATACATTCCTATTGGTGACAAGGTAAAAATCATTTGATAATAATATGTAGTTAATATAGTAAATGTTTTTTAATGATTATATGTTTGGATTAACTTATCATTTGAATAGATGGAACCATGGGTCGAGTTACATGGGACCATCAGAGCAACTTGAAGATATCTGACTGTTGTTAGATCAACATTCAGAAGCTGAAGTTAGTTACTGGTTTATTCAAACCTATAATAATTATGTAATGATTTGTAATTTAAAATTCCATAAAGAACATAATTTACAATTGTGCACTACAGTTTGAATGTAACGCCCTCAACCCGATACGATTGATCGGATCTAGATCTCGGGTTTTACAACACAAATATAGACTTATTCTTATATACTGATACTTAGGTTTCATAACTATTACAGCTTCATTAAAACTATCTCTCAACCAAAATTTCAATTGAATATACATTAGAAAATTACTATTATTGTTCAAGAATTTCTACTTCAAAGACTTCCAGGTGAACCTCATAACTTTATTACATTATCTCAAAGTGTAAATCTTAAATAATGCTTCTGACTACATTTATGCTACCAACTCATTCTGTATGCATAATAGCCTTCATTGCCACTTCTTTGGCGTAGCCTTGGCATCATCCCTCCTAGCGAAGACCCAAATCAACTTACCTGCAATATAATGAAAAGAGGTAAGTCTATGAGAACTTAGTGAGATAAACACCTATTTACCTAAATCATTTTTGTATTTCGCATTTGGTAATTCCATTCGCCATGTCATTGTTCTTTGTTCTTTAACTTGTCTCTAGCGAATACCTTCCTAGAATGCCATTCTTCGTACCATAGATGTCGCCCCTAACTCTAAAGTAATGCCTTACTTTCTGCATATTTGATACATTACTCATGTTCTTCTCTCTCCACTTTCATGATTCCTTAACCATTCCCATTTGGGAGACCCATATAGATAAAAAACAGTTATTCTTGCATACATACTCTAAGTCATCATTCCTTCAAAATCCATAACAATTTCGTACATAGATAGAAGATGCATTCTTTAATTATACGATTTGATCCTTTCTAGGGAATGCCCTTTTTCTTCTAATAATTACAGACATATAACCTTCGTCCATTTACCAGACATAGCCCTTACTCAAATTTGTTCTTCAAGTCTAATTAACCCATACTTTGAATTCTCCACATGCTTTGGTGCATTCCAGTTTCTATGTTCTTGCCTTAAAACTATGCAGGATATGCCATAAGATTTCATATAAAGCTCGCCTAAATGAAGCTCATTAGAATATCTTATCGAATGTGAAACATGATATGCCACAAGGCTTTTCCTTATGAGTTCATTACAACTATCTTTCCTTTAGAGTTCACTGTGAATGCCATTTCTTTCCCTTAGGGTCTGCCAGAAAGGTGTTTCCTTTGGATGGTTGCCATAAAGGCCATTCTTTAGAGTGCGCCACAAAGTCATTCCTTTTTCATAGATCACCACAAAGGATTCCTTTTTTTAGTGTGCTTACGATACGGATTCACCTAGACTCACATTTCGTGACGTTTGCCCCTTATTGTCCTGAGTCACGCAGAGAACGCCCTTTGGGTAATCACCTTCTTTTAGCTCTTTTCGATATGATTTCATAACCCAATTATCGTTTTACACGATATGGTGTCATGGCCATGGAACTTTCCTTTCAGAGATCGTGTTTAAAGTCCCTATGGACCCCTTTTAGATTCCACTGTGGTGAACAAACACAACTCACTTACAGACCTTTCATGCATTAGAACCAAACTTAACATACATCTCATCTTACACGGCCCAGACATGCTTTTATAGTCATATTCTGTACTTGTCAGACTCATACAAACTACACATGCAACTCTGATCCAACATTAATATATATCAGCATACTCATTTTACTATCCTTTTCTATTCTCAGTTTATAGTTCATACGGTTCTTCACAGGGATATCTAGTAAAGACCAATATACATACATAGAATTCAGCTTAGGGACTCTCCTTACACCCACGAACAACAACTTGATCTCTTAATCCAATCATCCTTCACGAAATCTCAGTAATTCACTACTTATAAGACATAGAGATACCATTAAAACTCATTCATATAACTTCTATTATCATCTGAAACCCAAATAACCTCTATGAAAAGCCTTACTTCCTTATCTTACTATTTATGCACATAAAACAGACTTCCTCTTTCAAAAGTCAACATGCAAGTCCATAATATTTACCTAGGATATGAAACAATCTTCTGCATGAACTCCGATCCTTACTTTTAGCTTAGCAAGAAATATCCTCAATCAGCTTCAAAGCAAGTTAGCAATGGTGTTTTCAAATAGAAGGAAGAGGATAACTCATCCTTTCTTATAAAAACCACATTAATATATATGTAAAACCCATGTTTTCCTAGTGAAACTTAACACGTGTCACCAACTTTCAGAACTGCCTCTATTAGTAGCTTACAACTCTAGAGAAACCTATACAAGAATCCAAAATCTTTACGTATCCTTGATTTATCCCTTCGTTCATTCATAACCATCTCATTAGAATGTAACTTGCACCATAACTAGGCGTACCTTACCTTAGGCGATGCCCTCAACCCAAGAACCCTTAAAACTCTTACCTATATCTTCTTCTATAAATATTCACACATTTCAGATAGCAATCCTTACCTTATACTGTAACATCATCTGTGGGCCCTTTTTACACAATGAAAGTGTCAATTGGATGGATAAGACCACGCCATTCAGATTCCTTTGGGTTACTCGTGTAACACCCCTAACCCAAGACTGTCGCCGGAATAGGGTTTAGAGGCATTACCGAACAATAGGATCATTTTACATTGTATTCATGACACAAAGTCAATCATCATCCAACACATTCATATACAATCATAGTGTCCCTTAAATGAGTCATCAAGACCCTAAGCATGTTTATAAACCGAGTCGGGACTAAACTGAAACACATATAAAATTTCATGAAAAATTAAAACTTTTCTAGAATACAGGGGAGACACGCCCGTGGGGGTAGGCCGTGCCTCTCCCACGGCTACATGACACACCCGTGTGACTTCCCTATGGTTACTTACTTCCAAAATCAACACGGCTAACAAGCACGCTCGTGTCCTAAGGCCGTGTCCCATAAGGTCATATACTGCCATTTCTCGCACGACCTGTAGGCACGCCCGTGCCATGGCCATGTGCAGTTTAAGCCACATTCTGCCAATTTACCCACGGTCTGAGGCACGCCCGTGTGCCCCAACCGTGCGACATTATAGGCCATCTTTGCAAGGCCAACATGCCACCCACTTAGGGTCAAACCTACAAGCCAATCAACCAAACATCTCATGCACATATTGCCATCTAAAAGCATACCAATTTAGCAATTTAAAACATACAATCAATACCAACTCTAATCATACCCAATTCGATACCAATACTTATTCTATCACAAGCATAATTCATCCCAAATCTCACTACTCCTACTAGTATTTATCAACACAAAGTTACCACTCAATAGCAAATTTATCAATCTATAAATCATGCCAAAAGATGCATCATTTATATACCACATTCATTCATGCCAAACCTATCACATATCTAGCCACATCTGATGGCTACTTACAAATCTCAAACTTGATTCAATTTACAAGCCTATACATGCCATATTCTAGCTGTATACATCTTTCCAAAAGTACCAAAATAGAATACCGATAGTGTGATTTAGAAGCTGACAGTCCCAGATCCGAGCTATCTTTACTGACACTGCAAGGCAGAGAAACAAATCACACAGTAAGCTTTCCAAAGCTTAGTTAGTTCGATATACAATACAATTATCATATCAAATTAAATCGATGCAAAAATAAACAATCACTTAGATCTACTATCTCATATTCGTGCCTTCTCATCCATAGCCACAATACTCATTTCCTCAATCAAAGCTTAATTTTACTCATCAACCACAAAGGTTCAATACATACCTTAACCACACAAAGCTATTAAATCTCCAAGCTATTCAATGCTCGATATTATTTGCCGATCATTCTTTAATTTAATCGCACACTCAGTGCCACATACTTATCCTACTCATAACTGTTACGGTGCACTTAGTGCCTATTCTTTTAACCAACTCATCTCGGTATCGCACACACAGTGCCACAGTAATAATCCAAAGCTTTCATAACATCACACACGAAGTGCCATAGCAATAAACCGAAACTTTCATCACATCGTACACATAGTGCCATTCATTTCAATCTCAATTTCACTTTTGTACACTTAGTGCCATCAAATTAAAATCGTGCACATAGTAACTCACTCTCATATACATAAACATATTCATTTCATATCGATAAAATGTTTCTCAAATACATGTATTATATCCGAACTTACCTCGAACGTCGAACTATCGATACGGTCGAGTAATCTAGCACTTTATCTTTGCCTCGATCTCAATCCGAACCTCTCCTCTCTTGGTCTATACACATTCAAATTCAATCCATTCAATCATCAATTCATTCATTTTAATCCAAACCCACATATTTAGGGCATTTTACAAAATAGTCCTCACATTTTCACATTTCGACACTTTAGTCCCTATCTCACAAAATCATCAAATATTCAGAATTTCATTACACTATGTTTAGGCCGAATTCTCCTTAGTCTCATCGGAGTCCACACATTTCATTAATTTCACATTTTAATCCTCCAATTTCTCATTTTCACAATTTAGCTCAAATTACTCAATTTCACCAAAATTTCAAATACAAACTATGTTAACCTAACATTAAACTTTTATATTCCACTAACTATCATCACAAAGCTCATATATTCAACAATGGCACATCTCAAAATCACCATCATTTTCTAAAATTTAAGCATGGGTTAGCTAGAGCACAAAGCAACGATCACAAAAACATAAAGATTATCAAAAACAGAGCATAAAGCACTCACTAATTGAAACTTGAAGTGGCCGAATGTTTCAACACCTTCAACCCTTTATTTTCTTTCTTTTGCAAACGGTGGAAGAAGATGAACACACCCACTTATTCATCATATTTGTTTTATTATAACATATATATTATAATTATGCCATTTACTAATTTAACCTTCAAATAAATAAATAAAACATTTTAACATTAAGGTTATTCTAGTCCATTGCCACCCACTATCATTTAATATGGCCTAATTGCATCATAAGGACTTCACTTTATAAAGACAATCACACTTAGGTACTTATAAATCAACACATAGCTTTTACTATTTACGCAATTAAGTCATTTCTCTTAATTTGACACTAAAACGATCAAATTATCACACAGAATTTTCACACAGACTATGTCACATATCATTCACACAGAAAATATCATTATAATATTTTTACGACCTTGGATTTGTGGTCTCGAACCACTGTTCCAACTAAGGCTAAGCCGGGCTGTTACAACTCTCCCCCTTAAGGATTTTCGTCCCCGAAAATCTTACCAGTGAATAGTTGTGGATGTTGCTCTCTCATAATGTTCTCAAGCTCCCACGCAGCCTCTTCAATTCCGTGTTTGTGCCACAATACCTTCACTAAGGAAATTATTTTGTTTCTCAACTCTTTGGTCTCTCGTGCCAAAATTCAGATCGGTTCTTTCACTATACGACAAGTCTAACTGAATCTCAACCTCAGAAGGAGCAATTACATGAGACAGATCTGATTTGTACTGTCGAAGCATTGACACATGAAACACATTATGGATCTTTCCAATTCAAATGGCAATATCAATCTATAAGCAACCGGTCCAACTCGTTCAGCGATCTCATATAGCCGAATGAATCTCAGACTCAGCTTGTCCTTTCGGCCAAATCGAAGTATTTTCTTCCACGGAGAAACTTTCAAAAACACTTTATCGCCAACCTCAAATTCAATATCCTTTCGTTTCAAATCTGTATAAGACTTTTGACGATCTGAGGCTGCTTTCAAATTGTTACGAATTACTTCCACTTTTTGCTCAGTCTCTTTTATAAGATCAACCCTGTGAATCTTGTTCTCACTTAGTTCGGTCTAATAAAATTGAAACACCCTAAACCCGGCCCACTAGCCCTGACCGGATCTAGCATGCTCCTTGAGTAAAACGTAGTTACGTCCCGTATGACATTTTGAAAATCTTGGTGATTTTGAAGAAAATAGGTTTGGATTGTTCTCAAGTTAAAACCGTGTTGTAATTTAGTTTTGTGCTAAACGATATTTTCATACTACAAAAGTTACAAGTTAAAAGAAATGCCGAATTTTAGAGTTTATTATTATTAACTTGAAAACCGTAGGAGTTTGGGTTTTAAAACAATTGATGTTGTTTTATGAAAAATGTTTAATCGTCTTGCTCGATGTTGTTCGTATCATAATAAAAATTTAAAATGCAAAAATAAAACAGTTAAGTGATAATGGCCTTATTACATCAAAATATAACCCAAAATAAATCAAAATAAACTTAATAAGGAAACCAAATAAAATTGAGTCGTGCATGGCCACCACTAAGTTCCTCGCCACCCAATCCATTTATCGAGTGCCATCGCAAAAGTTAGCCCACGAAGGGTGAGTCAATGACTCAGTGTAACAAAATCACAGACTCCCAAATAGTCAGAACATCATATCACATACGAGCCAATATAAACAATGATGCAACCCAAACCCACATAGATATCCATCCTTTACACATCACCTGTACCTACCAATCACACCATGGGGATTACTAAATCGACCCTCCATCCGCTACACACCATCGAAGGCAGTCACTGCAGTCAACTGCACATCGCCCTTATAATTGTGGCATAGCCACCAGATAATGTGACAGAGTCACCAGATTCATAATATGTGACATAGTCACCAGATAATGTGGTAGAAACCACCATATCACTTCCCCTTTAACATAATCATCCATATGCCCGTGCAACATACAAAACATGCTATTTATCATGCAATTTACCTTACCCCAAAATCATAACAGAATTCCACATTTTTTTCACATCAATGTTGTCAAACATTATTTACGAGTGTTAAGGGGTAACGTACCTGAATACACAGTACCATTAAATGGTACCCTTAGCCATGTTTATTCGTCACTTCACTAACACATGATTAACATAATTATTATTAAACTATCAGGAAGTTAGTGTAGGGTTACACACCTGATTTCTAACGCGACATGAATCCCAAAATTTCGATCTAACATACTAGTTCCTTTTTCCTACATTCGCCAACACTAAGCATATTAGCAAGGAGGCCATTCGGCTAAACAAAGATCTCAAGGGTTAACGCAACCAAAATCCTTACCTTGCTGTCGATTTGGCTACTAACCAAATCCCGAAACTTCGTGATGATTTCCCCCTTTCAATCGGCTAAGCACTAGTACACTCAAACGGTTGGTTCTCGGCTTTTGAACAAATAAGAAACGGATCTGAAACACTAGAACCCTTACCTAGATTGCTTAGCCAAATCTCGAAGATCTGTCAAAGACTCCCTAAAACACCATAATTAGAATCGGCATAGCCTTTGAATAAGTAAAAGTGGCCCTTGGCCGAATAGTATGCCTTGCTTACCTTGGATCTTAAATCTCGAAAAGATCTCCTTCTCCGCTTCGGCTATAAAAGAATCCTCAAACCCACCTTCATGGTTTCGACCAAAGAAACATAAGGGATTAGAGTCCTTTATTTCGGCTAATCAACAGGGAAAAAGGAAAGAAATTGGAATAGAGGAACCTTACCAACTAGTAGATCTGACGGAATAGAGTCTGACGGATTCGGCCAACAGTCAAGGAGATAAGAGAAAAGGGTTGAGGATCTATGGTGTTTCGGCTATGATCTCAACAAATGAAGAGAAAAGTTCTTTCGACTTTTGAGAATGGAGGAATCGATGCAAAGAAGAAGAGGAAGGGTTGATGTCTTGTAAGGTTTTCAGTTTTTGCAAGATTAAGAGAATAGGTTTAGGCTTTCAATCAAAAAGAAAAAGAAAAGAAGAGAAGAAAAGGGGTGAGGGTTTGGTCAAGAGATGAGTAGAAAGACTAAGTAATTTGGCACTTAGCTCCCTATACGTAACCGAATATGCCCTCTCCAAAGTCCCTCCGCTCACCCAACTCTCCTTCTCTTCACTCAATCCCCTTTTCACTCTACCTTAGCCGAATCTCTAAGTCGTCGGACCCAATCTATACTTCCTCCATCGAGTCCTTGTGCTGGCCCACCACCGCCTCTACCTTGCTGAAAAATAAAACTCCAAAACACTTCCCTTACTGCTCGAACCTAGGCCCTTCTCACTCCCTGTGGCGTCACCTCACAAGGCCCTAAGTGGCGCCTCCTTGCCACCTTACCACTGGGTTATTCGTGTTCTAAACCACACAATAATCTCCTTCAGGCCTAGCTCCCTTAGTTCCCCTTTTTGGCTTAAAATCAATTATTTTTCTAAGGCTTCTACCTACAACCCGAGGTTTCTGAAGCCCCAAAACACATTCAAATCATACTGAAATATTCAATCACATTCATTTAAGTGAAAATGCATAACCCCTAAATCTCAGATATTACAGTTCTACCCCTTAAAATAATTTCGACCTTAAAATTACCTGGCTAAAATAAGTGAGGGTATTGCTATCGCATTGCTTCTTCTGGTTCCCACGAAGCTTCCTCCGATCCATGGTTACGCCATAACACTTTGACTAGACGGACTGATTTCCTCCGTAGCACCTTTACACCACGTTCCAGAATCTGAATCGGCTCTTCCTTATAGGACAGATCTGGTCTCAGCTCCACCTCCTCAACCGGTATTATATGAGATGGATCTGACCGGTAGTGACGTAGCATCGAAACGTGGAAACATCGTGTATCTACTCTAACTCCGAAGGCAGCTCTAACTGATATGCTACTGGTCCAACCCGCTTCAAAATCTGATAAGGTCCTATAAACCTAGGACTTAACTTTCCCTTGCGACCAAATCTCATCACCTTCTTCCACGGTGAAACTTTGAGAAACACATGATCTCCCACAGCAAACTCAATCTCCTTTCGCTTAAGATTTGCATATGACTTTTGCCTGTCAGATGCATCCTTCAACCATGTTCGAATTACTTTAACCTTTTCTTCAGATTCTGCCAGAATTTCGGGACCCAAAACCTGACGTTCCCCCAATTCTGTCCAACATGTAGGAGTGCGACACTTCCATCCATATAGCGTTTCGTACAGTGCCATCCGAATACTTGCCTGATAGCTGTTATTGTACGCAAATTTCGCTAAAGGCAGGAACTCCTCTCAGCTTCCTCTGAAGTCTATCACGCAACCTCTCAACATATCCTCTAGCACTTGAATTACCCGCTCAGGTTGGCCGTCTGATTGCAGATGGAATGCTTTACCGAAGTCCAATCTGATGCCCAAAGCTTGATGTAGTGCTCTCCAAAACTGAAACGTAAACCTCGGATCCCTGTCCGAGATAATTGACACCTAAGATTCATTCAAACCTCACGATTTTTGCTACGCATAACTTTGCCAATCTCGCAAGGAATAGTTAACTCAGACCGGTATGAAATGTGCAGACTTCGTCAACTGATCTACTATCACCCATACCGAGTCCTTCTTAGTAGGCGTAAGGGGAAGCCCACTAACGAAGTCCATGATAATTCTCTCCCACTTCTATTGTGAAATCTTTATCGGCTGAAGCAATCCTGACAGTACTTGGTGTTTAGCCTTGACTTGCTGACACGTTAAGCACTTCCTTACAAATTCTGTAACTTCTCGCTTAAGACTAGGCCACCAAAACTGATCCCGTAGATCCCTATATAACTTACTTCCTCCAGGATGCATAGCATAAGGGCTACTATGCAATTTCTGAAGAATTCTCTGCCTTAACCCCTCATCCTTCTAAGATACGCAGACCTTGCCCAAAAAACAAGATTTCTATCATTGTTTACACCATAGTCTTCCAACTCCCCATTTTGTACTTGCAGCAGCTTAGCACTCAGATCGCCATCCACCAACTGTTTCTCCTTTACCTGACTTAACTACATCGGCTTCATTTGCAACTCTGCTAGCAAACTTCCATCATCATAGAGGCTAAGATGTGCAAACATTGCCCTTAACTCCGACACTACTTTTCGACTTAGGGCATCTGCCACTACATTTGCCTTGCCCGGATGATACTCTATTGAGCAATCATAGTCTTTCAACAACTCTACCCACCTACGTTGTCTCAAATTCAGCTCTTACGAGTCAAGAATATTTCAGACTCTTGTGGTCCCGTAGATCACCGACCTTTCTCCATACAAATAGTGCCTCCACACTATAAGAGCGAAAACCATCGCAACCAATTCCGGATCATGCGCCGATAGTTAACCTCATGTGGCCTCAATTGCCGAGACGCATAAGCCACCACTTGCCGCCTTGCATAAGTACACATCCCAACTCAGATGGGAAGCATCACAATACACCACGAAGTCTTTCCCTACTTCGGTGAATCAAAATTGAGCTTCATCAATACTCTCTTAAGCTTCTCAAAGCTTCCTCGTCTTATCCGCCCATACGAAAGGTACCTCCTTTCTCAAAGAATCGTCAAAGGTCTTTGCTATTGTCGAGAACCCTTCGACAAATCTCCTATAATAGCCTGCTAACCCCAAGAAACTACGGACCTTAACCACAGACTTAGGTGGTTTCCAATCCAATACTACCTCAATCTTCCGAAGATCCACCCTTATTCCTTCAGCAGACACCACATACCCTAAGAACGTAACTTCTTTCAGCCAAAATTCGCACTTGCTAAACTTGAAATATAGCTTCTCTTCCCTTAACACTTGTAACACAACCCGAAGATGCTCATCGTGTTCTTCCTCAGACTTGGAATACACTAAGATATCGTCTATGAACACAACGACGAACCGATCCAGATAGGGTTGGAAAATTCGGTTCATCATATCCATGAACGCGGCTGGGGCGTTCGTCAATCCGAACAGCATTACCAAGAACTCATAATGCCCGTATCTTGTCCGAAAAGCTATCTTATGGATATCTGCCTCCTTCACCTTAAGCTGATGATATCCTGACCTTAGATCTATCTTTGAGAATACTGCGGCCCCCTTAAGCTGATCGAACAAGTCATCTATACTTGGCAATGGATACTTGTTCTTGATGGTTAGCTTATTCAACTGCCGATAATCTATGTACATGCGCATAGTCTCGTCCCTTTTCTTCATGAATAGGACCGGTGCTCCCCATGGAGACACACTAGGTCGAATAAACCCACGATCGAGTAACTCTTAGATCTTGGCTTTAAGCTCTACTAACTCCTTTGGTGCCATTCGGTATGGAGCAATTGACACAGGAGCTGTACCCGATAGTAAATCAATTTTGAACTCCACTTCCCTGTCCGGGGGTAACCCAGGCAGCTCTTCCGGGAAGACATCCACAAATTCCCTTACTGTTCTAACTCCTCCTACAGCTTCTTCCTTAGTCTCCAAGGCACTGATCAACATCAGAAAAGTTACACACCCTTTTCTCACCATCTTCTCTACCTTAAAGGCAGACACTACATTTGACAAGAAATTTCGTCTCTCGTCCATTACCATAACCTCTTTGTCGTCGAAGTTCTTAACGATACGCGCTTAGCAAAGACAATCCACATTCGCATGGTACTTCACTAACGGTCCATGCCTAAGATTAGATCAAATTCTCAAATGGCAACTCCATTAAGTCACCGAAACTGTGCCCTCGAACTTCCAAAGGTAACGCCTAAAAGTTTGTCTAATACTACCGATTGCCCTAAAGGACTAAGTACAGTCATCTTCCTAGGTACAGTCTCAGAGTTCACATGCAGAGTTCCAGACACCTTACTAGCAATGTATGAATGAGTTGACCCAATATCTATCAACGCAACAAAGGGTAATCTAGAGATAAGGAACATACCCGTTATGACATCAGGTGTGTCACCATCCTCTCTCTGATGAACTGCATACACTAGACCTAGCTGTCTCATCTCCGTGTTACCAACACCTCTGCCTGGTGTTCTCCGACCTCTTCCAGAACCATTACCTCTGCCAACCGGACCACGACCTTGCGGTGGTTACTGTCCACCCCTTCTTGCCTGATTAAGAACCTGACCTGCTGGTCGACTCCCGTCTGTTTTCATAGGACATTCTCTAATCATGTGATCCTTGGACCCACACTTGAAACATCCTCCCGTCTTCTTCCAACACTCTCCCAAGTGCATCTTTCCACACTGAGCACAAGTACGGTACTGTCCTCCCGTAGCAACTTGCTGACCTCGTGACCCATCCGTTCTAGGTTTCTTTTGAACATTCCTGGATGACCCTGATGTTCCAAAACCTCTCTTTTGCCTATTCTTGTCTGTGTTCTATCTCACAGACTCCTTAACCCCTTCAGCTACCTTAGCCTTCTCTACCAACATAGCAAACTCCTACTCCTGCTGTGGAGCAATCAACAATCTCAGATCATCCCTTAGTCTGTACTCAATTCGGACACACCGTTCATGCTCCATAGCCATAATACCTCGAGCATATCTGCTCAACCTTAAGAATTTCACCTCGTACTCCACTACGGACTTATTCCCCTGAACCAGCCTCAGAAACGCCTTCCTCTGCGCATTAATATAGCCAGTCCCAATGTACTTCTTCTGATACGCCACCTTAAAATACTCCCAAGTGAGATCATCTGCTGCAGCACCATCCCATACCATGAGCCACCATTGGTATGACTTATCGCAGAGAAGCGACACTACCCCTTTCTGTTTCTCCTTAGCAGCCAAGTCCAAATCGTCCATAATTCGCTCTGTCGCCTCCAACCAATACTCAGCCGTATTGGGCGCCACACCAGATATACCACGGAAAACCTCAGCTCTATTGGCTCGGAGTCACTCAGGGACAAACTTCCGAGCTCCCATACCTCCACCTGCTCCAGCCACCCTCTCAAGAACTCGCAGCATCGCCTGTGATACTGGATCATCCCCCGTCTGACTCTGATATTCAACACCAGCAGCTGGTAGTGGTGGCATTTCATTCTCGGATCCTTGACCAGACCTAACGAGTTTCGATACGGTCATTCAGCCTCTACCACTGCCACGCACATTACGACCACGTCCTCTAGAACTCATTCTTCTGAGTTGCGTTTATCTGATTAAGAATTTTATGAATCATTATTTCTTTCTACTGGTTTATCGCGAACAGTCTTATGATTAATAGTTCTAAAAAGAAGTTCTTTCGAATTCATACACACACTACAGTTTCAAGTTTATTCATTCAATCATCACTATTCATGAACTTGCATTCATTACAGAAAAGTGTTGCGATTGTCACTGTTGTTGTTTTCCACTACCCAGGGGTATTTCTGTAATTTTATCCTATAGGGGTATTTTCATAATTTTCCAAGTCAGGGTATTTTGAAATTTCATAAAATAGAGGTTTCTGGGTATTTTTGCAAAATAAGAATATTTTGATAGGAAGATTCAAGGGTAATATGGTAATTTTATAAACTGAGGGTATTTTTTATAATTTTACAAACCAGGGGTATTTCGATAATTTTGCAAAATATGGTTCCAGGTGGTTTTACGAAATAAGAGTATTTTGGATATTTTCAATTCGGGGGTACTTTCGCAACTTTCCATACCGTGGGTATTTTGGAATTTTTTTTCAAGTTAGGGGTAATTTGGTCAACTTGCAAATCAGGGGTATTTTGGTCATTTTTTGAATCAAGGGTACTTTGGTAATTTTGAAACCAAGGTTTAATTTTAAGGTTGTACAAAATAAGGTGACTAGTCCCTTTCGGGTTTTAATTATTGAATTTAGCCTGTGATTAAGTCCTCTTAGTTAGAGTGAACCGTCACTATGCACCAGGTAGGATTTGAGTGGAGAGGAGGTGAGTCACTAGGACTGCTTAAATACCAAGCTCCCCCTGAATCCAATCCTAGACATGTGCACAACGGTTGCCACACCCTTAACTCAATGACTCACCATGTGTTTGTTTGGTTAGGCTTTAAATTTTATGTAATTCTATGTTGGAGTAAGCTAATCCTAAGGTTCATTAGCTCCTAGTCTAGTAGCATACCTCCCCTTAATACCCACATACAAATCATACAATGGTTAGGGTACTTACGGTGGATCATGGGTAGGAAACTCAAAGCACGCCGTTAAAACATGCTCATCCTTTAGTAAATTAAAGTTCAAAATAAGAAAAACGTTTTGGGCCCAAAAAGCCTTCAAGGCTGAGTTTTGAATCGGGCTCTGATACCAAACTAAAACACCCCAAACCCGACCCATGAGCCCTAACCGGATCTGGCATGCTCCTTGAGTAAAATGTAGTTACATCCCGTATGACATTTTGAAAATCTTGGTGATTTTGAAGAAAATAGGCTTGGATTGCTCTCAAGTTAAAACCGTGTTGTAATTTAGTTTTGTGCTAAACGATATTTTCATACTACAAAAGTTACAAGTTAAAAGAAATGCCAGATTTTAGAGTTTATTATTATTAACTTGAAAACCGTAGGTGTTTGGGTTTTAAAACAATTGATGTTGTTTTACTGAAAAATGTTTAATCGCCTTGTTCGATGTTGTTCAGATTATAATAAAAATTTAAAATGCATAAATAAAATAGTTAAGGATAATGGCCTTATTATATCAAAATATAACCCAAAATAAATCAAAATAAACTTAATAAGGAAACCGAAATAAAATCGATCGTGCATGGCCACCACTAAGTTCCTCATTTGACCCATCCATTTATCGAGTGCCATCTCAGAAAAGTTAGCCCACGAAGGGTGAGTCAATGACTTAGTGTGTAACAACCATCACAGACTCCTAAACAGTCATAACATATCATATCACATACGAGCCAATATAAACAATGATGCAACCCAAACCCACCTAGATATCCATCCTCTACACATCACCCATACCTACCAATCACACCGTGGGGATTGCTAAATCGACCTTCCATCTGCTACACACCATCGAAGGCAGTCGCTGCAGTCAACTGCACATCGCCCTTATAATTGTGGCATAGCCACCAGATAATGTGACAGAGTCACCAGATTCATAATATGTGACATAGTCACCAGATAATATGGTAGAAACCACCAGATCACTTCCCCTTTAACATAATCACCCATATGCCCATGCAACATACAAAACATGCTATTTATCATGCAATTTACCTTACCCCAAAATCATAACGGAATTCCACATTTTTTTCACATCAATGTTGTTAAACATTATTTACGAGTGTTAAGGGTAACGACGAATACAGCACCATTAAATGGTACCCTTAGCCATGTTTATTCGTCACTTCCCTAACACATGATTAACATAATTATTATTAAACTATCGGGAAGTTAGTGTAGGGTTACACACCTGATTTCTAACGTGATTACTAAATCCCGAAAATTTTGATCTAACGCACTAGTTCCCTTTTTCCTACATTCGGCCAACACTAAGCATATTAGCAAGGAGGCCATTCGGCTAAACAGCAAATTCTGAAGGGTTAACGCAACCAAAATCCTTACCTTGCTGCCGATTTGTTTACTAACCAAATCCCAAAACTTCGTGATGATTTCCCCCTTGCAATCGACTAAGCACTAGTACACTCAAACGGTTAGTTCTCGGCTTTTGAACAAATAAGAAATGAATCTGAAACACCAGAACCCTTACCTAGATTGCTTAGCCAAATCCCGAAGATCTGTCGAAGACTCACTAAAACACCATAATTAGAATCGGCATAGCCTTTGAACAAGTAAAAGTGGCCCTTGGCCGAATAGTATGCCTTGCTTACCTTGGATCTTAAATCCCCAAAAGATCTCATTCTACCGTCAGCTACAAAAGAATCCCGAAACCCACCTTCATGGTTTCGGCCAAAGAAACATAAGGGATTAGAGTCTTTTATTTCGGTTAATCAACAGGGAAAAAGGAAAGAAATTGGAATAGAAGAACCCTTACCAACTAGTAGATCCGAATAGAGTCGATTTGATTCGCTAACACTCAAGGAGATGAGAGAAAAGGGTTGAGGATCTATGGTGTTTCGGCTATGATCTCAGCAAATGAAGAGAAAAGTTCTTCCAGCTTTTGAGAATGGAGGAATCGATGCAAAGAAGAAGAGGAAGGGTTGATGTCTTGTATGGTTTTTGGTTTTGCAAGATTAAGAGAATAGGTTTAGGTTTTCAATCAAAAAGAAAAAGAAAAAAAGAGAATAGAAGGGGTGAGGGTTTCGGTCAAGAGATGAGTAGAAAGACTAAGCAATTTTGGCACTTAGCTCCCCTATACAGAACCGAATATGCCCCTCTCCAAAGTCCCCTCCATTCGGCCAACTCTCCTTCTCTCCACTCAATCCTCCTTTTCACTCTACCTTAGCCGAATCTCTAAGCTGTCAGACCCAATCTATACTTCCTCCATCAGAGTCCTTGTGCCGTCCACCACTGCCCTTCCTTGCTGAAAAATAAAACTCCAAAATGCTTCCCTTGCTGCTCGAACCTAGGCCCTTCTCACTCCCTGTGGCATCACCTCACAAGGCCCTAAGTGGCGCCTCCTTGCCACCTTACCACTGGGTTATTCGTGTTATAAACCATACAATAATCTCCTTAAGGCCTAGCTCCCTTAGTTCCCATTTTAGGCTTAAAATCAATTATTTTTCTAAGGCTTCTACCTACAACCCGAGGTTCTTGAAGCCCCAAAACACATTCAAATCATACTCAAGCATGCAATCACATTCATTTAAGTGAAAATGCATAACCCCTTAAATCCCGGATATTACAACAATGGAGTTCGACACTTTCGACCGTAATGAGCCTCATATGGTGCCATTTTGATACTAGACTGAAAACTATTATTATACGCAAACTCAATCAATGATAGATGCCTTTCCCATGTGCTTTCAAATTCGAGTATACAACATCTTAGCATATCCTCAAGAATCTGAATAATTAGTTCGGATTGACCATCTGTTTGTGGATGAAAAGCAGTACTAAAATGCAATTTCATGCCCAAAGCATCTTGCAATTTCTTCCAAATTGTGAGGTAAATCTCGGATCTCTATCAGACACAATAGATAACGGTACTTCGTGCAATCTCACAATCTCATCGATATACAGTTCAACCAACTTATCTAAAGAATAATCGGTTCTCGCCGGAATGAAATGAGCTGATTTCGTCAATCTATCAACTATCACCCAGATCGCATCTTTCTTGCTCGGAGATAAGGGCAAACCCGACACAAAGTCCATCGTGATCCTCTCTCACTTTCACTTAGGAATCATAATCGGTTGCAATAAACCGAATGGAACTTGATGTTTAGCTTTAACTTGCTGACAAACTAAACATTTCGACACAAAGTCAGAAATATCTCTCTTCATACCATGCCACCAATAGAACTGTTTCAAAACATTATACATTTTCGTACTTCTTGATGTACAAATCAAATGACCATTGTGAGCTTCACCAAAATCATTTGAATCACTCCAATTTCTAACACAACCGATCTCTAAATCTCAAACAATCATTATTATCAACTCGAAATTCGATACGACATCGTAATCACACTCAACTCTTTTTCTAACAACTCATTATCAATCTTCCGAGCATCACAAATCATTGTACAAACATTGGCTTAACTTTCAATTTAGTTATCACGCATTAGCATCACACAGATCTTTTCGATTACTCAAAGCTCATAAGCGTATAATGATTTCACTCAAGGCATCGCCATAACATTAGCTTTACCCGTGGTAATCTATCACAAGTTCGTAGTCTTTCAACAATTCTAACCATCTTCTTTATCGCAAGTTCAAATCTTTCTGAGTCATCAAATACTTTAAACTCTTATGATCAGTATAAATATGACATTTTTCACCAAATAAATAGTAACGCCAAATCTTCAATGTGAATACAATCGCAGCCAACTCAAGATCATGTGTTGGATAGTTCTTTTCATGCGATTTTAATTATCTCGAAGCATAAGCGATGACTTTTCCTTCTTGCATCAGCACACAACCCAATCCATTTAACGATACATCACTATAGACTATAAACTCTTTGTTCGATTCAGGTTGAACTAACACTGGTGCTTCTGTCAGCAACACTTTCAACTGCTCAAAACTCTGATGACACTTTTTCGACTTCTCAAATTCAACATCTTTTTGTAACAACTTTTTCAATGGATTCGCAATCATTGAGAAGCCTTTCACAAATCGTCTATAATATCCCACTAGTACCAGGAAACTACGGACTTCGGACACATTTCTTGGAGGCTTCCAATCTAAAATAGCAGAGATTTTATGCGGATCGACTCGTGCACGTATAACATAGGCTTGGGTAGGTGCTCTCGCTTCTGATCTCACAGCTGTATCAGTTGTTCCCCTCTGGCTTTCGCTCATATTTTTGATGTTTCTGGGTGGTCTACCCCTTGTTGTCACATTACTCAGTCTTTCATTCTGAACATTTTCTTCTTCGACCATCTTTGGCCAATTTCGGATAAAATGATCTCGGGATCCACACTTATAGCATGTTCTATTGTTATACTTGCCCCAAAGACTCGCCACATGTCGTCTCCCACATTGTCTACCTTGGGCTTGTTACTCTTAACACCGCCAACACTTGTTTCATTGAGCTTGAATTGTAAACCAAAGATTCATCTCGAACGATCTTTATTTGGATGTCCAAACGAGGCATTTGAATGATTGCTTGCATCTTTATATCTCCTTGCTGAAGATTGAGAGAACTTATTCATCGATCTCTTTCTTTCATCACGAGCCTCAGAATCAGCTTTCTTCTTTTCTTTACCGAGCTCCTCGGCTTTGCATGCTCTTTCGACTAATACAACAAATTCATTTATATCCAGTATTCCAACCAGCAACTTAATGTCTTCATTCAATCCCTCTATAAAATGTTTACACATAGTAGCTTCAGGCGAAACATATTCCCTTGTATATTGACTCAATCTTACGAATTCCCGCTCGTACTCAGTAACAGACAAACAGTCCTGTTTCAGCTCTAAAAACTCTTTACGTTTCTGATCAATAAAGCGTTGACTGATATACTTATTTCTAAACTCGAATTGAAAGAAATCCCAAGTTATTCTCTCTCTCGGAACTACAGATATCAATGTTTTCCACCAATTATAAGCCGTGTCTCTCAATAAGGAAACTGCACACTTAATGCACTCTTCATGGTTCAACGACATCTCATCAAATACTCTGATTGTATTTTCAAACCAAAACTCATTTCGCAAAGATCGCCATCATTCCGCCCTAAAATCTTGACCCCATACTCATGTAATCTTATCTATGGTGGTTTATTCAACTCATTGGATCTACAACTTGTGGCACAATAGGTACTTGCAGGGGTGGAGGTTGTGGAGTAGTCAGATTTTTTCTAACAAATTTCGAAAACCATTTACTCATCATACGGAAGAAGGCTTGCTTAGCCTCACCTCCCACAACACTATCATTCGGCCTAGATGTGGTGCAGATCCCCTTGAGCGGAGCAGCGAATTACTCTCACGTCACAAGAATCTTTCGACGGGATCTATTACTATATTAAAACACATTTCAACTGTCAGATTTCATCACACTATCGTAATTTCACAATATGGCATGTATATCTAGACTCACACACGCTACGTTACTTTGAGAATCGACTAAACCGTAGCTCTGATACCAATAAAATATAACACCCCTAACCCGAAACTGTAGTCGAAATAGGGTTTAGAGGCATTACTGAATAATAAGATCATTTTACATTGCATTCACGACACAAAGTCAATCGTCATCAAACACATTCATATACAATCATAGTGTCCCTTAAACGAGTCATCAAGACCCTAAGCATGCTTATAAATTGAGTCGGGACTAAATCAAAACACATATAAAATTTCATGAAAAATTGAAACTTTTATAGAATACAAGGGAGACACGCCCATGGGGGTAGGCCCTGCCTCTCCCACGGCTACATGACACACCCGTGTGACCTTCCTGTGGTTACTTACTGCCAAAATCAACACGGCTAACAAGCACGCCCGTGTGCTAAGACCGTGTCCAATAAGGTCATATACTGCCATTTCTCGCACAACCTGTAGGCACGCCCGTGCCATGGCCGTGTGTAGTTTAAGCCACATTCTGCCAATTTACCCACGGTCCGAGACACGCCTGTGTGCCCCAACCGTGCAACATTATAGGCCATCTTTGCAAGGCCAACATGCCACCCACTTAAGGTCAAACCTACAAGCCAATCAACCAAACATCTCATGCACATATTGCCATCTAAAGCGTACCAATTTAGCAATTTAAAACATACAATCAATACCAACTCTAATCATACCCAATTCGATACCAATACTTATTCTATCAAAAGCATAATTCATTCCCAAATCTCACTACTCCTACTAGTATTTATCAACACAAAGTTACCACTCAATAGCAAATTTATCAATCTACAAATCATGCCAAAAGATGCATCATTTATATACCACATTCACTCATGCCAAACCTATCACATATCTAGCCACATCTCATGGCTACTTACAAATCTCAAACTTGATTCAATTTACAAGCCTATACATGCCATATTCTAGCTATATACATCTTTCCAAAAGTACAAAAATAGAATGCCGATTGTGATTTAGAAGCTAACGATCTCAGATCTGAGCTAGCTTTACTGACACTGTAAGGCAAAGAAACAAATCACACAGTAAGCTTTCCAAAGCTTAGTAAGTTCAATATACAATACAGTTATCATATCAAATTAAATCGATGCAAAAATAAATAATCACTTAGATCTATTATCACATATTCGTGCCTTCTCATCCATAGGCACAATGCTCATTTCCTCAATCAAAGTTAATTTTACTCATCAACCACAAAGGTTCAATACATACCTTAACCACACAAAGCTATTAAATCTCCAAGCTATTCAATGCTCGATATTATTTGCCGATCATCCTTTAATTTAATCGCACACTCAATGTCACATACTTATCCGACTCATAACTATTATGGCACACTTAGTGCCTATTCTTTTAACTAACTCATCTCAGTATCGCACACACAGTGCCACAGTAATAATCCAAAGCTTTCATAACATCGCACACGCAGTGCCACAGTAATAAACCGAAGCTTTCATCACATCGCACACATAATGCCATTCACTTTTATCTCAATTTCACTTTCGTACACTTAGTGTGTAACACCCCAAACCCGGCCCAAAACACCATGGCCGAATTCAGAATGCTACTAGGAAAAATGTTTGAAAAGAATTTGATTTAAGGGTGAAAACACGCTTTGAGTTTAAAATATTTTCCTTAGTTTTATAAAAGATAACGGGTCTGTAATATGTTCGTTGTTTTGAAAATATGTTGCCGAGGATAATGAAAAACTTTGAAGGTCGTGTGCGGTTTAAAACCATCGTACGTTTGGAAACTCAAGAGAAATCGAGTTGTTATAAGTATCCAGGTTTTAAAACTTTAATGTAAGTCTTTAAGTTGTAAATTGTTTCCAAAATCTTTTCCAATTATTAACCGATAGTCAATCTAACTAAATATAGTAAAAATCCCTAAATATTTAAAATGGCCTTATTACATGAAAGAGAAATTAACCCAAAAGTAATTAAAAATCCAAGTGCATAAAGAATTAAAACAACTTCGCATGGCCACCTCGAATCCACTCCATTTGGTCCATGTTTCACGATCACCGCATTGTATAAGAAAATAGGGTGAGTCTAATGCAGACTCGATGTGCAATTATTCCACATGTTTCCCAAATGGGCTTGGCACATAACCACACAATCCACAAACCAAACATGATGATGCAAAATGTTACCCATCCCAACCTAATATCCATCCGCTACACACCTCCGTATCCTGCCACACACACCAGGGGATTAGTAAATTGACCCTCCATCCGCTACACACCTCTTTGGCAGTCGAGTTGCTCAAAGCTAATATAACGTGGCCTAGCTACTGATCACCATGTAACCAAAGTATAACATATAACGTGGCCTAGCCACCGATCACTATGTGATTAAATCTCGATATCCACGATGTGACCCATGGTCATCATCAACCACGATGAAGCACAAAGCTAACATCATCCCTCAATGTGGCACATAGCAGACATCAAGCCATGATATGGCAAATAGCCAATCATCACCACGTACATAAATGTACACCCTGTCCTTCATTGAATATATACATCCCGACTCCATGCATATGCAACATGTTATAATGATCTGATAGAATAATGCATGGACATATTAGATAGCCATACAGCATGCTCACAAGTATTCATAGTAATCAACCACAACCACACCTCAGATAGGGTACTAACCTGGTTATCGAAATGTCCAATTAAGGGTAACAATTTCCCCCCACAACCACTGTATCGGTTATCACACACATAACACATATAATTAATTGACTAACAGGAAACAGCGAATTAACCACACACCTGATAACCCGAAGCACTAGACTCTCAATTTCCATAGCGTCCTCACTCAAAGAGACTACAGCGATCTGCTTGTCCCTTTCCAATGCTGGCCCACACCCCGGTGGCCAATCCTTAACTACAGAAACCGAACGTTTCTTGAACTTAGGGGTAGGGACAACCCCTTTCTCTCCTTATCTTGTACTTGCATCCACTGAATGGCACTTAATTAAGAGACCCGGTTAAACATTAAATCAATCTAAATGAGACAACACCAATCTTAATCGAATACTCTTACCAAAATAGATCTAAGTTCCAAAGGCTCCTCCTCCACCTCTGTCGAAACTCCCTCTACATCAATCTAGTTAGAATCGGCTAAACTGCATAAAGCCAAAAGATGTGGCCTTTGGCCGAACCAAAGGTACACCCCATTACCTTGCTTGATCAAAACCTGAAGGCTCCAAGATACCCCCAACGTCGGCTTCCCAAAATGGACACAAGGTCACCACCTTGAATAGATTCGGCCACACCTATACAAAGTTAGGCATCTAACTTTTGGCAATCAAAAGTGAAAGAAGAGAATTGAATCAAGAAACCCTTACCAACTATTAGATCCGATGGAACAGAGTCTGACAGATTCAGCCTAGAGTAAAAGGATTGAGAAATAGGAGAAGAACGCAAAAAAGAAAGAGAAGAGATGCCTTAGAAGATTCGGCCAAGACTCAATGAAATAGAAGGGTTATTCGGCTTCTTAGCAAATGAAAATAAAAGAAAGGGTTGGGGGTTTATGGGTGTTTCGGCTATGGTGACAATGGAATGTGTGTTTCAGCTTTTTGAGAGAGAGAATTGAGAAAAGGAGAAGGGATTGTAAAGAAAAGAAAAGATGCACGAATGGTCACTACCTCATTTGGCTCTGGACTTAAGGAAAGAAAATGTCCCTTGCTGACACTTGCGAAAAAACTTAGAAAAGGAAGAAGAGAGAATCAACAAGCTACACATCCAATACTAAAAAAAAGAACCCACTCTAAGGAGTTTCGGCACCCACATATCCTACTACCACCAACCAAAAATGCCACCCTCCAACGCCCCATATTCGGCCAACTCTTCCTCTCTCTCTCAAATCCCTTCTTTTCCTCGTATTTTTCCTCCACTCCACTGTTGACTCAATCCACACCTCATCCATACAGAGTTTGCTTGCCGTCCAACTCTCCCACTCCCTTGACGCAAAAAGCAACCCCAAAATGCTTCCTCTGCAGCCCGAACCTTGCCTCTACTAGCTCTCTGAGGCGTCACTCCCCTATGTACTAAATGGCGCCTCCCAAGCCACTTCACCACATCAATTCTTGTGTCCTAGACTCCACGCAAGAACTCTTAAGGCCTATCTCCCCTAGCTTTCCCCTAAAGGCTCTAAACCAAAAATTTACCTAAGGTCCAAACTTAGCCTCAAGATTTCCCGAGACCCCCAAACACATACAAACATCATATAGAGCACACTACCACATACATGTAACTTAGAAAGAAATACAAGACCCCTAAACCCCAGATGTTACATAGTGCCATCAAATTAAAATCATGCACATAGTAACTCACTTTCATATACATAAACATATTCATTTCATATCGCTAAAATGTATCTCAAATACATGTATTATATCCGAACTTACCTCGGACGTCGAACTATCGATATGGTCGATTAATCGAGCACTTTATTTTTGCCTCGATCTCGATTCGAACCTCTCCTCTCTTAGTCTATACACATTCAAATTCAATCCATTCAATCATCAATTCATTCATTTTAATCCAAACACACATATTTAGGGCATTTTACAACATAGTCCTCACATTTTCACATTTTGACACTTTAGTCCCTATCTCACAAAATCATCAAATACTCAAATTTCATTACACTATGCTTAGGCCGAATTCTCCTTAGTCTTATAGGAGTCCACACATTTCATTTATTTCACATTTTAATCCTTCAATTTCTCATTTTCACAATTTAGCTTAAATTACTCAATTTCACCAAAATTTCAAATACAAACTATGTTAACCCAACATTAAACTTTTATATTCCACTAACTATCATCACAAAGCTCATATATTCAACAATGGCATATCTCAAAATCACCATCATTTTCTAAAATTTAAGCATGGGTTAGATAGAGCACAAAGCAACGATCACAAAAACGTAGAAATTATCAAAAATCGAGCATAAAACACTTACTAATTGAAGCTTGAAGTGGCCGAATGTTTCAACACCTTAAACCCTTTATTTTCTTTCTGTTGCAAATGGTGGAAGAAGATGACCACACCCACTTATTCATCATATTTTTTTATTATAACATATATATTATAATTATACCATTTACTAATTTAACCTTCAAATAAATAAATAAAACATTTTAACATTAAGGTCATTCTAGTCCATTGCCACCTACTATCACTTAATATGGCCTAATTGCATCATAAGGCCTTCACTTTATAAAGACAATCACACTTATGTACTTATAAATTAGCACATAACTTTTACTATTTACGCATTTAAGTCCTTTCTCTTAATCTGACACTAAAACGATCAAATCATCACACAAAATTTTCACACAGACTATGTCACATATCATTCACATAGAAAATATCATTATAATATTTTTATGACCTCGGATTTGTGGTCTTGAACCACTGTTCCAACTAGGGTGTAAACTAGGCTGTTACAACTCGCCTAAACTCAAGACTCATCAATATTGGGTGTTACATTGAATGTATGCCATACATCGATCTAGATATCATATAATGTGCCCTACCAGAATTTTTAGCCATTCGAAGTATGCAGGACGCAAAGGTGTCATTGATAGTGTATGTGATGGTGGAGATGCACGAATTGGATTGAGTGATGCGACAGTTCGAGTGGACACCGTAAGATATGGAAGAACCGCACAAGCTCGATTTGTGGGGGAAGATCGATGAAATTTGACGAGATTACCACAAAGAGTACATTGACATTTGGGATCATAGGATAGAATTCTTACCCATCCGGCGAACCCTTTTTCTTATCAGACACGGTGACCTGTTTAGAGTCTATGCCTTGGTTCAGAGTCACCGACAAGCCATATTTATTGTCGGTGGAGGCGAGGAGTAGGCAAATTTGTCAGAAGAGGCCGCGGCAACCACCCCATCAACATAGGTTCAGAGGAGGTGCCGTGATGGGTTCTATAACACCCTTTACCTGTGTTCGATGCCGGGACAGGTTACGAGGCATTACTAGACTTAACTTGCTTAAACATACAACATTGGGCTATAAAATTTCATATCAACTTAAAACTTACCATCCATATTCATAACATCCTTATTATGGGCCAACGAGGCCCTAAACATATATACAGAAGGGTTCGAGAATAAATCAAAAAATTTTACACAATTAGAAAATTTTTGTCTAAATAGGGGCCACACGCCCGTGTGGTCAGGCCGTGTGGTCACACACGCCCGTATTCCTAGCCCGTGTGGAATTTATTTTCCATTTCGAACCTATAGGGGTTTTCATACGACAGGACACACGCTCGTGTCAGTAGTCCGTGTTAATTACACGGCCTAGACACACACGTGTCCTCACCCGTGGGTATTCTGTTTATGACATCAACAACCTCTTAAGGGCACACTGCTTATGGACACGCTCGTGTGATGGCTCGTGTGACGAATCAAATTCTAGCAATTTGATGCAGGGGAAACACGGCCTATCAAAACACCTATAGGGGTTGACCGTGTGTCACAGATAGCCTAGACACACGCCCGTGTGTCTATCCGTGTGGACAATTAGAAGGCTATTTTCAAAACCAATTGCCACCCTAAAAAATAAACACACTTATGCCAACACAAGCAATACATAACATGGCAATAATACAATATAAAAAATCACTAAGCATCATTCATTCACTTCATATTTCACTCCAAAAATTGCATGAACTTACTTCATAAAACTCATCATCATTAAAATATGAACCTTGAAAAATATTAGCCAATTCCCAATGTCCATATACAACATGAGTGTATCATATTAATAGCCAACACTTTGGCTCTCAAATATGACATAACACAAAAGGATCAAGTTCCTATACATGCCATACCCAAAATAAATCAACTTTACTATACAAAAAGAATGATTGATAGTCCGACGTTCTACGATTCCCAAGCTAGCTTGGCGATACTACAAGGAAAAGGGAAAAGAGAGGGGTAAGAATATAGCCTAGTAAGTTTGCATGAATTAAAATAGCAACATAAGTACTCATGGTAAAATTCCATTAATCTTATAGAACAATAACAACACAAGTTCTCAAATACATTGACATACTTACTCATACTTATTCTTACCTATCTCATATCACATTAAAGTTTTCATAACTAGTATTTTACTTATGGTACCTTATCACTTCAGCACATAATTTAGCACTTATGCTATCTTGAACATAAACTTAAATCATTATCATCCTTAACATAAATGTAACTCTTTGTTATCCTTGTATAACTTAACTCATTGTCATCTTTACATACTTAGCTCTTTTGCCCGTTGTACTACTCGAAATATCAGAGGAAACTCAATCTCATCATACATATATCACGATGCCAATGCCATAACCCAAATATAGTCTTACATGGAATCACCTCTTGATGTCGATGCCATATCCCGGATATGGTCTTACATGGGATCTCTTAGCTCGATGTCAATGCCATGTCCTAGACATGGTCTTACATGAGATCTTCCTTTGGTGCTGAAGCCATGTCCCAGACATGGTCTTATACGGGACCTTCCTTATTTGATGCTGATGCCATGTCTCAGACATGGTCTTATACGGGACCTACATTCGGTGCCGATGCCATGTCCCAGACATGGTCTTACACAGGACCGTCCTTATCTCATGTCGTGACATAGGTATCCTCGTTATTCTGAATCTTCAACTAAAACTTCAACTTAACATATTCTCATCATTTTCTCATCGAGGCATCACTAATCAACTTTATGAAAATATTATGCATTTCTCATAATAATAAGTAATTTAAACATAAAAACATATGTAGCCTTAATTTTACACAAACTTACCTCAATACTCTAAATAGGTGTAGAGGTTTGATTTTGTCCACAACCTTGTTCTTGCCTCGGTTTCGGTCCGTGCTTCGTGTTTCCTGATCTATAATAATAATTTCACTTGTTTAATACTCACATTGACGAAAATGACTCATGAATCACACTTTGGCAAAAATTATGATTTTGCCCCTAAACCTTCACATAATTACACATTTGCCCCTAGGCTCATAATATGATTTTCATTCAACTTTCTTGTATTTCAAGCCTAGCCAAATCATTTTCTTAACTACAACAGCCTTCAATATCTACTATTTCACTCATGTATGACCATTTTTACAACTTTTACAATTTGGTCCTTTTATGCATTTTTCATGAAAATCATTTAGAAAAAGATATTTATCATACATCAATTTTTCATATTCTTCCATAAAACATCAAAATACATGCATGTCATACGTGGGTAAATTTTTGAACATAAATCTTAGCTCAAAATATAGCTAGAAATAGCTAAATCAAGCTACGAGGATCTCAAAAATATGAAGAACATTAAAAACGGAGCTAGGATGCACTTACTTTCAAACTTGAAAGTTGAAGAAACCCTAGCTATGGCTCCTTAGCGATTTTCGACCATGGGAGAAGAAGATGAACAAAATTTTGACTTATTTTTCCCTTTTAATTCTATTATTAACCAAATGACAAAATTGCCCTTAAGGCCTCTTTCTTAAGATTTTTCCTTCCCATGTCCATTTTTATCCATCTTGACATTTAATGGTCTAATTGCTAAATAAGGACCTCTAGTAATTTTTATAATTCTATTTCATACTAAAATCTTCTAGAATCTCATATGATTTAATCTTTACAATTTAGTCGTAATGGACAATTTAATCACTAATAAATAAAATTTCCTCATATAATTTTCACACAATAATGCAAACACATCATAAGCCTCATAAAAATCATAAAACACATATTTCTACTTCAGATTTATGGCCTCGCAACCACTATTCTAACTAGGCCCTAAATCGAGCTATTATAATTCTCCCCCTTAGGGATTTTCGTCCCCAAAAATCTTACCAATAAAAAGGTTTAGATACTAGTTTCTCATAGTCTCCTCGAGCTCCCATGTAGCCTCTTCTACCCTATTTCTTTTCCATAGCACTTTCACAAGGGTTATACTTTTGTTTCTTAACTGTTTGACTTCTCTTGCCAAAATCTTAACCAGTTCTTCACCATAAGTCATGTTAGGTTGAATTTCAACCTCTGTCAGTGTAATAACATGCGAAGGATCTGATCGGTAACGTCGCAACATAGACACGTGGAGTACATCATGAATCTTTCCCAATTCAGACAGCAAAGCGAATTGATTGGCTACCAGCCCTATCCTCTCGGTAATCTCATATGGTTCGATAAAATGCAGACTCAATTTGCCTTTCTGGCCAAATCTGAGAACTTTCTTCCATGGCGACACTTCAAGAATACCTTATCACCAACTTGAAACTCAATCTCTTTTTGTTTCAAGTCCGAGTAGGATTTTTGTCTATTAGAAGCAGCTTTTAAACAATCACGGATTATTTTTACCTTTTCTTCAGTTTCTCTAACCAGATCGACCCCGTGAATCTAATTTTCTTTGAGTTCAGTCCAATACAAAGGCGTTCGACACTTAAGCCCACACAAAGCCTCATAAGGCATCATTTTCAAGCTCGACTAAAAACTGTTACTATAAGAGAACTCTACCAACGATAGGTGCTTTTCCCAGCTACCCTAAAATTCAAGAACACAACATCGGAGTATATCCTCAAGTATCTGTATTAGCTTTTCTGACTGTCCGTCGATTTAGGGGTGAAAAGACGTACTAAAACTTAACTTTGTGCGCAAGGCCTCTTGCAACTTTTTCCAAAATTGAGATGTGAATCTCAGATCTCTGTCCGATGTAATCGGAAAAGGCACTCCATGAAGCCTTACAATATCAGAAACATACAAGTCTGCCAACTTATCAAGAAAATAATCAACACGTATCGGTACGAAGTGGGCTGACTTTGTAAGTCTATCTACCACCACCCATACAACATCTTTCTTGCTTAGTGTCAATGGCAAACCCGTTACAAAGTCTATAGTAACACGGTCCCATTTCCACTCGGGAACTATAATAGGTTGAACCCAACCCGAAGGTACTTGGTGTTCGACCTTGACTTGCTGACAAATCAAGCATCTTGATACAAACTCAGAAATATTTTTCTTTATACTCGGCCACCAATACCATTTCTTTAAATCATTATACATTTTCGTGCTGCCCGGATGTATAGATAAGCATCCACTATGTGCCTCGTGTAAAATCTTTCAAATAAGCTCATCATTCCTCGGTATACAGACTCTGTCTCTGAACATTAGATATCCATCGGGATTAATCCAGAAATCAGACTCAATACCTGACTCGCACTGATCCCTTTTGGCTTGCAAGTCATTGTCATCTTTCTGAGCCTCATAAATCTCTTGAAGGAACATCGGTCTAGCCCTCAACTTAGCTAGAATGAAACCATCGTCTGACAAAGTCACCCGTGTATTCATAGCTCTCGATACAAATAGGGATTTTCTACTCAAAGCATCAACGACTACATTCACCTTTCCCGGGTGGTAGTCAATCACTAACTCATAATCCTTTATCAACTCTATCCACCTTCGTTGCCTTAAGTTCAATTCCTTTTGAGTCATCAAGCACTTTAGGCTTTTATGATCGAAAATATCTGACATCTTCAAAGCAAACACAATGGCAACCAACTCTAAATCATGTGTCAAGTAATTCTTCTCGTGTGGCTTTAACTGTCTAAAAGCATATGCTATCACCTTGCTCTCTTGCATAAGCACACAGCCCAATCCATTCAAAGATGCATCGCTGTAGATCACAAATTCTTTTCCCGGTTCAGGTTGCACTAGAATTGGAGCCTCAGTCAATAATGCTTTTAGTTTCTCGAAACTCTATTGGCACTTTTCTGTCCATTTAAACTTTACGTCTTTTTGTAACAACCTCATCATAGGTGTAGCTATCATGGAGAATCTCTTGACAAACCGTCTGTAATAGTCAGCTAGGCTCAGAAAACTTCAAACCTTGGATACATTCCTCGGTGATTTCCAATCAACAATAGCTAAAATCTTACATGGGTTGACTCAGATTCCATCTCCCGAGACAATGTGCATCAAGAATCCAACCTCTTTGAGCCAAAATTCACTTTTGCTAAACTTGGCATACAATTGATTATCTTGTAAAATTTGCAAAACCGTCCTCAAGTGCCCAGTATGCTCATGCTCATCACGAGAATATTTCAAAATGTCATCAATAAAAACCACCACAAACTTATCCAAGTATGGCCGAAATATAAGGTTCATTAAATTCATAAACACATCTGGGTCTTTGACCCTCAACTGGTAATAATCGAACCTCAAGTCTATCTTGGAGAACACTATGGCTCCCTTCAATTGATCAAATAAATCATCAATCCTTGGCAATGGGTATTTTTCTTCACGGTAACCTTATTAAGTTGAAGGTAATCTATACATAATCTCATAGAGCTATCTTTCTTTTTCACAAATAGCACTGGAGTACCCTATAGAGAACAATTAGGTCTAGCAAAACCTTTGCCCGTCAACTCTTGCAATTGTGCCTTCAATTCCTTCAACTCAGTTAGAGCTATTCTATAAGGAGTAATCGATATAGGTCCAATATCAAGAGCTAACTCAATGCCAAATTCAACCTCTCTAACCGGAGGCAACCCTGGCAATTCTTCTGGAAATACATCTGGATACTCACATACTATCGACACTGATTCAATTCTTAACTTAGACTATTTAGCATTCATAACAAAAACAAGGTATGCTTCATATCCCTTTCTTACATACCTCTGAGCAGACATATGAGAGATCACTATAGGCGATCTATCCTATTCATCTGATTCAACATGAAGAGTATCCCCATTTTCACACCTCAATTCAATGCATTTCTTTCTACAATTTACTGTCACATCATGAGCGGTTAACCAATCCATACCAAGAATTTTATTGAATTCATCAAATGGAAATAGTATGAGATTTTCCTTAAAATAATGACCTCTAATCATAAATGGGCAATCTTTGCATACCTTATCAACTAATACACTTTTGCCTAAAAGATTGGACACTTTTATCACAAACTCTATAGACTCAATAAGTATGTTGATGCTAAATACTAATTTCATGGAAATGTATGAATGGGTAGACCCCGGATCAATTAAAGCAACAATACTAGTATCATGGAGAGAAAATGTACCTGCAATTACATCAGGGGATGACGCCTCTTCGCGAGCGCTAATGTCATAAGTCCTCGCAGGCGCTCTACCCTCAGATCTCGCAGCCTCCTCTCTAGGTGTACTCTTACTACTTGTTCCACTTCCCTGGTTTCTCTGTTGTCTCCCTCTAGTAGTGCTTCCCAATCTTGCACTCTGAATTTTCTCCTTTTCAACCATCTCAAGGCATTCTTTGATAAAATGATCTTGGGAACCATACTTGAAACAGGCTCTCTCATGTGCTCGGCACTCACCGGGATGACGTCTACCACACTGTGGGCATTCCGTTCTATTAGGTCAAGTGTTCCCAACACTAGCAACTAAAGTAGCTGGAGCTTTAGACCCCGAGTACTATTTACCCTTACTTCTATTCAAAAACCCAGCCGAAGTAGCTTATCGAGTAGTGAAATATCTTGACTTCTTGGAGGAAGATTGAAAAGACTTGTTCAATTGTCTCTTTCTTGAGTTACAAGACTCTATTTTAGCTTTTCTTTTCTCTTTAACTAACTCCTCGGCTTTACAAGCCCGGTCCACCAATACAACAAATTCCTTTAATTTGAGGACACCAACAAATAATCGAATATCTTTATTTAGTCCGTCCTCAAACCGTTTAAACATGATGGCTTTAGAGGACACACATTCTCGAGCGTACTTGCTAAGCCTTACAAATTCATGCTCATATTCAGTTACTGTCATTCTACCTTGCTTCAGTTTAAGGAATTCCTTTCTTTTCTGATCAATAAATCTTTGGCTTATGTATTTCTTCCGGAACTCCTCCTAGAAAAACTTCCATATGATCCTTTCCATTGGTACACCTGACACAAGGGTATTCCACCATTAATAAACTAAATCCCTCAAGAGTGAAACCACACATTTCATGCACTATTTAGGTGTGCAAGATAAATCATCAAATACCTTGATGGTATTTTCAAGCCAAAATTTTGCTTTTTATGAATTATCATCTTTACTAGCCCAGAATTGCTCGGCTCCTTGCTTTCGGATTCTATCAACCGGAGGCTTTTCTCTTCTTACCACTTCTACCACTTGGGGAGATATTAGGGTAGGTTGAGGAATAGGCGGGGTGGAGGGGGTTGTGCATTCAAGTTCGCACGAACGAACTTCGTACACCATGCATTCAACATATGGATAAAGTCATCCCTAGCCTCTTCTCCTCCTCTCTGACTTATAGTTGTAGGTCTATTCTCATTTTCATTTGGCACCGTCCCTTCGGTAGGAGCCGACGTGTTTCTTTCTATATTATTTGCCACAGCTCTTTCGGGATCCATTTACTATATGAAAACACAATTTAAATCGCCAGTAGTCGTCAGACTATCAATATGTAAATACTCATGTGTATGGAATGTATAGCTAGACTGATGCTTACGCTACGTTAGTCTGAGAATCGACTAAACCATTGCTCTGATAACACTAAATGTAAGACCCCTTACCAGTGTCTGACGCCGGGATAGGTTACGAGGCATTACCAAATTTAACTTGCTTAAACATACAACATTGGGCTATAAAATTTCATATCAACTTAAAACTTCCCATTCATATCCATAACATCCTTATTATGGGCCTACGAGGCCCTAAACATACATCTAGAAGGGTTTGAGAATAAATCAAAAACTTTTATACACTCAGAAAATTTTTGCCTAAATAGGGGCCACACGCCCGTGGGAAATGGAACACGCCCATGTAGGCAGGCCGCGTGGTCACACACGCTCGTGTTCCTGGATTGTCTAGAATTTATTTTCCATTTCAAACCTATATGGGTTTTTATACTGTCGGACACACACCTGTGTCAATGGCCCATGTCCATCACGGCCTAGATACGCCGGTGTCCTCACCCGTGTGTGAAAACTTGGTATTCTATTTATGACGTCAGCAACCTCTTAAGGGCACATTGCCAATGCACATGCCTGTCTGATGGCCCGTGTGACGAATCAAATTCTCGTAATTTGATACAGGGGACACACGGCCTATCAACACACCTATAGGGGTTGATCGTATGTCATACACGACCTAGACACACGCCCGTGTGTCTACCCATGTGGACAATTAGAAGGCTATTTTCCAAGCCAATTGCCACCCTGAAACATAAACACACTTATGCCAACACAAGCAATACATAACATTGCAATAATACGATATAAAGAATCACTAAGCATCAGTCATTCACTTCATATTTCACTCCAACAATTACATAAACTTACTTCATAAAACTCATCACCATTAAAATATGAAACTTGACAAATATTGGCCAATCCCCAATGGCCACATACAACATGAGTGTATAACATTAATAGCCAACACTTCGGCTCTCAAATATGACATAACACAAAATGACCAAGTTCCTATACATTCCATACCCAAAAAATCAATTTTACTATACCAAAAGAATGATTGATAGTGTGATCCGAGCTCTGATGTTCTACAATCCCGGAGCTAGCTTGGCGATACTACAAGGAAAAGGGAAAGGAGAGAGGTAAGCATATAGCCTAGTAAGTTTGGATGAATTAAAATAGCAACATAAGTACTCATGGTAAAATTCCATTCATCTTATAGAACAATAACAACACAAGTTCTCAAATACTTTGACATACTTACTCATACTTATTATTACCCATCTCATACCACATTACAATTTTTCATAAATCTTATTTTACTCATGGTACATGTATCACTTCAGCACATAATTTAGTACTTATGCTATCTTGAACATAAACTTAAATCATTATCATCCTTAACTTAAATGTAACTCTTTGTTATCCTTTTTATAACTTAACTCATTATCATCTTTACATACTTAGCCCTTTTGCCTGTTGTACTACTCGGAATATCAGAGGATACTCAATCTCATCATACATGTATCACGATGCCAATGCCTTATCCCAGATATGGTCTTACATGGAATCACCTCTTGATGCTGATGCCATATCCCGGATATGGTCTTCCATGGGATCTCTTAGCTCGATGTCAATACCATGTCCCAAACATGGTCTTTACGAGATCGGACATAGATGCCGATGCCATGTCCCAGACATGGTCTTACATAAGATCTTTCTTTGGTGCCAAAGCCATGTCCTAGACGTGGTCTTATATGGGACCTTCCTTATTCGATGCTGATGCCATGTCCCAGATGTGGTCTTATATGGTATCTACATTTGGTGCCGATGCCATGTCCCAGACATGGTCTTATACGGGACCTACATTCTGTGTCGATGCCATGTGCCAGACATGGTCTTATACGAGACTTGCATTTGGTGCTGATATACGAGACCTACAATTAGTACCGATGCCATGTCCCAGACATGGTCTTATACGGGACCGTCATTATCACATGTCGTGACATAGGTATCCTCGTTATTCTGAATCCTCAACAGGGACTTCAACTTAACATTTTCTCATCATTTTCTCATCGAGGTATCACTAATCAACTTTATGAAAATAATATGCATTTCTCATAATAATAAGTAATTTTAACATAAAAACATATGTAGCCTTAATTTCACACAAACTTACCTCGGTACTCAAAATAGGTGTAGATGTTCGATTTGTCCACAACTTTGTTCTTGCCTCAGTTTCGGTCCGGGCTTCGTGTTTCTTTATCTATAATAACAATTTCACTTTTTAATACTCACATTGACTAAATTGACTCATGAACCAAACATTGGCAATAATTACAATTTTTCCCCTAAACTTTCACAAAATTATATATTTGCCCCTAGGCTAGTAAAATGATTTTCATTCAACTTTCTTGTATTTCAAGCCTAGCTAAATCATTTTCTTAACTACAACAGCCTTCAATCTCTACAATTTCACTCATGTATGACCATTTTTACAACTTTTACAATTTGGTCCTTTTATGCATTTTTTCATGAAAATCATTTAGAAAATGATGTTTATCATACATTAAACTTTCATATTCTTTAATAAAATATTAAAATACATGCATGTCATACATGGGTAAATTTTTTAACATAAACCCTAGCTCAAAATATAGCTAGAAATAGCTAAATTGAGCTACGAGGAACTAAAAAATACGAAGAACATTAAAAACGGGGCTAGAATGCACTTACTATCAAGCTTGAAAGTTGAAGAAACCCTAGATATGGCTCCTTAGTGATTTTCGGCCGTGGGAGAAGAAGATGGACAAGATTTTTGACTTATTTTTCCCTTTTAATTCTTTTTTTAACCAAATGACAAAATTGCCCTTAAGGCCCCTTTCTTAAGATTTTTCCTTCCCATGTCCATTTTTATCCATCTTGGAATTTAATAGTCTAATTTCTAAATAAGGACCTCTTTTAATTTTTATAATTCTATTTCATACTTAAATCTTCTAGAATCTCACATTTTCTAATCTTTGCAATTTAGTCCTAATGGACAATTTAATCACTAATAAATAAAATTTCCTCATATAATTTTCACACAATTGTGCAAACACATCATAAGCCTTATGAAAATCATAAAAAAACATATTTATACTTTGAATTTGTGGTCTCACAACCACTATTTTGACTAGGCCCTAAATCGGCTGTTACAGGTTCGCCCCTGAATCCAATGCAACAAGCGCCATCGATATCTACATCACATTTTGGTCAGTTCACTCTGCTTATTCTTGTTAATTTCACTAACCCTATTTTTTTACGCAAGCACCAGACTGTGAACCATAATAGGACCCTACATCTACACCTCCCGCAAGTACATTTTTTTGGGGCACCTCTGTCCCCAACATTCTATGCTCCCATTCCGACATCGATGTCAATGCCAATGTTGAAACAAATACCGGCACATGTACCCGCATGATGGAAACATAGATTCTGTCATCAATGCCAATATCAATGCCCAAATTAATGTCGATGTATCTGGGTCTTGTGACATTGTATGATTATTCATCAATAATGTCGCAATTACCCACCGCATTGTTGTTTTATCGAGGTAGGTCATCGACGTAGCCACCTTATCGTGGATTGGAGGACACATGATGGGAGGCTAGGATGACACTGCACTCAAGCACAGAGGAAGGCAATGGAGACGAAGATGAAGGCGAAGTCGAGGATGGAGATGGAGATGAGTACGAGGGTGGAGGTGAAGACAAAGATGGTGATCACGATCAAGAGGAGGAGCTGACACCACTAGTTGTATGCAGAAATCCTAGTTGCACCCATCAGCCACTGCCTTATGCCACACATCCTGCCAGACGACACTGATGATGTATTTTTCATTTACTTATTGTGATGTAAAGATAAATGAAATCAATAAAAAAAGATCAATTTTTATATTTATATTGCAACTCATATTTGCCTTCGTTAAATTCTAATGTAAATTATATGTGATTTTCCATATATAATTTTTGATAGGAAATATATAACTTTGGATAGGTACCTTTACAAAACTAGTGATTAACAAAGTTAGAGGGACTAAATCATAAAATTAGTAAAGTTTCAATCACTATAGAAATTGTAATTGGTAGTTGAAGTAGTACTTAAAGCAACAATTTTTCCACTATATATATGTTAGTACATGGTGGCAAATACAATTGAAATGCAAACAAAAAAAAGAACAAATTTTGTACAAAAAAAAAAACATTGTAATCAATTTTATATGACCAAAAAAATGAATGCTAGTGACGTTAAGGCCTCAATGTATCACTTAATACAAAACATGTTGCCTTTGTATGCCCTAGTTTTTACAGTAGCCGCATAACCTCTATTGATTGTCCCTCTGCCAAACATCCATATTGGTGCGTATCTGAGTGAAAGTCAAATGACTTTTTAGGACGCAACGCAAGCTCATGAGTGGAGCCAACTTGAATAGGGCGTTGAACACTAATTGTAACAACCTATTTTTTAGTAAAATCAGAATAGTGGTTTCGGGACCACACATCTAATTCGAAAATAAAATTTATTTTTATTTTAGTACATGGTCTGTATTCTGATAGAGATGTCATGTGAAAATTTTGATAAGAAATTTTTTCCTGATTATGTGCTTAATTACGAGAAGGACTAAATCGCATAAAATGCAAAAGTTGACTCCTAGTAGCTATACGAATTAAATATCTATGGAATTCAAAACTAGAGGTCCTTATATGGTAATTAAACCATTAAAGAAAAGTATGTAGATATTTTTGGTGAATCATCAATGGAAATATGAAAAAAGGGTAAGGACTAAATTAGAAAATAAAATAATTAAAAGATGATAAATAATTAAAAAGAAATTATCATATTATTTTATGTCATCTTCAACCTAAAATACATGGAAACCCTAGGAGAGAGAGAAGAAACTTTCATGGCTTAATTGGGTAAGTTTCCTTGTCTCGTATTTAGTAATTTTGATATTTTTAAAACCGAGATAGCTTAATCTATCTATTTAAGGGATCAATTTGAAGTGTTATCAAAGTATGGAAATTAGGTCATGGATGTATATGCTGAAAATTAGAAATTTATGGTAAAAAAAATGAAAGGTTGTTGAAAGATAAATAACTTTTATAAAGTAATTTTTGATGAAAACATGATTTAGGGACTAAAATGTAAAGTTGTGAAAATTGATGAAAATTTCTAAAATTTATAGAAAATATGTGCTGTAAAGTCTATATTGAAATTTTGGTTAGGCTTGTAATAGGGAGTAAATTGCATAAATTTCATTTTTCGAGCCTAGGGAAGAAATTAGAATTTGTGAAAAAGTTAGGGGCAAAATTGTAATTTTACCTAGGACGCAAATTGAGTCCAAATGAATATGAAATGTGTGAAATTGATGATTAAAATTATTTATATAGATCCAGACAACACAAATTCGAGGTTAGACCGAGGAAAAGAAAAGGTTTCGGATTAGTAGATTATATACGCGAACAAGTGTCGAGGTAAGTTCGTGTAACTTAATCAAGCATGTAAATATGTTTAATTGAATGTTGTGTTTATTTGGAATGTGACTTATATTGATGTACATCATTTAAATGCTATAATAAAAAATGGAATACATTCTTGAAATGGTGAAAAAAGGCTAAGTCCCAATTAATTATTGAATTCCGATGACTATGTGTGCTTTCCCGAAATGAATGAGGTCTGCCATTTATTGCTAACGAATTAAGCTCAGATGTGTAGTCCTATTGACCTCATCATATAAAGGATTTAGCCTAGACGAGTAATCCTTAGATAATACTTCTCAAGTATATGTTAAGATTAGGGTTTAATCGGGACTGGTATTCCTAATTGAGCTCTTCTGAGCGTGCATTAAATAAAGAATTTAGGCTGGACTGGTAATCATATTATACGATTTGTGGCTCGAGAGTTTTTCCCTTGTTTAAGTGCCGTAATAGGTACTCTTGAAAAAGAATTGATGGGTTTTTGGATCGTACACCTCGAGTGTACCACTTGAGTATCCATCGAAATTTTAATGATTCAATAGACATAAAACTATTGATATGGTATGAGAATTATGAGATGAATTGATAATGTTTTGAGAGAATATTGCATGATGAGCTCATCTATCCTTACTTGAGATATAAGTAAAGGTTGTGACTAACATGTTTGATTGGATGCATGTGTTTAGGCAATTTTGTCAAATGGATGGAAAACATGATATTGTATGTTTAGATTTAATAAAGGGGATTGGTAAGTTTATTTTCTGTTATATGAACTTACTAAGCATGTAATGCTTAATCCGTTTTATTTTTCCTTATTTTATAGTGCCCGAAAGCTCGAGAAGGTTGGAGATCATTAGAGCATCGTCACACTATCAACTAGCTTATTTTGGTATATGAAGTAAAATCATTTTGATATAATGGCATGTATAGGACAACTTAGCCTTCAGTGGCTTGATAATGATGTTTGTAATCTAGCCATTCGAATGGCTAGTAATGGTTGTTTTGATATACTTGTAATGTCATGATATGGTAGCTATATGTATGTTACGTAGATGATCAAATCATGATCAACACATGGATAGAACCAAGGTAAGATAGAAAACATGTATGCAAGCAATGATATGCCATGTTGAATAATGGAAATTACTTAATTTGAATGCTTGAAATGGTTGGAATGCGTTTGGGTATGTTTTAGTGTAGGAAAATGGTAAATTTGGGTGACAAATGAGGCTAGGAAATGGCTTTATTTTGTCCACACGGGCAGACACACGAGCGTGTGTCTAGACAGTGTGTGACACACGGCAGGGCACATGGGAATGTAGTTAGGCCGTGTGTCCCCTACACCTAAATTTTGAGAAACAGAATGCTTAGAATTGAGCACACGGGCGTGTGTCTCAACCGTGTGTGCCACACAGCCTGGAACATGGGCATGTGTCTTGGCCGTGTGAAACCTGCACCTAATTTTGAAATGAATTAATTAACCACATAGCCTAGCACATGGGCGTGTGGCATGGCCGTGTGCACAAGTCAGAGAGTTACACAGGCACGGCCAGTAGCACGGGCTTGTCCTAGGGTCACACGAGCATGTCTCATGGACCACACAGGCGTGCGAGCCCTTTAACTTAGAAAATTGTTGAAATTTCAAGAAAATTTTTTAGAGTTTTAGATTAAGTCTCGACTCAATTCCAATGCTCGTATTGGGCCTCGAAGGTCCATTTAAGGGACGTTATGAATAATATTAGAAAATTAATAGTGATTGACATGAATTACCTGTAAAGGTTCTGTAAACTCTAGTAATGCTCTCAAACCCTATTTTGACGATGGATAGAGGTTAGGGGTATTACATTTAGTGGTATCAGAGCTACGATTTAGCTGATTCTCAGATTTAATGTAGCAAACACGAGTTTAGCTATACATGCGATTATATAATTTGTGATAGTGTGATGACTCCTGATCATTTTAAATGTGTTTTTCATATAGTAATGTCATTCAACCTAGATAGAGCTAAATCCGAGGAAGTTGAGAGCAATGCTTCAGCTTCAATTCAAAGAGTTGCATCTACATCTAGTAGTGAAAGGCCCATATTTGAGGGCTGAAGTGAGAAGGCAAAACTAGCCTTCTTTTAAATGATGAATGAATGGTTTACATAATATCTAAGAACAAATCCCGCTGTACAACGACCTCCCCCACCTACTCCATAACCGGTTCCTAAGGTACCATATGGTGCTGAACCCGCTAGGACTTGTAAGTCCCTGGTAGATAAAATTTGTAAATATGGGGCAGAAGAATTTAGAGCTACCGTAGATGATGATTCAAAAAGAGATGAGTTTTGGCTAGAAAATACCATATGGGTTTTTGATGAATTATCCTGTACACCTGCTGAACTTCTGAAATGTGTAGTATCTCTATTGAAAGACACAGCTTATCATTGGTGGAATACCATAACTTCAGTGGTACCTAGAGAGAATGTTACATAGAAATTCTTCCAGGCTGAATTCAGAAAGAAATATGTTAGTCAGAGTTTTATAGATCAGAAAAAGAAAGAATTTTTAGAACTCAAGCAGGGAAATATGAATGTGTCTAAATATGAATGAGAATTTGTTCGGCTGAGTAAATATGACTGAATGGGTCCAGTCTGAGGCTGAGATGTGTAAACATTTTGAAGAGGGCCTAAATGAATATATCAAATTTTTTATTGGAATTCTCAAAATAAATGAATTTGTTGTACTAGTTGCACGAGCAAATAAAGCTGAAGAATTATGTAAAGAGAAGAAACAGGCTAAAAAAGAGGCTTGAGTTTTTGGAAAAAGAGCTATGAGTAAGTCACAATCATTTTCTTCTAAGAAATTCAAGAAGTATTATGATCGTGTTACCACTTCTATGGGATATTTTGAAGAGAGCAGGACTCTCAACGTTCTAACCCGAGGTCTTCATCCCCATATGTGACCAGTATGGGCAGTGTTGGTAATCCCAAATCGAAATGTAAACATTGTAACAAATTTCATCATAGGGAATGTTGGTCTAAAAGTGGAGCTTGTTATGGATGCGGCTCACTTGACCATTTTCTTAGAGATTGTCCAGAAATAGTTAAAAAAGAAATAGAACCTGCTCCAAAGCCTAGTAATCCTATTTCGAGGGGCAGATCACCCCGTCACCCCGGCAATGATAGTGGTAGTCGAGGTACATCCACGGATACAACATTTAGATCTGAGGCACAGCACCTGTAAGAAAATGTGCTATTCGTGCTAGAGAAGATGCCTCTGCACTAGGCATCATTATTGGTACATTTTCTTTACTTGATACTGATATTACTGCATTGATTATCCTGGTTCCATACAATTATACATATGCACAAACTTAGTGACTATTAAAAATTTACCTATTGAATTCACTAAATTTGTGGTTAAAGTTTCAAACCTACTAGGCCAATGTGTTATGGTGGATAAAGTCTGTGAAAACTGTCCGTCTATGGTAAAAGATTATTATTTTTCGGTTGACATGATGTTTGTAACACCCCTAACCCGTATCAGTCACCAAAACAGGGTTACAGAGCATTACCAAAGTTTACAATACCATTTCAAATAATTCGAGAAATTTACTATTCATATTTTGAGATTATGTGTAACACCACTCACCCTTATTCAATGCCAGAATAGGGTTACAGAGCATTACCAATTTTAAACATCCTTTTCTCATACATTTAATCAATACAAGCAATCATCATTCAATTCAATCAATATGTCCCTATTACGAGCCTAAGAGGCCCTAAACATACTTAGGGAGTTGTTCGGGACTAAACTGATAACGTTAGAAATATTTGGAACACTTTTAATTTTTTTCTCAAAACAGGGGACACACGCCCGTGTGGCTAAGCCGTGTGTCTCACATGGCCACCAGACACGCCCGTGTCACAGGCCGTGTGGACATTCAAAATTGGAGCACATGGCCATGTCCCAGCCCGTGTCCTACCCCGTGTCCAAACAAGTGAGCTTACTGACTTGGTCACACAGCCAAAACACACACCCGTGTACCCTAAAAATGGCCATACATGCCCGTGTGCAAGGCCGTGTGCTAGTGTAACATCCTGAATTAATGGGCCTATGCATTTAATGTGTGTGGTTGTGCTTGTTATGCTTGATAGAATGTTTTAGGGGTCCAGAATGGGCTCAAAGTTGGGTCGAGGCCTTAGTCAAATTTTTTGGTTGGACACTCTAGTGGAAAGTAAGTTAGGACAGGGCTTAAAAGACATTACCTATGAATTAAGACACAAAAATGGGCTTGTGGCCCAGTGGTCAGTGGCGATATGCAGGGACTAGGAGTGGCTTGTCAAGCTATTAAGGAGGTCCAAGGTTCGAGTCGCATAAAGCCCAATTCTTTTTAATTAAATTCAGCTAATTTTCAGCATTTAAGTGGATAGACTGGGACGGCAATAAGGCTTGGAAATAGGAGGATTTATTTGAGTGGATAATGCAGATAATATGGTAGATAAAGGGAGGAAGAGGTAGTTTTATCTAGGATTCTTTTGGAGGTGTGATCAGATAAAGATAAGGGAGGAAATTTAGGATTTATCTACTGGTCACAGTGGTGGCCGAAATTCCAACACTGAGGGGGAGGAGAAATCGGTTCTGATATGATCAAGGGGTGCCGAAATTTCCCTTGATTAATAGCTTAGTTTTAGTTTTAAAAAGGGGCATTTTCGGTTTTAGGCAGTAGGTGCCAAAATTTTGCTTAAGTAGGGGAATATCTCTTCAATTTCGGTATTTGACCCTATTCTCTTTTTTCTTTCCTCTCATTCCCACTTTTATGCAAAAGCCAAAAATTTCATTGTTCTGTTCTCTCATCTTTTCCTCCAAAAGCCGAAACTCATAACTCTTCTCATCTCCATTCTCTTCCTATAACCGAATGTTCATAGTTCCTTCCTTTATTCTCCCTATTGTCAATTTCTTCATAGCTGAATCTTCATAGATCCTGTTACACTGTCTTTCTTTTAATCTTCTCAGAAGCCGAAATCTGTCAGGAAAAGTTGAACCTGTTGCTAAGTGCCAATTTCTTTTGATCTTTTCTCTTTCGATTTTGGGGGCCATGGCCAATTGGCTAATGGGTTGTAAGGCCATCATTAATTTGATATTCTATTCATTGATCTTGTGTCCTATTTGGGCGGCATTTTGGGATTTAAAGGAGATCTAACCACCTAGGTTCCTAGGATAAAAATCGGTAACTTCCCAATCCTATTGTTTTCTTTTGGGATTTCAAGGTAAGGATTTCAATTCTCCCTAAGTTGATCCATCGGTTTCCTTTATTTATTGTGCCTTAACCTAATGCCTCGTTAAGCAATCATTAAAGTATCCTCTAGCTAAGGTCATTCATGGACTCGAATGTCAGCAAATTGAAGGAAGGGGTTGGATCTGTAGTCCCAGCCCCAAAGTTCAAGAAACGCGCGGTGTCAGCAGTATGGGATTGGCCGCCGGGTTGTAGACCGGATTCAAAACAAAACCTTAGAAAGTTAGCAGTTGTATCGACTTCTGATAGTGTCGACATAGAAAGTACTGTCCTATCAGTAATCAGGTGTGTAGATCTCTACCACACTAGTTAATCTGTATTATATGTATGTTATGGACTAAAAGCTGGAAAATGAGGCTGTATGAACAGTCGTATTACCCAGAAAGGGTGGGCAAGGGATGCCAGGTACGTAATCATAGAAACTTCTTTATGTGTATTGAAGTATGTGAAAGTTTGTGATCTGTTTAGATAGTATAATGTTCTGATCCTCGCATGTATGTATGCATGGGATGGGATTGATATGATGAAGGAGAAGAAGGTCGCATGGCTATCGGTGGTTTTGCCACATAGGTCACATAGTGATCAGTATTTATGACAGGCTGTACAGCTATCAAAATACTACAATGCATTATTAAGGTCGCATGGCGATTGGTGGCTTTACCACATAGGTCACATAGTGATCAGTCTTTATGATAAACAGCACAGCTGTCGATATGGTGTGTAGCGGATGGAGGGTTGATTGTAGAAATCCCCACGGTGTGATGGTTGGTACTGGGGTGTGTAGAGGATGGACTCTTAGGTTTGGGATGGGCCATGTTGCATGTAAATATATATTTTGTTGCCATTGTGTATGGGCTCAGGGCCCATAATGTGTTTGTGGGCTTCAATGTTTTTATGTGTTTTCGGGATTTACACACTGAGTCTTAGTGACTCACCCTTTCATTTCGCCCAACTTTTGAGATGAGCAGTAGATTGTGGACATAGGAGCCGAGGCGGACTCGAGGGGCCATCAAGTCTTTTATCTTTATAGACTATTTTCAGTTTTTCTTTAAGTTTCAATTTTGGGATTATTTTTGTAATAAGGCCTCCATAACTTAGGTTATCGAACTATATTTTTTTTATGTTACATCTTATAAACTTATGTTTTTAAAGTCTTAATTATAAAGTGAAAGGAAAATGGGGTTTTCCAAAGATGTTCAACATAAATGTTAAAGTTTCTTCAAAATGTCACAATTAATGATTAATCGGTTAAAATAAACCGAGATTTTCAAAACCCTTCAAAGCAAAGTTTTCAACATTCAACCCGCAGCATACCAGATCTGGTCATGACGTATGGGCCGGGTTTGGGGTGTTACATTTTGGGTATCAGAGCCCAGTTCAAAACTTGGGCTATGAAATGGGTCTAGTAGTGATTTGTAAAAGTAATGTAAGTTTGAGAAAAGTTCGGTTGAGATATGGCCTTCGAGTCTACAGGCACCCGATCCATGCAGGTAAGTATTCTAAACTCATTAGGTGATATGCATGTTGGGCTTGATGGGCTCTATAGGGACGTAGGCTAGTATGCTAGAGTTTATGGACTTTAGGTTTTGTATAAACAATTCTTCAAATATCATAAGACTTAATTTCTAATTAAACATGTCTGTGAACAAGTCACAGGATTAGGGTGTGGTAACAGGCATACGCATGTCTAGGATTGGATCCAGGGAGAGCTTGGTATTTAAGCGGCCCTAGCGGCTCACCTCCTCTTCTTTGGAATCCTACCGATGCATAGTGATTTGCTCACCGTATATGAGGACTTGTTGACGGGCTAAAATTTATAACTAAAACCCGAAAGGACCAAACCACCTATTTTGCAAAATTACTAAAATACCCTAGTTATGTAAAATTTCTAAAATACCCTCGATTTTTGAAAATTTCCCAAAATACCCTTGGTTTGCAAAATTACCAAAATACCCTTAGATTGCAAAATTACCAAAATACCCCTATTTTGTAAAATCACCAAGATACCCTATTTTGGAAAATTATGAGAATACCCCTGGGTAGTGAAATGACAAAAATACCTTTATGTGATGAATGTGAGTTCATGGATGCTACCTGTATGTTGATGTGTGATGGTTGAATGTATGTGGATTCTAGAGCTAGGAAATACAGACCTAAGAACTAAACCTTGTAGTAGAGTTCAAATTCGAAAGAACTACTGTTAAAACTACTCCCCATAAGATTGTTCGTTATTAATCAGTGAAAGAAATTAATAATTCATAAAATTCCTAATAAGATAAACACAAATCGGTAGAATGAGCACTAGAGGATGTGGTGTGCGTGGCCGAGGTAGCGGCAGGATTACTGTGTCAGAATCGGTAGGGTCTGGTCACGAGTCAGGGAATGAGGTACCAGTACTACCAGCTCTAGAGGTGAAATTTTAGGATCAGATGGCCGGAGATGATGCGGTATCTCAGGCGATGTTGAGGGTTTTAGAGAGGGTTGCTCGGGCAGGCATGGGCATAGGAGCCCGAAAATCTGTGTCAGAGCGACTTACAGCTAATGGGGCAGAAGTGTTTAGGGGAATTTTTGGGATAGCCCCGAGTACAGCTGAGTATTGGTTGAAGATAGTCGAACGCATAATGGATGATCTGGATTTCACGGAAGAAGAGAAGTTAAAAGGAGCAGTGTCCCTTCTCCAAGACGAAGCTTATCAATAGTGGCTTACGGTTAAGGATGGTACAATGGCTGACCGTATCACCTGTGATTACTTCAGAACGGCGTTCCAGAGTAAGTACATTAGAACGAGTTATGTGGATGCACAGCATAGAGTATTTCTGAATCAGGTTCAGGGAAGTAGGTCAGTGGCGGCGTATGAAACGAAATTCTTACGCTTGAGCCATTATGCTTGAGGAATAGTGGCCACAGAACATGAACGATGTGTTCGATTTAAAGATGGCCTGAAGGATGATTTACGTGTTTTGATGGCTCCACAGCGGGAGAGGGAATTTGCTGTGCTTATGGAGAAGGCTAAGATAGCTGAGGAGGTAAAGCGAACAGAAAACCTGAAATAGGATAAAGCTAGAAGTGGAAGTAGGAGGAATTTTGGATCGTCAGGAGCAGCTGGCCGTACTCAGAAAAGACCTAGGTCGAATGGGCCCAACCGGGTGGAGAGACCTACTGCTAACCAGACACGGAGGTATGTTCACTGTGGTAAATTCCATGTAGGTGAGTGTTGGGCAGGCAGTGGAAAGTGTTTTAGGTGTGGATCCTTGGACCATCAGATTAGAGACTTTCCACAGCCACGGAGTGATGTAGGACCCGCAGGGCAGGGAAATGCTCAGCCAAGTAGAGGAGGTCAGCAGTCGCAGAGGGGTCGTGGTCTAGCTAGAGGTGGTAACAGTTTCAGTCGGGGCCTTGGAGCACCAGGCCGAGGGGCAGGAAATACTGAAGCAAGACAATTGGGGTTAGTCTATGCTGCCAAACGTCAAGAGGAGGTGGCCTTTTGGATGTTATAACCGGTACGTTTTAATATTTAGTTTGCCTTACACTGCATTGATTGACATTGGGTCGACACATTCATATGTTGCTAGTAGTGTGTCTGGAACTTTAAGTTTAGATTCCAAGATTACCCCTAGGGTGATGACTGTAATTAGCCCATTAGGACAATCTGTGGTGGTAGATAAACTCTATCGGGAGGTACCCTTAGAAGTTTAGGGAATAGTTTTTTCGACGGATCTAATGGAATTACCATTAGGGGAGTTCGACTTAATATTAGGCATGGATTGGCTGGTGAAGTATCAAGCTAATTTAGATTGTGCAGCCATGTGTATGGTGTTGAAAACCCCCGAGGGTGGTGAAGTGTTGGTGATAGGAGAAAGGGGGAACTGTCTGTCGAATGTAGTGACTGCCTTAAGAGTAGAAAGGATGGTGAGAAAAGGATGCGAGGCAGTTTTAATGTTTGTTCGGGCTTTGGAAGCCAAGGACCTAACTGTTGGGGACGTTAGGACGGTGAAGGAGTTTCTTGATGTTTTCCTAGAAGAGCTTCTGGGACTACCCCTGGATCGTGAAGTGGAGTTTGGTATTGATCTTTTTCTGGGAACAGTGCCAGTATCTATTGCTCCATATAGGATGGCGCCAAAGGGGTTGGTGGAATTGAAAGCGCAGATTCAGGAGTTACTGGATATAGGGTTTATTCGACTAAGTGTGTCGCTGTGGGGAGCACCGGTGTTATTTGTCAAGAAAAAAGATAGATCAATGCGTATGTGCATTGACTATCATCAGTTGAATAAGCTAACAATCAAGAACAAATACCCATTGTCGAGGATCGATGACTTGTTTGATCATTTGAAGGGGCCTCAGTCTTTTCAAAGATAGATCTGAGGTCAGGATACCATCAGCTTAAGGTCAAGGAGGCAGATATTCATAAGACGGCTTTTAGGACTCGCTATGGTCATTACGAGTTAATGGTAATGCCATTCGAATTGACCAATGTGCCAGCAGCATTTATGGACATGATGAACCGAATATTCCAACCCTACTTGGATCAATTTATTGTGGTATTCATAGATGATATCCTGGTTCATTCAAGATCGGATGAGGAACATGACTCACACCTTCGAGTGGTTTTGCAGATCTTGAGGAAGAAGCAACTATATGCCAAATTCAGTAAGTGTGAATTTTGGCTAAGGGAAGTTATGTTTTTAGGCCATGTTGTGTCGGTAGAGGGGATTAGGGTTGACCTTTGAAAAATTGAAGCGGTATTGGATTGGAAGCTGCCTAAGTCCATGGTAGAAATTCAGAGTTTTCTTGGACTGGCCGGGTACTATCGAAGGTTTGTTGAAGGATTTTCTTCAATAGCGGCACCATTGACTAAGTTATTATGGAAAGGAGTTACATTTGTTTGGTCCAATAAGCAGTAAGAGAGTTTTGAGAAGTTAAAAAAGATTTTGACGGAGGCTCTGGTATTGATTCAGTAGGAGGCTAGAAAGAAATTCGTAATTTATTGTGATGCATCACACACGGGACTAGGATGCATGTTGATGCAAGATGGAAAGGTTGTTGCGTATGCATCTCAGCAGTTAAGACCGCACGAAGCAAATTATCCCACCCATGATTTGGAGTTGACGGTGGTGGTTATTTGCTTTAAAGATTTGGAGACATTATCTGTACGGGGAGAAATCTGTTTGTAACACCCCTAACCAGAACCCGTCTCCGGATTTGAGTTATGAGGCATTACCTAACTATACATAAATCATTGCATGCATTCATTGAAATTCATTCTTTTATTTTAGCAACACTAACATGAATTTATTTGCGTATCCAATTCGATCTAAATTGTCTACAAAGTACTTGCATTTCATAACTATAAAATTTTGCCACTCAGTTCACATACATTGAAATAAACTAGTATTTTCGAGTAAGCATAACTATATTGAATTATTCATATAATGTAAACATGAACTCTCAAATTTATAATTTGAACAATAATCCTATGTCTTTTTTTGACTTATGAATATAATTAATTATTATAAACGTGCAATATACAACAAAATTTGACCAAAAGAAATATGCAGGATCCCACATTACAACTCCCTACTGAGTTAAATAATTTCTGCCACATTCAATTCACAAATCAATGATCAAAATCTACTTGACCCTAATATACAATACCCCATTGCCGAATATATAACATGAAATCAACTTGACTATGTCACCGAATTCTATGTCAATAGTACAAACATCAAATTTCATTCATTAATCATATTACCAAATTAATATTCTACATGTTTTAACCTATAAACACCCATGACTTCACCTAATAGCTAAACACATTATCAAATACCACACCATATATATATATATATATACACATCTAGGTTATTCGATTCATCTTCAATCATGAACTAAGCTATAAACACAATCATACATCCATAATACTATCACGCAAGCCATTACCATGTAAAACTTAATTTATCTAAAGTAACTAAGCCTTTTTCGCAAGGCTATATTATAATTATGTACAATCACCCTAAATCTCATAGTTAACACTTAAGTCTAACCTATACATGCCTTTCAAACAGAACTAAGTTAGGTATACCAAAAGATTTGATAGTGCGATCGACTTCTTGGATGATCCTTCGAGTCCGTAGCTTGAGCCAAAAATCTATAAAATAGAAGTACACAAGAACACACACAGTAAGCTTGCTAGCTTAGTAAGTCATAAGCAATAGATAATACACAATCGAACACTTGAACATTTTTAATCAATAAATTTAGGACATTGGATATGAACATTGCAATATGCAATTGAAACAAGACCGAATACTAGTAGTATATTAACTCAAATAATTATACTTCATTACCATCAACCTGTATCTCGTTGAAGTACCAAGTGCATATATTACATGAAACACATGTTTAGAATCATATAAATACAACATTCATATCAATTACATTATCACATTAAAAATTTTGTTATATAATATTCATACACATCGATTATAGGCTAAATTTCACATCACACCTTTCTTATCATATTATTTCAACTCAAGTAATATTAAACACAACTTACCTTACTTTTGATGAATTCAAAAGGGACTTATGCTTACCTAAGTTTTTAACTCAATACATTAACTATGTTACACCTCGAGCAATTTATGGTTCCTTCGTTTAAAAGTATCACTAGCATTAAGCCTGCTAGGCATAAAAGCCCGAATATGTCACCGGCACTAAGCCTGCTAGGCACGAAGCCCGAATATGTCAGCGGCACTAAGCCTACTAGGCACGAAGCCTGAATATGTCACCGGCACTAAGCCTGCTAGGCACAAAGCCCGAATATGTCACCGGCACTAAGCCTGCTAGGCACGAAGCCCGAATATGTCACCGACACTAAGCCTGCTAGGCTCAAAGCCCAAATATCAACACATTCAACCTTTCGACACACATTACTTAGTACTAAAATATCAACCATCTCATATTCTTTATTTTACTTTCACCTATTAATCCAAACATACATATTCACATTACATTAACCAAATTAAATTCACTACAAACTCATACTCCACATTCGGCCAACATGTATATTTATACTTTAAATTTCCAAACTTCATCATATTTTATGTTCATAAATAATTATTTGGCATATACTTGGTTAAAGACTTACCTCGACTATCGATGAACAACGTAGACCGGCTATTCGACAACTTTCGCCTTTCCCCGATCCAAATCTGTTTTTCTTTGTTCTTGATCTAAACACATTAAAATTGAGATCATTCAAGTACATTTCATCTCAATTTAGTCCCTAAGCACATAAATAGGAAAATTACCATTTTACCCCTAGGGTTTCACATTTTTACAATTTAGTCCTAATTGCATAAAACACAAAATACACAAAATTTCCTTATAACACTCAAGGGCTGAATGTTCATAAGGATTATACAAGTCCATATTTTTCATTTATTTCATGTTTTAGTCCTTTAAGAATTTATTTTTTTCAAATTAGTCCCTAACACTTAATTTCACCAAAACTTCTAATTCCAAAAATGATGATTTAACACATAATATTCACAATCTACTATCAAACATTACATGCCATGCATATACAACCATAGCCGAATCTTAATGTGCCATAATCTCAAAAATTAATACATGGGTTGTATAGCATTCAAAGTAACAATTCCAAAATGTAAAAATTATAAAATACTAAGCAAAATACATACCTAAATTAAGCCCCAAGTTGCAAATTTAAGCTTCAACAATGGAGTTTTCTTCCTCCCACATTCGCCAAGAAGAAGAACAAGGTATGTTCTCTTTCTTCCCACTTTGTTTCATTATTTTATGCCTTAAAATTAAAAGTAATATTGTTTATTCATTACCTAAAAAACATATTATTATAAAACAAAATTTTAATCTTATTTCTCATAAATGCCGTCCACTATTTAAAGAAATGGGCTAATTGTCCTTTAGGACATCCACTTTAAAAGCCACAATCAAAAGGTACATTTCACTTTAGCATGCCACTTTTACTCTTTATGCGATCAAGTCCTTTTTATCAAATTAAGCACTTAAACAATAAAATTTTTCTACGAAACTTTCACACACATTAATTCACATATAATAAACATAAAATATAATATTTAAATATTTATCAGACTCGGATTTGTGGTCCCGAAACTACCATTCCAATTAGGGTCAATTTCGGTCTGTGACACTGTTATTTACACCGATCATAAGAGCCTAAAATACCTTTTGACCCAGAAGGAGTTGAATCTAAGGCAGAGGAGGTGGATCGAGTTGTTAAAGGATTATGATTACTCGATCGAGTACCATCCGGGTAAAGCTAATATGGTGGCGGATGCTTTAAGTCGTAGAGTAATCTTTGACTTGAAAGCAATGTTTGCTCACCTTAGTTTATACGATGATGGGAGCTTATTGGCTGAACTTCAAGTGAGACCCTCTTGAGTCAGTCAGGTTAAGAAGAAGCAGCAGACCAATGAGTTGCTAAAGGAGAAGTTTCATGTAGGAACAAGTGATGGATCGACGGACTTTAGTATGAATAAGGAAGGACTGTTATGTTTTCAAGCGAGAGTTTGCATGCCAAAAGATCTGGAATTGAGGTATAGGATTTTGCAAGAAGCGCATGGAAGTTCATACGCTATGCACCCCAGAGGGAGTAAGATGTATCAGGATTTGTGGGATCAGTTCTGGTGGCTGGGCTTGAAGCGAGAGGTAACTGAACTGGTGAGTAAGTGTTTGACCTGTCAGTAGGTAAAGGCAGAGCATCAGTTACCATCAGGGTTATTGCAGCCAGTGAAGATTCCATAATGGAAGTGGGAAAGGATCACAATGGACTTTGTTAGTGGGCTACCCCTCACGCCTACTAAGAAAGTTTTAGTTTGGGTGATTGTTGATCGCTTGACGAAATCTGCTCATTTCATACCAGTACGGGTCGATTACTCTCTGCAGAAGCTGGCTAGGTTATATATAGAGGAGGTAGTGAGGTTGCATGGGGTACCAGTATCAATCATATCAGACAGGGACCCGAGGTTCACGTCGTGATTCTTAAAGGCTTTGCATCAAACGTTGGGTACGAAGTTGGATTTCAGTACAGCGTTTCATTCTCAAACAGATGGACAGTCTGAGCGGGTAATTCAGATCTTGGAGGACATGTTGAGGGGATGTGTCATTGATTTCAGAGATAGTTGGGAAGAGTTTTTACCGTTGGCAGAGTTTTCTTACAACAACAGCTACTAGTCTAGTATTCAGATGGCACCCTATGAAGCATTGTACGGGCGGAAGTGTCGTACTCCTACCTGTTGGACAGAATTAGGGGAACGTTGGATTTTGGGTCCAAAGTTGGTTACCGAGATAGAGGAGAAGGTTGAGTTAATTCGAGCTCGACTAAAGGAAACATCGGACCGACAGAAGTCCTATGCAGACTTGAAGCGTAAGGACATAGAGTTTGTAGTGGGTGACAAGGTGTTCTTGAAGGTGTCGCCATGGAAGAAAGTGTTGAGGTTTGGACAGAAGGGTAAATTAAGTCCCAGATTTATCGGACCTTATCGGGTGTTGAAACTAGTGGGGCCGATAGCCTATCAACTAGAGCTACCTTCTGAGCTAAGCCAGATTCACAATGTATTCCACGTTTTTATGTTAAGACGTTACCGTTCGGATCCATCCCATGTGATGTCTGTGGAAGAAATCGAAGTGAGACCTGACCTATCCTTTGAAAAAGAACCGGTAGAAATCCTGGATCATGATGTCAAGGTATTGCGAAGGAAAACGGTTCCGTTAGTTAAGGTTCTATGACGGAATCACAGTTCTGAGGAGGCCACTTGGGAACTAGAGGAAGTGATACGGCGGCAATACTCGCATCTATTCTGATCAGGTAATTTCGAGGCCGAAATTTCTTTAAGGGGGTAGAACTGTAACATCCTGATTTAATGAGCCTATGCATTTAATGTGTGTGGTTGTGCTTATTATGCTTGATAGAATGTTTTATGGGTCCAGAATGGGCTCGACGTATAGAACGGGTTTGGGGTGTTACAGCTAGGCTGTGTCAAACTTGTAGGGTATACTAACTTATGCCACACGGCCAAGTCACACACCCATGTGTGAGGCCGTGTGGAGCATACTGACTTGATTTTTAAAACCACACCAAGGGACACACGGCCATGTAACATAACCGTGTGTCACACACGGCTGAGACACATGCCCGTGTCTTTGCCCGTGTGGAAAAAAATAGGCTATTTACCAAGCCATTTTTCCACTCAAATTTAGGTACACTTATAGCTTTCAAATAGCACATAAGATATCATCAAAAGGCATATATTTCAATTCCAATCAAGCATGGTTTATACCAATTCCAACATCAACTAATACAAAACATAAATACCACATATTGCCATCTAATTTCATGCCAATTTTTGTCTTCTCAAAACATCAAAATGACCATTTACGATTATACATTATTATGCTCAATTCCACAAACATACCAATTAACAAATCATCATCTATTGACATTCAAAATTACCTATTATCAATGAGCATTATGAATCCACCTCAATCACACAACAGGTCAATTAAAAACTAAAAAAAAACCCATTTAAACACTTATAAACACATCCAAATCAACCAAAATATGCCAACTTCCTTGGCTATATACAAACCAAACATAGATGTTTATAAGACAAATCAAATACCAAAATTGACTCAAAGTCCCTATACATGCCATATGACCCAAAACATAGTTTCAAAAGTACCAAAGTGTCAACGGATAGTGTGATGAAGTCTCCGACGATCCCCGAATCCGAGCTAACTTTGAAATTACTATAAAACATGGAAAAGCAAAAAAGTAAGCTATATAGCTTAGTAAGCTCGTATGTTAACAATGAGAAAATATCACTATTCATTAATCATTCAATTAATATAAAGTAATATACAACAATTCTATTAAATCATAAAGCTATCAATGATCATTCACATAACTTACCAAGGAACTCATCAATTCCATGGTTTCAATATTCAATTCATATCCGTACGTAGTTGTACCATCTTGTACCAATCTCATACACATTCTCGTCTTTCATTTATCCTTGATTTATTTCAATATCACAAAATATACCCTACTTTGGATTGACTTACCAAATCACTTTGGATTTATAAATCCTTACGGTACGAGTACTTCGATTTTTCGAAGCCATAGTCCAACTATGGTCTTACGCATACATTGCCATGGCCTGCCGTGGTATTACATTCATATGCCATAACCCAATTATGGTCTTATTTTTCGATTGCCATGGCCTAGCTATGGTCTTATTTAGCAATTCGTCTTACTTAAATTGTACATTTCATTTAAAATCTCCAAATTTAACTAATGGAATACATACAATCCCAATTCCACTCATCAATTAAATAAATGCACATTTAAGTTCAATTATACGAACTTAGCTCGTGTACGGAATGACGGAACGGACCGACTACTCAATTACTTTGCTTTTTCCCCGTTCTAAGTCCGAATTCCTCTTTTCTTAATCTATAAGTAATCAAAATTAACTTATTTAATCATTTCTCTATTCAATTTAATCCAAAACACTCATTAGGGCTACTTTAAACATTTTCCCCTAAACTTTCACTTTTTTATAATTTAGTCCTTATTACATAAAATCACAATTTCATACAAAGTTCAAAACACCCATGCTTAGCCGAATTACTATTATGCCCCTAGCAGCCCATATTTTTTGTTTATTTCACATTTAACCACAATGTTTCAACATTTCTCAATTTAATCCCTATTTTGCATTTTCACTAAAAATCACTTAACAAAACTTGTATATCTATCAGCAAGCTTCCATAATCTATCAATAAACTTCAAAGTACACATGTATTCATCAATGGCATGATTCAAAATCTTTAAAAATTTTGCAAAATAGTCCCTAGGCTAGCTAGTACTTGATGCAACGATCTTAAAAACATAGAAATCATCAAAAACGGATTAAAATTGCATACCTCATCAAAGAAATCAAAGTTGCCGGAACTTCAAACCCTCATGGCTGCCATTCTTTCTCAATTTTGGTTGGTAATATAATGGTGGAAGATGTTACTTAATTTGTTTTTATTATTATAACCTTTAATAAACCAAATTACTAAATTAACCTTTAACTTAATTCATCCAAATTCATTTATACAAGTCTATCTTTGTCCACTAATATTAAAAATGGTTTATTTACCACATAAGGACATCTACTTTAAGGTTCTATAGCTATTAGTCACCTTTAGCTATTAGAACTCAAGTTTTACTTTTTACGCGATTTAGTCCTTTTATCAAATTGACCATTCAAACGATAACATTTCTTAATGAAATTTTCACGCAATTACTCAGTTATTCTATAAACATTAAAATAATAATAAAATAAATTTTTTAATCTCAGAGTTTTGGTCCCGAAACCACTATTTGGATTTGACCAAAAACGAGGTGTTACAACTCTTCCCCCTTAGGGATTTTCATCCTAAAAAATCTTTTCATAGCTTCCTCGGGCTCCCACGTATCCTCCTCGACACCGTGACGTTGCTACAAGTCTTTCAGTAAAGTTATGCGTTTATTTCTCAACTCTTTAACCTCTTGAGTTAAAATTCTAATCGGTTCGTCGTTATCTAACATGTTGACTAAATCTCAACATCTATCGGAGAAATTATATACAAATGGTCTGGTCGCAACATAGATAATTGAGACACATTATAAATCTATTCTAACTTTGATGGTAATTCAAGTAGGTATGTCACTGGCCTTCTCTCTCAATAAACTAATATTGCTCAATAAATCATAGAGTCCACTTCTCTTTGTGATCACAACAAAGTATCCTCTTCGAGGGCGGTACTCTCAAAAATACTCTGTCGCTGATCTGACATCCAATATCTTTATGTTTCAAATCTATATACCCTTTATGTCGATCTAAAGCTACTTTCAACTATCACGAATCACTTTCTCTTTTTCCCCAGAATCGCGAATCAATTTAACCTCGTATATATTTTTAGCTCCATCTAATATAACAAAGTTCGTCATTTATAACCACATAAAATTTCATACAGTGCCATCATATACTCAACATGAAAATTATTATACTTGGATTCGACCAACAATTAACATTTTCCCAGTTAACTTTGCATTTTAAACATAGTAACAAAGCATGTAATCAATAATCTAAATCATTCTCTTAGACTTATCATTAATCTGAAAATGAATTTTAGTGCTAAAATACAACCGCTACTCAGAGTTTCCTGGAACTTTCTCCATAATTGTAATATAAACCTTGGATATTTATCCGAAATAATGAAGATTGGCACTCTGTACTAACTGACAATCTCAGAAACACATAATTTAGCAATTATACCATGTGAGAAATCTATGCATACTAGAATAAATATATAGATTTCGTCAATCGATCAATAACAACTCAGATAGCATCTTTCTTTTCAAAAATTAGGGTAATCTTGATACGAAGTTTATCATAACTCTATCTCATTTTTGACTTCAGTATTATCATTAGCTATGATAGTCCTGAATGCACTTAATATTCAGCTTTAACTTGTTGACAAATCAAACATCTGAACACAAAATCAGAAATATTACTCTTCAAATTCGACCATCAATGTTTCTACCTCAAATCACTGTACATCTTATTACTCTTCTGATGAATAAACAAGTTATCACTATGAGTATCGTGTAAATTTTTTTGTATAAGCTCTGGATTCTTAAGTACACAAATTTCATCTCAGAACAATAATGATAGTCATCAGGTCCAACCTAAAATTCAGAATTAAAAGTCTATTCACACTATAATCATTTCGCTTGCAATTCACTATCATATTTCTGAGCTTCTCAGTTTTGCAATGAATACATCGATTTAGCTTTTAACTCAGCTAATGTTGTACCATCATTTCGAGGTCAATCATGTAACCATCGTTCACAAAGTAAACAAAAAATTTCCACTGAAGCTTCGGCAATTATATTTGCTTTTCCCCAAAGGTCAATCAACACCTAACTCACAATCTTTCAATAGCTTGAGCCATCAACGCTGTTTCAGATTCAAATATTTTTGTGACATCCGCTACTTTAAACTATCATGATTAGTAAGTATATGACATTTTTCATTGAATAAATGATGTCTTCAAATTTTCAACGCAAACACAATAGTAGCCAATTCTAAGTCACATGTCGGATAATTTTTTTAATATGGCTTTAACAGTCTGGAAACATAAACTACCACTTTAGATTCTTGACTAAAACACACCCCAATCTGTTCAATGACGCATCACTGAAAATCACGAATTCTTTACTCGATTCAGACTGAACCAGAACTAGTGTTTCAGTTAACAATGCTTTCAACTGTTTAAAACTTTGTTAACAAGTATCAGACCATTCAAACTTCACAAGTGTGGCAACTTTATCAATTAGAACAACTTTAACTCATAATAACGTCTTTCAATTAAAACAAATATAATAGTTATATTTCTGTATCATGTTTTCTAGAACATGAATTCTTCATTCAAACTTTTAGTTTATCTACCCGTGAATGCACAAAATTATTTCCATACCTGAGGATAAACTTAAATGTATATAACTCAAATTATTCTTCAACTAATTAACCTGCTCAAATTTGAAGCAATTGAATCGATTTTATCTATCAGATAATAACATTTCAAAGTAATCTCTTCTTCACGTTGTTAGAACAACTCAAATATACAATCTTTCATAATTCCCTTAATATACTAGTAAAAAATCTTTACAAACTGCATCAGCTCAATAAATCATAATTTCCCGATTTAACTTATTGACCTTAATCAAGCTTACCTAAGAAAAGAAACCATTATGTAAATTTGAGCTTGAGCTTCCACTATCTATACTTTTTCTGATGTCAACCCCTTTCACAAAAAATAGAAAAAAATCCAGAGATCAGCATCACCATGCTCCCATGATCAGACTAGAAATTATATAACCATAATAAATATAATCATTCCCGATCACTGAATATCTTTTACAATTGAGCCATATTTAATACATTAAACAGTAAGAATGATAAGAAAATCGAGATAATGAAATCTAAGATGTGAAGCTATACTAAATTTTTGAGAATACAACCCGTATTGGATGATAAAGATCTCGATGATATCCCAGAGAAAATCTAGAAGAAAAACCAATAGAAACAGAATACTAGTATAATATGGATTTTTTTTCCGTCAAATTTTCTACCAAATGTGATGGAATAGAATACCAAAGAAAGATAACGCAATGTCGATCATAAACCAACTAAACCCACAATGTTCTCATCTAACAATATGGTTAGCTAGCATTCTCATAAGACAAGAATCTCATCCGAAAATGAACAGCTACATATATCTTTGAGAATGAATGAATATATAGAATACCCAGAAGACTTCGTCATAATCTACTTAACTATAACCACTGCACTCGGATATATTTACAATTCAAACATGATTCCACTGACTATTACAGTCATCACTAATCACACATTATTCCATTAAATAATGAAAATCAATTCAAAAGAATTTCCAGTTAATACATTCTTTAAACATTATACCTGAATGAGTCGATTAGTCGAGATTAACTTCTTCTTTAACAACATCATCGCGTAATCCAAATGATTTTCGTAACAAGCTAATATCTCTTCTGGAACTGTCTTTACTTTCTAACCTTTTCTCATCTCTAGCCGCATTAATAATTAATCCACCACTAAACTCTTTAGTCTCACACTTGTGAGCTTATCCAATCTAAATCTTGTAAACTTTATTGTATAACACTATACTGATGAGGGGGTGAAGATTATAAAGCCTCAAAATTTGACTCTCATATATATACACACACATATAATACAACATTTATCATCAACACCATATTAGGAACTTTTATTCATACCTTTAAGAGTTTCAACTTATCATAGACACATTTTTACTCAAATGCTTGAATATCATTTTCAGTATCATCGAAACTAGCTCGGTTGGAAACATCTTTGTCTAAGTAAAACTAATCTCATCAAAGTCGAGAGAGATCACACTATCACAGGTTATATATGGCATGTATAGCTAGACTCTCATATACGCTACGTTAGTCCTAGAATTGACTAAACTGTAGCTCTGATACCAATAATTATAACACTCCTCACCAGTATTCAAAGTCAAAATAGGGTTACGGAGCATTATCGAACTTACAACACATTTAAACATACTTTTCTCATACATTTAATCAATACAAGCAATCATCATTCAATTCAATCAATATGTCCCTATTACGAGCCTACAAGGCCCTAAACATACCTTGGGAGTGGTTCGGGACTAAACTAATAACTTTAGAAATATTTGGAACACTTATAATTTTTTTCTCAAAACAGGGGACACAAGCCTGTTTGGCCAGGCCGTGTTCTCACACGGCCACCAGACACATCTGTGTCACAGGCCGTGTGGACATTCGAAATGGGAATACATGGCCATGTCCAAACAAGTGAGCTTACTTACTTGGGTCACACGGCCAACACACACGCCAGTGTGACTCGCCCGTGTCCTCTAAAAATGGCCATACATGCCCGTGTGCCAGACCATGTGCTAGGCTGTGTAAAACCTGTAGGGTATACTGACACGGCCAAGTCACATGCTCGTGTGTGAAGCCGTGTGGAGCATACTGACTTTATTTTTAAAACTACATTAGGGGACACGCGACCGTGTAACATAACCGTGTGTCACACACGGCTGAGACAAATGCCCGTGTCTTCCAGTGTGGACAAAAATAGGCTATTTACGAAGCCATTTTGCCACCCAAATTTAGGAACACTTACACCTCTCAAATAGCACACAATATAGCATCAAAAGGCATATATTTCAATTCCAATCAAGCATGATTTATACCAATTCCAACATCAACCAATACAAAACATAAATACCACATATTGCCATCAAATTTCATGCCAATCTTTATCTTATCAAAGCATCAAAATGACCATTTACAATTATACATTATTATGCCCACAAACATACCAATTCACAAATCATCATCTATTGACATTCAAAATTACCTATTATCAATGAGCATTATGAATCCACCTCAATCACATAACATAGGTCAATTACCAACTCAAAACAAAAGCCATTTGCACACTTATAAACACATCCAAATCAACCAAAATATGCCAACTTCCTTGGTTATATACAAACCAAACATAGATGTTTATAAGCCAAATCAAATGGCTACATCATTTACCAAAATTGACTCAAAGTCCCTATACATGCCATATGGCCCAAAACATAGTTTCAAAAGTACCAAAGTGCCAAAGGATAGTGTGATGAAGTCTCTGAAGATCCCCGAATCCGAGCTAGCTTTGAAATTATTATAAAACATGGAAAAGCAAAGAAGTAAGCTATATAGCTTAGTAAGCTCTTATGTTAACAATGAGCAAATATCACTATTCATTAATCATTCAAATAATAGAAAGCAATATACAACAATTCTATTAAATCATGAAGCTATCAATGACCATTCACATAACTTACCATGGAACTCATCAATTTTAATTTAGTCCTTATTACACAAAATCACAATTTCACACAAATTTCAAAATATCCATTCTTGTTCGAATTACTATTATGCCCCTAGCAGCCCATATTTTTTATTTATTTCACATTTTAACCACAAAGTTTCAATATTTCTCAATTTAATCTCTATTTTGCATTTTCACTAAAAAATCACTTAACAAAACTTGTATATCTATCAACAAGCTTTCACAATCTATCAAGAAACTTCAAAATACACATGTATTCATCAATGGCATCATTCAAAATCTTTAACAATTTTGCAAAATAGTCCCTGGGCTAGCTAGTATTTGATGCAACGATCTCAAAAACATAGAAATCATCAAAAATGAATTAAAATTGCATACCTCATCAAAGAAATCAAAGTTTCTGAAACTTCAAACCCCATGGCTGCCATTCTTTTTCAATTTCAGTTGCTAATATGATAGTGGAAGATGATACTTAATTTGTTTTATTATTATAACCTTTAATAAACAAAATTACTAAATTAACCTTTAACTTAATTCATCAAAATTCATTTATACAAGTCCATCTTTGTCCACTAATATTAAAAATGGTTTATTTACCACATAAGGACCTCTACTTTAAGGTTCTATAGCTATTGACGCCTTTAGCTATTAGAACTCAAGTTTTACGTTTTACGCGATTTAGTCCTTTTTATCAAATTGACCATTCAAACGATAAAATTTCTTAATGAAATTTTCACACAATTACTCAATCATGCTGTAAACATTAAAATAATACTAAAATAAATATTTTAATCTTGAATTTGTGGTCCCGAAATCACAATTCTAATTTGACCAAAAACAGGCTGTTACAACTTGCAAAACATCTCTTAAATAGACCCTCGAAGCCTAATATGAACATTAGAATCGAATCGGGATTAAACTAGGATCATTAAAATTTTTTCTCAAAATATCAAAATTTCTCTTATGAGCAGTATCCACACGCCCGTGTGATCTAGGAACACGCCCATGTGATCAGGCCGTGTGGCTATACACGTCCGTGTCCCTACCCCGTGTAACTCTCTGACTTATAAAGCGCGAATAAATTGAAGTCACACGGCCATGTCACATGCCCGTGTGCTAGGCCATGTGGTTAATTTAATTTTTACAAATTAGGTGCAATTTTCACACAGTCGTATCGCACGCCTGTGTTTAAGGTTGTCATCCACACGGTTGAGACACACGCCTGTTTCTCTGCCCGTGTGCTCAATTCTGAGCATTCTGTTTTGCAATTTTGAAATACAGGGGACACACAGCTAGACCACATGCCCTTGTACCAGGCCGAGTATCACAAACAGTCTAGGCACACGCCCGTGTGTCTACCCGTGTAGAAGAAACAAGGCCATTTCTTAGCCTCATTTTGTCACCCAAACTTTGCTATTTTCCTACGCCAACACATACAAATATTTTCCAACAAATTCAAGCATAAATAAAAAGTCATTATACCATTTTTTATTGTATAAAATCACTTATCTTCATCATAAATTATTTACTTTACTTACCTCTTATGTAATTTGAGTTGTTCATTATAATTTGATACTTATGTATGTACATCTACAACATCAAAACAAGTTTGTCTAGCCATTCCAATGGCTAGATTAAGTTTAACATATACAACCATAATTTGGTCAAATTTTCCTATACATGTCATTATACCAAAACAAGATTTTCATTTATACCAAAATAATAGGAGGATAGTGTGAAATATGCTCCGACCGTTCTCCAACCTTCACGAGCTTTAAGCACTATAAAACAGGGAAAAATAAACCTAAAAAGCATTATATGTTTAGTAAGCTCGTATAACCAGCATTTAACTTACCAATCATATTTAACATTTAAACCATTCAAAAGCATATTTTCCATTCAATTTGGAATTTTACCTAGCCACATGCAGTCAATCAAACATGTTAATCACAAATATACCATAATGCATTGATGAGCTTATCATACCATATTCCATCAAGTTTTCCTCTTTTCATTTCATATTCCCCATGTATCATTAATCATTTTATCCGTTGAACTATTCAAGTTTTTCGATGGATAATTCTGATAGTACATTCAAAGTGTACATTTCTATTATCTGTCAATTCATATCCAGTAGTACATATTAAGGTACACTCTTGAGCTACATAACACACAGCAGAATTACCAATGCAGGCTAAATTCTATTTATAACATACACTCTAAGAGCTTTGTCAGGATTGCGAGTCTAGGCTAAATCCTTTTTGTAACACCCCAAACCTGGCCTAGACGTTACAACTGAATCGGACGTGTCACATTGAAGTGTTATTTTCAAAATCGGTTTTGTCAATGAGAATTCGTGACTAAAGTTTTAAATTCTTTTTAAAACTAATTGCTATCGAAAACGTTGGTGTTGTAAAATTAAAACTTGTTAACCACGTCTTGGTCATATCATTTATTACAAGTTATTAATCTGGATTAAAAACTGCATAAGCTTTTCCAATCATAAACTTTAAAATTCAAAAATGTGTGACTTTCTTTGGAAATAGTTATTATTTTGAAAACCCATGTTTCCTAATCTAGCAGGTGAACGTAAAAAGTTAAAACCAAATAAATGTTAAAAACCTCAAATGGCATTATTACATAAATATCTACCCAAAATAAATAATTTTAAAACTAGGTATAAATCAAAATATTCGCGAACATGTGGCCACCTCCGAGTCCCTCCTAGCTCCAAATCCTCTAAGGCTGGGGATTACCTGTACAGCTAAAAGAAAATGATGAGTTACAAGAACTCAGTGTGTAATCCCCTATCATGTAGTAACAGTCTAGGCCTGAGCCCTATTCGATGCTGATGCAGTGTGGGCCTTAACCCAATCTGAAGAAGTGTGGGTATAAGCCCAAATAATAACAGAACAGAACAATGATGCAACCCAGCCCAAACTAGCCAACACACCACCCGTACCAACCAACACACCATGTGGGGACTAAGTCGACCCACCTAGCCAACACTCTAATATTGCAGCGTAGCTACTAATAGTAACACAACAAAGCTGCTAATAACAATGAACGTGGCTAAGCCATTAAAATCAGAATACGTGGTGAAACCACTAGAACAGTAAAAATGTGGCAGAGCCACTAGTATAGTACTTCCTCCAAATCAGAATCCCAACCCTAATGCAGAATGTCGTGTCATAAATATTACGTGTATGTAGTATGTCATATTCATAAACAGTCATATAGATAGCATAACCACATCAACTAATCTACCTACTAGGGGTATAATGGTCATTTTGTCGGTTAGGGGTAAAACTGTAATTTCACCCCTCAGGGGCATTTTAGTAATTCTACTCTACAATGGTATTCCGGTAATTCTACCCTACGAGGGTATTTCGGTAATTTTACCCTAAGAGGGTATTTCAATAATTTTACCCTTCGAGGGTATTTCGATAATTTTATACTAAGAGGATATTTCGATAATTTTACCCTTTGAGGGTATTTTGGTAATTCTACCATACGAGGGTATTTTGATAATTTTTTCCCTTCGAGGGTATTTTTAAAACACCCCAAACCCGGCCCACAAGCCCTGACCGGATCTGGTATGCTTCTAGAGAAAAATTATTCAAAATTGATTTGGACTTTGCCAAAATCTTGTGTGTTTTTGAAGAACCATTGATTTGGGTTGGGTTCAAAATTAAAAACGGTGTTGATTAGGTGTCAAAACATTTAATATTTATATTTAAGAAAAATTGACTTTAACTTTAAATTAATAAAATCGTATCATACTAAAATAATTAAAAATGCATGCATAAACAGGTTTCATTCTAGTGGCCTTATTACATCAAAAGCAGTTCTCAAATAAATCCAAAACTTGAAAATTGAAAACTAATAAAATGTAACAATCTACGAATTGAGCATGGCCACCATCGAGCTCCCCGCCACCCGGTCCATTCTTGAGTGTCCCCGAAAAAATAATCCCACAACGGGGTGAGTCAAACAGACTCAGTGTGTAACAACCATCACAAGTCTCAAACAATTTAGGCATGTCAAATCATACATAATAAACATATATAATCAATGATGCAAACCCAAACCCAAACCTATATAACCATTTGCTACATATCACCCATACCAACCATCACACCGTGGGGACTACTAAGTCGACCCTCCATCTGCTATACATCATCGAAGGCAGTCGCTGCAGACGACATGCTCATCGCCCTTATAATTTCATGGCATAGTCACCAGATAATCATTTTGTGACATAAGTCACCACATTCAGATATTGTGGTATAATACCACCAGATCACTTCCCCTTTACATATCACCCATATGCCCCATGTCATACAATTATGCATTAACCATGTCACATTCCTTATTCTCATTCTTATAGTTTCACATATATGCCATAACAGATCATATCATACTCATAGTAGGAGTGGGTAAACATACATGGGTACTTTGTACCATTTCATGGTTAGCCATATGTCACATTATTATAAACACATTTCTTAAATTGAGGCCTTAAATCTATTAGGAGCTAGTGTGGGGTACACACCTGATTTACTTAGTGAATTCATAGAAATCCCGAAAACCCGATCTAATGCTTTAGATCCTTAATTCCTACATTCAGCCAACCTTAAGTACTTTAGCAAAAAGCCATTCGGCTAATAAATCAAATCCCGAAGGATTATCGTAACCAAAATCTTACCTTGTTGCCGATTTCACTACTAATCAAATCCTGAAATTCCGTAGTCTTTCTCCCTTGGAATCGGCTAACACTAGATCACTTGATTTGGTTAGTTTTCGGCTTTTGAATAAATAGTAAATAGATCTAATTCACTAAATTTGGCCTTGGCCGAATATACATAGTCACTCACCTTGCGATTTTAGATCCTGAAAGTAGTCTCTTGGCTAAGAAGATGTCAAAATCCTACAGGGTACATGTTAGATCCAATTCTAACATTCAAATAAATGGCCTTCGGCCTAATCTTATACCTTGCTTACCTTAGATATGAAATCCCAAATGGTTTTCTTAGAAGTCTACTACTATGGAAATCCCGAAAGAATCCCTTATAGTTTCGGCCAAAGACATTAAGGGCATTAGAATCTTGATTTTGGATTTCAAGAAAAGAAATAAAAGAATTGATAATTGATCCTTACCCGTATGACCGAAGTCAACTGCTCCTTGTTGAACCCACAGAGATTCGGCTATGAAGACTTAGGTAAAGATCAACAGGTTTTCGGCTTTTGGGGCTATGAGAAAATCGGCTAGGGTACCTTGAGATTCAGCTTGAGTGAAGTTGCAAAAGAAGAAGGAGAAGATGGATGATGGAGATTCGGCTAGAACACAAGGTATTTCGGCTTTGAAGGAAATGAAAAATAAAAGAGAACAGAGGAGATTCACTAGAGAATTCGGAAGAGAACTAAAGAGAAAAGAAAAGAATGAGAATGGCCTCACTTCTCTCCTTTTTGTCGAAATTACTACACCTAGAGTCCCCTATTCGGCCAATTCCTCCTCTCACTATCAAATCCCCTATTTCTCTCTACCTTAGCTGAATCTTCAAGTTTTTAACTTGATCTACACTTCATCTTGAAGTGTCCCTGTGCCGTCCACCTCCTCTCCTCCAGATTCCATATGCCGTCCACTGCTACTCATCCTTGTAGCAAAATAAAAACTCCCTTTTTGCTTCCCTTGTGATTCGAACCTAGGCCCTTTCCCTTTGCTTGTGGCATCACATTCTAAGGCCCTAAGTGGCGCCTCTAAACCACTTAAACAAGCCCATTCTTGTGTCATATTTCCCCTACTAATTTCCTTAAGGCCTCTTAGGCTTAGCTTCCTCTTTTAAACTTAAAAATTGAATAATTTCTAAGGCATTTTCTACACTTTACAGTTTCCAAAATTCAGGCAACACAATTCAAAACACACATAGGCATGCTACCTCATACAATTTAGTATTAATGCATAAGCCATAAATCCAGATATTACAGTTCTACCCCCTTAAAATAATTTCGACCTCAAAATTACCTGGCTAGAATAGGTGGGGGTATTGTTGTCGCATAGCTTCCTCTGGCTCCCAAGAAGCTTTCTCTGATCCATGGTTACGCCATAACACTTTGATCAGAGGGACCAACTTCCTCCGAAGCACCTTCACATCTCGTTCCAGAAACTCAATCGGCTCTTCCTCATAAGATGATCGGTCTCAGCCCACCTCTTCAACCGAACTCACGTGAGATGGATCCGATCGGTATTGACGTAGCATGGAAACATGAAATACATCGTGCATCTGCTTCAATTCCGAAGGCAACTCCAACTGGTATGCCACCGGTCCAATTCGCTTCAACACCCGATAAGGTCATATAAACCTTGGGCTTAACTTCCCTTTGCGACCAAATCTCATCACTTTCTTCCAAGGTGAAACTTTGAGAAACACTTGATCTCCCACCTCAAATTCCATTTCCTTCCATTTGAGATCTGTATATGACTTTTGCCGGTCAAATGCCTCCTTCAACCATGTCCGAATCACCTTAACTTTTTCTTCTGATTCTGCCACAATCTCTGGACCCAAAATTTGACGTTCTCCTAATTCCGTCCAACATGTAGGAGTGCGAAACTTCTGTCCATACAGTGCTTCATAAGGTTCAATCTGAATACTGGCCTGATAGCTATTGTTGTAAGCAAATTCAGCTAAAGGCAAATACTCTTCCCAACTTCCTCTGAAGTCTATCACACAGCCCGTTAGCATATCCTCTAACACTTGGATCACCCGTTCAAACTGGTCGTTCGACTGTAGATGAAATGCCATACTGAAGTCTAATCTAGTGCCTAAAGCTTGATGTAGAGCTTTCCAAAATTGAGACGTGAACCTCGGATCCCTATCCGAGATAATTGATACCGGCACTCCATGCAACCTCACAATCTCTGCCACATACAACTTTGCTAACCTCTGGAGAGAATAGTCAACCCACACTGGAATGAAATGCGCAGACTTTGTCAGCCGATCCACTATCACCCATACCGAGTCTTTCTTAGTAGGCGTAAGGGGAAGCCCACTAACGAAGTCAATGGCAATTCTCTCCCATTTCCACTGCGAAATTTATATTGGCTGAAGCAACCTGACGGAACTTAGTGTTCAGCCTTAACTCACTGACACGTTAAACACTTCCCTACAAATTCGATAACTTCCCGCTTAAAACTAGGCCACCAATACTGTTCCCTTAGATCCTTGTGCAATTTTCTTCCTCCAGGATGCATAGCATAAAGGCTACTATGCGATTTCTAAAGAATTCTCTACCTTGACTCCTCGTTCTTTGGCATACAGACCTTTCCCTTGAAGCACAGTACTCCATCGCCATTAATATCATAGTCCTTCAGCTCCCCACTCTGCACTTGCCGAAACTTAGCACTTAAGTCATCATCCGCTAACTGACTCTCTTTCACCTCATTCAGCCATGTCGGCTTAACTTGCAATTCTACTAACAGACTTCCATCGTCATAGAGGCTCAAACGTGCAAACATGGCCCTCAGATCCGACACTACCTTCTGACTTAGGGCATCTGCCACTACATTCGCCTTGCCCGAGTGATACTCTATAGAACAGTCATAATCTTTCAACAATTCCACCCACCTTTGCTGTCCCAGGTTCAACTCTTTCTAAGTTAGCAAATACTTCAGGCTCTTGTGGTCCGTGTAAATCACTGACTTTTCTCCATATAAGTATTGCCTCTACACTTTAGAGTAAAGACCACTGCCGCCAATTCCAAGTCATGCGTCGGGTAGTTAACCTCGTGTGGCCTTAGTTGTCGAGACGCATAAGCAACTACCTTCCCGTCTTGCATAAGGACACCTCTCAATCCTGTATGGGAAGCATCACAGTACACTACAAAATCCTTCCCTGCCTCAGGTTGAATTAAAACTGGAGCTTCGGTCAAGACCCTCTTAAGCTTTTCAAAGCTCTCCTGTTGCTTATCGGTCCATATGAAAGGTACCTCCTTCCTCAGCAGCTTGGTCAAGGGTGCTGCGATCGATGAGAACCCCTCTACAAACCTTCTATAATAGCCTGCCAATCCCAAGAAACTCCGAACCTCAGCCACAGACTTGGGTGGTTTCCAATCCAATACTGCCTCAATCTTCCGAGGATCCACCCTTATTCTTTCAGCAGGTACCACATGTCCTAAAAACGTAACCTCCTTAAGCCAAAATTCACACTTGCTAAATTTGGCGTAGAGCTTCTTTTCCCTTAACACTTGCAACACAACTCGGAGGTGCTCATCATGTTCTTCCTCAAACTTTGAATATACCAATATGTCGTCTATGAACACAACAACGAACCAGTCCAGATAGGGATGGAAAGCCCAGTTCATCATGTCCATGAACGCGGCTAGGGCGTTTGTCAATCCGAACGGCATTACCAAGAACTCATAGTGCCCGTACCTTGTTTGGAAAGCTGTCTTATGGATATCAGCCTCCTTCACCTTAAGTTGATGATATCCAGACCTCAGATCTATCTTTGAGAATATCGCAGCCCCCTTAAGCTGATCGAACAAGTCGTTTATCCTTGATAAAGGGTAATTATTCTTAATGGTCATCTTATTCAACTGACGATAATCTATGCACATACGCATAGTTCTATCCTTCTTCTTCACGAACAAGGCGGTGCTCCCCATGGAGACACACTGGGTTGGATAAACCCACAGTCAAGCAATTCTTGGATCTGAGCCTTGAGCTCAACCAACTCCTTTGGTGCCATTCTGCACGGGGTAATTGACACAGGAGCAGTACCCGGCAGCAAGTTAATTCCAAACTCCACCTCCCTGTCCGGGTATTCCAGGTAATTCCTCTGGAAAGACATCCACAAACTCCCTTATGGTTCTAACTCCACTAACTTCCCCTTTTTTCGCATTCAAAGTACTAACGAAAGACAAAAATGCCTTGCACCCCTTCCAAACCATTTTATCAGCTTTTAAGGCTGAAACTACGTTAGACAAGTAGTTTCTTCTTTCCCCTATCATAACTGTCACCTCATCCTATGGGGTCTTTAACTCCATTCATTTGGCTGCACAATCCAATACAGCCCGATGCTCCACTAGCCAGTCCATGCCAAGTATAAGATCAAATTCTCTGAAGGGTAATTCCATTAAGTCGGCAGGAAATACCGCTCCCTGAAGCTCTAAAGGTATACTCCGAAACATTTTATTCACCACTACAGTTTGACCTAATGGGCTTACTATAGTCATCTCCCTATTAGATAGTTCAGAGGCTATCCTAGAGTTTCAACTACTCTACATGCAACATAAGAGTGGGTAGAGCCAACATCAATCAAAGCAAAGTAAGGCTTGCCAAATATAAGGAACGTACCAGTTATGACGTCCGGTGCGTCTCTATCCTCCCTCTGATGAACTGCATACACTAAACCTGGCTGCCTGGCCTCCATGTTACCAACACCTTGGCCCGGTGTTCCCCGTCCTCTACCAGCACCGTTACCTCTGCCAGCTGAACCACGACCCCGCGGTGGCTGCTGTCCTCCTCTCCCAGCCTGATTAGGTTCTTGATTTACTGGTCGACCCCCTTCTGTTCTCATAGGGAAATCCTTAATCATGTGGTCCTTAGACCGACACTTAAAGCATCCCCCCGTCTTCTTCCAACACTCCCCCAAGTGCATCTTCCCACATTGGGCACAAGTACGACATCGCCCTCCAAGGCGACTTTGCGACCTCGCTGACCCATCAACTCTAGGCCGCTTTTGCTCATTCCTTGAAGACCTTGATGATCTAAAGCCTCTCTTTTGCCTATTACAATCCGTATTCTGTCTTATCGAGTCCTTAATCCCTTCGGTAACCTTTTTCTTCTCCACCAACACGGCAAACTCTCACTCCTGCTGCAGAGCTATTAACAACCTTAGATCATCCCTCAGTTCATCTTCAAACCGGACACACCGCTCATGCTCTGTCGATACGATACCTCGAGCATAACGGCCCAACCTTAAAAATTTAGCCTCGTACTCCGCTACAGTCTTATTCCCTTGGACCAACCTCAAAAACGCCTTCCTCTGCGCATCCACATAACTAGTTCCTATGTACTTCTTCTGGTATGCCGCCTTAAAATATTCCCAAGTAAGGTCGTCTGCGCCAGCATCATCCCGAACTGTGAGCTACCATTAGTATGACTCATCACGGAGTAGCGACACTACCCCTTTTAGTTTTTCCTCGGTAGTCAGGTCTAAATCGTCCATAATCCATTTCGTCGCCTCTGACCAATAATCTGCCGTATTGGGTGCCACACCAGATACTCCACAGAAAAATCAACTCCATTCGCTCGAAGTCGCTCAGGTACCGACTTTCGAGCTCCCATGCCTCTACCTGCTCCAGCCACCCTTTCCAAAACACGCAGCATCGCCTGTGACACTGCATCATCCCCCGTCTGATCCTGATATTCCACATCAGTGGCTGGTGGTGGTGGTGGCATTTCATTTTCGGACCCTTGTGCTGACCTAATGGGCTCCGACACAGTCATCCGGCCTCTACCACGGCCTCGCACGTTACGACCACGTCCCCTAGAGTTCATGCTTCTGAATCGCGTTTATCTAATTAAAGAATTTTATGAATTTATTTTGTTCCATTGATTTATCACGAACAGTCTTATGTTCAATAGTCCTAGGGAGTAATTCTTTCGATTTCATACACATACAGTCTCAAATCAATCATTCAATCATATTCATGAACTTGCGTTCATTACAGAGAAATATTGTAGTTGTCATTGTTTGTTGTTTTCCTTTGCCTGTGGGTATTTCCGTAATTTTATCCTATAGGGTATTTTGGTAATTTTCCAAATTAGGGTATTTGCAAATTTCACAAGGTAGAAATTTTGGCATTTTACAAAATTTGAAATATTTGGTAAGAAAATTTTAAGGGTAAAATGGCAATTTTGTAAATTGAGGGTATTTTTGTAATTTTACCAGCCAGGGTCATTTCGGTAATTTTTTGCAAAATATGGTTCATGGTGACTTTTCAAAACAAGGGTATTTTTAATGATTTCTAATTTGAGGGTACTTCGGTAATTTTCCTCACTGAGGGTATTTTGGTCATTTGTACAGGTTAGGGGTAATTCGGTCAATTTCCAAATCAGGGTATCTTAATATTTTGCAAAAATAGGGCTTTTGGATAGTTTTATAAGGTAAGAAAAATCTTAATAAAAACTGTGGGTGGTATAAAAATTTTATGAACTAAGGGCATTTTAGTAATTTTTTTCAACCAGGGTTATTTGGATAATTTTATAAATCAAGAATATTTTGGAAAATTTTCAAAATAGTTTTCCTATACATCAGAAGGGGTAATTTGGTGATTTTAAAACTAGAGTTTTTATAAAAATATGGCTAGTCCCTTTCGGGTTTTAGATATTGGATTTAGCCTGTGGTTGAGTCCTCTTGGTTAGAGTGAACCGTCACTACGCACCAGGTAGGATTTGAGTGGAGAGGAGGTGAGTCACTAGGACTGCTTAAATACCAAGCTCCCACTGAAACCAATCCTAGACATGCGCACAATGGTTGCCACACCCTAACTCGGTGACTTAGACACAGGTTTGTTTAATTAGGCTTTAAAGCTTTATGCAATTTTGTGTTAGAGTAAGCTAATCCTAGGGTTTAATTCCTGATTTACTAATCTACGTCCCTATAGATCCCACATACAATCACAAAAGAGTTAGGAGCACTTACCTGGTGGACTTTCGGCCGGAGACTCAGGTGCCATGCCAGAAACCCTGCTCATTTTTAGAAAAATCCATTTTCAAAAGAGAGAAAATGTTTTGGGCCCTAAAGGCCCTCAAGGCCGAGTTTTGAATCGGGCTCTGATACCAAGCTGAAACACCCCAAACCCGGCCCACAAGCCCTGACTAGATCTGGTATGCTTATAGAGAAAAACTATTAAAAACTGATTTGGACTTTGCCAAAATCTTGTGTGTTTTTGAAGAACCATTGATTTGGGTTGGATTCAAAATTAAAAACAGTGTTGATTAGGTGTCGAAACATTTAATATTTATATTTAAGAAAATTTGACTTTAACTTTAAATTAATAAAAATCGTATCATACTAAAATAATTAAAAATGCATGCATAAACAGTTCATTCTAGTGGCCTTATTACATCAAAACAGTTCCCGAAATAAATCCAAAACTTGAAAATTTAAAACTAATAAAAATGTAACAATCTCTGAATTAAGCATGGCCACCACTAAGCTCTTGCCGACCCGGTCCATTACTGAGTGTCCCCTGAAAAAAAATAATCCCACAACAGGGTGAGTCAAACAGACTCAGTGTGTAACAACCATCACAAGTCTCAAACAATTTAGGCATGTCAAATCATACATAATAAACATATATAATCAATGATGCAAACCCGAACCCAAACCTAGATAACCATCCGCTACACATCACCCGTACCAACCATCACACCGTGGGGACTACTAAGTCGACCCTCCACCCGCTACACATCATCGAAAGCAGTCGCTGCAGACGACATGCTCATCGCCCTTATAATTTCGTGGCATAGCCACCAGATAATCATTTTGTGACATAAGTCACCATATTCAAGTTTCGTGACATAAGTCACCACATTCAGATATTGTGGTATAATACCACCAGATCACTTCCCCTATACATATCACCCATATGCCCTATGTTATACAATTATGCGTTAACCATGTCATATTCCTTATTATCATTCTTATAGTTTCACATATATGCCATAACAGATCATATCATACTCATTGTAGGAGTGGGTAAACGTACTTGGGTACTTTGTACCATTGCATGGTTAGCCATATGTCATATTATTATAAACACATTTATTAAATTGATGCCTTAAATCTATTAGGAGCTAGTGTGGGGTACACACCTGATTTACTTAGCGAATTCACAGAAATCCCGAAAACCCGATCTAATGCTTTAGATCCTTAATTCCTACAATCGGCCAACCTTAAGTACTTTAGCAAAAACCCATTCGGCTAATAAATCAAATCCCAAAGGATTATCACAACCAAAATCTTACCTCGTTACCGATTTTACTACTAATCAAATCCTGAAATTCCATATTCTTTCTCCCTTGGAATCGGCTAACACAAGATCACTTGATTTGGTTAGTTTTCGTATTTTGAATAAATAGTAAATAGATCTAATTCACTAAATTTGGCCTTGGCCGAATATACATAGTCACTGACCTTGCGATTTTAGATCCCGAAAGTAGTTTCTTGGCTAAGAAGATGTCGAAATCCTACAGGGTACATGTTAGATCCAATTCTAACATTCAAATAAATGGCCTTCGGCCTAATCTTATACCTTGCTTACCTTAGATCTGAAATCTCGAATGGTTTCCTTAGAAGTCGGCTACTATGGAAATCCCGAAAGAATCCCTTATAGTTTCGGCCAAAGACATTAAGGGCATTAGAATCTTAATTTCGGCTTTTAAGAAAAGAAATAAAAGAATTGATAATTGATCCTTACCCTTATGACAGAAGTCGACTGCTAATTGTTGAACCCACAAATATTCGGCTATGAAGACTTAGGTAAAGATCAACAGTTTTTCGGCTTTTGGGGCTATGAAGAAATCTGCTAGGGTACCTTGAGATTCGGCTTGAGTGAAGTTGCAAAAGAAGAAGGAGAAGATGGATGATGGAGATTCGGCTAGAACACAAGGTATTTCGGCTTTGAAAGAAAAGAAAAATAAAAGAGAACAGAGGAGATTCACTAGAGAATTTGGCAGAGAACTAAAGAGAAAAGAAAAGAATGAGAATGGCCTTACTTCTCTCCTTTTTGCCGAAATTACTACACCTAGAGTCCCCTATTCGGCCAATTCCTCCTCTCACTATCAAATCCCCTATTTCTCTCTACCTTAGCCGAATCTTCAAGTTTTTAACTTGATCTACACTTCATCTTGAAGTGTCCCTGCAAATCCACCTCCTCTCCTCCAGAGTCCATGTGTCGTCCACTGCTGCTCATCCTTGTAGCAAAATAAAAGCTCCCTTTTTGCTTCCCTTGTGATTCGAACCTAGGCCCTTTCCCTTTGCTTGTGGCGTCACATTCTAAGGGCCTAAGTGGCGCCTCCAAGCCACTTAAGCAAGCCCATTCTTGTGTCATATTTCCCCTACTAATTTCCTTAAGGCCTCTTAGGCTTAGCTTCCTCTTTTAAACTTAAAAATCAAATAATTTCTAAGGCATTTTCTACACTTTACAGTTTTCAAAATTCATGCAACACAATTCAGAACACACATAGACATACTACCTCATACAATTCAGTATTAATGCATAAGCCATAAATCCGGATATTACAATTTTGGTACAGCTTATGACCTTTCCAAAGGCCTACCGTCGTCTCGAACAACTCGGGTAACTTATATGGCCAAAATAGTGTAATTTGTCCTAAGACTCATTACTTTGCCCAAGTGGGCCCACACGCTCCTGTGGCCCGTTCAGCCCATGTTCCGCCACAGCTATGCGAACCTCGCAGCGCAATCCCTTATTAGTCACTTATCGTGGATTTTGTCCCTGTGGGGCCCTTGGGCCCATATGGCCCATTTCGACCCTATGAGGCCTATTACAACTTAAGCCCACGAGAACGTTCATGGCGGCCTCTACGGTCTATCACCAACATTTGTGGCTCGATTTTCCCTATGAGTGTTCGCACCCTCATGAGCCCTCAGATATCGAAGTTTTGGCTTTTCAAATTTTTCCAATTCAGAATTAAACAGGGGTGTGAATACACACCTTCACCCATTGTTTTGACAAAAACATCATTGGGTGTACGATTACACACCTATTCGTGAAACTAGCTAAGATCTACGCTTTCCGAATCCTACAATCAACCAACATATCGTATCAAATTTACAACCACTAAGGTTAACGCATACTCTTAAATCACCACTGTTATTAACATAAACTGCAACCACTCACATTACTTGAACTCACCGATACTAGTGCCTCCCTACCGATCAAGGGCATTTTCCCCCTCCTAACAAGATTTGGCATAACAAAAGTTGTTAGAAAACAACCAAACATTCGGTCCCCAAGAGAAAACAAAAAGAGAGAGCCGAAGCTTGTGAACAGAGTCGAAAGGAATCTTACTGAGAACAAAATAATAAAGTGACTGTAGTAACCCCTTACCAATATCGATAACCAAACGTATTTTGGCAACAGCTAGTCAAGAAGGTTCGACCCTAACCACGGAGAACAAAGAGATTTTAGAGGGAGAGAGTATGAAGATTCGGCCCAATAGAGAAGGGAAAAATGAAGTTTGAAAAAAAGAAAAGATGAAAGTAAAAGAGGGTCGGCTATAGCAGAAAACGATTAGAGATGAGATGAGAGGAAGACTTCAAAAGAATGATCAAAATTAGGCACCAAACGTTTATGTTTCAACAAAGAGTGGGTAGAAATTGAGAATAAAGATGAAAAGAAAAAGACCCGAATGGTCAGAAGTGCTGCACGAGATGCCACAAAAAGAAGTAAACTCGAAACAAAAAAGAGAAAAAAAACCCAAAAATACCAGAGAAAATTTGGTAGCTCTACACTCTCATAAAGCCGAAAATGTACCGAAATGAATGCCCATAGCCGAACTTTCCTTACTCAAGCTCCCCATTTGGACAAGACTCCCCCCACATCCAATTCCTTAGAAATCTCCACAGATTTCTTCCTGATTCACTCCCAACCTCCCATTCAAATTTGATGACCAAGTCTCCAACCTCCTCTGTAGAGTTTGACTCAAATTCTATCTCTCAAGCCATAGAGATGTAAAATAAAACCCCATCTTTGAATGCCATGAGATTCAAACCCCAATTCCCTTGCCACATTAGTGACGCCATAACCATCAAGCCACATTCTCTTCTTGTGACATAAAATCACACACATTTAAACATAAGTCCTAACTGCTATCCAATTTCACTTAAGAGCAAAAACAAAAAATTTTCCAAGGCCCAAACTCGAACCCAGGCTTCCTAAAAACCCCCAAATACACTCAAATACTTACCTGTTGAAGAACACATAGAATTTAAGCCAAATCATGCAAAATTACAGACCCTACATTTTTGGGGCATTACAACTCTACCCCCTTAAAGAAATTTTGACCTCAAAATTTACCTGGTCAGAACAAGTGAGAGTATTATTGTCGCATTGCCTCCTCAGGCTCCCACGTGGCTTCCTTGGTACCGTGATTACGCCAGAGCACTTTGACCAGTGGAATAGATTTCCTCCTTAATACCTTAATATCGCGATCCAGTATCTGCACTAGTTCTTCCTCAAAAGTCAGATAAGGTCTAACATCAATCTCCTCAACCATCACTATATGTGAGGGATCAAAGCGGCATTGCCTCAGCATAGAGACGTGGAACGCATCATGTATCCGATTTAACTTAGGAGGCAGCTCAAGCTCATAGGCGATTGGTCCCACTCACTTTAATATTTGGTAAGGCCCGATGAATCTAGGGCTCAGTTTGCCTTTCTGTCCAAATCTCTGAATCTTTTTCCATGGCGAGACCTTCAAAAAGGCATGATCCCCCACAGAGTACTCTATTTCTTTACGCTTTAAATCTGCATACAACTTCTGCCTATCGGATGCTTCCTTTAACCGATCTCGAATCAACTTGACTTTTTCTTCAGTTTTAGAAACTAACTCTAGCCCCAAAACTCACCGCTTACTGAGTTTAGTCCAACATGTAGGAGTACGACACCTACGACCATACAACACCTCGTACGGTTCCATTTGAATAATGGGTTGGTAGCTATTGTTATACGCAAACTCTGCCAGTGGTAAGTAGTCCTCCCAGTTGCCTCAAAAATCGATTACACAACTTCTTAACATGTCTTCCAGTATCTGAATCACCCTCTCTGACTGACCATCTGTGTGAGGGTTAAACGCAGTATTGAAATCTAATCTTGTACCCAAAGCCTCGTGTAACTTCTACAATGAATAGTCACATACAACTTAGCTAACTTTTGCAATGAATAGTCAGTGCGGACTGGTATAAAATGGACAGATTTAGTCAATCAGTCTACAATAACCCATGCCGAATCCTTCTTAGTAGGCGTCAAGGGTAGCTCGCGAACAAAGTCCATGGTTACCCTCTCCAACTTGCAGAGTGGAATCTTAACGAGTTCCAATAATCTAGAAGGCAGTTGATGCTCAGCCTTAACTTGTTGGCAAGTCAGACACTTACTCACGAAATTCGTAATCTCGCACTTGAGCCCTAACCACCAATACAGTTCACGCAGATCTCGGTACTACTTGTTTCCACCAGGATGCATGGCATAAAGACTGCTATGTGCCTCCCATAGGATAGACTGCCTCAAACCAGAATATTTTGGTATACAAACTCTCTCGCGGAAACATAGCACTCCCTCACTATTCAGCCCAAAATCCGTAGTCTCACCACTTTCAACTTGTCAGAAACGAGGAGCCAGTGACTCATTCAATAATTTATTCTTCTTAATTTGATCAGTCCAGGCTGGTCTTACTTGAATTTAGCTAACAAGCTACAATCATCAAACAGGCTGAGACGAGTAAACATTGCTCTCAAATCAGATACAAACCTACGGCTCAGTGCATCGACTACTACGTTAGCTTTACCAAGGTGGTACTCAATTGAGCAATCATAATCCTTAAGCAACTCGATCCATCTTCGTTGCCTAAGGTTCAAATCCTTTGAGTAAGGAGGTATTTGAGGTTCTTATGATCTACGTAAATAATAGACTTCTCACCAAATAAGTAATGCCTTCAAATCTTCAGTGCGAATACCACCGCAGCTAACTCCAAGTCGTGAGTGGGGTAATTCCCCTCGTGAGGCTTAAGTTGATGATATGCGTATACAACCACCTTACCTTCTTGCATCAACACACAACCTAATCCAGTGTGCGATGCATCACTGTAGACAGTGAATTCCTTCCCAGACTCTGGCTATATTAATACAGGGGCTTCAGTCAGAACTTTCTTCAGTTTCTCAAAACTCTCTTGCTACTTATTAGTTCAATTAATGGTACCCCTTTACGTAGTAACTTAGTCAAGGGTGCAGCAATCAGTGAAAACCCCTCAACAAAATGTCAAGAATACCGGTCGGACCCGTAAAACTTGAATGAATCCTCGATGGTTTGAATTCAATCTTCGCTTCAATTTTTCGAGGATCAACCCTAATCCTCTTAGCGGATACTACGTGACCCAAAAATGTCACTTCTCGCAACCAGAACTCATACTTGCTGAACTTTTTGAATAGCCGATTTTCCCTTAGAATTTGTAAAACCATTCGAAGATGTGCATCATGATCCTCCTCGGTTCTGAAATACACCAAGATGTCATCTATAAACACAACTATGAACCAATCCAAATAAGGTTGGAATACTCGGCTCATCATATCCATGAAAGCAGCTGGTGCATTCGTCAACCCAAACGGCATTACCAGAAACTCGTAATGACTAAAACGAGTCCTAAACGTAGTCTTATATGCATCTGCTTCCTTAGCCTTTACCTGATGGTACCCAGATCGAAGATCTATCTTGGAGAAAATTGAAGCTCCTCGCAACTGGTCAAACAGATCATCTATCCTCGATAAAAGGGTACTTGTTCTTAATCATCAGTTTGTTCAGTTGACGATAATCGATGCACATGTGCATGGATCCATCCTTCCTCTTCACGAATAGCACTGGTGCTCCCCATGGAGACACACTTGGCCGAATAAATCCCCGGTCCAGTAGTTCCTAAATTTGAGCCTTTAACTCTACTAGCTCCTTCAGTGCCATCCTATAAGGGGCGATGGACACCGAAACTGTTCCTGGTAAGATCTCAATACCGAATTCGAGCTCACGACCTGAAGGCAACCTAGGAAGCTCTTCAGGAAATAAATTTGGAAGCTCCTTAACGGTTTTAACATTTCCAACAGAAGGACCTTTAGAATCAAAACTGTTGACATAAGCTAAAAATGTCTTGCAACCCTTGCAAACCAGTCTCTCGGCCTTTAATGCTGATATTACATTAGACAAATAATTCCTTTGCTCCCCTATCACCACCATCTCCTCATCCTCAAAAGACTTCAACAGCATACGCTTAGCAGTATAATCCAAATTCGTACGGTGTTTCACAAGTGAATCCATGCCCAATATAAGATTGAATTCACCAAACAGAAGTTCCTTCAAATCTGCTAGAAAAATAACCCCTTGGACCTCTAAGGGCATATTTCTGAACAACTTATTCACCCTAACTGACTGCCCTAATGGACTTAACACAGTCATTTCACTATTAATTATTTTAAACTGAAAACCCAACGTATTAGACATAGTGCATGCAACATACGAATGTGTAGACCCAATGTCAATTAAAGTAGTGTATGGTATATCATGAATTAGGAACGTACCAGTTATGATGTCTAGGGTGTCGCCATCCTCTCGGCAACGAGCAGCATAGACCAAACCCGGCTGTCTCACCTCTGTGTTACCAGCACCTCTGCCCGGTGCTCCACGACATCTTCCTAAACCACTTCCCCTTTTGGCCTGACCACGGCCTCTTAGTGGCTGCTGACCACCTCTCCCTAGCTGAGCATGGCCCTGGCCTACAGCTTGCATCTGAACAAGCCTTTGAGTATAATTCCTGACTTGATAATCCATGGACCCACATTTGAAACATGCCCTAGTTCGTTTCTAGTACTCACCCTGGTGAGCTTTCCCACAATCTGCGCAAGGCTGCGATCTAACCATAGTAATAGGAACTGCTCAGACTGGCCCATCAAATTTGGGCTTCTTCTTAGGCCCACCAAAAGAACTTGAGGGCCCAAAATCCCTCTTACTTTTGCCCCTATCTTTTTCACGATTCTAGCGCTCTAAGAACTTTACATCCTCGATAATTTTTTCCTTCTCAACAAGGGCAGCAAAGTCTCACTCCCTATGCAAAGCTATCAACAAACTTAACTCATCCCGAAGGCCATCCTCGAACCGCACACAACGTTCGTACTCAGTTGTGACTATACCATGAGCATACTGACTCATCCGCAGAAACTTTGCCTCATACTTTGCCAAAGACCTATTCCCCTAGATCAGGCTCAAAAATTCCTTTCTCTGGGCATCCACATAACTCGCCCCAATATATTTTCCTTGAAAGGCCGTTTTGAAGAAATCCCATTTCAAATGGTCAGCCTGTGTGCCCTCTCTTACAGTGAGCCACCACTGATATGCCTCTTCTCGCAATAAGAACACTGCTCTTTTTAATTTTTACTTCACAGTACAGTCGAGGTCATCCATTATTCTCTCGGTAGCCTCTAACCAATACTCTGCTACATTCGGGGCTACACTAGAAACACCGCTGAAGATTTTCGCTCTATTAGATCAAAGTCACTCAAAAATTGACCCTCGGCCCACTGATCTAGTACTCGCTCCAGCAGCCCTCTCAAGAGCCTGTAGCATTGCTTGGGATAGAGCATCATCCCCAACTACTCGGTCATGAGACCTGGTCTCCGTTACTGGTGAGGCTGGTGCCTCCCTAGTAGGCATGTGACTCGATGCTGAAGACCCAGCCCTAGCACCTCGGCCTCTACCGCGGCCACGTGTACCTCTTTCGTGACCTCTTGTGCTCATATCGTTATAATGTATTTATCTATTTTAAGAGTTTTATGAATCAGCTTAAAATTCCAATAGTTAGTAACAAATATTTTATGATTACAGTAATTAGAGTTATTTTTGCAGATCAAGACCTCAATACAGTTCTTAGCCTTCTATAGTCTCAATTTACTCTAACTAAAGAGTTTCAGTGCGGTACTACTATCTATAGTAGTTTCTCAGTATAACATTTAAATCTATAACGGTAAACAGTGTCAAAGAACTTACAAATTTGGCGTCGGAGACTCGGGGTGCCACTCTTCCAGTAACAACCTTTCAATTTTCTTTCCAAAACCAAAATTAAGACAATTTTAGGGAAATTTTCAAAAACTCAATCCACAACTGAGTTTTGTAACTCGGATCTGATAAAATAAAATGTAACACCCCCAAACTCGGCCTAAACATTACGATCTGATCTGACGTGTCACATCGAAGTGTTGTTTTGAAAACCTATCTCGTCGATGAGAATTTGTGACTAAAGTTTTAAATCCTTTTTAAAACTATTTGCTATCGAATACATTGGGGTTGTAAAATTAAAACTTGTTAATCACTTATTGGTCATATCATTTATTACAAGTTATTAATCTAGATTAAAAATAGCGGAAGCTTTTCTAATTGTAAACTTTAAAATTTGAAAATACATGATTTTCTTTGAAAACAGTTATTGTTTTGAAAACCTAGCAGGTGAACGTAAAAAGTTAAAACCAAATAAAAGTTAAAAACCTTAAATGGCCTTATTACATAAATATCTCCCCAAAATAAATAATTTTAAACTAGGTATAAACCAAAATACTCGCGAACATGTGGCCACCTCTGAGTCCCTCGTAGGTCCAAATCCTTTAAGGCTGGGAATTACCTGTACAGATAAAAGAAAAGGGTGAGTTACAAAAACTCAGTGTGTAATCCTCTATCATGCAAGAATAGTGCAGGCACGAGCCCTATTCAAGAATGAAGTACAGTGTGGGCCTTAGCCCAATACAGTAACAGTGTGGGTATAAGCCCAAATAATAATAGAACAGAACAATGATGCAACCCAGCCCAAACCAGCCAACACACCACCCGTACCAACCAACACACCATGTGGGGACTAAGTCGACCCACCCTGCCAACACACCAATATCGCAGCATAGCTGCTAATAGTAACACAACAAAGCTTCTAGTAATAGTAAATGTGGCCAAGCCACTAAAATCAAAATACGTGGCGAAGCCACTAGAACAGTAAAAATGTGGCAGAGCCACTAGTATAGTACTTCTTCCAAATCAGAATCCCAACCCCAATACAGAATGCCGTGTCATAAATATTACGTGTATGCAGTATGTCATATTCATAAACAATCATATAGATAGCATACACACATCAACTAATCTACCACTAGAGGTATAATGGTAATTTTATCGATTAGGGGCAAAACGGTAATTTTACCCCTCAAGAGCATTTCAGTAGTTCTACTCTACAAGGGTATTCCAGTAATTTTACCATTTGAGGGTATTTCGATAATTTTATCCTTCAAGGGTATTTCGATAATTCCACCCTACAAGGGTATTTTCGTAATTTTACCCTTCAAGGGTATTTTAGTAATTTTACCCTTAGAGGGTATTTCAGTAAATTTTCCCTTCGAGGGTATTTTGGCACAGTTTATGACCTTTCCAAAGGCCTACCATCATCTCGAATGACTCAGAGAACTTATATGGCCAAGATATTGTAATTGGGCCCAAGGCCCGTTACTTGGCCCAAATTGGCCCACGCGCTCGTGTAGCCCGTTTAGCCCACGTTTTGCCACGGCTATGTAAACCTCATAGCCCAATCCCTTATTAGTCACTTACTATAGATTTCTTCCCTGTAGGGCCCATGAGCCCATTGGGCCCACATGGCCCATTTCAGCCCTACGAGGCCCATTACGACCTAAGCCCACGAGAATGTTTATGGCTGCCTCTACGGTCTATCGATAATGTTTGTGGCTCAATTTTTCCCTATGAGCATTCGAACACTCGTGAGCCCTCAAATGCCGAAGTTTCGACTTTTTTACTTTTTCCAATTCACAGGTAAACAGGGGTGTGAATTCACACTTTCACCCATCATTTTGACAAAAACAACATTAGGTGTACGATTACACACCTATTCATGAAACTAGATAAGATCCACGCTCTCTGAATCCTACAATCAACCAACATATCATATCAGATTTACAACCACTAAGGTTAACTCATACTCTTAAATCACCACCGTTATTTACTTAAACCGTAACCACTCACCTTGCTTGAACTCACTGATACTAACACCTCCCTGCCGATCAAGGGCATTTTCTCCCTCCTAACAAGATTTGGCGTAACAAAAGTTGTTAGAAAAAAACCAAACATTTGACCCCTAAGAGAAAATAAAAAGAGAGAGTCGAAGCTTGTCAATAGAGTCGAAAGGAGTCTTAGTGAGAACAAAATAATAAAGTGATTGTAGTAACCCCTTACCAATATTGATAACCAAACGTATTTTGGCAGCAGACAGTCAAGAAGGTTTGACCCTAACCACGGAGAACAAAGAGATTTGAGAAGGAGAGAGTATGAAGATTCCGCCTAACAGAGAAGGGAAAAACAAAGTTTGAAAAAAGTAAAAGATGAAAGTAAAAAAGGGTCAGCTATAGGAGAAAACGATTACAAAAGAGACAAGACGAAGACTTCAAAAGAATGATCAAAATTAGGCACTTGATGTTTATGTTTCGGCAAAGAGTGGGTAGAAATTGAGAATAAAGATGAAAAGAAAATGACCTGAATGGTCAGAAGTGCTGCACAAGACGCCACAAAAAGAAGTAAACCCAAAACAAAAAGAGAAAAAACCCGAAAATACCAGAGAAAATTCGTCACCTCTACACTCTCACAAAGCCAAAAATACACCAAAATGAATGCCCATAGCTTAATTTTCCTTACTCAAGCTCCTCATTCGACCAAGACTCCCCCCACATCCAATTCCTTAGAAATCTCCATAGATTTCTTCCTGATTCACTCCCAACTTCCCATTCAAATTTGATGACCAAGTCTCCAACCTCCTCTGCAGAGTTTGAATCAAATTCTATCTCTCAAGCCACAGAGATGTAAAATAAAACCCCATCTTTGCATGCCATGGGATTCGAACTCCAATTGCCTTGCCACCTTAGTGATGCCACAACCATCAAGCCACATGCTCTTTTTGTGACATAAAATCACACACATTTAAACATAAGTCCTAACTGCTAACATCCAATTTCACTTAAGAGCAAAAACTAAAAATTTTACAAGGCCCAGGCTCAAACCCAGTCTTCCTAAGAACCCCCAAATACACTCAAATACATAGCCATTAAAGCACACATGGAATTTAAGCCAAATCATGCAAAATTATAGACCCTACATTTTTAGGGCGTTACACTTTTAGTGACAAAGAATTTTCTATAGATTTTATTCTGGATTACCAGTCCAGGCTAAATCCAATCAATTAGGATTACCAGTCCAGGCTAAATCCTAATAGAAACATATACTCGAGAGGCTTATTTTGGATTACCCGTCCAGGCTAAATCCATTATGCAGCACATGCATTTTTATCAAGGAAATCACCTTTGTCCATCGGAATTCAATATTCACACGGAATTTAACCCTTTTCAATAAATTTCTAACATATACCATTTCATATATACAATCTCATATAACATATTCAATGTAACATAGCATTCAAAACAACACGTTTCTATGCTCATTTAAGTTATACGAACTTACCTTCATATTTGTTCGTAACAAAAATCTACTAATCCAAAATCTTCTCGTTTCTACGATCTAACTCTTTGTTCGATCCTTCCAGATCCAATTAAGCTTGAAAAGTTTATTTTCTCTCTCCTAGGGCTTTCATAAAACTTGGGGATAAAGATGATATGAAAATAAGATGATAATTCTATTTAATTAATTATCATCTTTTAATTCTTTTGTTTTCCAATTTAGTCCTTAACCTTTTCTAATTTTTCCATGGATGATTCACTAAAAATATCTATAACAGCCCGATTTAGGGGCTAGTCAGAATAGTGATCTCGGGATCACTAAATTTGAGATTTGAGAAGTTCATTTTCATGTGACTTGTATAAGTATATGAGAATTTGGGAATTTAAATTTTAGTGTTTTCATGTTTAATTGTGAAAAAGGGACTAAATCGCATAAAGTGCAAAAGTTCCATTTTAATAGCTAAAGGTATCAAATAGCCATAAATTGTAAAATTGAGGTATTTAAAGGGAAATTTAGCCCTTATAATTGCTTGGCCAGTCATGGGCTATGTGGGAGACAAAGATGGACAAAATTTAATCAAAGTTAGTAGGAGTTGGTGGCTAATTTGACTAGTTTAATATTAGAAAAAAAGAAAGAGAAAAATATCATCTTTATCTTCATCTTTCTCCACCAATTTTCGTAAGAAAATAGAGGGTTGAAACCTAAAAAATTTTCAGCAAGCTCTCCTCCAATTCTAGTACGTGATTTTGATGATTTTCTTAGTAATAGTTGTAATTTTGAGACCCCTAAAGCTTAAGCTTTCAAATGAGGGGACTATTGTGAAATATTGTGTAAAGTTTAGAGCTTTTCCATGAGAGATATCATTGTTGTTTCCTGCATTTTATTGGAAGAAATTAAGTCTTAGTTGTTAGATGAACAACTTTTATGTAAGGTGTTGTCTTGAAAACACCTAATTGGACCTTGATCAAAAGGTTACAAATATGTAGTGATTATGTGAAATGTTGAATTTTGATGATAATTATAAGAGTATTAAATGTTCACCTAGGCTTGTTAAAGGTAGAAATGTGATTAGAATTAATTTTCGAGCCTAGGGGATAAATTGTAATTTTTGCCAAAGTCTACGGGCAAAATAGTAACTTTGCCAAAGCATACTTATTGAAATGTTTTTTATTAATGTGATGATTAAAATGAGCTAAATTGTTATTATAGATCAAGAAATACATAGCCCGGATCGAAACTGAGGCAAAAACAAAATCGAGGACTAGATTGCACGTCTACATACATTTTAAATACCGAGGTAAGTTTGTATGAATTTAAGGTTTCATATGTATTTTTATTAAATCAATTATTATGTTGTATTATGTATACTATTATTATGAAGATAAGTAAATGATATCTCTATGAGACGATGAACGAGAACATGTAAGATAAAGTCCCGAATAAAGACTAAGAAAATTGAGGAATACTAATATCACTGAATGAGACAAGGAAAGTCCATGTAAGACCATGTGAAGACATGGCATTGGCTTTAATGCAAGGATATCATATAAGTCCATGAAAAGTCATGGCATTGAAAAATTATCATGAGGTAAAGGTCCCATGTAAGTCCAAGCCAAGGCTTGGCATTGGTGAATTTATAAGGCAAAGATGTCATTTAAGTCCATGTCAAGATATGGCATTCATAAGATTTATAAGGGAAGGATATCATGTAAGACCATGTCAAGACATGGAAATGGTAAGTTTCCAAGGAAACACATAAGGAAGGTCTCGTGTAAGACCATGTCTAGGAGATGGCATCGACACCAAATCAAGGGATCCCATGTAAGACCATATCTGGAATATGGCATTGGCATCATGAGGTGATCCCATGTAAGACCATGTCTGGGACATGGCATTGGCATCGAGATACATGTTTTATGAGATTAAATAACCTCAATTATTCCGGGAAATTCATCGGGCAAAAGAACCAAGTATGAAAGAAGTAACAACAAAGCTAAGCAAGTAGAGTTGGTAATAAGTTAAGTTGTTTGAAGTTGATAAAGAGCTTCATTCAAATTAAGAAATATGAAGATTGAATTATGTTGTATTAGCAAAATTATACTAACTTATGTGATTAAGTGTTATAGGTACAATAAGAACATTCCAAGTATGAAATTAGCATATGTCCTATGCCAAGTATGAATAAGTATGAGTAAGTAAGCCAAGATCTTGAAATTTAAGTTGTATTTGTCTCTCGAGGGATGACTTATATTAAGAAAAAATAATTGCTATATGAGTTTCATGCAAACTTATTAAGCTATGTGCTTACTTCTTCTATTTCCTTTTTCCTTGTTGTTACGCCAAGCTAAATTGGGGATCATAAACGTCAGAGTTCGAGTATCACACTATCAACATCACTTTGGTATAACAATTTAGATTTATTTTGAGTATGGCATGTATAGGATTCGAGTATTTTGGTTACATCATAATTGTTGGCCAAAGTGTTGGCTTAATAAGGTATTAAAGTCTTTTTTGTAATGGTCTATTATGTTAGGCCGATACTTGGCAAGTTGTTATGTTGTATGAAAATTACTTTCTTGTAGTGTATGCTCTTGTATATGGATGTTGAATTAATGTGTGTGTATACAAGTGAGGGTAGTTAAAGGGCTTGGTAAATAGCATTGTTCTTGTCCATAAGAGTAGACACACGGGCGTGTGTCTAGGCTGTGTGGGACGCACGGCTAGAACATGGGCGTGTGTCCAAGCCGTGTGAAGTCTGCACTTTGCCCTTGGGATTTAAATCGCCACACGACTGAAGTACATGGGCGTGTGTGTAGGCCGTGTGGATAAGTCAGAATGCCAAGGTTGGCACATGGGTCAAGGCCACGGGCGTGGCAAGGTCGTGTGAATTTAGTTAGTGTCAACCATAGGTGAAAGACACGGGCATGTATTTGGGTCACATGGACGTGTGGGCTCTATTTTGATGAAAAGTTTTTCGAATTCGTAAAGGTCCCCGGTTAAATCCCAAAAGCTCTCAGAGGTATGTTTAGGGCCATATAGGCCGAGAATGAGTAAGAAATAAGTTTATAACGAAATTTATAGTCCATTATCACACTTTCAATCAGGGTTAAGCACGATAATGCCTCATACCCGGTTCCGGAGTTGATTACGGGTAAGGGGTGCTACAATATCTATATACTTTTCTTTATTGGTCTAATTACCAAATAAGGACCTCAAGTTTTGAATTCCATAGCTATTTAACCCATATAACTACTAGAATTCAAATTTGACATTTTATGCAATTTAGTCCTTTCTACAATTAAATACATAATTGATAAAATTTTCTTATGAAAACTCTCATGCAACCTTTCTATCACATATTAAAATATTTTATCTTTCCGGCTCGAATTTGTGGTTATGAAACCACTGTTCCTACTTCACTGAAATTGGGCTATTGCAACTCTCCCCCATTAAGGATTTTTGACCTCAAAAATCTTACCAGTATAAAGATTCGGGTACTACTTTCTCATGATATCCTCAGGCTCCCAGATAGCTTCTTCTATTCCATGTTTTTTGCCAAAGAATTTTTACCAACGCTACATTTTTTATTTCTTAACACTTTTGTCTCTCGTGCTAAGATTTTAATTGGGTCTTCACTATACATCATATTAGGCTAAATTTCAACTTCTGTCGGAGAGATAATATGTAAAGGATCCAACCGATACCATCGTAACATTGATACATGAAAGACATTATGAATCTTATCAAGCTCTGGTGGTAAGCCAACCGATATGCAACCAGTCCAATTCTTTGAATAATTTCATATGGCCCAGTAAACCTTGGACTCAATTTGCCTTTTCGACCAAATCGAAGAACTTTCTTCCAAGGTGACACTTTCAAGAATACCTTATCACCTATCTCAAATTCTATTTCTTTTCTTTTTAAATTGGCATAAGACTTTTGACGATCTAAGGCTGCTTCCAAACTGTCTTGCATCACCTTTACTTTTTCTTCCATTTCATGGATTAGATCAACTCCATGAATCTTCTTTTCATTGAGCCCTGTCCAATACAATGGTGTTCTACATTTCCAACCATACAGAGCTTCATACGGTGCCATTTTAATACTAGATTGATAACTATTGTTATAAGAAAATTCAATCAAAGGTAAATATTTTTCCCAATTACCTTCAAATTCAAGTACACAACACCGTAATATATCCTCCAAAATTTCTATAACACGTTCAGATTGGCCATCTGTTTGAGGATGAAATGCAGTTCTAAAATGCAATCATGTACCCAGTGCTTCTTGAAATTTATTCCAAAATCAGGATGTAAACTGGGGATCTCTATAAAAATAATAGAAACTGGCACCCCGTGTAATCTAACAATCTCAGAGACATATAATTCAGCCAATTTATCTAAGGAAAAAATCCATACGTACCGGTATAAAGTGTGTAAACTTTGTTAACTGGTAAACAATTACCCAAATAGCATCCTTCTTCCTCAGAGTCAATGGTAATCTCAATATGAAATCCATTGTAATTCTTTCCCATTTCCATTCCAGAATAGCCACTAGCTGCAATAAACCCAAAGGCACTTGATGTTCATCTTTCACTTGCTGACATATCAAACATTTAGATACAAATTCAAAAATATCTCGTTTCATTCCCAGCCACAGGTTCATCTTTTTTATACCATTGTACATTTTATTGCTACCGGGATGAATAGACATTATACCATTGTGAGCTTCATATAAAATCCTCTGTACCAACTCTAAATTCTTCAGTACCCACAATCTGCCTCTGAACATTAAACAATCATCAGACCCAATTTGAAATTCCAAGTTAGAATTTAATTTACATTGTTCCCGTTTTGCCTGTAGCTCAACATTATTCTTCTGAGCTTCACAAATTTGTTGCAAAAATATTGGTCTAGCTTCTAATTCAGCTATGATAGAACAAGCATCAGATAAAGATAACTGAGTATTCATTGCTTGCAAAGCAAATAAAGACTTTCTACTCAAAGCATCTGCAACTACATTAGCTTTACCCGGATGATAATCAATAACAAGATCATAGTCTTTCAATAATTATAGCCACCTATGTTGTCTCAAGTTCAAATCTTTCTGTGTCATCAAGTATTTCAAACTTTTATGATCACTGAAGATATGACATTTTTCACCATATAAATAATGCCACCATATTTTCAATGCAAACACAATAGCTACTAATTCAAGATCATGTATCGGGTAATTCTTTTCATGTGGTTTCAGTTGTCTTGAAGCATAGGCAATTACTTTACCTTCATACATCAAGACACAACCTAAACCATTCAAAGATGAATCACTATAAGTCACAAATTCCTTACCAGATTCAAGTTGTACCAACACAAGTGCTTCATTCAATAGAGCTTTTAACCTGTCAATGCTTTGTTGACATTTATCATTCCACTCAAACTTCACATCTTTCTACAATAGTCGAGTCATCAGAGAGGCTATCATCATAAACCATTTAACAAATCTCTGATAATATGTAACACCCCTTACCCATATTCAACTCTAGAACCGGGTACGAGACATTACCAGCCTTAACTTGCTTGAACATACAACTTTGGGTTATAAAATTTCATTTCAACTTAAAACTTCTCATTCATATACACAACATCCTTATAATGGGTCTATGAGGCCCTAAACACACATACGGGAGGTTTTGGAATTAATTCAAAAACTTTTGTGCTCTTAGAAAATTTTTGCCTAAACAGGGGCCAGACGCCCGTGTGAAATGGAACACGCCCGTGTGGGTAGGCCGTGTGGTTGCACACGCCCATGTTCCGGACACACGCCTGTATCAATAACTCGTGTCCCTCACATGGCTTAGACACGCCGGTGTTCTCACCCGTGTGTGAAAACCTAGGCATTTTATTTATAATGTCAGCAACCTCTTGAGGGGCACATGGCCTAGGCACACGCCCATGTGCTGGCCCATGTGACGAATCAAATTCTCGTAAATTTGATGCAGGGGACACGACCGACCAACACACCCATAGGGGTTGACCAAGTGTCGCACATGAGTTAGACACACGCCCGTGTGTCTACCCGTATGGACAATTAGAAGGCTATTTTCCAAGCTAATTGCCACCCTGAAACATAAACACACTTATGCCAACACAAGCAATACATAACATGGCAATAATACACTATAAAGAACCACTAATCATCAAGCATACTGATAAACCGTAAAAGTAACATATTTTAATCCCACATTTAGTATGCTTTTGGATGAATTTATCCTTAATTTATGTAAAAAGGTGCTCTTAATCCTTTCTTTTCGTGTCTTATACTCAGGAAAGCACCCAAGGATAAAAAGAACGCAAAACGGGCTTAAAACGAACAAAAGTGGGACGACCCAAGAAGTCAGCATGGCCTGGACTTCATGCCACACGATCGTGCCTCGATAGTCATCTAGACCACGGCCTTTACCCGATTCACACGGCCGTTTTCCCATCGATAAAGTCCACACACGAGCGTGCCTAGTGATCTACACGGCCGTTCCCAAAATGGCAGAATCGAGACACAGGCTAGACCCAGATATTACACGGGCATGTCATAACCGTGCCTAAATCGACAGGATGGAGACACAGGCTGGACCACGATTTACACGGGCGTGTCAAGGTCGTGCCCCTACCGTGGAAAAGAGTAATTTCACTCGAAATTGGATGCTTGGAGCCCACGAAACGCAATCCTAAGTCCACTCAAACACTTAGAACAAATTTCACTTGAATTACGAGTACTTAGGAGCCAAGTAAAGCATCCCAAACATATATAAAAACAAATCCAAGACAGCAATTAGAGGGTGTCAGGTTTTAGCAGAGTTTTCTGCCAGAGCTTTACTCGTTTAGGGAATTACTCGAAGATAGCCAGTTGATCCATCTAGGAGGGCCAAAATTCTACTCAAGACGGAGGATCTCTCCTTCAATTCCTTCAGGGGGTTTTAGGGATTTCTTATGTTTTGTTTTATCTTTTCTCTTGAGATGTTTTCCTATTTTATTTTGAACTAAACCCCTCAGATACCTGAAGGGGATGAAACCTATGATGGATTTTATTCTTTAATTCTTTCGATTTATATGATAAATACTTAGTTTGTTCTTAATTATGCTGCTCAATTTAATCTGATGTGCTTAGGTGGAGGAGGAATAGACCCTGCCTAAGAGAAGATCTAGCATATTTAAGCAGTGTTGATCGGGCACTTAGAGATAGGGTTACGAGATTTTGTCGAATTAGGGTGAAACCTGATATGGGGGTCCATTGATCGATTTACTGCTTCCTTAAGGGGTTATTATAAGAGAACGAGAGTTCCACTAATTAACCTAAGGTTAGAGTTATTCGCCTCAAAAGAAGGTTTAATATAGGTTAGGGAGTCTCACGGATCAAGCTAAGTAAAAGAAATCATATGAATTGAAAGTTAGATAATAAGTGAAGTCATAGGTGGATTCTTCCCGAGGGTACCGTTTTTATCAATTGAGTTTTCTTCAAAGTCTTTTCCCAAAGTTTTGTTCTTTTGTCTTTGCATTTAAGTTTAATTATTTCATTTGTTTTAGATGTAATAAACCAACACTCCATATTTTAGGCTAAATAATAGAAAGAATGTGAGTAATAGTACTTTTAGGTTCCTTGGGTTCGATAAAGATATTCTTGCCTTAGCTATACTACTATTCGATAGGTGCGCTTGCCTCTATCGTTGTCGCAGTTAGTCTACAGGTTCGATCACTCTTTTATAAATATTAAAACTAGACTATTTTGCAGCGATCAAGTTTTTGGCGCCATTGCCGGGGACCTCTAAAATATTACGAAAGCTCTATTTTTATTACTTTAGCCATTATCTCTAATTTTTTTATTTTTATTAAATTTTTAATTTTACTAATCCTCTTTCTTTATTAAACTTGCAAGGTACCTTTAGTTTATGACTCGAAGAAACCCTAGAGGACCATTAGAATATGACAGTGATATTGAAGCTACCGCTCGCAGAAATCGCAGAGAAACTAGACGAGCTCTAGACTACCAAAGAGAAGAACAACAAAACAGATCCAATCCTATTGAAGGGATGGATGAAAATAATCTGCCTGATGCGCAAGATCAGAATGGCCCGCGTACTATGTATGATTATGCTAATTTTAATTTGGCAGGAGTAGAATCTAGTATTGTTAGGCCTGCTATAGCTGCTAACAATTTTGAATTAAAACCTAACACAATACAAATGATTCAACAGTTTGTTCAATTTGATGGATTGCAGGATGAAGATCTAAATAATCATATAGCTAATTTCTTAGAGTTTTGTGATACTTTCAAAATAATGGCGTTTCTGATGATGCCATACGTCTTTGGTTATTTCCTTTTTCATTAAGAAATAAAGCAAAGTAGTGGTTGAACTCGTTACCACGAGGGTCAATCACCACATGGGACCAAATGACCGAAAAATTTCTTTTAAAGTATTTTCCACTAGCCAAAATGACCAAATTTAGGAATGACATATCTTGTTTTGTGCAGAATGACACAGAAACATTATATGATACATGGGAAAGATACAAGGATCTCCTAAGAAGATGCCCACATCACGGATTACCTTTGTGGCTTCAAGTCCAAACTTTTTACAATGGTGTGAATTCTTCAACAAGGCAAATGATTAATTCATCAGCCAGTGGAACTCTAAACAACAAAACTCCTGAAGCAGCCTATGATTTTATTGAAGAGATGTCATTGAACACTTATCAATAGAAAATCACAAGGGCAAAGCTGACAAAATCAGTCGGAGTTTTCAACATAGACGCAGTGACAATGCTGTCACCACAGGTAGAGTTAATAAATAAAAAGTTTGATAATTTATGTTCTTCGCAGGTACATCCAGTAATGCAATGCGAAGCAAGTGGGAATGTGGCGAATGCTGAGTACCCACCCTACCAACCAGGGGTAGAAAACGAGCATACAAACTATATTGGTTACAATCTCAGATCCAATAATAATCCTTATAGTAATACTTATAACCCAGGTTGGAGGAACCACCCAAATTTTTCGTGGGGAGGACAAGGAAATCAAGGAATTCAAAGGCAGCAACCTCCTCCAAATTATCAAAATCAGCCCTACCCACAAGAAAAAAAATCAAGCCTTGAAGAGATGCTAAGAAAATTCATGGCAGTTACAGAATCTTGCCTTCAAAAGACTGATACAAACCTTGATGAACAACAGAAGTCGATGAAAGGACTTGAGAATCAAGTTGGAGAACTTACTAGGTCAGTGGGACACCTCACAAAGCTAATTTTTGAACGCCAACAAGGACGTTTACCAAGCAGCACAGAATTAAAACCAAAAGAACAAATCCAAGCCGTTACAACTCAAGAGGGTACGGAAGTAGATAGACCCACATCAGCGCAAGAAAAGAAGGATAAGATCGAGGTAAAATCGGTAATCAAAGGATACCAACCTAGCATACCTTATCCCGAAGCATTGAAAAAAGAAGATTCAGAGGAACAATTCGGTTACATATTAACCTACCTCTTCTTGAAGCTCTTTTTTAGATGCCCGATGCAAAGAAATTCTTAAGCAAGCTCTTGATGAACAAACATAAAATAGATGAAGAGCACCATGTGGAATTAAACGCAATATACTCAGCAATGCTACAGAACAAGCTACCACAAAAACTAAAAGATCCAGGGAGTTTTACGATTCCATGCTTAATTGGTAGTTTGTCTATTGATAATGCGTTAGCTGATTTAGGGGCAAGTATAAATGTTATATCTTATGCACTGTTTAAATGACTAGGTCTAGGGAAGCCCAAACAAACTAGGATGAGTATTCAACTAGCTGATAAAACTGTTAGAATCCCTAGGGGCATTATTGAAGATGTTTTAGTCAAAACTGATAAATTTGTTTTCCCAGTAGACTTTGTTGTTTTAGACATGGATGAGGATAATTCAATCCCCTTGATTTTAGGAAGGCCTTTTCTTGCAACTGCCAAGACAAAAATTGATGTTGCCACAGGAGAACTCATACTTCACGTAGGAGATGAATCAATAAATCTTCAAGCTCTCAACTTAGCCAGAGCCATGATTGATGAAGGTATGGAAATTACTCTAGTCGATAGTCAAATTATTCAACCTTCATTGCAAGAAACACCACACGACACCAAATCTGAGTCAAACTATAGCATCTTAGTCGGCACAGAAGAATCACGTATACTTAAAGTCGATAGACTAGAAGAGCAGAAGACACAAGCAAAGACGGATCCACACGTAGTAAAACCTAAGGAACCACTAGAAGAGCTCATGGGAGCATCCAATCACTTTAAGATAGTAGACCATGTGCTGTTAGACAAAATTGGTCTTCACATCACTTCAACAGACTCGAGGGCAAGGGGAGAAATCCTCCCTAACGTACACGAAATCTTCCCCCACAACACAGTCGAGGTAAGTAACCCAAAATTTGACAAATTTGAGGTAAATGCTTCTCAATTCCAATCTTGTCATGAAAATAAAATAGCAAGTATGAGGGAAGATATTCAAACCTTTAAACCTCCCTTAAAATTTTCAAACATGAGGACAATCTAGCTTAAGACTATAAATGAGCGCTTCTCGGGAGGCAACCCCAACATTAACACTATTTATTTTCAGATTTGATTTCAGTTTCTTTTCTTTCCATCTTTCTTTCCTAAGTATTTAGTTGGAAACTAACACAAAAGTGTAGATTTCCAGACCACACGGCCTTACACACAGCCGTGGCTGTAGCCATGTGGACCACCAAAACCACCACACTGACAGAAGCAGGGCATGCAAGCCATTCCAACCACTCCGCGGCGTCACGAGCCCAACAACCCTAAAAGCACGGGCATTGACAAGAACAGCATGGGCGTGCCTATAAACCGTGTGAAGCTACTGACTTTCTCGAAACAGGCGTGGCTGACTAAGAAACGGTCGTGTAAGAAGCAACACGCCATTAGCCATGGTTGTGCTAGGCAACCGTGTGAAGGGACACACCCTTGGTACACGGGCATGGGAACGTACCAGATTTGAAATCCTATTTAAATCCCCACAACCCATCTTCTTTGTCCCATCTCTTTTCTTATTTCTTCTTTCTCTTTTCTTTCAAATTTTTCTTCCTATTCATAGAAAAGATCCAAGACACTTGAGCAACACAAAGATCATGCCGAAGAAACGTAAGCATCACCTCCTTAGAGGAGACCTCAACATGAGTTCATGCCGGTAGCTTCACTTAATTGACACGCCAAGGGTCTCGAAAACCTTTTCGATTCTATTTTTCTTTTCTCGTCTCCTTTATTTTCCTTATCTTTACTTATTTCCTGCTTAAATTAATTTATTTCATATTAGTTTCTTGGTTTTAGGTTCTAAAGGCTGCTAGGGAATCACACACCACAGCCTTAGAGGACACACCCACTTCGCAAATCATCCAACAATAAGGACTCTTTAGTCCATTAGTCTTTTCTTTCAATTTTAGTTTTCTTCTTAGTCTTCTTCATTTTATTTCCTTAATCTTTAATTATATTATTAGTATAGTATTATTATTTCCCTAGATCTCTTGGCTATATCTTCACAGGCTACCCAATTTCTTCATCTAGCAATTTGCTTCCCGGTAGCCACTCCACCAGGCCCATAGAAAACACCATCACCGCCACCAGAGATGCCAAGGATCATCCAGATTTCAGGGAGTATTACTTTCCCCACTTATCTTTTTGATTTGGCACATAACTTGTACATTGAGGGCAATGTACATCTTAAGTGTGGGGGTAATAGTGCCTAACTTTTTGCATAATTCTCAAAACCCTGAAATTAGTCTTGATTTTATGAATTATTCTCATATTATTAATTAGGATGAAATTTCTAATGACTTATGATTCTTATTGAGATGTTTTAGAGTAAGTCATAGTTAATTGTGCATTGATGATTAAATTTGAAAAATACTAGAGAATCAAGCATGCTAAGTCTATTTTTCAAAAATAAAAACTGATAGGTTGTCGAACTAAATCTGAGTATTACTTTGAAATCTGAAATCTATAGGGATTGATATCAAAGACACGCATAATTTTTGGGGAGATTTTGAGCCTTATAGAGCATATATTCTTTTTCTTGCTCACTTTATTGATTATGAGTGTGTCAACTTTGAACTGTTATTCTAGAACTTGCCTCTTTTATACATGTCAAGACCACATTAATGATTTGATATACTGAGATGATAAAGGCACCTAGGTTTCAACCCGTTCAAACCACTAAAAAGCTTACCTACACAAATTAACCCCTAGTGAACCTAGTTGAATCTTAATAACCTTTTTATTGACTCACCCACTAATATTAAACCAAAATCCCTTTGTATTTGTTATCAACATTCCTTTGACTACCCCTCTATTGAGAATTGACTTGATCAATTGCCAAACTAGGATATTTCAATTATCAAAGTTCCTTTTATTTTACTTAGTTTGTTCTTAAAAAAAATCCAAGTATATTCAATATTGGTAGTATATAAAAGAGCTTAGAGCATTTAAACTCCAATTGGTAAAGAAAAAGCTCGTATTAAAGCAGTATCAAAATACTCCTTATTATGGAGTAATTATCAAAAGAGATATTATTTGTTTTCATTCGAAGTAAATATTCATATTAGTTTAGTGTTTCTAGTTAGGCAATTTGTCAAGTCAATATCGATTCTAATCCTCTAATTCAGCATATATCCACACCTTTAACCCTAACCCCGTTACAACCTTGATTAAAGACCTTTTGATCTATGTATCAACTCATATCTGATGGTGGAGATTTGATTTCGTGCAAGTCTATGGGATTAACTTTTCAGGTTCAACTTAGAGTGTTTATTCTTGAACCTTGAACACTTTTGAGTGACTTGAGTGAATCTATTGTGAGGACATCAATCCTTGTCGGCTTTGAATTAAAGGTAATTACTTAGATAAGGGGGAACACCTATGTTTTCGTACTACAAAGGTATGACTTATCGTAATTGAATCTTTAGGACTCTTTGAGTTGAATTATCCATGTATAAATTATCTATGAATTATGATGAGACAATATCGATAGGAATTATGAATTATGGAAAGTTCGTTTTAATTGTAAATTGAAAATTTTGCTTGAGGACAAGCAAAGGCTTAAGTGTGGGGGTATTTGATAAACCGTAAAAGTAACATATTTTAATACCACATTTAGTATGCTTTTGGATGAATTTATCCTTAATTTATGTAAAAAGGTGCTCTTAATCCTTTCTTGTCGTGTCTTATACTCAGGAAAGCACCCAAGGATAAAAAGAACGCAAAACGGGCTTAAAATGAACCAAAGTGGGCCGACCCAAGAAGTCAGCACGGCCTGGACTTGATGCCACACGGCCGTGCCTCGATAGTCATCTAGACCACAGCCTTACCCCAATTTACACGGCCATTTTCCCATCGATAAAGGCCACACACGGGCGTGCCTAGTTATCTACACGGCCGTTCCCAAAATGGCAGAATCGAGACACAAGCTAGACCCAGATATTGCTGGAGCATGTTATAGCCATGCCTAAATCGACAGGATGGAGACACAGGCTGGACCACGATTTACACGGGCATGTCAAGGCCATGTCCTTGCCTCGAAAAAGAGCAATTTCACTCGAAATTAGATGCTTGGAGCCCAAGAAACGCAATCCTAAGTCCATTCAAACACTTAGGACGAATTTCAATTGAATTATGAGTACTTAGAAGCCAAGTAAAGCATCCCAAATGTATATAAAAACAAATCCAAGGCAGCAATTAGGGGTGTCAGGTTTTAGCAGAGTTTTCTACCAGAGCTTTACTCGTTTAGGGAATTACTCGAAGATAGCCAGTTGATCCATCTCGAAGAGCTGGAATTCTACTCAAGACAGAGAATCTCTCCTTCAATTCCTTCAGGGGGTTTTAGGGATTTCTTATGTTTTGTTTTATCTTTTCTCTTGAGATGTTTTCCTATTTTATTATGAACTAAACCCCTCAGATACCTGATGGGGATGAAACCTATGATGGATTTTGTTATTTAATTCTTTCGGTTTATATGATAAATACTTAGTTTGTTCTTAATTATGTTGCTCAATTTAATTTGATGTGCTTAGGTGGAGGAGGAATAGAATACGCCTAAGAGAAGATCTAGCATAATTAAGCGGAGTTGATCGGCGCCTAGAGATAGGGTTACGAGATTTTGCGAATTAGGCGAAACCTAATATGGGGTCCATTGATCGATTTATGCTTCCTTAGGGGTTATTATAAGAGAACGAGAGTTCCACTAATTAACCTAAGGTTAGACGTTATTCGCTTCGAGAGAAGGTTTAATAGAGGTTAGGGAGTGTCACGGATCAAGCTAAGTAAAAGAAATCATATGAATTGAAAGTTAGATAATAAGTGAAGTCATAAGTGGATTCTTCCCGAGGGTATCATCTTTATCAATTGAGTTTTCTTCAAAGTCTTTTCCCAAAGTTTTGTTCTTTTGTCTTTGCATTTAAGTTTAAGTATTTCATTTGTTTTAGATTTAATAAACCAAACACTCCATATTTTAGGCTAAATAGTAGAAAGAAACTGAGTAATAGTACTTTTAGGTTCCTTGGGTTCGATAAAGATATTCTTGCCTGAGCTATACTACTGTTCGATAGGTGCGCTTTGTAACAGACCGAATTTGATCCTAATCAGAACGGTGGTTTTGGGACCACTAATCCGAGTCTGAGAAATATTTTAATATTATATTTTGTGTTTATTATATGTGAATTAATGTGTGTGAAAGTCTCGTAGAAAAATTTTGTTGTTTGTGTGTTTAATTTAGAAAAAGGACTTAATCGCGTAAAAAGTAAAAGTTGCAAACTATAGTGAAAAGTGCCTATTTGATGATGGGTTTTTAAAGTGGGATATTAAAAAGGCAATTAGCCCATTTTTAAAGTTAGTGGGTGGCTAAAGTCACCATTGCCCTTATTATATATGTTAGCATTATTTTTATTAAATGGTTATATTAGTAATTAGCTAAATAACATAATATATGTTAAAATTAACATAAAACAAAGCCATCATCTTTTTCACTTCTTCTTGGCCGAATATTGGAGGAAGAAATAAAGCTTTGGGTTCTTTGATTTTTGGCACTTCTAGGGTAAAAGTCAAGGTGAGTTTTTACTCGATTTTTGATAATTTTGACGTTTTTGAGATCGTTGCTTCAAACGGTAGCTTACCCATGTTGAAATTTTTGAATCTAAGCATGTTTGATATTTGGCCATTGATGTTTTCATGTAATTTTTTATGGTTGATGATTTTATTTTAAAGATATGTTAAAGATTAATATATTTTGTATTGGAAATTTTGGGTGAAATTGAATATTTAGGGATAAATTGAAAAAAATAAATTTTTGAGGGGCTAAAATGCAAAATAAATGAAAGATATGGACTTTTTGGGTCCCCATGAATATTCGGCCCTTGTATAGTTTAGTGAAATTTTGTGTATTTTGTGTTTTATGCAAATAGGACTAAATGGTAAAATGTGAAACATTAGGGGTAAAATGGTAAATTGCCTTTTATGTGTTTTGGGACTAAATTGAGATGAAATGTACTTGAATGAGCTAAATTTTAATGTGTTTAGATCAAGAACAAAGAAAAAGCAGTTTGGATCGGGAAAGACAAAGGTTATCGAATAGTCGGTTTACGGTATCATTCGACAGTCGAGGTAAGTTCTTAAGGTAAAGTATCTTAAAGAGATAAATATGAATATGTTCAATGATATTATTTGATTAATTTGAGTAAGGAAATAGGTGATAGCCGAATGTAAATGTTCTATATTGGATTGGATATGCTAAAATGCAATGTGAATCAGTACATTTGATATGATATGTGAATGTGGTTTATGTATATGAATTGATAGTGATGTAAGTGTTAAGGAATATAAGTTGATGAATTGATTTGATAAATAGATCAGGCTTCGAGCCTAGCAGGCCTCGTGCAGGTGATATATTTTGGGCTTATTGCCTCAGGTGCTTAGTCTTGGTGACATATTAGGGCTTTGTGCCTAGCAGAGCTTAGTCTTGGGTGATATATTCGGGCTTTGTGCCTAGCAGGCTTAGTGCTGGTGATATATTTGGGCTTCGTGCCTAGCAGGCTTAGTGTCGGTGATATATTTGGGCTTCGTGCCTAGCAAGCTTAATGCTGGTGATACTTTAAAACGAAGGAACCATAAATTGATCGAGGTGTAACATAGTGAATCTATTGAGTTAAAAACTCAGGTAAACTTAAATCTCATTGAATTCATCAGAAGTAAGGTAAGTTGTGATTAATGTTACTTGAGTTGAAATATTATGTTAAGAATGGTGTTATGTGTGATTGAGCTTATTGATCGATGTGTATGAATGGTATAAGATAGAATTTGAGCTTAAATGTACTATTTTGGGAGGTTCGGTTACAAGTAGAAATGCTAAGAGTGAAAAGACTTTGAATGTGATAATATAGTCGATATGAATGTTGTACCTATGTGACTTAGAGCATGTGATTCATGTAATATATGTTTATACTATGATTCGATGAGTTACAGATTTATGGTAATGAAGTGTAAATGCTTAGGTTAATGAACTGTTAGTATTCTACGCTTAAATTTATTTATGGAAATATTTATATTCAATGTCATAAGTTTAAAGAATAAAATGTTCAAGTGTTTGAGTGTTACATTATTATTTGCTTGAGACTTACTAAGCTAGTAAGCTTATTCTGTGTGGTTCAATGTTCTGTTTTATAGATTTTGGTCTCGCTACGGGCTCGGGAAATCATCAGCAAAGTCAACCACACTATCGACTCATATTGGTACTTTTAAAGTTTGGACGTAAAAACTTAAGGCATGTATAGGCTAGCTTAATGCTTAAATGATAATTTGAATTGTATAAATAAGCCATGCGAAAATGGCTTGGATTTATTACTAATGATCTAATGTTTGAGTTATTCTAGTTATAGAATGTGTGTATGTTCTACTTGGACATGGGTTTGATAGTGATATAAAGTCATGTTAGGTTTATATATATATTGTAATTAGTCTTTTTGGTAAGATGATAGTTGTAGTGTTTGAATATGCTTGGGTTATGGTTGATAAATACTTATTAATGAAATGCATAATTTAAGATACAAATCAACTTAGAAATTATTTTAAATCTTGGATTGTATATTCGACTAAGTGATGAAATTATAGGTATAGTATTTGGATTGACACTTTCGAACATGGTTTACATATGTGTATGTATATTTAGTTTAAATTTAGATATTTCGGTCTATAGAAGGCATAATTGGTATTTAGATTTGATTATGTTCTTCTAATTGATTTGTTCCATATTATGTTTGGAATGTATACTATTGGTATATTATGAATTGAATAAGCAAAACTCTTAATAAACATATATATATATATATGTGTGTTTAGCTTTTGATAATTACTAAATTGCTTAGTAGGTTAATAAAGAACATGGGTATATTCGGTCAATGTGATTTAATGACCAATTGAATAGTAACATTCATTATTGGTTATGTAATGCTTATAAATGAATTTGGATAATGGTTTTTAAGATATGTACGATGTTTTTTAAACATGCCATGGAAGTGTATTAATCATGTTGTATTCAGATAAGACTGTATGAACAGAAAATAATTGTTATGACCTGTGCTATGTTCGGTAATGCCTTGTAACCCTAATCCGGCGACGGTTACGGGTTAGGGGTGTTACACGCTTGCCTCTATCATTGTCGCAGTCAGTCTACAGGTTCGATCACTCTTTTATAAATATTAAAACTAGACTGTTTTGCAGCGATCACATACATTTCACGTTTTACTCCATCATTTGCTTGAACTTTCATCCCATAAAACTCATTATCATTAAAATATGAAACTTGACAAATATTGGCTAATTCCCAATGGCCATTTACAAAATGAGTGTATAACATTAGTAACTAACACATTTGGCTTCCAAATATGACATAACACAAAATGATCAAGTTCCTATACATGCCATACCCAAAATAAAACAACTTTACTATACCAAAAAAATGATTGATAGTGTGATCCTAGTTCCGACGTTCTATGGTCCCTGAGCTAGCTTGGCGATTCTACAAGGAAAAGGGAAAAGAAAGGGGTAAGCATATAGCTTAGTAAGTTTGCATGAATTAAAATAGAAATATAAGTATCTATAATAAAACCCATTCATTATGGAACAATAGCAACACAAGTTCTCAAGTACATTAACATATTTACTCATACTTATTCTTACTCATCACATATCACATTACAGATTTCATAACTCGTATTTTACTCATAATACCTGTATCACTTCAGCACATAATTTAGCACTTATGCTACCTTGAACATAAACTTTAATCATTAAGATCCTTAACTTAAATGAAAATCTTTGTCATCCTTGAATAATTTAGCTCTTTATCATCTTTACATACTTAGCTCTTTTGCCCATTGAACTACTCGGAATATCATGATGCCAATGCCATATCCCAGATATGGCCTTACATGGTAGCACCTCTTGACGCCGATTCCATATCTCAGATATTGTCTTACACGAAATATCTTAGCTTGATGTCGATGCCATGTCCCAGACATGGTCTTATACGAGATCTTCCTTTGGTGCCGAAGCCATGTCCCAGACATGGTCTTACATGGGACCTTCCTTATTCGATGCCGATGCCATGTCCCAGACATAGTCTTATACGGGATCTGCATTCGGTGCCAATGACATGTCCCAGACATGGTATTATATGGGACCTACATTCGGTGTCGGTGACATGTCCCAGACATGGTCTTATACGGGACCGTCCTTATCTCCTGTCGTGACATAGGTATCCTCATTATTCCGAAACTTTAACCGGGACTTCAACTTAGCATATTCTCGTTATTTTTTCATCAAGACATCATTAATCAACTTCATGGAAATAGTATGCATTTCTCAAAATAATAAGTAATTTAAACATACTAACATATGTAGCCTTAATTTCACACAAACTTACCTCAATACTCAAAATAGGTGTAGATGTTCGATTTAGTCCACAACTTTTTTCTTGCCTAGATTTCGATCCGAGCTTCATGTTTCTCGATCTATAAATACAATTTCACATGTTTAATACTCACATTGACTAAATTGACTCATAAATCATGCTTTGGAAAAATACGATTTTACCCCTAAACTTTCACATAATTACACTTTTGCCCCTCGACTCGTAAAATGATTTTCATTAAAATTTCTTGTATTTAAGCCTAGCCGAATCAATCTCTTAAATACAACAGCCTTCAATTTCCACTATTTCACTCATGTATGACCATTTTTAGAACTTTTACAATTTGGTCCTTTTATGCATTTTTCATGAAAATCACTTAGAAAAAGATGTTTATTCTATATCAAACTTTCATATTCTTCCATAAAACATCAAAATAAATGCATGTCATAAATGGGTAAATTTTTTAACATAAACCCTAGCTAAAAATATAGCTAGAAATAGCTAAACCGAGCTACGAGGATCTCAAAAATATGAAGACCATTAAAAATAGGGCTAGGGTGCACTTACTATCAGGCTTGAAAGTTGAAGAAACCCTAGCCATGGCTCCTTAGTTATTTTTGACAATGGGAGAAGAAGATGAACACAATTTTGACTTCTTTTTCCCTTTTTAATTCATTAATTAACCAAATGACAAAAATGCCCTTAAGGCCCTTCCTTGATATTTTTCCTTCCCATGTCCATTTTTGTCCGTCTTGACATTTAATGGTCTAATTGCTAAATAATGACCTTTAGTAATTTTCATAATTCTATTTCATACTTAAATCTTCTAAAATCTCATGTTTTCTAATCTTTGCAATTTAGTCCTAATGGACAATTTAATTACTAATAAATAAAATTTCCTCATGAAATTTTCACACAATCATGCAAACACATCATAAGCCTCATAAAAATTATAAAACACATATTTCTACTTCATATTTGTGGTCTCGCGACCACTATTCCAACTAGGCCCTAAATCGGGCTGTTACAATTCTCCCCCTTAGGGATTTTCGTCCTTGAAAACCTTACTAGGAAAAAGGTTTGGGTATTGGTTCCTCATAGCCTCATCGGGCTCCCATATAGCCTCTTCTACCCCATGTCTTTGCCATAGTACTTTCACAAGAGCTATACCTTTATTCCTTAACTGTTTGACTTCTCGTGCCAAAATCTTTACTGGTTCTTCACCATAAGTCATGTCTGGTTGAATTTCAGCCTCTGTCGGTGTGATCACATGCAAAGGATCTGATCGGTAATGACATAACATAGACACGTGAAACACATCATGAATCTTTTCCAATTCAGATGACAAAGCTAATTGATAGGCTACCGACCCTATCCTCTCGGTGATCTCATATAGTCTGATAAAACTCGGACTCAAATTGCCTTTCCAACCAAATCTGGGAACTTTCTTCCATGGTGACACCTTTAAGAATACTTTATCATCGACTTGAAACTCGATCTCTTTTCGTTTCAAGTCCGAGTAGGATTTTTGTCTATTAGAAGCAGCTTTTAAATAATCTCAAATCACTCTTACTTTCTCTTCGGTTTCTCTAACCAGATCGACCTCGTAAATCTAATTTCCTTGAGTTCAGTCCAATATAAAGGCGTTCGACACTTATGCCCATACAAAGCCTCATAAGGCGCCATTTTCAAGCTCGACTGAAATTTTTATTATAAGCAAACTCTACCAACGGTAGGTATTTTTCCCAACTGCCCTGAAACTCAAGAACACAATACTGGAGCATATCCTCAAGTATCTGTATTATCCTTTTCAACTGTCCGTCGATTTAAGGGTGAAAAGTAGTACTCTTGCAATATTTTCCAAAATCGGGATATGAATCTCGAATCTCTGTTTAATATAATCGACAAAGGCACTCCATGATGCCTTAGAATCTCAAAAACATACAAGTTTGCCAACTCATCATGCGAATAATCAACACGTATCGGTATGAAGTGGGCCGACTTTGTAAGTCTATCTACCACAACCCATACGACATCTTTCTTGCTCGGTGTCAATGGAAACCCGTTACAAAGTCCATAGTAATACAGTCTCATAGGTTGAAGTAAACCCGAAGGTACTTGGTGTTCGGCTTTCAATTGCTGACAAATTAGGCATTTCAACACGAACTCCGAAATGTCTTTCTTCATACTCGGCCACCAATACCATTTCTTCAAGTCATTATACATTTTGGTGCTACCCCGATGTACAGATAGACATCCGCTTTATGCCTCATGTAAAATCTTTCGAATAAGCTTCTCATTCCTTGGCACACAGACTCTGTCTATGAACATCAAGCATCTATCGGGATTAATCTGAGAGTCGGACTCAACAACCAACTTGCACTAAACTCTTTTGGCTTACAAGTCACTGTCATATTTTTGAGCCTCGTAAATTTCTTGAAGAAACATCAGCCTAGCCTTCAATTCGGCCAGAATAGAACCATCACTTGACAAAGTCACCCATGTATTCATAGCCCTCAAAGTAAATAGGGATTTTCTACTCAAATCATCAGCAACTACATTGCCTTTCCCGGGTGATAATCAATGACTAGTTCATAATCTTTTATCAGCTCCAACCATCTTCACTGCGTTAAGTTTAACTCCTTCTGAGTCATCAAGTACTTTAGGATCTTATGATCGGTGAATATCTGACATCTTTCACCATACAAATGGTGTCTCTATATCTTTAATGCAAACACAATGGCAGCCAACTCTAAGTCATGTGTCGGGTAATTCTTCTCGTGTGGCTTTAACTGTCTAGAAGCATACACTATCACTTTGTCCTCTCGCATAAGTACACAGCCCAATCCATTCAAGGATACATCGCTGAAGATCACAAATTCTCTTCCCAATTCACGTTCCACTAGAATTGGATCCTTAGTCAATAGTGCTTTTAATTTCTTAAAACTCTGTTGGTACTTTTCTGTCCACTCAAACTTCACTTCTTTTTTGTAACAACCTCGTCATCGGAGTAGCTATCATAGAAAACCCCTTGACAAACCATCTGTAATAGCCAGCTAGGCCTAGAAAACTTCTAACCTTAGATACATTCTTCAGTGGTTTCCAATTAACAATAGCTGAAATATTACTTGGGTCGACTCGGATTCCATCTCCCGAGACAATGTGCCCCAAAAATCCAACCAGTTTGAGCCAAAATTCACTTTTACTAAACTTGGCATACAACTGATTATCTCGTAAAATCTGTAAGCTATCCTCAAATGCTCGGCATGCTCATAGTTATCACTAGAATATATCAATATGTCATCAATAAAAACCACAACAAACTTATCCAAGTATGGCCAAAATATACGGTTTAGTAAATCCATAAACACAGCAGGGGCATTTGTTAAGCCAAAAGGCTTGACTAAAAATTCATAATGCCCATACCTCGTCCAAAATGTAGTCTTCGGCACATCTAAGTCTTTTACTCTCAACTGGAAATATCCCAACCTCAAGTCTATCTTGGAAAACGCAGTGGCTCCCTTCAATTGATCGAATAGATCATCAATCCTTGGCAATGGGTACTTGTTCTTCACAGTTACCTTATTAAGCTATCGGTAATCTATACATAATCTTATGGAACCATTTTTCTTTTTCACAAATAACATTGGAGCACCCCACGGAGAATAGCTCGGTCTAGCAAAACCTTTGTCTGTCAACTCTTACAACTGTGCCTTCAATTCCTTCAACTCAGTTGAAGCCATTTTGTAAGGAGCAATTGATATAGGCGTAGTACCAAGGGCTAACTCAATGCCAAATTCAACCTCTCTGATCGGAGGCAACCCTGGCAATTCCTCTGGAAATACATCTGGGTACTCACATACTATCGAGACTGATTCAATTCTTAACTCAGTCTCTTTAGCATTCATATCAAAAGCAAGATATGCTTCATATCCCTTTCTTGCATACGTCTGGGTAAACATATGAGTGAACACTACAGGCGATCTGTCCTGTTCATCTTATTCAACACGAAGAGTGTTCCCATTTTCACATCTCAATTCAATGTATTTCTTCCCACAATTTACTGCCACATCATGAGTGGTTAACCAGTCCATACCAAGTATTATATTGAATTCATCAAATGGAAATAGCATGAGATTTGCCTTAAAGTAATGACCTCTAATCATCAATTGGCAATCTTTGCATACCTTATCAATTAATACACTTTTTCCTAAATGACTGGACAATTTTATCGCAAACTTTGTAGACTCAACAGTCATGCTCATGCTAGATACTAATTTCACGCAAATGTATGAATGGGTAGACCCCGGATCAATTAAAGCAACAACATTAGCATCATAGGGAGAAAATGTACCCGTAATTACATCAGGGGATGACGACTCTTCTCGAGCGCTAATGGCATAAATCCTCGCAGGTGCTCTACCCTTAGATCTCGCAACCTGCTCTCTAGGTGTATTTTTACTACTCGTTCCACTTCTCAGGTTTCTCTGCTGTCTCCCTTTAGTAGTGCTTCCTGATCTCGCACTCTAAATTTTCTATTTCTCAACCATCTCAGGGCATTCTCCAATAAAATGATCTTGGGAACCACACATAAAACAGGCTCTCTCATGGGCTCAGCACTCATCGGGATGGCGTCTGCCACATTGTGGGCATTTCGATCTATTAGCTCGAGTGTTCCCAACACCAGCAAATGAAGTAGTTTGAGCTTTAATCCCCAAGTACTGTTTACTCTTCCTTCTATTCGAAAACCCAGCAGACGTAGCTGGTCGGGTAGGGAAGCTCTTGACTTCTTGGATGAAGATTGAAACGTCTTGTTCATTTATCTCTTCCTTGAGTCACGAGACTCTATCTCAGCTTTTCTTTTCTATTTCACCAATTTCTCGGCTTTACAAGCCCAATCCACTAGCATAATAAATTCCTTCAATCCGAGGACACCGATAAATAATCTAATATCTTCATTTAAATAGTCCTCAAACCGTTTGCACATAATGGCTTCAGTGGATACACACTCTCGTGCGTATTTGCTGAGCCTCACAAACTCACGCTCGTACTCAGTTATTGTCATCTTACCTTGTTTCAGTTTAAGGAATTCCTTTCTTTTCTGGTCGATGAATCTTTGGCTAATGTACTTCTTCCAGAATTCTTCTTGGAAAAACTCATATTTGATCCTTTCCCTTGGTACAATCGACACAAGGGTAATCCACCACTGATAAGTAGAATCTCTTAGAAGAGACACTACACATTTCATGCATTCTTCAGGAGTGAAAGATAATTCATCAAATATCCTGATGGTAATTTTAAGCCAAAATTCTACTCTCTCTAAATTGTCATCTTTACTAGCACGAAATTCCTTAGTCTAGGTACGGTCTATGTACGGTTTAAACATTATATTCATCAAATCCATAAACACTGCCAGTGCATTAGTCAACCCAAATGGAATCACTAAAAACTCATAGTGGCCATAACTGGTTTTGAAAGTCGTCTTCAGAACATCTAAAACTTTTACTCGTAACTTGTAGTAACCAGAATGAATATCAATTTTTAAAAATACAATGGCATCCTTCAGTTGATCAAACAAATCATCTATACGGGGCAACGGATACTTATTATTTATTGTAATTTTATTAAGTTTTCTGTAATCAATACATAGCCTCAAAGATCGATCCTCCTTTACAAACAATACTAGTGAACCCCATGATGAAAAACTGGGTCGAGCAAAGCCTCTGTCAATTATTTCTTGTAACTGTGCTTTTATCTTTTTCAACTTAGCAAGAGCCATTCTATAAGGTGCTATTGATATTGGTGTTGTTCCCAGAATAAGGTCTATAAAGAACTCCACTTCTCTAACTGGGGGCAAACCAGGCAATTCTTCTGAAAACACATTAGAAAATTCACACACTACTGGCACTAGCTGAATCTTTGACTCTGTAACAACCCAAAGTTGGGCCTAATAGGATTGGGCCCATTGGGCCTTGGGCGTAGGAGCGTTTAAAATTTTGCAGAATAAGAGAACGGCTCTAATGCAACTTGGACCTATTAGGTAAGTGATTTTGGAAGGTTAGGCGGGCTTCTATGAAGTCCCGGGATCAAACTTGGGCTTTAGGAAAATTTTGGTTTTAGGTGAATAAAGCTCTAGGAGTTAGTAGGTAGGCTTTATGAATAAAATGTGGAGAAAAATAACACAAAAAGAGCTTGTGGTCTAGTGGCAAAGTGACGCCACTTAGGGAGCAAGGAGGTGATGCCACACAAGGAAACAAGGGGTCCAAGGTTCAAGTCTTAGTGCTTGTATTTTGATTTTTCCAGGTAACCCTTAATAGGCAATTCGACCTACTGGAGGACTCTGAGGTGGCCACACTACGAGTAGTTTTGGCTTTTAGTATTTTACTTTTCTTTAATTTGGGTTAATATTTTGTAATAAGGCCTCTCTTAAATTGTGATTTTTAGTTTTGGATTTTTAGTTTATTATGTTTTAAATCTGCTTAACATTAAATCGCAATTTTCCAAAACAATATCTGTTTTCAAAACACTACGTTTTCGTAACCAAGTTGTAAATTTCACGTTTTATAAGTCAGTTGTTTTAAATTAAGCTTTCGCAACGAACAATGTTTTAAAGGTAATGACTTCTTAATAAATGTTGATTAATAATAACAATCGCAAAACAGGATTTTAGTTTTTAAATATCAAGAGGGGTTTTCAATGAAAACGCAGTTTTCGAAAAAAGTACCTCAATGTGACACACTAGATTCGGGCCTAACTTCTAAGATGGGTTTGGGGTGTTACATTTAGTAGTATCAGAGTCAAGTTACAATACTCGGGCTATGAAATGGGATTTTGTTTCTGTTTTAAAGATGTTTACAAAATAATCTGAAGTGGTTTTTGGAGGATTTTTGTGTGGCACACCGAGTCTTCGGCGTCGGACCAAGTAAGTTCTCCTATCTGTACTGTGATGCTTAAATTTAGATTTTGTATTTATTCTGTGTGATATTGTGGATATAGAAATTATGTGCATGTGTGGTAAAAATCTGTTTGCTTCTATGTTAGATATTTGGTTATGTGAAGAGCTTCCAAGATTAAGATAGAAAGCGAATTAGTGTTATTAAGATCAGAGTGCGCAGCGTGAGCGTAGTGTGGTAGGTTAGGATGTGTGACTGTCTATAGTTGGAAATTTCGAGGATGAAATTTCTTTAAGGGGGTAGATTTTTAACAACCCGAAGTTGGGCCTAGTAGGATTGGGCCCATTAGGCCTTGGGCGTAGGAGCATTTAAAATTTTACAGAACAAGAGAACGGCTCTAATGTAAGTTGGACCTATTAGGTGAGTGATTTTAGAAGGTTAGGGAGGCTTCTATGAAGTCCCGGGATCAAACTTGGGCTTTAGGAAAATTTTAGTTTTAGGTGAATAAAGCTCTGGGAGTTAGTAGGTAGGCTTTATGAATAAAACGTGGAGAAAAATAACACAAAAAGAGCTTGTGGTCTAGTGGCAAAGTGATGCCACTTAGGGAGCAAGGAGGTGACACCACACAAGGAAGCAAGGGTTCCAAGGTTCAAGTCTTGGCGCTTGCATTGTGATTTTTCCAGGTAACCCTTAGTAGGCGATTCGACGTACTGGAGGACTCGGAGGTGGCCACACTACGAATAGTTTTAGATTTTAGATTTTTACTTTTCTTTAATTTGGGTTAATATTTTGTAATAAGGCCTATCTTAAATTTCGGGTTTTAGTTTTGGATTTTTAGTTTATTATGTTTTAAATCTGCTCAACATTAAATCGCGATTTTCCAAAACAATATCTATTTTCAAAACACTATGTTTTCGCAACCAAGTTGTAAATATCACGTTTTATAAGTTAGTTGTTTTAAATTAAGCTTCCGCAACAAACAAGATTTTGAAGGTGATGACTTCTTAATAAATGTCGATTAATAATAACAATCACAAATTGGGACTTTAGTTTTTAAATATCAAGAGGGGTTTTCAATGAAAACGTAGTTTTTGAGAAAAACACCTCAATGTGACACGCCAAATTCGGGCCTGACTTCTAGGCTGGGTTTGGGGTGTTACAGACTCAGTTACCTTTGTTTCTAACACATATACAAGATAAGCATCATATCCCTTTCTGATACATTTCTGTGTTGTTATGGCTGAAATCACATTAGACAACCTATCCAATTTATCAGGTTCAGCATGAAGTAATTCCCTATTTTGGCATTTAAGCACAATGTATTTCTGTTTACAATTCACTATCGCATCATGTTGAGTTAACCAATCCATTCCCAAAATCACATCAAAATCATCAAAAGGAAGTAACATTAAATTAGCCAAGAAGCATTTACCCTTTACCATCAATAAACAGATTTTACAAAATTTATCCACCATCACACATTAACCCAAGGGATTTGAAACTTCCACTACAAATTCAGTGAATTGGACCGGTAAATTTTTAGCAGATACCAATTTTGTGCATATGTATGAGTTTGTGGAACCAGGATCAATTAAAGCAATAATACCAGTGCCAAGTAAAGAAAATGTACCAGTAATGACGTCTAGAGCAAAGGCATCCTCTCTGGCACGTATAGCATAGGCTCTCACCGATGCTCATGTCTCAAATTTAACTGTTGAATCTTTTGTAGCGCTTCGGCTACCACCAACATTTTGAGGATGTCGAGGTGGTCTACGTCTAGAGATAGTATTACTCGGCTTTAAAATCTATCCAACCTTTATTTCCCCTTTTTTCGGACTATCTCTGAGAAAATGATCAAAAGAACCACATCTATAGAAAGCTCCACTTCCTAGATGACATTCCCCAAATTGAAACTTATTACAATGTTTACATTTTGGTTTTGGATTGCCGACACTACCAACACTGGTTACTGATGGGGACGATGATATTGGATTAAAGTGTTGAGAACCTTGATCTTTACCAGAATATCCCATAGATGTGGTAAAATGATCAGAGTATTTCTTTAATTTCTTTGAAGCAGTTGATTGGGACTTTCCCATAGATCTCTTACCAGAAACCCGAGCTTCTCTTTCAGCTTGCTTCTTTTCTTTGCTCAACTCTTCTGCTTTTAGTGCTCGGTCAGCCAGTACTGAAAATTCTATTATTTCAAGAATACCAATCAACAACTTAATATCTTCATTCAACCTTTCTTCAAATCGTTTGCACATTTCAGCGTCAGTTTGAACCCATTCTTGAGCATATTTACTCAGTTGAACAAATTACCGTTCATATTCTAACACTGTCATGTTCCCCTGTTTAAGTTCTAAGAATTCTTTTCTTTTTTGGTCCAAGAGTCTCTGACTAATATATTTCTTTCTGAATTCTGTTTCAAGAAACTCCCATGTAATGTTTTCTTTCAGAAGAACAGAAGTTATACTTTTCTACCAATGATAGGTTGTGTCTTTTAATAAAGAAATCACACATTTCAGACAGTCGACTGGTGAACAAGATAATTCATCTCATACCCAGATAGTATTCTCCAGCTAAAACTCAACTTTTTCTGCATCATCATCTATAGTAGCACTGAATTCCTCAGCCCTATATTTTCTAATTTTATCAACAAGAGCCTTTCCAATTCTAACTAATTCAGTACCCTGTGGTATCTTAGGAATCGATTGAGGAGCAGGTGGGGAAGGTTGCTGAACAATAGGATTTGTTCTTATATATTATATAAACCACTCATTCATCAATTGAAAGAATACAGCTTTACCCTCATCATCTCGGCCCTCAGACTCGGGCCTTCTACTACTAGATGTAGCTCTTTGTACGGAAGCTTGAGCAATACTCTTAGCTTCCTAAGGATCGGCTCTAGCTCTGTTGGAAGACATTTACTATCTAAAAATACATTTAAAAATGGTCAGGAGATATCACACTATTACAATTTATATAATGGCATGTATAGCTAAACTCATACTTGCTATGTCAGTCCAAGAACAACCTTAGCTCTGATACAAACAAATGTAACACCCGTAACCCGTATCCGTGGTAAGAACAGGGTTACAGAGCATTACCAGAGTTTACATAAAAATTTCAAATAATTTGAGAAATTTACTAATCATATTCTGAGATTATGCAAAACATCACTTAAATGGACCCTCGAAGCCCAATATGAACATTAGAATCGAATCAGGATTAAATCAAGATCATTAAAATTTTTTTACAAAATATCAAAATTTCTCTTATAAACAATATCCACAAGCTCGTGCGATCTAGGGACATGCCCGTGTGATCAGGTCGTGTGGCTATACACGCCTGTGTCCCTAACCCGTGTAATTCTCTAACTTATAAGGCATGAAGAAACTAAAGCCACATGGCCAAGTCACACGCCCATGTACTAGGCCGTGTTAATTTAATTTTTACAAATTAGGTGCAGTTTTACACCGCCGTATCGCATGCCCATGTTTAAGGTCGTGTCATCCACATGGCAGAGACACATGCCCTTGTCTCTGCCCGTGTGCTCAATTTTGAGCATTTTGTTTTGCAAATTTGAAATACAGGGGACACATGGCCAGACGACATGCCCTTATACCATGCTGTGTATCACACACGGTCGAGACACACGCTCGTGTTTCTACCCGTATAAAAGAAATAATGCCATTTCCTAGTCTCATTTTCTCACCCAAACTTTTCCATTTTCCTACACCAACACATACAAATATTTTTCAACCAATTCAAGCATAAATAAAAAGTCATTATACCATTTGTTATTGTATAAAATCACATATCTTCATCATAAATTATTTACTTTACTTACCTTTTATGTAATTTGAGTTGTTCATTATAATTTCATACTTATGTATGTACATAAACATGTGTTATTCCATATCCATCTACAACATCAAAACAAGTTTCTCTAGCCATTCCAATGGCTAGGTTAAGTTTAACATATACAACCATAATTGTAACATCTGAGATTTAGGGGTTGTGCATTTACCTTATTTTTGTGTGTCTGGTGTACTGGGAGTGCTGTTCGAGTGTGTTGGGGGTCTCGGGGAAGGCCCAAGGTTAAATCGAAACCTTGGCCAAAATTTTAATTTTGGGCACTTTGAGGGGGAGCTAGTTGGAAGTAAGACTTAAGGTTTACTATGGGTGTTTGTTGACACAAGAATTCAATTGGAAAGAGGCAAGAAAGCGCCACTTAGGGAACAGGTAAGTGACGCCTCAGGGGAGCAGGTTCGAGTCACGTTGTCAACAATGTGTTTTTATTTATTTATTTTGTTTTGCTCTTGCGTCAAAGGCTTGGGTGGTGGAATCATTTAGGAGCCTTGAAGAGTGGTAGTGGAATTGGTCAAATAGTTTTGAATGGGAGGCCAAGAGAGAAAGGTGGGTTTGAATGGTTCAAATTTTTTGAATGGATGAATGGGAGTGAATGTAGGAGGTAACCAAGGAGTGGTGGCTTTGTAACACCCCAAACCCGGCCCATATGCCATGACCAGATCTGGTATGCTACGGGTTGAATCTTGAAAACTTTGCTCTGAAGGGTTTTGGAAAATCTTAGTTAATTGTAGCCGATTAGTCAAATAAATGTGAAATTTTTGAAACAACTTTAAACATTTGCGTTGATTGTGTTTGAAAAGCCAATTTATCATTTCATTTTATGACTAAGACTTTGGAAAAAAACATAAGTTTATAAAAACTTAACATAACAAAAAAAAAATAAATCAAAAACCTAAGTTATGGAGGCCTTATTACAAAAATATTCCCAAAAATTAAAACTCAAATGAGAAACCGAAAATAGTCTATGTAGATAATAGTCTTAATGGCCCCATGTCACGATCTACTGCTCATCTGAAATGTTGGGAAAAATAAACGGGTGAGTCACCAAGACTCAGTGTGCAAATCCTAAAAACACATAAATGCCTTGGGCCCACAAATACATTATGGGCCTAGGCCCATTCACAATGGCACATAATATATTACATGCAACATGGCCCATCCCAAACCTAAAAGTCCATCCTCTACACACCCACGTACCAACCATCACTCCGTGGGGATTTCTACAGTCAACCCTCCATCTGCTACACACCATATCGACAACTGTGCTGCCTATCATAAAGATCGATCACTATGTGACCTATGTGGCAAAGCCACCGATCGCTATGTGACCTTAATAATATATAACGACAGCTGCGCTGCCTATCATAAAGACTGATCACTATGTGACCTCTATGGCAAAGCCACCGATCGCCTCGTGACCTACTCCCCTTCCTCATATCAATCCCATCCCATGCATACATACATGCAAGAATCAGAACATTAAACTATCTAAACAGATCACATACTTTCACATACTTCGAGACAAATAGAGAAGTTTCTATGATTACGTACCTAGCATCCCTTGCCTACCCTTTTTGGGTATTACGACTGTTCATACAGCCTCAATTTCTAGCTTTTAGCCCATAACATACATATAATACAGATTAGCTAGTGTGATAGAGATCTACACACTTGATTACCGATAGAATAATACTTTCTATGTTGCCACTATCAGAAGTCGATACGACTGCCATCTGCCTAAGATGCTGTTCAGAAGCTGGTCCACAACCCGGTGGCCAATCTCGAACAGTAGACACCATGCGTTTCTTGAACTTTGGGGCTGGGATTACAGATCCAACCCCTTCCTTTGATTTACTGACATTCGAGTCCATGAGTGATCTTTGGTCAGAAGATACTATGATGATTGCTTAACGCAACATTAGGCTAAGGCACGAATAATGAAAAAGAACCCGATTAAACAACATAAGAAAAATTGAGCCCTTACCTTGAAATCTCGAAAAGAGATTGAGACTCCGAGACTAGCATTTCCGGCTTTTAGATCTAGGCGATCTACCTAAATTCCCGAATGTTGCCCAACATGAAATTATACAAACCCATCAAACCATTACCTTTTCGGGTTTGTCTTCCAAAAATTGAAAGAGAAAGTGAAGAGATAGGAAAATCAGCGCTCACCTTAACACAAAGAATTTGACTACCCCTGAGAGATTTTGGCTTTTGAGAAGTCTATGTAGATTCGGCTTTAGTGAAATCGACAAAAAAGGGAATAAGGTATTCGGCTATGGGGATGAGAAGAGAATTCAGGGTTTCAGTTTTTGAAAGAAAAGATGTTGAGAACAATTGGGAGATTTCGGGTTTTGAAAGAAAAAAGAAAAAGAAAAGAGAACAGAATAATAGACTTTTGGCTTTTTCATAAAAGTGAGGATGAGAGAATGGAAAAAAATAGGGACCAAATACCGGAATTGAAGAGATATCCCCTCTATTTAAAGAGAATTTTGGCACCCACACTAACCAAAAGTCGGGATTGCCCTCTTTTGAAAACTAGCACTAATTAATAAACAAGGGGAAATTTCGGCACCCCTTAGTCCTATCCAGCCGTCCCCCTTTGCACATAGTGTCCCAAATTCGGCCACCACTTGCTTCCTAGATAGCTTCTAAACTTTCTCCCTTATCTTTATCCAAGCACACCTCCAAAAGAGGCCTAGGCAACACCATCTCTTCCTCCCTTTATCAGCACATTATCAAACTTATTATCCACATAAAATCCCCCTATTTCTAAGCCTTGTTACCGTCCAACCTTATCGACCTAAATGCCAAAATTTAGCTAACTTTAATTAAAAGAATTGGGCTGCATGCTACTTGAGTTTGGGCCTCCTCAGTTGACGCCACCTCCTTACTGTTTAAGTGGCACCATTTTGCCACTGGGCCACAAGCCCACCTTGTATTTCAAAACACAATTAACATCTTTTAAGCCCTATCTTATCGGGTTCCTCTAGAGTGTCCAAAAGCTAATTCTGCTAAGGCCTTAGCCCAACCTCGAGCCCAATCTGGAGCCCTAACACTCTAATTAACACATTAAACACAATCACACATTAAACATATAAGCCCAACAACTCGGGATGTTACAGTTCTACCCCCTTAAAGAAATTTCATCCTCAGAATTACCTGTTCAGAATAGATGCAGGTACTGCTATCGGATTGCCTCCTCTGGTTCCCAAGTAGACTTCTCAGAGCTGTGATTCTGCCATAGAACTTTAACCAACGGGACCGTCTTCCTTCGCAACACTTTGACATCACGATCCAGGATTTCCACTGGTTCCTCCTCAAAGGATAGGTTACGTCTCACCTCGATTTCTTCCACAGGCACCACATGAGACAGATCCGAACGGTAACATCTTAACATAGAGACATGAAACACATTGTGGATCTGGATTAACTCTAAAGGTAGCTCTAGCTGATAGGCTACTGGCACTACTCGTTTCAACACCCGATAAGGCTCGATAAATTTGGGACTTAATTTACCCTTCCGTCTAAAACTCAGTACTTTCTTCCATGGTGACACCTTCAAGAACACATTGTCACCCACTGCAAACTCTATGTCCTTACGCTTCAAATCTGCATAGGACTTCTGTCAGTCCGACGCTTCCTTTAATCGAGCTTGAATTAACTCAACCTTCTCATCTGTCTCAGTAACTAACTCTAGACCCAAAATTCGACGTTCCCCTAATTTAGTCCAATAGGTAGGAGTATGACACTTTCGCCCGTACAATGCTTCATAGGGCACCATCTGAATACTAGACTGGTAGTTGTTGTTGTAAGCAAACCCCGCCAACGGTAAAAACTCTTCCCAACTACCTCTGAAATCAATGGCACATCCCCTCACCATGTCCTACAGAATCTGAATTACCCGCTCAAACTGTCCATCTGTCTGAGGATGAAACAATGTACTAAAATCCAACTTCGTACCCAACGCTTGATGCAAAGCCTTCCAAAATCACGACGTGAACCTCAGGTCCCTGTCTGATATGATTGATACTGGTACCCCATGCAATCTCACTACCTCCGCTATATATAGCTGAGCCAATTTCTACAAAGAGTAATCGACACGTACAGGTATGAAATGAGTAGACTTCGTCAAGAGATCACCAATCACCCAGACTGAATCTTTCTTAGTAGGCGTGAGGGGTAGCCCACTAACAAAGTCCATTGTGATCCTTTCCCACTTCTATTGTGGAATCTTCACTGGCTGCAACAACCCTGATGGTAACTAATGCTCTGCCTTTACCTGCTGAAAGGTCAAACACTTACTCACTAACTCAGTTACCTCACGCTTCAAGCCCAGCCACCAGAACTAGTCTCGTAAATCCTGATACATCTTACTCCCTCCGGGGTGCATAGCGTATGAACTTCCATGCGCTTCTTGAAAAATCCTATGGCTCAATCCCGGATCCTTTGGCATACAAACTCTCCCTTGAAAACATAACAATCCTTCCTTATTCATACTAAAGTCCGTCAATCCATCCCTTGATCCTACATGAAACTTCTACTTTAGCAACTCATCGGTCTGCTGCTTCTCCTTTACCTGATTGACCCAAGAGGGTTTCACTTGAAGTTCAGCCAATAAACTCCCATCAACATACAAACTAAGGTGACCTAACATTACCCTCAAGTTAGAGATTACTTTACGACTTCAGGCGTCCGCCACCACATTAGCTCTACCCGGATGATACTCAATCGAGCAATCATAATCCTTTAACAACTTGATCCACCTCCTTTGCCTTAGATTCAACTCCTTCTGGGTCAAGAGGTATTTTAGGCTCTTATGATCGGTATAGATAATAGATTTCTCCCCGTACAGATAATGTCTCCAAATCTTTAGAGCAAAAACCACCGCCGCCAACTCTAAGTCATGGGTGGGATAATTTGCTTTGTACGATCTTAACTACCGAGATACATATGCTACAACCTTTCTATCTTGCATCGACACGTAAATCATCCTTCAGGCCATCCTTAAATCGAACACACCGTTCATGTTCTATGGACACCATCCCTCGAGCATAATGGCTCAAGCGCAAGAATTTCGCTTCATATGCCACCACCAACCTACTTCCCTGAGCCAGATTCAGGAACGCTCTGCGCTGCGCATCCACATAGCTCGTTCCAATGTACTTGCTCTGGAACGCCGCTTTGAAATAATCTTAGGTGATACGGTCAGCCATGGTACCATCCTTAACCGTAAGCCACCATTGATACGCTTCGTCCCGGAGAAGGGACACTACTCCTTTCAGCTTCTCTTCTCCCGTAAAATCTAAATCATGCATTATGCGTTCGACCACCTCCAACCAATACTCAGCTGTACTAGGGGCTACACCAGAAATCCCCTTAAACACTTCTGCCCTATTGGCTCTAAGTCGCTCTGGTATAGATTTTTGGGCTCCTGTGCCCATGCCTGCCCTAGCTACCCTCTCTAAAACCCTCAACATCTCCTGAGATACCGCATCATCTCCGGCCGTCTGATCCTAGAATTTTGCCTCCATCGTTGGTGGCACTAGTACCTTATTCCCCGACTCGTGACCGAACCCTACCGATTTTGACACAGCAATCCTGCCTCTACCTCGACCACGCACACCACGTCCTCTAGTGCTCATTCTATCGATTCACATTTATCTGATTAGAAGTTTTAGGAATCATTAATTTTTTCCACTGATTAATAACGAATAATCTTATGAAAAGTAATTTTAACAGTAGTTCTTTCGAATTCGTACTCTATCTACAAGGTTCAGTTCTCAGGTCTGTACTTTCTAGCTCTAGGATCCACATACATTTAATCATCACACATCAACATACAAGTAGCATCCATGAACTCACATTCATCACCTAAGGGTATTTTTTTCATTTCACTACCTAAGGGTATTTTTGTAATTTTACCCTACAGGGGTATTTTCGTAATTTTCCAAAATAGGGTATCTTAGTGATTTTACAAAATAGGGGTATTTTGGTAATTTTGCAATCTAAGGGTATTTCGATAATTTTGTCAATCGGGGGTATTTTAGTAATTTTACAAATTTTGGTAATTTCTTTACAAATCCAGGGTATTTTGGGAAGTTTTCACAAATCAAGGGAGTTTCAGAAATTTTACAAAACTAAGGATAATTTTACAAAAATAGGGTGGCTGGTCTTTTTCGGGTTATAGTTATAAATTTTGGCCCGTCAACAAGTCTTTTATGGCTAAGGTGATAAATACTCACGCACTGTGTAGGATTCCAGTGAAGAGGAGGTGAGCTGCTAGGGCTGCTTAAATACCAAACTCTCCCTGGATCCAATCCTAGACATGCGTATGCCTGTTACCACATCCTAACCTTGTGACTTGTCTATAGACATGTTTAATTAGAATTAATTCTTATGGGATTTGAAGAATTGTTTAATCTAAGCCTAAGGTCCATTAACACTATCATACTAGTCTACGTCCATGAAACCCATCAAACCCAACATACATATCATATCAAGAGTTTAGAATACCTACCTGCGTGGATCGAGTGCCGGTAGACTCAAAGGCCATATCTCAACCGAACTTTTCTCAACTAACATTACTTTTAAAAATCACTACTGGACCCACTTCACAGCCCGAGTTTTGAACTGTGCTCTGATACCAAAATGTAACACCACATACTCGGCCCATACGCCATGACCAGATCTGGTATGCTACGGGTTGAATCTTGAAAACTTTGCTCTGAAGGGTTTTGGAAAATCTTAGTTAGTTATAGCCGATTAGTCAAATAAATGTGAAATTTTTTAAACAACTTTAAACATTTGCGTTGATTGTGTTTGAAAAGCTCATTTATCATTTCATTTTATGATTAAGACTTTGGAAAAAAAACATAAGTTTATAAAAACTTAACATAACAAAAAAAAAAATCGAAATCCTAAGTTATGGAGGCCTTATTACAAAATATTCCCAAAAATAAAACTCAAATGAGAAACCGAAAATAGTCTATGTAGATAATAGTCTTGATGGTCCCTTGAGTCCGCCTCAGTTCCCATGTCCATGATCTACTGCTCATCTGAAATGATGGGAAAAATAAACGGGTGAGTCACCAAGACTCTGTATGCAAATCCCAAAAACGCATAAACGCCTTGGGCCCACAAACACATTATAGGCCTAGGCCCATTCACAATGGCACAGAATATATTACATGCAACATGGCCCACCCAAACCTAAAAGTCCATCCTCTACACACCTCCGTACCAACCCTACAATCAACCCTCCATCCGCTACAAACCATATCGACAGTTGTGGTGCCTGTCATAAAGACCAATCACTATGTGACCTATATGGAAAAGCCACCAATCGCTCTGCGACCTTAATAATATATATCGACAGCTGCGCTACCTGTCATAAAGACCGATCACTATGTGACCTATGTGGCAAAGCCACCGATCGCCTTGCGACCTGCTCCCCTTCCTCATATCAATTCCATTCCATGCATACATACATGCAAGAATCAGAACATTAAACTATCTAAACAGATCACATACTTTCACATACTTCGATACACATAGAGAAGTTTCTATGATTATGTTCTTGGCATCCCTTACCTACCCTTTTTGGGTATTACGACTGTTCATACAGCCTCAATATCTAGCTTTTAGCCCATAACATACATATAATACAGATTAGCTAGTGTGATAGAGATCTACACACCTGATTACCGATAGAATAATACTTTCTATGTTGCCACTAACAAACGTCGATACGACTGCTATCTACCAAAGATACTATTCAGAAGTCGGTCCATAACTTGGTGGCCAATCTTGAACAGTAGACACCACGCGTTTCTTGAACTTTGGGATTGGGATTACAGATCCAACCCCTTCCTTTGATTTGCTGACATTCGAGTCATGAGTGATCTTTGGTCAGAAGATACTATGATGATTGCTTAACGTAACATTAGGCTAAGGCACGAATAATGAAAAAGAACCTGATTAAACAACATAGGAAAAATTGAGCCCTTTACCTTGAAATCCCAAAAAGAGATTGAGACTCCAAGACTAGCATTTTCGGCTTTTAGATCTAGGTGATCTACCTAAATTCTCGAATGTCGCCCAACAAGAAATTATACAAAATCATCAAACCATTAGCTTTTTAGCTTTGTCTTCCAAAAATCGAAAGAAAAAGTGAATAGATAGGAAAATCGGCACTCACCTAAACATAAAGAATTCGACTACCCCTTAGAGATCCTGGCTTTTGAGAAGTTCAGAAGAAAAAATGATAGGAAAAAGTCTATGTAGATTCGACTTTAGTGAAGAAATAGACAAAAGGGAATAAGAAGTATTCGGCTATGGGGATGAGAAGAGAATTCAGGGTTTCGACTTTTAAAAAAAAAGATGTTGAGAATAATTGGGAGATTTCGAATTTTGAATGAAGAAAGAAAAAGAATAGATAATAGAATAATAGACTTTGGGCTTTTGCGTAAAAGTGATGATGAGAAAATGGAAAAATAAACTAGGGACCAAATACCAGAATTGAAGAGATATCTCCTCTATTTAAGGAGAATTTCGGGACCCATACTAACCAAATGTCGGGATTGCCCTCTTTTGAAAACTAAAACTAATTAATAAATAAGGGGAAATTTCGGCACCCCTTAGTCCTATTTAGTCGTCCCCTTTTATACACAGTGTCCCAAATTCGGCCACCACTTGCTTTCTAGATAGCTCGTAAACTTTCTCCCTTATCTTTATCCAAGCACACCTCCAAAAAAGGCCTAGACAACACCATCTCTTCCTCTCTTTATCAGCACATTATCAAACGTATTATCCACATAAAATCCCCCTATTTCTAAGCCTTGTTGCCATCCAACCTTATCCACCGAAATGCTGAAATTTAGCTAACTTTAATTAAAAGAATTAGACTGCATGCTACTTGAGTTTGAGCCTCCTCAGTTGACGCCACCTCATTGCTCTTTAAGTGGCGCGATTTTGCCACCGGGCCACAAGCCCACCTTGTATTTCAAAACACAATTAACATCTTTTAAGCCCTATCTTATCAGGCTTCCCTCTAGAGTGTCCAAAAACTAATTCTGCTAAGGCCTTAGCCCAGCCTCGAGCTCAATCTGGACCCCTAACACTCTAATTTACACATTAAACACAATCATACATTAAATGCATAAGCCCAACAACTCAGGATGTTACAGGCTTGTTGGGAGATGGTTGGCTGAATTTTGAAGGTTGAGGGGGAGAGTTTCGGTCTTGGGGCTAGGAGGGTGGTGAGCTGAAATCTTAAGGATTATAGGTTTAGGTCCCTCTTTTGGCAAGGGTTCAATCGGCTTGGTGGTGTTTAGTGTTTTCGATTTCTCCTTAGTGTCACTTTGAGCATAAGGTTGGAAATCGAATAGGAAATACACTCTCCTCTCTTTTAACTTTTTTCTTCGTGATAGCCAAAATCGAAACCTATTGCTCTCTACTCTATTCTACTTTTTTCGTTTCTTTCTTATTATTTATTTCTCAGATTTTCCCCTCTCTTTTCTTGTGCTGTCGAAACCTCTTGAGCTTTGCCGAATCTCTCTTTTCTCGTTTGGTGATTTTATTTTTTTTTTGTTTCACTCAGTTTTAATCATTGTTAAATCCCCTATTAAACTCTTTTTCTTTTCACATCGTTTCACTGTTGGCTAATAAGGTTTTCTTCTTTCATCTCATTTGATCACCTGATCGAATCATCTCTTTCAACCATTCACTGTTGTCTACACCCAAATACCTTAGCCGTCCCTCCTATTTCTCTTCTCCTTCTTCTTCACTTGATTGAAAATTGTTCCTGTACCGGTTGTTACATGTGAACTAAATCTAAGCCCTGGTTGCATAGTATTCTTCTTCAATTTTAATTTCAAGGATCCGTTAGTAAATAGTTAATCTTTCCCTTTCATTTCCTGTCTTCTTTCTTGCCAAGCCGAATGGCTAAGTGGCTTGGTGAGGCCATCGTTTGGACTAACATTTTTTATCTTCTTGTTTCTCTTTGAGGGGTGCATATTCCAGGAATTCAAGCTAACCAAATCATCTGAATTTCAAGCCGAAATCGTTAATCTTTGAGCACTATATCTCTTTTCGTGATTTCAAGGTAAGGGGTTCTCTTTGGATCTTTTAGTTTTGCTTATCGTATTCGTTATCTTAACCCTGTGTTGTTGTTGAACGACCATATTTCCTTATAGTATCTTCTGACAACATCTTTTGATGGAATCCAATACCCATCAGGCGAAGGAGGGGGTTGGACCCTTGATCCCAGCCCCTAAATTCATGAAGCGCATGGTGTCTGCTGTTCGAGATTGGCCACTGGGTTGTGGGCCAGCTTCTGAGCAGAACAGTAGGCAAATAGCAGTGGTTCCTGTTAGTGATAGTGGCGACATAGATAGCATAGTGTTGTTTGTAATCAGGTGTGTAAAACTTCACACTTTAATATTATTATATGATACTAATCAATTGGGGTTGAAAAGTAAAAGCGACTAATGGATAGTCGTTATGCCTTTGTGGGCATGGTGAAATACCAAGTAAGTACCTTGTTGTTACGAATGAGTTAATAAATGTATGCCATAACGATACTGTTCATTGACATAGCATGATACTTTCATTTGGTTGCATACATTATGCATGGGTTGGATATGTTGATTGAAGGGGAAGTGCTTAAGACTGTCACTAATGGTTTGGTACCACAACTGGGTTGGCCCCACATTCTTGATTTCATGACTAAGTCTCAATTGTTTGGAACCACCAGTGGTTTGGTACCACATACATGTGATTTCTTGACTTGTCCCAGTGGTTTGGTACCACAGTGGGTTGGCCCCACATACATGATTATTAGGGATTGTCACTGATGGTTTGGTACCACAAGTGGGTTGGCCCCACATATGATATTTTGTGACTCTGTCATTAGTGGCTAGGTGCTACATAAGGAGTGTAGCAAATGGAGGGTTGATTGTAGAAATCCCCACGGTGTGATGGGCTGGTACGGGTGGTGAGTAGAGGATGGAAAATCTAGTTGGGCTGGGTGCATTGCATTCATAAACGTGTATATTGTTTAAAGATGGGCTAGGGCCCAATAGGTGATTGTGGGCTTTGAGCCATTTTATGTAACTTAAGGGGGATTTACACACTGAGTCTTGGTGACCCACCCCTTTTGCTTATCCTTGCAGGTGATCAGTAAGACGTGGACTTGAGAGCCGAGGGGACTCGTGGAGGCCATAGCATGTTATTTTCAGTAAAACTTATTTTCTTCATAAGACTGTTTTAATTTGGGGATTTTAGTTGTTGTAATAAGGCCTCTTAAATTACTATTTGGTTTTACATTTTGTATTTAGTTATGACATAACGTTATTATATGTTTTAAAACATGATTGTTAAAATGGAGATTTCAAAACATAAGTAACATAAAACAACCATTTTTACAAATGCTAACAAAGATAACAAAATAACGATTAAATAAACTCGAAACTTTTTCTTAAGTTACAAACCTCTATTTCCAAAACTTCACCTAAAACAAGAAAAAAACTTCAAACTTATGAGTTTTCATCAAGATTTCAAAGTCTTCTTATAACCTTTTCCCTATGACATACCAGATCTGGTCGTAACGTTTAGACCGGGTTTAGGGTGATATAATTTTGGTATCAGAGCCAAAGTTTGCAAAAGTCGGGCTGTGAAATGGGTTCAACAATGTTTTATTAAATCAATGTGAATTGGAGGAAATGTTTTGATCGAGATATGGCATCCGAGTCTACCGATACCCGATCCACGCAGGTAAGTGTTCTAAACTATTATTGGTGTATGCCTGAAATGATTGTAGGTATGACTGGATAAGTTTGTTAGTTTTAAGAGACACGAGCCTTAGAGACTGAAACATTTTGGGGGTGTCTTGCGAAAACTACTCTCTAAGATTATTTCTCATAAAACTACTTGGTGTTAAACAGTGAAAGACATACTAACTCATAAAACTTTTAATCATATTAAGTCGCAAACGTTAGTCATGAGCACTCGGGGGCATGGACGTAATGTACGTGGTCATGTAGGGACAGGACTACTGTTTCGAAACCAGTAGGATCTGGTCGTGGGTCATAAAGTGAGATACCAGTGCCCCCAGCGGTGGAAGCAAAATTTCAAGACCAAATAAGCGGGGATGATGCGGTGTCTCAGGCGATGTTACGGGTCTTGGAGAGAGTTGCTGGGGTAGGTATGGGCACCAGGGCTCAGAAATATGTGTCGAAATTACTCTGAGCCAATGGGGCGGAGATGTTTAGGGGTGTTTCTGGTGTAGCTCCCAACGCAGCTGAATATTGGCTAGAAGTAATTGAGCGTATAATGAATGATCTTGACTTTACGACAGAGGAAAAGTTGAAAGGAGTCGTGTCTCTTCTTCAGGACGAGGCGTATCAGTGGTGGCTCGCGGTCAGGGATGGTACAATGGCTGATCGTATCACTTGGGATTTCTTTAAGGTAGTATTCTAGGGGAAGTATGTCGGATCAAGTTATGTGGATGCGCTGCGTAAGGCATTTCTAAATTTGGTTCAAGGGAGTAAGTCGGTGTCTGAGTATGAGGTAGAATTCTTACCTCTAAGCCGTTATGTCAAGGGTATTGTAGCCACAGACCATGAGCATTGTGTTCGGTTTGAGGATGGGTCGCCAGATGAGTTGCGAGTGCTGATAGCTCACAGCGAGAGAGGGAGTTTTTTGTACTTGTGGAAAAGGCTAAGATAGTCGAGGAGGTGAAGCAGTCTGAAAAGCAGAATCAAGAGAGGAATTGAAATAAAAGGATTTTTGGTTCGTCAGGATCAGTTGGGCGATTTCAGAAGAGGCCTAGGGTTGAGGGGCCGAATCGTGTTGTGAGACCTATTGTTGATAGTTAGCCTTTGAGGTGTGTCCGATGTGATAAATTGCATTTTGGTGAGTGTTTGGCCGGTAGTAGAGGCTATTTTAGGTGTGGGTCTACAGAGCATCAAATAAGGGACTGTCTATAAGAGAGGGGTAGAGCGTAATCAACGGGTCAAGGTTATGTTCAGAGAGGTAGAGGCGGCCAGCAACCACAGAGAGGTCATGGTCCGGACAAGGGGTAATGGTTTTGGTCGTGGACGTGGAGCACTAGGTAGAGTCTTTGGGAGCGATGATGCAAGGTGACTGTCTTTGGTCTATCTGACCAGACGTCGAGAAGAGAGAGATGCACCCGACATAATCAGTACGTTCCTTATTTATGGGTTGCCTTAGACTGTATTAATTGATATAGGATCAACACATTCTTATGTCGCTAGTGTAGTATTTGGAACTTTAAGCATATACTCTGAAATTGCTTCTAGGGAGATAACCGTAATTAGCCCGTTAGGACAACCGGTTATGGTAAACAGATTTTATAGGAATGTACCTTTAGAAGTTCAAGGGGTGGTTTTTTCGGTTGATTTGATGGAATTACCGTTCAAGGAGTTTGATTTGATCTTGGGCATGGACTGGTTAGCAAGGTATCGAGCAAATCTGGATTGTGCTGGTAAGCGTATGGTGGTCCGGATTCCTGAGGGCGAGAAGGTGGTGGTAATAGGAGAAAGGAGGAACTATTTGTCTAACGTAGTGTCCGCCATAAAGGCTGAAAGAATGATGAAGAAAGGATGTGAGGCATTCATAGCCTTGGTTTGTGCTTTGGAGGTCAAGGAGTTGTCGGTGGGAGATGTTAGGACAGTGAAGGATCTTCCTGATATTTTTCCAGAAGAGCTTCCAGGACTACCCCCAGATCGCGAGATGGTATTCGAAATTGATCTTCTTTCGGGGACAGCACATGTGTCTATCGCTCCGTATAGAATGGCGCCAAAGGAGTTAGTGGAATTGAAATCTCAGATTCAGGAATTATTGGATCGAGGGTTTATTCAACCTAGTGTATCTCTGTAGGGAGCGTCGGTACTATTTATTAAGAAGAAGGACAGATCAATGCGTATGTGCATTGATTATCGTCAGTTGAATAAATTGACGATCAAGAACAAGTACCCGTTGCCGCTGATTGACGACTTATTTGATCAATTGAAGGGGGCTTCAGTCTTCTCCAAGATAGATTTCAGTTCAGGATATCATCAGCTTAAAGTTAAGGAAGCGAATATTCATAAGACGGCATTTCATACTCAATATGGTCATTACGAATTCTTGGTGATGTCGTTTGGGTTAACCAATGCACCAGCAGCGTTTATGGACATGATGAATCGGGTATTCCAACCCTATCTTGACTGATTCGTCGTAGTATTTATAGATGATGTTCTGGTTTATTCAAAGTCAGAGGAGGAGCATGATTCACATCTTCGGGTGGTTTTACAAATCCTGAGGGAGAAGAAATTATTCGCCAAATTCAGTAAGTGCAAATTTTGGCTAAGCGAAGTTACTTTTCTGGGCCAGGTTGTGTCGGCAGAAGGGATTAGAGTTGATCCTCTAAAAGTTTAAGCTATCTTGGATTGGATGCCACCTAAATCTGCGACAGAGATTCGGAGTTTTCTTGGTCTAGCTGGGTATTACAGAAGATTTGTTGAGGGATTCTCCTTGATTGTGGCTCCTTTAACCAAGTTGCTGGGAAAAGGGGTACCTTTTGTGTGGACTAACAAACAACAACAAAGTTTAAGAAGCTGAAGAGGATTCTGACGGAGGCTCGGTGTTGATTCAGTCGGAGGTTGGAAAGGAACTTGTGGTTTACTGTGATGCTTCACACACAGGTTTAGGGTGTGTGTTAATGCAAGACGGAAAGGTTGTTGCGTATGCGTCTCAACAGTTAAGACCGCATGAGTTAAATTATCCCACACATTACTTGGAGTTAGCAGTGGTAGTTTTTGCTTTGAAAATCTGGAGGCATTATCTGTACGGGGAGAAGTCCATCATTTATACAGATCATAAGAGCTTAAAATATCTTCTCACCCAGAAGGAGTTGAATCTAATGCAGAGGAGGTGGATTGAGTTGTTAAAAGACTATGATTGATCGATTAAATACCATCTGGGTAAAGCTAACGTGGTGGTAGATGCACTAAGTCAGAAAGTAATCTCAGATCTGAGGGCGATGTTTGGTCATCTTAGTCTCTATGATGATGGGAGTTTGTTAGCTGAACTTCAGGTGAAACCGACATGGATAAGTCAGATTAAAGAGAAGTAGTTGTTGGATGATGTATTGAGTGCTCGACTACTTCAAGTACAAGATGGTGGGGTAGAGGATTATAGTCTGAATAGTGATGGGGTTCTGTGTTTCTGTAAGAAAGTCTGCATGCCGAGGGATGTTGAGTTGAAGTAGATGATTCTTCAGGAAGCGCATAGTAGTCTATACGCTATGCAACCTAGAGGCAGTAAGATGTATCGAGATTTGTGAGAACAGTTTTAGTGGCCGGGTCTGAAGCGAGAGCTAACCGAATTCGTGAGTAAATGTTTGACATGTCAACAGGTAAAAGTAGAGCATCAGTTGCCTTCGGGGTTATTGCAGCCGATAAGGATTCCACTATGGAAATGGGAGAGGATCACTATGGACTTTGTTAGTGGGCTACCTCTTATGCCTACTAAGAAAGACTCGGTATGGGTGATTGTGGATCGGGTAATGAAGTCCGCTCATTTTATTCCAATTCGGGTCGACTACTCTCTACAAAGGTTGGGTAGACTGTATATAGCAGAGATTGTGAGGCTGCATGGAGTACCAGTGTCTATCATCTCGAATAGGGATCCTAGGTTTACGTCGAGATTCTGGAAGGCATTACATAAAGGGTTGGGGACAAAGTTAGATTTCAGTACTGAGTTCCATCCACAAACGGACGGTCAGTTAGAAAGGGTAATTTAGAGTCAGGAGGATATGTTGAGAGGTTGTATCATCGATTTCAGGGGTAGTTGGGAGGAATTTCTACCGTTAGTGGAATTCGCGTACAACAACAGTTACCAATAGAGTATTCAGATGGCGCCATATGAAGCGTTGTATGGACAGAAGTGTCGAACTCCTACATGTTGGACAGAGTTAGGTGAGCGTCAGTTATTGGGTCTAAAACTGGTTTCAGAAACAGAGGACAAGGTTAAATTGATTCGAACTAGGTTGAAGGAAGCTTCTGACAGGCAGAAATCTTATGCTGACCTGAAATGGAGGGACATAGAATTTGCAGTGGTTGACCGGGTTTTCTTAAAAGTGTCACTGTGGAAGAAGCTTCTAAGATTTAGACAGAAGGGTAAGTTAAGCCCCAAGTTTATCGAGCCTTATCGTGTATTGAAGCATGTGGGACCAGTAGCCTACCAGCTCGAGCTACCTTAGGAGTTAAGTCAGATTCATGATGTGTTTCATGTTTCAATGCTGAGGCGCTATCGTTCAGATCCATCTCATACTGTGCCAATAGAAGAAATTGAAGTAAGGCCTGATCTAACTTTTGAAGAGGTACCAGTGCAGATTTTGGATCGTGATGTCAAGGTGTTGCGTAGGAAGACGGTTCCGTTAGTTAAGGTTTTGTGGCGTAACCACAGTTTTGAGGAAGCTACGTGGGAACCAGAATAGGCGATGGAACAGGAATATCCTCATCTATTTTGACCAGGTAATTTTGAGCATAAGGTTGGAAATCGAATAGGAAATACACTCTCCTCTCTTTTAACTTTTTTCTACATTTTAGTGATAGCCAAAATCGAAACCTGTTGCTCTCTACTCTATTCTTCTTTTCTCATTTCTTTCTCATTATTCATTTATCATATTTTCCCCTCTCTTTTCTTGTGCCGCCGAAACCTCTTGAGCTTTGCCGAATCTCTCTTTTCTCGTTTGGTGATTTCATTTCTTTTGTTGTTTCACTCATTTTTTATCATTGCCGAATCCCTTATTAAACTCTTTTTCTTTTCACATCATTTCATTGTTGGCTAAAAAGGTTTTCTTATTTCATCTCATTTGATCGCTTGATCGAATCATCTCTTTCAACCATTCACTGTTGTCTACACCCTAATACCTTAGTCGTCCCTCTTGTTTCTCTTCTCCTTCTTCTTCACTTGAATGGAATTTGTTCCTGTACCGGTTGTTACATGTGAACCGAATCTAAACCCTAGTTGTAGAGTATTCTTCTTCGATTTTGATTTCAAGGATCCGTTAATAAGTAGTTAATCTTTCCCTTTCATTTTTGTCTTCTTTCTTGCCAAGCTGAATGGTTAAGTGGCTTGGTGAGGCCATCATTTGGACTGACATTTTCTATCTTCTTGTTTCCATTTGGGGGGTGCATATTCCAGGAATTCAAGTTAACCAAATCATCTGACTTTCAAGCCGAAATCGTTAATCTTTGAGCACTATATCTCTTTTTGGGATTTCAAGGTAAAGGGTTCTCTTTGGATCTTTTAGGTTCGCTTATCGTATTTGTTATCTCAACCCTGTGTTGTTGTTGAACAACCATATTTCCTTATAGTATCTTCTGACAAGATCTTTTGATGGAATCTAATACCCATCAGGCGAAGGAGGGGGTTGGACCCTTGATCCCAGGCCCTAAATTCAAGAAGCGAGTGGTGCCTGCTGTTGGAGATTGGCCACTAGGTTGTGGGCCAGCTTTTGAACAGAACAGTAGGCAGATAGCAGTGGTTCCTGCTAGTGATAGTGGCAACATAGATAGCATAGTGCTGTTTGTAATCAGGTGTGTAAAACTTCACACTTTAATATTATTATATGATACCAAACAATTGGGGCTAAAAAGCCAAAGTGACTAATGGATAGTCGTTATGCCTTTGTGGGTATGGTGAAATACCAGGTAAGTACCTTGTTGTTACGAATGAGTTAATAAATATATGCCATAACGATACTGTTCATTGACATAGCATGATACTTTCATTTGGTTGCATACGTTATGCATGGGTTGGATATGTTGATTGAAGGGGAAGTGCTTAAGACTGTCACTAGTGGTTTGGTACCACAAGTGGCTTGGCTCCACATTCTTGATTCCGTGACTAAGTCTCAATGGTTTGGAACCACCAGTGGTTTGGTACCACATACATGTGATTCCGTGACATGTCCCAGTGGTTTGGTACCATAGTGGGTTAGACCCACATACATTATTATTAGGGATTGTGACTAGTGGTTTGGTACCACAAGTGGGCTGGCCCCACATATGATATTTTGTGACTCTGTCACCAGTGGCTAGGTGCCACATAAGGAGTGTAGCGGATGGAGGGTTGATTATAGAAATTCCCACGGTGTGATGGGCTGGTACGGGTGGTGTGTAGAGGATGGAAAATTTAGGTTGGGCTGGGTGCATTGCATTCATAAACGTGTATGTTGTTTAAAGATGGGCTAGGGCCCAATAGGTGATTGTGGGCTTGGAGCCATTTAATGTAACTTAATAGGGATTTACACACTGAGTCTTGGTGACTCACCCCTTTTGCTTAACCTTGCAGGTGATCAGTAAGACGTGGACTTGGGAGCCGAGGGGACTCGTGGAGGCCATAGCATGTTATTTCCAGTAAAACTTAGTTTCTTCTAAAGACTGTTTTAATTTGGGATTTTAGTTGTTGTAATAAGGCCTCTTAAATTACTATTTGGTTTTACATTTTGTATTTAGTTATGACATGATGTTATTACACGTTTTAAAACATGATTGTTAAAATGGAGCTTTCAAAACAGAAGTAACATAAAACAACCGTTTTTACAAATGCTAACAAAGATAACAAAATAATGATTAATTAAACTCGAAACTTTTTCTTAAGTTACAAACCTCTATTTCCAAAGCTTAGCCTAACACAAGAAAAATAAACTTCAAACTTACGAGTTTTCATCAAGATTTCAAAGTCTTCTTATAACCTTTTCCCTGTGACATACCAGATCTGGTTGTAACATTTAGACCGGGTTTGGGGTGTTACAATAATTAGATCAAATTTTCCTATACATGCCATTATACCAAAACAATATTTTCATTTATACCAAAATAACGGGAGGATAGTATGATGTATGATCCGATCGTTCTCCAACCTTCACGAGCTTTGAGCATTATAAAACATTGAAAAATAAACCTAATAAGCATTATATGCTTAGTAAGCTCGTATAACTAGAATTTAATTTATCAATCATATTTAACATTTAAACCATTCAAAAGCATACTTTCCATTCAATTTGGAATTTTACCTAACCACATGCATTCAATAAAACATGTTAATCACAAATATACCATAATGCATTGATGAGCTCATCATACCATATTCCATCAGGTTTTCCACTTTTCATTTCATATTCCCCATGTCTCATTAATCATTTTATCTGTTGAACTATTGAATTTTTCCAATGGATTATTCTGATAGTACATTCAAAGTGTACATTTCTTTTATCCGTCAATTCATATCCAGTAGTACCTATTAAGGTACACTCTCGAGCCACATAACATACAGCAAAATTACCGGTCCAGGCTAAATTCTATCTATAACATACACTCTAAGAGCTTCGTTAGGATTACAAGTCCAGGCTAAATCCTTTTAGTGACAAAGAATTCTCTATGGAGTTTATTCTGGATTACCAGTCCAGGCTAAATCCTAATTGAAACAAATACTCGAGAGGCTTATTTCAGATTACCCGTCTAGGCTAAGTCCATTCTGCAACACATGCAGTTTTATTAGGGAAATCACCTTTATCCATCGGAATTCAATATTCACACGGAATTTAACCTTTTTCAATAAATTTCCAACATAAACCATTTCATATATACAATCTCATATAACATATTAAATGTAATATAGCATTCAAAACAACATGTTTCTATGCTCATTTAAGTTATACAAACTTACTTTGATATTTGTTCGTAACTGAAATCTACTAATCTGAAATCTTCTCCTTTCCACGATCTAACTCTTTGTTCGATCTTTTCGGATCCAATTAAGCTGGAAAAGTTCTTTTTCTCTCTCCTAGGGCTTCAATAAAATTTGGGGATGAAGATGATATGAAAATAAGATGATAATTCTATTTAATTAGTTATCATCTTCTCATTATTTTGTTTTCCAATTTAGTCCTTAACCTTTTCTAATTTTTTCCATGGATGATTCACTAAAAATATCTACATACTTTTCTTTAATGGTCTAATTACCAAATAAGGACCTCAAGTTTTGAATTCCATAGCCATTTAACCCATATAGCTACTAGAATTCAAATTTGACATTTTATGCAATTTAGTCCTTTTTACAATTAAGCACATAATTGATAAAATTTTCTTATCAAAATTCTTATGCAACCTTTCTATCACTTTTCTAATCATTTCATAATATTAAAATATTTTATCTTTCAGGCCCGAATTTGTGGTTACGAAACCACTGTTTCGACTTCACTGAAATTGGGCTGTTACAATGTTATTGCCATTCGATAAGTTTGATGTGATTTTGGGAATGGATTAGTTAACCCAATATGATGCAGTGGTGAACTGTAAATAGAAATATATTGTATTGAAATGTCAGAGTGGTGAATTACTTCATGTTGAATCTGATAAATTAAATGGATTACCTAATGTGATTTCAACAATATTAGCACAGAAATATGTTAGGAAGGGTTATGATGCTTATCTTGCACATGTGTTGGATACTAAACTGTCTGAGTCAAAGATTCAGTCAGTGCCGGTTGTATATGAATTTCTTGATGTACTCCTAGAAGAATTACCTAGTTTACCATCGGATAAGAAGTGGAATTCTCTATAGATCTTGTCCTAGGTACAACACCTATATCAATAGCACCTTACAGGATGGTTCCCACTGAACTAAAAGAGTTGAAAGCACAGTTGCAAGAATTGATTGACAGAGGTTTTCCTTGACCTAGTTTCTCACCTTGGGGTGCGCTAATTCTGTTTGTAAAGAAGAAAGATGGACCATTGAGGCTGTGTATTGATTATAGACAACTGAACAAAGTTGCAAAAAAGAACAAGTATCCATTGCCTCATATTGATGACCTATTTGACTAGTTAAAATGTGCTACAGTATTTTCAAAGATTGATCTCCGTCCTGGCTACTATTAGTTACGGGTAAAAAATTTAGATGCACCAAAGATAGCTTTCAGAACCAGGTATGGATACTATAAATTTCTTGTGATGCCATTCGGTTTAACAAATGCACCTGCAGTGTTTATGGATCTGATGAATAGAATTTTCAGCCCATATTTAGATAAGTTTGTGGTGGTATTTATAGATGATATTTTGGTTTACTCTTGAGATGAAAATGAACATGCTGAGAGTTTGAAAATAGTGTTGCAGACCCTATGAGCGAAATAGATGTACGCTAAATTCAGTAAATGTGACTTTTTTGCTATGGGAAGTTAGTTTTCTTGGGCATATTGTATCTAATGAAGGTGTCATGTAACATCCAGGAATTAAGGGCATTGCATTTATTATATTTCTATGTGTTTGGTATGCTCTATCTGTTAATTTGTTATGTTTGGGGTTCCCGGGAAGGCTCGGGGTTGAGCTTGAGCCTTGGTGAAAATTTCAATTTTGGGTACTTTAGGGGAGAGCCAGCTGGGGCAAGCTTTAAGGATCATTGCTAGTTTTTGTTGACACAAGAAGTGAAGTGGTAAAGTGGCCGGGTGTCGCCTAGGAAGCAAGGGGAATGACGCCTCAAGGGGAGCTTGGAGGAGGTGGGAGCAGGTTCGACTCGTATAGTATGCCTTTTTGGAGTTTATTTTGGCGTTGGGATGGAGAGGTGGTGGATTCGGCTTGGACCTTGAAAAGTGGGAGTTTCATAAGTCAAATATTTTAAATAGGTGGCCATGAGAGAAAGGTGGAGTTTAAATCATTCAAACCAATTCAAATTATGGGAGGGGAGTGAATGTAGGAGACGATCAAGTGATTTGGTTGCTTGTTGGGGGGTTGTTGACCGAATGTGGCTTGGTGGAAGGGGGAGCTTTCGGTTTTGGGGGCTAGGTGAGGTGCATGTGCCGAAAGTTATTTTAGGTATTTCTCTCTTTCTTTTCTTGTGTGCACTTTCGGCCATTTGGGGTGTGTGTGCCGATTATAGCAAGCTTGTTTGAGTCTCTTTTCTTATTTGTTTCTCTTCTTCCTATTCTCCCATTGTGCCAAAATTCTTTAGGGGTATCTAGCTTATTTTTTTCCAATTTGGGCATTGGTATTTCAACTTGTGCTTAAACCGAAACATCAACTCTCTTCCTGGTTATTCTCTCTTTGTTTTCTTCCTCTTTTCATCTTTCTTTCTCTTCAACCGAACCTTGTGTCCTCATTTTCCTTTCACCATTGTTCACTTGTTCTTCTTCCTAACCGAAATACCTTTTGTTTCTTCTCCTTCTTGTTCTTTTGGTTATAGCCGAATCTCCCTAGCCATTTGCTTCTTGTTCTTCATAGCTGAAATAAAGTCGAATCCTCTTGTTACATCAAGTGTGGGAACCCTCCCTATCGATTTTTCTAGTAGTTGATTATAGTCTCTCCACTCGTCAATTTGTTGGTTCGGTAAGGAGTTTCTTCCCTTTTCCTTTTCATTCATCTTCCGTATTCTCTTAATCTGATTAAATGGGAGTTTTGACTTACACTTTGGGGCACTGGCCGATTGTAGAAGGTTTTGGTTCTAGCATCTCATTGTTGTGTGGCCTGTGTTCAAGGGAATCTTGTCGATTTCTTAGGCCAATCAGTTGGTGTTCGGCTTTTGTTAATCTAGGTAAGGGACTTCTTCGGTATGAGTATCTATTCTTTTGTTCTTTTCATTGCTTTAACCTGGTTCTTTGATCAAGATCTGTCATGGATTCGAATGCCAGTCAAGGGAATGAGGGGGTTGGACTTGTAGTCCCTACCCCTAAGTTCAAAAAACGTGCGGTATCGGTAGTACGAGACTTTCCACCGGGTTGTGGACCAGCTTTGAATCTAAGTAGACAAATTGCGGTTGTTCCCTTTTTTGAGAGTGTCAAAAATATTAAGAGTTTAGTTCTTCGTGTTTACAGGTGTGTAATTTTCCACACCTTCTTTTGTATGTTATAATAATTATGTGTTGTTTGGAAAGCCGAAAACACAACAATAGTTATTGTGTTACCCATAGAGGGTATTAATCGTAATACCAGGTGAGTTATTCTCTGATTATGCCTTATAAGTATTGTCGTTGGCATGAATATATGTATGCTTTGAATATTTTAATTATGTTGTTATATGTTGCATTCATACCACTTTGATTATATGTTGCATGGACACGGGGATATTATAATGATGAAAGGGGCAGTGTTTTCGGTGGTTATGCCACATACTTCAGTGACGTTGTCACAATTAATTCGGTGGCTCTACCACATACTTCGGTGACGTTGTCACATAATACCGGTGGCTATGCCACATATTTTGGCGATAAGCATCTGACTGTAGCATGACTGCCATTGATGGTGTGTAGCAGTGAGGGTCGATTGTAGAAATCCCCACTGGTGTGATTGGCAGGAACAGGTGGTGTGTAGCAGTTGGATATTTAGGCTGGGATGGGTTTTGCATCACTTTGCATATGCTATCTGCTATACAGTGCTGTAGGGCCAAGGCCCAATTCGATTTCGAATGGGCTCTGCCCAATTTGATTATGTAAAGGGGCTAAGGCCCAGATGAATTATAAATGGGCTTAGGCCTAGTGATGGTGCTTGGCAATTGCACACTGAATCTTTTTGACTCACCTTTTTTGCTTAATATTTTTGCAAGTAATACATAGTGCAGTGGACTTGGGCTGGAGAGGACTACGAGGTGGCCATGCACGGTTTTTTTCCAAAATAGAACTTAACTTTACTTTTCTTTAAATTTTGGGATTCTGTTATGTAATAAGGCCACTATTAATTTGATTTAATTTTGGGTTTAAGCTTTAGACGTTTTGAATACAAAATAATTGCTAAGACGTTTTTATTTACAAAATGCAAACGAAAGTTTTTGTCACAACTTAATTAACGATCTTATAACAGAGTTTGACGACAAACTTCTAGATTAATCTAATGTAACAACATGTGTTTTCAAACGTTACCTAAACACAAGGATTGGGCTAATTAAAATTTTACTTAGATGATTATTGAGTTTTCAAACTGGAGGTTTCAAAAAGAGATTTAAAAAAAATTTTGGAGTTCGCGAAGTTTTATAAATTTTTCCCAAGTGACATACCAAATCCGACCATGGTGTTTGGGCCGGGTTTAGGGTGTTACATGTTTGGGTGGACCCGAATAAAATTTCAGCCATTTTAATTAGAAGCCACTGAAGAATGTGTCTGAAGTCTGAAGTCTGAAGTTTTCTAGGACTAGCTAGTTATTATCGGAGGTTTGTGAAAAGTTTTTCAATGATAGCTTCTCTGATGACTCGTTTACTACAGAAATATGTAAAGTTTGAATGGACTGATCAATGCCAGCAGAGTTTTAACAGATTAAAAGCTTTATTGACAAAAGCACCTGTGTTAGTTCAGTCTGAATCGGGTAAGGAGTTTATAATTTATAGCGATGCATCATTGAATGGTTTATGCTGTGTTTTGATGCAAGAAGGTAAAGTAGTAGCCTATGCTTCAAGACAGCTAAAACCACATGAAAGAAACTACCCGACGCATGATCTTGAATTGGTAGTCATTGTGTTTGCGTTAAAAATATGGCAACATTATTTGTTTGGTGAAAAATGTTATATATTCACTGGTCATAAAAGTTTGAAATATTTGATGTCACGGAAAGATTTGAGTTTGAGACAACGCAGGTGGCTTGAATTATTGAAAGATTATGATCTTGTTATTGACTATCATCTGGGAAAAGCCAATGTAGTGGCAGATGCTTTGAGTAGAAAATCCCTATATACTTTACAAGCATTGAATACCTGATTGTCATTATCTGACGATGGTTCAATCATAGCTGAGTTAAAAGCTAGACCAACATTTTTGCAGCAGATCTCTAAAGCTCTGAAAAATGATAGTAAGCTTCAAGCAAAATGGATACAAAGTGAATCGACTCCTGATTCAGAATTTCAGATCGGGACTGATGGTTGTTTGTTATTTAGAGGCAGAGTATGTGTATCGAAAAGTTCAAAGCTAGTACAGAAGATTTTGAAAGAAGCTCATAACAGTAACATGTGTATTCATCCTGGTAGTAATAAAATGTACAATGATCTGAAAAAGATGCACTGGTGGCCGGGAATGAAACGGGATATTTCTGGACTATTACAGCCAGTTACGATACCGGAATGGAAATGGGAAAGAATTACCATGGACTTTGTATTGGGACTACCCCTACCTCCAAAGAAGAAAGGTGCCATTTGGGTGATTGTTGACCAGTTGATAAAGTCAGCATACTTTATTCTGGTACATATGGATTATTCTTTGGACAGATTGGCTGAATTATATGTCTCTGAGATTGTCAGATTGCATGGAGAGCCTATCTCTATTATTTTAGATAGAGACCCTCGGTTTACATCTCGATTCTGGAACAAATCGCAAGAAGTTCTAGGTACTCAGTTACACTTTAGCACTGCATTTCATCCCCGGACTGATAGCCAATCTAAACGAGTAATACAAATTTTAGAAGATATGTGTCTGCGCTGTATACTTGAGTTTGAAGGTAACTGGGAAAAGTATTTGCCTTTATTTGAATTTTCTTACAATAACAATTATCAGTCTAGCATCAAAATGGCACCGTATAAAGCCTTATATGGTCGTAAATGCAAAACCCCATTGTATTGGACACCCCATTCAGGTTTGCATGTGTTCCAATCTACACAAGTGGTTAATATAAGGCGTGTACTTGTACTCAATTTATACATTCACACATGCAAAAATTTCATGTGAAAATGGAAATTGAAGTGCCCAGAATCTACCACAATCGCAAGTCTCTTCTACTCAGTCGATACGATATGATGCCCCTGACATGTATTGGTCGAGCCTAGCACACTTCGTGACTTTAAATCTCAGGTTTTGATGCAAGTGACACACTACATACATAGTGTTTCACTTTCACTATATTTCTTCTAATTTCTTTCATGACATCCTCACACCAAACATGACTGCCCGCTATCTACCTAGCATATGCTTCCACCCACTTTGAAGATAAGGAAACCAGGTGAAAGTATGTTTCTTTGACAACCAAGGTTATCAAAAAATGATGTGTCCCCTTCAGTACAAAATTGATGCATTCGTCTAGGTTCATTGTCATGTGCCCGTACCATAGACCCCCGTCATACAATTGTGTCCACAATTCAAAGGGTATGTTGGCGAGGTAGTCTGTATAGACACTGTTGATGGCATAAAGTTATCCAACATATCATGGAAACGATGTTGAACGAGCTCAAACATTGTCGAGAAAAAATATACTGATGAATATAAACAATATATGATAATATATGGTTTAGTATGATTGCGGATAAAGTGGAAACTATATACTCATGTCAATGTATTGATCTCGTTCACTATGGTGGGTGTGATCCAAAATACTACCATACCGCTCAATAATAGACAAGGTTTTGATTCCGCTGTTGGATATGACACATATGTCGGGCTACGAGCAAACGCGACGACACAATCAGTTAATGAATAAATCCATTCATCTGCGTTTTTGGAAGGAGCTATTGCAAACGCTATCAGTAGAATCTTTCGATTACCAATCTGGGTAGTGACCATCAACAACTGATGCTGATACCTCCCGTACAGCCAGGTACCATCGATTTTCACTAAAGGCTTGCAGTGCCAAAAAGCTTCCCCACATTGATCGAAGGTCCAAAAGAATCAGTGGAATACTATTTTCCTAGGGATGAGATGATCGTCGAAGTATGTTGGGTGCATTTCCAGATTGGTTACAGAACTTGGTACATACTGATCCAGTACCTAACACCATTTCTATAAATCATTGTACGACCTGTCCCAGTTGTGATGCAACTAATCGATAGCCTTTTATTTTTTGACCCATGCCTTGTTGTACGATAGCATATAGTCGTACTTGCTATGGATGTTGCCAATGAACACAGGGATGGGAATCCTGAGACCAGCTTTCACCACAGGTAGAATAATGTAAGATATCATGTCAGAGTCTAGCCTTAGATGATCTTGACTCACACTTGCAAATTACGATTTAAAGTTACGTTATTGGAAAAATGAAGACCCCAATCATTTCACATTATGTCATAAAACCAGGTGATTGCATTGTGCACCTGTTGCAACACAAGTATGTGGATCGAAATACTTCTTTATCTTCCATAAGCTCGTCTTCTTCCAAAAAGATGTCATGATTTTCAATTTTCACCTCTCGTTGTGCATTGTGCACTTTCCCTTGAATTTCTTCGAACGAGATTTTATGACATGATAGTTCACGCCATTCTTGAATCTATATCGCTTCAGTGCAGCAAGAAAAGCATTTTTGTTGGGGTTATTCCATGCAAACTTTCAATACCCAAACATTTGACGATGAGCTTGTAGTAGCTGTCGAAACTCTAACCCACCCTCGGCGAAGAGATCAATGTTATTCATGTGGGGTGGAGGTTCATATTCATTGAATTGTGGATCTGAATCTTGAGCATTGTTTGAACCATTATGGTCAGAATCGCAAGGTTCTAGCTAACTCTGAACCTGCTCTAGTTAAGAAAAAAGTGCTACTTCCAAACCATCTGGATTGGACTATCAAATTAGTTCAGTGTCTAACTTTGATTCGTCAACTACTTTTGCTGCCTCTTCTTCCTCAGCTGCATCTTCATTGCCATCTTCAACTAAAGGGTTCGATGTACCCTCGCCAGAGCTGATCATAAAGAGTAAGTCATCAGTTCTTATATACCCTATGTGCTCAAAAAAATAAACACCAGATTCTGAACTGGTGTAGGTTGATGGCCCCTCAATTTAAGTGCTTCTGCAGTAGGACATCAAACTATCAAAGTTCAAATTGAACTTATTGACTGAATGTCGTGCCTGAGTGTCGAGGTTCAGGTTACACTCATACTTGATTAATAGTGGCCGTGAAAGTGTAAATTTGTGTTGGAAACCAAAAATTGTCTACACATTAATGCTTCGGAGACATCATAATATGAGCTTTGTAACAAATTAGTGAATCGATCGCTCAACCGTGTAATAGGACTTTCTGCTTCAGCTTCAGTTCCCGCATTAGTCACAAAATTGGTTGAAGATGGACAAGTTGCATCAGCCTCAATAAACTCAACATATAACTCCATTATATTATTTCTGCTTGAGCAGTGTGATGATATAACTACCTCTAGCTGGTGCTCACATTTCACATAAAATATCTAATACTTAAAGGGGTTTACCAATGCCAGATATCTACATTACAAGCTCAAAATTCTTCCCTAGCTTGAACCCCCAACTTTCCACCTAATTCTAGTTCATAGCTCAGGCAATTGAATGGTATGATTGAAAGCCAATTCCATAAACTGTGGCTCTTGCAAATACGACCCCGACTTTTGTATTATAGATTTGACAGTTGTAGTAAATAGTGGATTCACTCGTCGACTCATTTCAATTTAAAACGAATTAGATATTTAGAACAAAAAAAATCTTTAGATGGTTATCCAAAAAAATGCAGATGACAGTCGCAGCGATCTCTTTAATGTTTGATATGAATTTGCTGCGTATCTAAGTTCTAAATATTTTGATATTTTAATAGCAAAATAGAACAAAGACAGAGGGAATGTGTGCTACAAATTGCATTTCATAAAACACACTTTCATCGAATAATAATAATGAAACGCTCTTCGATGCTCAAAAATTTATTTCATAAATCAAATAATTTCATCAGACACGTGCTTCAAAGGGTATTCAGTACTTCAAATCTTACCCCGAGTCAGGGTACTTTTCATAGACTTCAGTGGAAATGGTAAAAAAGTTTGTTTTCGATCACAAGGATTTTTTCCTTTACAATCTCACCCCTCACCCGCACGTATAAAAGGGAGCTCCCTTTCCATACCCTATCATCCCTAAACCAATCATCTCTTCCAGCCTCCACTCCTCCCTTTTACAATATTTCCCTCTCGGTTTTCTTTCCTGCTTTAGTGTTCAAAATTTTCATCGCAAATAAAATATTCGATTTGAGGTATTCTTGAGTCATTGATGATGAAATATCACTCTGAGACGTAAACATTTCATATATTTTCTGACATAGGACCATTTCATCAGAAACCTATCTTGTGGAAGTCAAATTCTGGTGTGGTTTTGCTTTATAGGGTCACATGTGGATGTAACAGCTCGTTTTCGGTCAAATCAGAACAGTGGTTTTGGGACCACAAATATGAGGTAAAAATATCTATTTTATTATTATTTTAATGTCTTCATTATGAATATATGATTGTGTGAAAATTTAGTTGTGAAATTTTATCGTTTAATTGGTCAATTTGAGAAAAGGGACTAAATCGCGTAAAGCGTAAAACTTGAGTTCTAATAGCTAAAGGTGTCTAATAGCTATAGAACCTTAAAGTGGAGGTTATTATGTCGTAGTTAGACCATAAATAGCTTGAGTGGACATATATGGACAAATATTAAGCGCTTTAAATGGTTTAAAGTTAAGGTTAATATAGTAATTATAAAATAACTTAAGGTAAAATAATAAAAAAATTATGTCTTCAACTTCATTAAGCGACACCACCGAAATTAGGGATTGAAAAACACTGTTACAGAGCTTGGAACATTCGGTCATGGTATCTTGAGCATGTAAGTCCATTTTTGGTTTCATTTTAATGATTTCTATGTTTTTAAGATCGTTGCAGCTAGTTATAGCTAGCCCATGGACTATTTCGCAAAACTGTTAAAGATTTTGAATTATTCCATTGATGAATACATTTTTATTTTGAAGTTTCTTGATAGATTATGAATATTTATTATGAGTTATACAAATTTTGTTAAGTGATTTTGAGTAAAAATACAAAATAGGGATTAAATTGAGAAATGTGTAAAGTTAGTCATTAAAATGTGAAATAAATGAAAATTATGGGCTACTAGGGGCATTATGGTAATTCAGCTAGTATTATTTGGAATTTCACTAATTTGTGATTTTATGCAATAAGGACTAAATTGTAAAAAATGTGAAATATGTGGGGCAAAAGTGTAAATGTGTTTTAAAGTATGTTTTGGACTAAATTGAATGAATAGATGATTGAATAAGTCAATTTTCAATATATTATCAAGAAAAGCGAAATACAAGCTTGGATCGGGGAAAAGATAAAGTGATTGACTAATTGACTCGATTCGCCGTTTTATCATCCGAGGTAAGTTCGTATGTTATAATTTCATTTCAAATGTATTTTATATGCTTTGATATAGCATGAATTGTGATTATGCAATTACGGACGAGTTCGAAAATGATTCAATGAAGATTCGACAGTTGGAATCCTAGTTGAACCTTAGGAATAGTTTAGGATGCTAGTGGCATGCATTAGGTATACTTTGAGTTGGCTTCGGGACATGTTATTAGCACTTTGGGTGCAAGATATACTGATTTGGCTTCGAGCCATGGTAAAGGTACTTATCAAGTGAGACCTTGAGCATCCAACTTCTATTCTGAATAGTTCAATGGGTAAATGAAGGATTTTGTAACACCCCAAACCTGGCCTAGAAGTTAGGCCCAAACCCGAAATGTCACATTAAAGGCACAATTCAAAACGGTTTTGCTAATTAAGAATTTAAGGCCCAAAAGCCCAAAATCTAATAGTCTTATTAATTAAAGCTAAAAAACCCCATTTTATTATTTTAAGCATTTAGTAAACCAAGTTTGAACATAAGAGCTTACTTAGGTTTAATAATTAAAAAAACATTTAATCTCAAAACCCAAATTAAATTTGAAGTCAAAATGGAGTACAAGGTCTTATTACGTCCACTGAAAATTAAGTAAATAAAACATGTATTCTGAAACAAATAAATGAAAATTCAAGCCTCTTGTAGTGTGGCCATCTTCGAGTCCTCTCCCACGTCGAGTCGTCTATTCGGGATAACCTGAAACATTAAATTAAATGGGTGGGAGTTTCGAAAATCAGTGTGCACAACCCTTGGAAAACAAATCACTTACAAATATCCACATTGGGCCTAAGCCCTATCAAAATCGGTGGTCTTGGGCCTTAGCCCACAATAACCTCATATCATATCCTAACGCATCATATACATACAAAATAATGCAAAACCCACCCCAAAATCCATCCGCTACACACACCATTTCCATTCCAACCTTATGGCTCTTGTGGGGAATTCTAGCTCGACCCACCCCTCCGCTACACACCAAGGGTAGCCCAGTTACGGTACTACCAAACGCTGCAGTAAAGCTGCTAATCAAATATTGGGCCTAAAGCCTCCATTGGATCCATACCATACGGCCATGCGATCCTTGATCCATACCATACGACCATGCGATCCTCAAATATTGACACAAAGTCATCATTATATATATGTTAGGCACATAACCACGGTAAATATGATTGGTACAAAGCCACAATAATAGCACAAAGCCGTCAGTACTGGAACAAAGCCCATAATTACGGGACGAAGCCCATATTAATGGCACACAGCCCTCGATAACGTTATTGGTGTAGCATGGCTGCTCGGTGGCTAAAAGCCTACGGTGGATCCATACCATATGGCCATGCGATCCTCAAATCTTCCTCCATACCATAATTCCTACCCATATGCATCCTAAGTAGAATATCATATGAATGCATCAAACACAAAAGTAACATCCATAAACTCATATTCGTCACATAGGGGTATTTTTGTTATTTCACTTCCCAGGGGTATTTTCGTAATTCTACCCTATAGGGGTATTTTTCTAATTTCACAAATCAGGGGTATTTCAGTAATTTCACAAACTAGGCGTATTTTGGTATTTTTATAAACCAGGGGTATTTTGGTAATTTCACAAATTGAGGGTATTTAGGTAATTTCGCAAATCGGGGTATTTTGGTAATTTGACAAATTGGGGGTATGTCGGTAATTTTACAAACCGGGGTACTTATGTAATTTCACAAACTAGGGGTATTTTGGTAATATCACAAATCGGGGGTACTTTGGTCCCTTTCGGGTTTTAGCTATGAACTTTGGCCCATCAACAAGTCCTCGGGCTAAAGTGAACAGACACTACGTACCAGGTAGGATTCCAGAAAAGAGGAGGTTGGCCACTAGGGCTGCTTAAGTACCAAGCTGTAACATTCTGAGTTGGGGTCTTTGCATTGTATGTGTTTATATGTGAATGCTATGTTTATCATGCTAATTTAGGGTGCTGTAGGGTCTAAGAATGACTTAGGGAAAAGCCAGAAGCCTGGCTAAAATTTTATTTTTGGGCACTTTTAGGGGAGAGCTAGTTAGAATAGGACTTAATGGGATTTTAGTTCGCGTTTGGTGACACAAAGAAGTGCAGCGGAAGGGTGGCAAGGGAAGGCCACACAGGATGCAAGGGAATGACGCCACAGGTAGGAAGGAGGTCCAGGGTTCAAGGCACGTTGGCAGCTTTTGGAGTTTCTTTTTTTGTGTCAGGAGGCTGGAGAGATGGCTTCCATTGCGACTCTTCAGGGTGGTTAGCAGATAGAGACTTAGAATTTGGAATAAGTGGCTAAGAGATAATGGCAGAAATTTTGAATTGGTCTTCTAATTCAAATGAGTGGAAGGGAGGAAAAGTAGGGGCAAAAAGGGGAGTTGATGACTATTGGAGGTGTTGGCCAAATTTCAAAGTCTTAGTGGAGGAGGAATCAGTTTTGATTGGGGGCTAGGGTGTGCCAAATTTTGGGTGATCAGGTTGATAATGTACAGTAGTTTTCGACATTATGGTGTGTGTACTTCACAGTTTTAGTTTTAGTTTTCCTCTTATTTTCTCTCTTGCCGAAATCACTTAAACATTTTCCACTCTCTTCTTCTTTGACCTCTAGCCGAAACTAGAAGACCAAGGGTGCATATCTCTTTCATTCTTTCTTTTTCTTCTCACTCCCAAAAGCCAAAATCATCTCTTCACCCTTTCTTTTCATTTTCTCTTTTTCTGTTTAAAACTCCTTGTCAGCCGAATCTATCTAAGCCTTGCCGAACTGCATCTTTTCATTCTCTTCTCTTTCAAACACTTTGTCCGAATATCCCTTTTTGCTTGCATTCTTCTTTTTCATCTTTTCCTTTTCAATATTAGGACTACTTCGGCATTTTTGAAGATCTTATTGATTTAGTCAAATTTCTTTATTCATCTCATCTTTTTTTCTATCATTTTCTTTTGAAGGAAAACCCAAAACTTACCATTTGTTTTAAGTAGATTTTATTGTTGGTTAGCCGAAACTCTCTAGCATCTAAATCCACTCTGTCAATTCCTGGTTGTAGTGGATCACCGTTGCTGATTTTTCCATCACTCCCAATCGGGTCCTCTAGTAGTTGTGGTAAGGGTTCCTATTCGTTTAACTATCTTTCATGGCATTTGTGTGCCGAAGGTAGTGATCCTACTCTGTAACCTTTGGCCGGATGTAGGTGGGGGTGGTGTCGTATTCCTTTGGAGACCTTCGTGATTCGCTTGACTTGTGAACCAAGCCTGAGGTTTTGGGTGTTGCCGATCTAGGTAAGGAGATCTATTCGATTAAACGTGTAAATCTAGGCAACAATATTCTTTTAACTTTTGGCCGAATGTAGGGGGAGCGTTATCTTCGCGTTTTCGGCTTCGGAGCAAAGTCATAGGCAAATAGCAGTGGTTTCGATTAGCATTAGTGTCGTCGTAGAGGGTGTGATATTACGTGTATTCAGGTGTGTAACTTCTCACACCATGGATATTGCTTTGTTTTATGACGTTCCGTTGATATGTATATAAGTGTTTATGGATATTTTGTTGAACACCGGAATCTCGGTATGGCTGGTGTATGCGAGACATCAGGTTAGCTATCTCTGTTCTGATAAAGGAAGTGGTTATGTTGAGATATATCAATCTATGTTATGGGTATAGTGTACATGTTTGATGAAATCTGTTGCATCCATATTTCTGCATCTAATATTTTCGTGGGGTTGGGGTTATGTGATGAAAGGGGAAGTGTTGTAGTGGCTCTGCCACGATCTGTTGTAGTGGCTCTGCCACGATCTGTTCTGGTGGCTATGTCACGATTCTGATGATGAGTAGCATGACTGCCATCGATGGTGTGTAGCGATGAGGGTTGATTGTAGAAATCCCCATTGGTGTGATCGGCTGGTACGGGGATATGTAGCGGATGGAAACTTAGGCTGGGATTGGGTTCCGCATTATCGTCTGTATATGCATTACTTGCTATTCTATTCTGTAGGGCTAAGGCCCAAATGCATGGTGCTCAAGTGTTGCACACTGAGTTTTATGACTCACCCCGTTGTTTAACATTTTTAGGTAGCACATAGTGCAGTGGACTGAGCTGGAGAGGAGGACAAGGTGGCCATGCATGGGTTCCACATTTTAGTAAAGACCTTAGTTATTTATTTTCAATAACCGGTTTGGTATTTTACGTTGTAATAAGGCCACTGATTAATGGGTTTTAAATTTGGGACTTTATTTTTGTTTTAGATGCTCGAGTTGAATAACCCAACATAATAACTAAATGTTTTAAAAGAGAAGAAGGACACAAAAACAACAAGATTTTTCTTACGACTCTACCAAAGAGTGAAGTTACCATCTTTTGCGAAGAAGTTTGCATATCTTAAACGGATGACACAGGTTTTGAATGGTCAATCGTTTTGAAAAAAAACTGGCAAAAATACAACTCAATTAATAATAAGTTTCTACATCTTCTAAACAAATGCTAAACCCGAATTTTTCGTGAAAGTTTTTCTTCAAAATCGCTTGGTGTTTTCACAAAATCTTCTTGGTGACATGCCAGATCTAGTCGTGGTGTATGGGCCAGGTTTGGGGCGTTACACAAGCTCTCCCTAGATCCAATCCTAGACATGCGTATGCCCATTGCCACACTCCAACCCTGCGACTTGTTTACGGACATGTTTAATTATTAGAAAGTCTTATGGAATATAAGAGTTGTTCAAACTAGGCCTAAGGTCCATAAACCCTAGCATACTTGTCTACGTCCCCATGAAGCTCATCAAACCCAAATTACATCATTACGACCCATCAGGCCCAAGTCTCATAATATGGCCAAATAGGCCCAGAACAAATTCAAATCATGTATCATGCATGTCTAATTCGATTCGTATAACCAACCAAACCATTTCATCAAACTTAGCCTCAGGGCCCACCGGGCCCATTTAGCCCCTTTCGGCTTTTCGGCATTGTCGACATCGTGTGTGTAGTGTTTGCACACACCTGGTAACCACGCGCGCTGCAAGCCCCCTAGTTACGAACCTACAATCGACATCACCTAATGATTAATCATAACTTAATATACACTTATCGAAATCAGAAACCTCACCGTGACCTTACCTTGCACCTCACGTTCCTTCGCTACTATTGGCGATTATCCTCTAGGTCTACACCCAAACGCCCACTAAGATATATTAACTCTCCTTATAGAATGCTCTATATATAGCTAGCTTCTCACCTTCCTTTTTGTATCTTATCGATGTGGGATCCCTCCGTTAGCAGAGTTTAAATCCAACTCAAACTCTTCTCGTCCAATTCGTAAAATAAATACTCCCTTGCTTGTCATGAGATTCGAACCCAAGCCCCCTTGCACCCTTAATGATGCCTTGCCACTAGACCACTCACTTTCTTCTGTCTAAAATCATGCGCAACTAAATATAACCCTATGACAAAATTCTAGAGTCCATTTAAAAAGAAATCCCAAAATGCAAGAGCCAAGACTTGAACCTTGGACCTCCTTCCTTCCTTGTGGCATCACCCCCTTGTCCCTTATGTGGCGTCACTTTGCCACTACACCACACACTCCACTTGTGTTATTTTTCTCTATATTTTATTCATAAAGCCTACTACTAACTCTCAGGGTTTTATTGACCTAAAACCAAAATTTTCCTAAAGCCAAAGTTTGAACCCGGGACTTCATAGAAACCCTCTAACCTTCCAAAATCACTCACCTACTAGATCCAACTTGCATTAAAGTCATTCTCTTGTTCTCCAAAATTTTAAACACTCCCGTGCCCAAGGCCTAATGGGCCCAATTCTGCTAGGCCCAAATTCGGGTCGTTACAAATCTACCCTCCTTAATGAAATTTTGTCCTCAAAATTTCCAACTAACTACTAAACACACCGCTCATGTCACACCACTATGCTTTCGCTGCGCACTCTGATTAAGAATTTTATGAAATTAGTACTTAATTTCACTTATTTAGGGCACATGTCTTATGTAAGTATTGACACTTTTTCTTAAAGTTATTCCGTGATCAAGAATCCACTACAGGCTTAAGTTTCCCACAGGCTTTAGTCTCTAAAAAGCCTATTTTTAAGTAGCCCATTATCTATACAGTTCAATAATTTAAACAATAACTGAAAAACTTACTTGGCTCGATGTCGAGGGCTCGATGAACCACACTTCAAGAATCCTGCCAAAACTTCTAAAAAAAACCCCAAAATCTAAGGCCCATTCACAGCCTAAGCTTTGCAACCTAGGATCTGATACCACTAAATGTAACACCCCAAAATCGGCCAAGAAATTAGGCCCGAATCCGGAATGTCACATTAAAGGCACAATTCAAAACAGTTTTGCTAATTAAGAATTTAAGGGCCAAAAGCCCAAAATTTAATAGACTTATTAAATAAAGATAAAAAACCCATTTTATTATTTTAAGCATTTAGCAAACCAAGTTTGAACATAAGAGCTTACTTAGGTTTAATAATTAAATAAACATTTAATCTCAAACCCCAAATTAAATTCGAAGTCAAAACGGAGTACAAGGTCTTATTACATCCACTGAAAATTAAGTAAATAAAACATGTATTTTGAAACAAATAAATGAAAATTCAAGCCTCTTGTAGTGTGGCCATCTCCGAGTCCTTTCCCACGCCGAGTCGTATATTCGGGATAACCTGAAATATTAAATTAAAGGAGTGTGAGTTTTGAAACTCAGTGTGCACAACCCTTGGAAAATAAATCACTTACAAATATCCACATTGGGCCTAAGCTCTATCAAAATCGGTGGTCTTGGGCCTTAGCCCACAATAACCTCATATTCATATCATAACGCATCATATACACACAAAATAATGCAAAACCCACCCCAAAATCCATCTGCTACACACACCATTTCCCTTCCAACCTTATGACTCCTGTGGGGAATTCTAGCTCGACCCACCTCTCTACTACACACTAAGGGTAGCCAGTTCATCAGATTATCAACGTCAGCAAAGAAAGTCGCTAATCAAATATTGGGCCTAAAGCCTCCAGTGGATTCATACCATACGGCCATGCAATCTTGGATCCATACCATACGACCATGCGATCCTCAAATATTGACACAGAGTCGTCAATATATATATATGTTAGGCACATAGCCATGGTAAATATGATTGGCACAAAGCCACAATAACAGCACAAAGCCTTCGGTATTGGCACAAAGCCCATAATTATGGCACGAAGCCCATATAATGGCACACAGCCCTCGGTAACATTATCGGTGCAGTATGGCTGCTCGGTGGCTAAAAGCCTGCGGTATTTCCATACCATACGGCCATGAGATCCTGAATCCATACCATACGGCCATGCGATCCTGGATCCATACCATACGGCCATGCGATCCTCAAATCTTCCTCCGTACCATAATTCCTACCCATATGCATCCTAAGTAGAATATCATATGAATGCATCAAACACAAAAGTAACATCCACAAACTCATATTCGTCACATAGGGGTATTTTCATCATTTCACTACCTAGGGGTATTTTCATAATTCTACTCTACAAAGGTATTTTTGTAATTTCACAAATCAGGGGTATTTCAGTAATTTCACAAACTGGGGGCATTTAGGTATTTTCGTAAACTGGGGGTATTTTGGTAATTTCACAAATCAGGGGTATTTAGGTAATTTCATAAATCGGGGTATTTTTGTAATTTTACAAATTGGGGGTATTTCGGTAATTTTGCAAACTCGAGTACTTTAGTAATTTTACAAACCGGGGGTATTTTGGTAATATCACAAATCGGGGGTACTTCGGTCCCTTTCGGGTTTTAGCTATGAACTTTGGCCCATCAACAAGTCCTCGTGGCTAAAGTGAACAGACACTACGTACCAGGTAGGATTCCAGAAAAGAGGAGGTTGGCCACTAAGACCGCTTAAGTACCAAGTTGTAACATCCTGAGTTGGGTCTTTTCATTGTATGTGTTTATGTGTGAATGCTATGTTTATCATGCTAATTTAGGGTGTTGTAGGGTCTAAGAATGACTTAGGGAAAAGCCGGAAGCCTAGTTAAAATTTTCTTTTTGGGCACTTTCAGGGGAGAGCTAGTTAGAATAGGACTTAAGGGGATTTTATTCACGTTTGGTGACACAAAGAAGTGCAGTGGAAGGGTGGCAAGGGAACGCCACACAGGATGCAAGGGAATGACGCCACAGGTAGGAAGGAGGTCCAGGGTTCAAGGCACGTTGGCAGCTTTTGGAGTTTCTTTTTGTGCGTCGGGAGGCTGAGGAGATGGCTTCCATTGCGACTCTTCAGGGTGGTTAGTAGATAGAGACTTAGAATTTGGAATAAGTGGCTAAGAGATAATGGCAGAAATTTTGAATTGCTCTTCTAATTCAAATGAGTGGAAGGGAGGAAAAGTAGGAGCAAAAAGGGGAGTTGATGACTATTGAAGGTGTTGGCCGAATTTCAAAGTCTTAGTGGAGGAGGAATCAGTTTTGGTTGGGGGCTAGGGTGTGCTGAATTTTGGGTGATCAGGTTGCTAGTGTGTGTGGTTTTCGACATCATGGTGTGTGCGCTTCACATTTTTAGTTTTAGTTTTCCTCTTATTTTCTCTCTTGCCGAAATCACTTAAACATTTTCCAATCTTTTCTTCTTTGACCTCTAGTCGAAACTAGAAGACCAAGGGTGCACATCTCTTTCATTCTTTCTTTTTCATCTCACTTCCAAAAGCCAAAATCATCATTTCACCCTTTCTTTTCATTTTCTCTTTTTCTGTTTAAAACTCCTTGTCAGCCGAATCTATCTAAGCCTTGTCGAATTGCATCTTTTCATTCTCTTCTCTTTCAAACACTTTGGCTGAATATCCCTTTTTGCTTGCATTCTTCTTCTTCATCTTTTCCCTTTTCAATATTGGGACTACTTCGGCATTTGGTAAGATCTTCTTGATTTAGCCGAATTTCTTTAATCATCTCATCTCTTTTTATATCATTTTCTTTTGAAGGAAAAGTTGTAACTTACCATTTGTTTTAAGTAGATTTTATTTTTGGTTAGCCGAAACTCTCCCGCATCTAAATCCCCTCTGTCGATTCTTGGTTGCAGTGGATCACCGTTGTTGATTTTTCCATCACTCACAATCAGGTCCTCTAGTAGTTGTGGTAAGGGTTCCTATCCGTTTAACTATCTTTCATGCAATTTGTGTGTCGAAGGCAGTGATCCTACTCTTTAACCTTTGGCCGAATGTAGGTGGGGGTGGTGTCGTATTCCTTCGGAGACCTTCGGGATTTGCTCAACTTGTGAACCAAGCCTGAAGTTTTGGGTGTTGCCGATCTAGGTAAGGAGATCTATTCGATTAAACGTGTAAATCTAGGCAACCATATTCTTTTAACTTCTGGCCAAATGCAGGGGGAGCGTTATCTTCGCGTTTTCGACTTCGGAGTAATGTCGTAGGCAGATAGTAGTGGTTTCGATTAGCGTTAGTGTCGACGTAGAGGGTGTGATATTACGTGTATTCAGGTGTGTAATTTCTCACACCATGGATATTGCTTTGTTTTATGATGTTCCATTGATATGTATATAAGTGTTTCTGGATATTCTGTTAAAAACCAGAATCTCGGTATGGCTGCTGTACGCGAGACATCAGGTTAGTGATCTCTGTTCTGATAAAGGAAGTGGTTATGTTGAGATATATCGATCTCTGTTATGGGTATACTGTACATGTTTGATGAAATCTATTGCATCCATATTTCTGCATCTAATATTTTCATGGGGTTGGGGTTATGTGATGAAAAGGAAAGTGTTGTAGTGGCTCTGCCACGATCTGCTGTAGAGGCTTTGCCACGATCTATTGTAGTGGCTCTGCCACGATCTGTTGTAGTGGCTCTGCCACGATCTGTTCTGGTGGCTATGTCCCGATTCTGATGATAAGCAGCATGACTGCCATCGATGGTGTGTAGCGGTGATGGTTGATTGTAGAAATCCCCATTGGTGTGATCGATTGGTACGTAGGTGTGTAGCGGATGGAAAATTAGGCTGGGATTGGGTTTCGCATTATCATCTGTATATGCATTACTTGCTATTCTGTTATGTAGGGCTAAGGCCCAAATGCATGGTGCTCAAGTGTTGCACACTGAGTTTTATGACACACACCGTTGTTTAACATTTTCAGGTAGCACCTAGTGCAGTGGACCGGGCTGGAGAGGAGGACAGGGCGGCCATGCATGGGTTCCACATTTTAGTAAAGACTTTAGTTATTTATTTTCAATAACCGGTTTGGTATTTTACGTTGTAATAAGGCCACTTATTAATGGGTTTTAAATTTGGGACTTTATTTTTGTTTTAGACGCTCGAGTTGAATAACCCAACATAATAACTAAATGTTTTAAAAGAGAAAAAGGACACAAAAACAACAAGGTTTTTCTTACGACTCTACCAAAGAGTGAAGTTACCATCTTTTGCGAAGAAGTTTGCATATCTTAAAGGGATGACACAGGTTTTGAATGGTCAATCATTTTGAAAAAAAATGGCAAAAATACAACTCGATTAATAATAAGTTTCTACATCTTCTAAACAAATGCTAAACCTAAATTTTTCGTGAAAGTTTTTCTTCAAAATCGCTTGGTGTTTTCACAAAATCTTCTTTGTGACATGCCAGATTTGGTCGTGGTGTCTGGGCCAGGTTTGGGATGTTACACAAGCTCACCCTAGATCCAATCCTAGACATGCGTATGCCCGTTGCCACACTCCAACCCTGCGAGTTGTTTACGGACATGTTTAGTTATTAGAAAGTCTTATGGAATTTAAGAGTTGTTCAAACTAGGCCTAAGGTCCATAAACCCTAGCATACTTGTCTACGTCCCCATAAAGCTCATCAAACCCAAATTACATCATTACGGCCCATCAGGCCCAAGTCTTATAATATGGCCAAATAGGCCGAGAATAAATTCAGATCATGTATCATGCATGTCTAATTCAATTCACCAAACCATTTCATCAAACTTAGCCTCAGGGCCCACTGGGCCCATTTAGCCACTTTTGACTTTTCAACTTTTTGGCATTGTTGACACCGTGTGTATAGTGTTTGTACACACTTGGTAACCACGCGCGCTGCAAACCCCTTAGTCACGAACCTACAATCGACATCACCTAACGATTAATCATAACTTAATATACATTTATCAGAAATCGAAACCTCACCATAACCTTACCGTGCACCTCACGTTATAGTAGCCCGTCCTTCGCTACTATTGGCGATTATCCTCTAGGTTTTCATCCAAACGCCCACCAAGGTATATTAACTCTCCTCATAGAATGCTCTATATATAGCTAGCTTCTCACCTTCCTTCTTTGTATCTTACCGATGTGGGATCCCTCCGTTAGCAGAGTTTAAATCCAACTCAAACTCTTCTCGTCCAATCCGCAAAATAAATACTCCCTTGCTTGTCATGAGATTCGAACCCAAGCTCCCTTGCACCCTTAATGACGCCTTGCCACTAGACCACTCACTTTCTTGTGTCTAAAATCATGCGCAACTAAATATAACCCTATGGAAAAATTCTAGAGTCCATTTAAAAATAAATCCCAAAATGCAAGAGCCAAGACTTGAACCTTGGACCTCCTTCCTTCCTTGTGGCGTCAGTTTGCCACTGCACCACACACTCCACTTGTGTCATTTTTCTCCATATTTTATTCTTAAAGCCTACTACTAACTCTCATGGTTTTATTCACTTAAAACCAAAATTTTCCTAAAGCAAAGTTTGAACCCGAGACTTCATAGAAGCCCCCTAACCTTCCAAAATCACTCACCTACTAGATCCAACTTGCATTAAAGCCATTCTCTTATTCTCTAAAGTTTTAAACGCTCCCGTTTCTAAGGCCCAATGGGCCCAATTCTACGAGGCCCAAATTTGGGTCGTTACAGATTTCGTTGAGTATGAGATTGGTACGAGATGGTACAGGTATGTATAGTAATGAATTGAGTATTGAAACTATGGAATTGATGAGTTCTTTGGTAAGTTATATGAATGTTCATTTGATTGCTTTGAGATTTAATAGAATTGTTCTATATTGTTTTTTATTATTTGAATGATTAATGAATGGTGTTATTTTCTCCTTATTGACATACGACCTTACTAAGCTTTATAGCTTACTTTGTATATTTTTCCTTTTTTTATAGTGAAATAGAAGCTAGCTCGGATTTAGGGATCATCGGAGATCGTTTCACACTACCACCTATCACTTGGTACATTTGAACTTTGGTATATTAAGTATATAGCATGTATAGGTATTTTGAGTCATGTTGATTATGTTTTGGTAATGATGTTGGCCAAATGAATTGGCATTGTAAATGTTTATATTTTGGTTTGTATATATATAGCCATAGGTGATGGCATAAATTTGGTATGCTTGAATCATGTGCAAATTTATAAGCTTATGTCTTGTGTATATTGATTTGGTTGTGATGATTGTTGGTAATAGGTATTATGAGAGTGAAATGGATGATTTGTGGAATTGGTATCATATTTGTGAATTGGTGTAAAAATGATGTATGTTAAGTAAAGGTTTAACTAGTTGTTTGGTATATGTAATTTGGCATGTTTTGACAGAGTCAGATTTGAAGTTATAAGCATGTTGGACTATTTGTATTGGATATGGAATGAATTAGCCTTAATTGTAGCTAAATTGGATGTTTATTTATGCTTTGAATTGGTGCCATTTTGGTTGTGTAGGTATATGCAAATTTGGGAGGCAAATTAGCTTGGTAAATAGCCTATTTTTGTCCACATGGGCAGAGACACGGGTGTGTGTCTCAGCCGTGTGTGACACACGGCCATGTTGCACGGCCGTGTATCCCCTTGTGTTGAAATTGAAATAAAGTTAGTATGATCCACACGGTCTCACACACGGGCGTGTGATTGGCTGTGTGGCACAAGTCAGTATACCCTCTAATTGTCACACGACCTAGCAAACGAGCGTGTGACTTGGTTGTGTTGCATAAGTCAGTATACCTTATAAATTGTGAATACGAGACTATGGATATGATCGATAGTGATTTGAAGACGATTCGACGTTCGAAATCCCAGTTGAACCTTAGGAATCATTTAGGATACTAGTGACATGTCATTAGAGGATACATTGTGTTGGCTTCGGGCCATGATATTAGCACTTCGGGTGCGAGTTATACAGATTTGGCTTCGGGCCATGAATATCGGTTTATTTAGATTTGGGCCATGATATCAGTACTTCGCATATAAGCTACCTTGATCTAGCTTCGGGCCATAGTATAGGTACTTATTCTGCAAGACTCTTGAGTATCTGACTTCTATTCCGAATGGTTCAACGGGTAAACAGAAGATGTGATTGAGTATGAGCATGATATAAGATGGTATAGGTACATACGTGACATGTATAAGCTTTGGTTCGAAGAAACTTGTGAAGAATATGATTAATATCATAATTGTGTATATGAAATGTTTGTTAGCTAATATATGCTAAATGTTGATATATTCAAATTGTTGAATTATAATCTTGAGATTGAATTGAGTTTATTTTACACGAGCTTACTAAGCTTTATAGCTTACTTTGTTTATTTTCTCGTGTTTTATAGTGTTATCAAGATAGCTCGGATTTGGGGATCGTCGGAGACTACTTCGCACTATCTACTTATCACTTGGTACCTATGAACTTTGGTATTTTAAGTATATGGCATATATAGGGACTTTGGTCATTTTGGTTATGTTTTGGTAATGATTTTGGCCATTTGAATTGGCTTGTAAATGTATATGTTTTGGTTTTATATATATAGCCATAAGTGAAGGCTTATTTTGGGTTATTTTGGTATGGTTGAATCATGTATTGATAATTGAGTCTATGCTTTGTGATATGAATTGGATGATGGTTGTGTGATGCTTGATGGCTGTAGGGATTATGAGTGACAAATGGTTGAGTTGAAGATAATGGTATGCTTGTAAAACTAGGCTTGATATTGCATATTTGAGTTTAGCCATTTTTGACGATTTAGGAAGTAAATTTTGGTACAAATGGTATGGTAAGTTTTAGTTATTTGTGTATATGTAAAATAAAAGTGTAGAATGTGCAGATTTATGTTTGAATTGACTGGTTTAAATGATTAGATATGCTATATGTTGGTGCCAAATGATGTGGTGTAGGTACATACAAGTTTAGGTGGCAAATTGGCATGGTAAATAGCCTATTTTTGTCCACACAGGCAGAGACACAGGGTGTGTCTCAGCCGTGTGTGACACACGGTGATGTTACACTATCGTGTGTCCCCTAGTGTTGAAATTAAAACTAAGTTAGTATGCTCCACACGGCCTCACACACAGGCATGTGACTTGGCCATGTGGCAAAAGTCAGTATTGTAACACCCCTAACCCGTATCCGTCGCCAAAATAGGGTTTCAGAGCATTTGAAACACCCCAAACCTAGCCCACAAGCCCTGACCGGATCTGGCATGCTTCTAAGAAAACCCATTCGAAACTTATTGGAAACTTTGCTAAAATTTTTCGTGTTTTTGAAAATAGTTGATTTGGGTTGGGCTCAAATTTTAAAACCCGTGTCGATTAGGTGTTAAAAACAATTTGTTATTTATAATTAAGAAGAATTAACTTTAATTTGATAAGTATCGTGCCATAGCAAAATAATTTAAGTGCATGAGTAAACAGTTCATACTATAACCTTATTACATAAAAAATAAAACCCCAAAATAAAATTTAAAGTACTTAAATAAAATGAAATATCCAACTAATAGAATTCGTGCTGAGCATGGTCACCGCTAAGCTCCTGCCGACCCGGTCCATTACTATGCGTCACCTGAAAAAAATATTCCCACAAGGGGTGAGTCAAACATACTCAATGTGTACTATCAACACTAAGTCTCAACAGTTATGGCATGTCAAATCATACATATTCATATAGCATTTAAATAAAATGATGCAATCCCGAACCCAAGCCTATATATCCATCCGCTACACATCACCCATACCCACCGTTACACCGTGGGGACTACTAAGTCAACCCTCCATCTGCTACACGCCATCGAAGGCAGTCGCTGTAGTCGACGTGTTCATCGCCCTTATAAAATTCGTGACATAAGTCACCACATTCATATATTGTGACATAAGTCACCACATTCATATATTGTGACATAAGTCACCACATTCTTATATTGTAACATAAGTTACCACATTCAGATATTGGGGTATAAAACCACCAATTCACTTCCCCTTTACATATCACCCATATGCCCATATCATACAAAACATGCAAATATTATGCCTTATGCTTATTCACATTATTATATTTGCACTTATGTGCCTTAACAAATATTTTTCACAATATACTCATAGTAGGGGTAGGAAAACATACCGGAGTATTTCGTTCGTACCATTGCATGGTACTTTTAGCCACTTCATACATATATTTATTAACACATATATTAACGCATAACCATCATTTAATTGAAGCTTAGTGTGGGGGTACACACCTGATTTTCTTAACGCTTTATTGAATTCTCGAAAACCTGATCCAATGCTTTAGCTCTTAGTTCCTATATTCGGCCAACCTTAAACAATTTAGCATAAAGCCATTCGGCTAATTAATTAAATCCCGAAGGACTATCGAAACTGAAATCTTACCTTATTGCCGATTTCACTACTAACAAATCTCGAAACTTGTAGTCTTTCCTTCCTTGCAATCGGCTAACACTAAGTCATTTGATTCGGTTAGTTTCGGCTTTTAAATAATTAAGAAATAGATCTAATCACCAAATAGGCCTTGGGCGAATATCTTAAGCACTTACCTTGTGGATCTAAATCTCAAAAACTGTCTATTGCTCCTTGAGTAATCGAAATCTCTGCCTACCAATTGTTAGAATCGGCTATATATAATAGATCCATGGAGATGGCCTTTAACCGAAACTACTTATCACTTACCACTATGTCACTTACCTTAGATCTGAAATCCCAGATGGTTTCCTTAGAAGTCGACCCTATGGAAATCCCGAAAGAATCCTTCATAGTTTTGGCCAAAACATTAAGGGGATTAGAACCTTGTTTTCGGCTTTAAGAAAAAGATTGATAAGAATCGATAATTGATCCTTACCCTTATGACAGAAATAGATTGCTCTTTGTTGGATCCACAGAGAGATTCGGCTATGGCTAGATATTATTCAACGGATTTCAGCTTTTGAAGTTATGAAAAAATCGGCTAGGGTACCTTGATATTCAGCTTTTAGAGAATCAAGAGAAAAGGAGAAGGGTGTATGAGACTTAAAGAGAATTCAGCAATGGCTTAGGAGGATCCTATTTTCGATTTTGACAAAATAAAGAGAGAAAGAGAAGAGTGGCTAGGGAATTCGGCAGAGGCTTCAAAAGAGAAAAGAATAATACCCTTAATTATCCCCCTCTTGCCAAAATTACTAAGCCTAGAGTCCCTTGACCGGCCACTACATCCTCTCACTATCCAATCCCCTAATTCACTCTTCCTTAGCTAAATCTTGAAGTGTCTCTGTGTCGTCCACTTCCTCTCCTCCAGAGTCCATGTGCCGTCCACTTCCTCTCCTCCTTGTAGCAAAATTAAAATCTTTTATTTGCTTTCCTTGTGACTCGAACCTTGGCCCATTTACACTACTTATGGCGTCATTCCCAGAGGCGTCATACCTTAAGGGCAAAGACCACTACTGCCAATTCCAAATCATACATCGGGTAGTTAAACTCGTGTAGCCTTAGTTGTCGAGATGCGTAAGCAACTACCTTCCCATCCTATATAAGGACACCTCCCAATCCTGTATGGGAAGCATCACAATATACTACAAAATCCTTCCCTGCCTCAGGCTGAATCAAAACTGGAGCTTCGGTCAAGACCTTCTTAAGCTTCTCAAAGCTCTCCTGTTGCTTATCAGTCCAAATGAAAGGCACTTCCTTCCTTAATAACTTTGTCAGAGGCGCGGCTATCGACGAGAACCCTTCCACAAACCTTCTATAATAGCCTGCTAATCCTAAGAAACTCCAAACTTCCACCACTGACTTAGGGGGTTTCCAATCCAGAACTGCCTCAATCTTCCAAGGATCCACCCTTATTCCTTCAGCAGATACCACATGTCCTAAAAACGTAACCTCCTTAAGCCAAAATTCACACTTGCTGAATTTGGCGTAGAGCTTCTTTTCCCTCAACACTTCTAACACCATCCAGAGATGCTCATCATGCTCCTCTTCAGACTTGGAATACACCAGAATATCGTCTATGAACACAACGACAAATCGGTCTAGATAGGGTTGGAAAACCCGGTTCATCATGTCCATGAACGCGATTGGGGCATTCGTCAACCCAAACAGCATTACTACGAAATCAAAATGCCCATACCTTGTCCAGAAGGCCGTTTTATGGATATCCACTTCTTTCTCCTTAAGCTGATGATATCTGGACCTCAGGTCTATCTTCGAAAATACTGTGGCCCCTTTAAGCTGATCGAACAAGTCATCTATTCTTGGCAATGGATACTTGTTCTTGATGGTCAGCTTGTTCAACTGACGATAATCTATGCACATGCACATAGTTCTGTTCTTCTTCTTCACGAACAGGAATGGTGTTCCCCATGGAGACACACTGGGTCGAACAAACCCATGATCTAGCAATTTCTAGATTTGAGCCTTGAGCTCAACTAACTCCTTTGGTGCCATTCTGTACAGGGCAATTGACACAGGAGCTGTACCCGGTAGCAAGTCAATTCCAAACTCCACCTTCCAGTCTGGGGGTATTCTGGGTAATTCCTCTGAAAAGACATCCTCAAACTCCCTTACAGTTCTAACTCCACTAACTCCCCCTTCTTTCGCATCCAAAGTACTAACGAAAGCCAAGAATGCCTTGCATCCTTTCTGAACCGTCTTATCAGCCTTTAAAACAGAAACTACATTAGATAGGTAGTTTCTTTTTCTCCTATCATAACTACTTCCTTATCCTTAGGGGTCCTTAATTCCATTCGTTTGGCTGCACAATCCAATACAGCCCGATGCTCCACTAGCCAATCCATGCCAAGTATAAGATCGAATTTCCCGAAGGGTAATTCCATTAAGTCAGCAAGAAATACCGCTCCTTGAAGTTCCAAAGGTAATCTCTGAAACATCTTATTCACCACTACAGTTTGGCCTAATGGGCTTACTACAGTCATCTCCCTATCAGATAGTTCAGAGGCTATTCCTAGAGTTTCAACTACTCTACATGCAATATAAGAATGGGTCGAGCCCACATCAATCAAATTAACATAAGGTTTCCCATATATAAGGAACGTACTGGTTATGACATCCGGTGCGTCTCCATCCTCCCTCCGATGAACCGCATAAACTAAACCTGGCTATCTTGCCTCTGTATTACTAACACTTCTGCCCGGTATTCCCTATCCTCTACCAGCACCATTACCTCTGCCAGCCGAACCACGACCTCGCGGTGGCTGCTATCCTCCTCTTCCCACCTGGTTAGGTCCTTGATTCACTGGTCGACCCCCTTCGGTTCTCATGGGGCAATCCTTAATCATGTGGTCCTTAGACCCACACCTAAAGCATCCCCCCGTCTTTTTCCAACACTCTCCTAAATTCTTCTTCACACACTGATCACAAGCACAATACTGCCCTCCAACAGCAGCCTGCTGACCTCGCAGCCCACCTACTCTGGGCCTCTCTTGCTCAATCCTAGTCGGCTTTGATGATCCAAAGCCTCTCTTCTGCCTATTTCGATCGGAGTTCTGCCTTACGAAATCCTTGATACCCTCGGCTACTTTAGCCTTTTCCACCAACACAGAAACTCCCGCTCCTGCTATGGGCTATCAATAACCTCAGTCATCCCTTAGTCTGTCTTCAAACCGACACACCGCTCATGCTCAGAGCCACTATTCCTCGAGCATAACGGCTCAATTTTAGAACTCAACAGATTTCACCACGGACTTGTTCCTTGAACCAAACCTTAAATGCCTTCTCTCGAGCATCGATATAATGAGTACCAACATACTTCTTCCGGTATGCCGCCTTAGCATACTCCCAAGTGAGTTCCTCACCAGTAGCACCATCTCGCACCGTGAGCCACCATTGATATGACTCATCGCAAGAAGCGACACCAACCCTTTCAACTTTTCACAGTCGGTTAAGTCGAGCTCATCCATAATCCGCTCGATTGCCTCCAACTAATATTCAGTGAGATCGAGTGCCACACCAGATATACCACGGAATACTTCAGCTCCGTTGGCTCGGAGTCGCTCAGGTACTGACTTTCGAGCTCCCATGCCTCCACCTGCTCCAGCCACCCTTTCTAAAACCCGCAACATCGCCTGTGACACTGCGTTATCCCCGGTCTGATCCTGATATTCCACATCAGCGGCTGGTGGTGGTGGTGGCATTCATTCTTAGATCCTTGACCCAATCTAACGGGTTCAGACACGATCATTTGGCCTCTCCCACGGCCACGCACGTTACAACCACGTCCCTTTTAATTCATACTTCCGCTTAGCGTTTATCTGGTTAAAGAATTTTATGTATTAGTTTTGTTCCACTGATTTAACACGAACAGTTTTATGTTAAATAATTCTAAGAAGTAGTTCTTTCGATTCATGCACATACAGTCTCACATCATTCATTTAGTCACACACATGAACTTGCGTCCATTATAGAGAAATATTGTAATTGTCGTTGTTTGTTGTTTTTCACTATCCAAGGGTATTTCTGTAATTTTGTCCTACAGGGGTATTTTGGTATTTTTTTTTTCAAATTAGGGTATTTGAAAATGTTGCAAAATAAAGATTGATGATATTTTACAAAAGTAAAGTTCTTGGTGGAAAATTTTCAAGGGTGAAGTGATAATTTTATACACGAGGGGTATTTTTGTATTTTTTTAACAAGTCAGGGTTATTTCGGTAATTTTTCACAAAATATGGTTCCTGATGACTTTTCAAAACAAGAGTATTGTTAAAGGTTTTTAATTTGAGGGTACTTCGATAATTTTCCTCTCTAAGGGTATTTTGGGTCATTTGTACAAGTTAGGGGTAATTTGGTCTTTTTGCAAATTAGGGGTAATTTCATAAATTTTCCAAATCAGGGTGCCTTGATATTTTGTAAAGTTTTTGGATATTTGTGCAAAATCAGAAATTGTTACTGAAATCGGGGGTAGTATGGTAATTTGGGGAAATTAAGGGCATTTTAGTAATTTTATCCAACCAGGGGTATTTGGGTCATTTTAGTAAATCGAGAATATTTTGGAAAATTTTGCAAAATAGTTTTCCTACACCTTAAAGGGATAATTTGGTGATTTTAAGACTAGGGTTTTTATAAAAACATGGCTAGTCCCTTTCAGGTTTTAGTTATTGGGTTTAGCCTGTGGTTGAGTCCTCTTGGTTAGGGTGAACCATCACTACGCACCAGGTAGGATTCAAGTGGGCAGGAGGTGAGTCACTAGGACTGCTTAAATACCAAGCTCCCATAGAAACCAATCCTAGACATGCGCACGATGGTTGCCACACCCAAGGTCGGCGACTTAGACACAGGTTTGTTTAGTTAGGCATTAAAGTTTTATGTAACTTGATGTTGAAGTAGACTAGTCCTAGGGTTTAATTCCTAATTTACTAATCTACGTCCCTAAAAATCCCACATACAATCACAAAAGAGTTAGGAGTACTTACCTGGTGGACTTCGGGCCGGAGACTCAGGTGCCATGCTAGAAAAACCTGCTTATTTCTTAGTAAAACCCATTTTCAAAAGAAGAAGACATTTTGGGCCCCAAAAGCCCTCAAGGCCGAGTTTTGAATCGGCCTCTGATACCAAGCTGAAACATCCCAAACTCAGCCCACAAGCCCTGACTGGATCTAGCATGCTTCTAAGAAAATCCATTCGAAACTTATTGGAAACTTTGCTAAAATTTTTCGTGTTTTTGAAAATAGTTGGTTTGGGTTGAGCTCGAATTTCAAAACCCGTGTCGATTAGGTGTTAAAAACAATTTGTTATTTATAAGTATTGTGCCATAGCAAAATAATTTAAGTGTATGAGTAAACAGTTCATACTATAACCTTACATCAAAAATAAAACCCCAAAATAAAATTTAAAGTACTTAAATAAAATCAAATATCCAACTAATAGAATTCGTGCTGAGCATGGTCACCGCTAAGCTCCTGCCGACTCGGTCCATTACTGTGCGTCACTTGAAAAAAATATTCCCACAAGGGGTGAGTCAAACAGACTCAATGTGTACTATCAACACTAAGTCTCAACAGTTATGGCATATCAAATCATACATATTCATATAGCATTTAAATAAAATGATGCAATCCCGAACCCAAGCCTATATATCCATCCGCTACACATCACCCGTACCCACCGTCACACCGTGGGGACTACTAAGTCAACCCTCCATCCGCTACACACCATCGAAGGCAGTCGTTGCAGTCGACGTGCTTATCGCCCTTATAAAATTCGTGACATAAGTCACCACATTCATATATTGTGACATAAGTCACCACATTCATATATTGTGACATAAGTCACCACATTCTTATATTGTGACATAAGTCACCACATTCAGATATTGGGGTATAAAACCACCAATTCACTTCCCCTTTACATATCACCCATATGCCCATGTCATACAAAACATGCAAATATTATGCCTTATGCTTATTCACATTCTTAGATTTGCACTTATGTGCCTTAACAGATATTTTTCACAATATACTCATAGTAGGGGTAGGAAAACGTACCGGAGTATTTCGTTCATACCATTGCATGGTACTTTTAGCCACTTCATACATATATTTATTAACACATATATTAATGCACAACCATAATTTAATTGAAGCTTAGTGTGGGGGTACACACATGATTTTCTTAACGCTTTATTGAATTCCTGAAAATCCGATCTAATGCTTTAGATCTTAATTCCTATATTCGGCTAACCTTAAACAATTTAGCATAAAGCCATTTGGCTAATTAATTAAATCCCTAAGGACTATCGAAACTGAAATCTTACCTTATTACCGATTTCACTACTAACAAATCTCAAAACTTGTAGTCTTTCCTTCCTTGCAATCGGCTAACACTAAGTCATTTAATTCGGTTCGTTTCAGCTTTTAAATAATTAAGAAATAGATCTAATCACCAAATAGGCCTTGGCCGAATATCTTAAGCACTTACCTTGTGGATCTAAATCCCGAAAACTGTCTCTTGCTCCTTGAGTAATCGAAATCCCTACCTACCAATTGTTAGAATCGGCTATATACAATAGATCCATGGAGATGGCCTTCAACCGAAACTACTTATCACTTACCATTATGTCGCTTACCTTAGATCTGAAATCCTGGAAGGTTTCCTTAGAAGTCGACTCTATGGAAATCCCGAAAGAATCCTTCATAGTTTCGGCCAAAACATTAAGGGGATTAGAGCCTTATTTTCGGCTTTAAGAAAAAGATTGAAAAGAATCGATAATTGATCCTTACCCTTATGACAGAAATCGATTGCTCTTTGTTGGATCCACAGAGAGATTCGGCTATGGCTAGATATTATTCAACGGATTTCGACTTTTGAAGTTATGAAGAAATCGGCTAGGGTACCTTGAGATTCGGCTTTTGGAGAATCAAGAGAAAAAGAGAAGGGTGTGTGAGACTTAAAGAGAATTCGGCAATGGCTTAGGAGGATCCTATTTTCGGTTTTGACAAAATAAAGAGAGAAAGAGAAGAGTGGCTAGGGAATTCGGCAGAGGCTTTAAAAGAGAATAAAAAAATAGCCTTAATTATCCCCTTCTTGCCGAAATTACTAAGCCTAGAGTCCCTTGACTGGCCACTACATCCTCTCACTATCCAATCCCCTAATTCACTCTTCCTTAGCCAAATCTTGAAGTGTCCCTGTGCTGTCCACTTCCTCTCCTCCAGAGTCCATGTACCATCCACTTCCTCTCCTCCTTGTAGCAAACTTAAAATCTTTTATTTGCTTTCCTTGTGACTTGAACCTTGGCCCATTTACACTGCTTGTGGCGTCATTCCCAGAGGCCTTAAGTGGCGCCTCCAAGCCACTGTACCAAGCCCATTTTCCATGTCACAACTCCTCTACTATTTCTTTTAAGGCCTTAAGACTAGCTCCTCTTTTAGACTTAGAATCTAAGAATTTCTACAGCATTTAACTATACACTAAGGTTCACAAAAATCCATAATGCACATCCACAACACACATAAGCATGCTATTTCATATAATTAAGCAATTAATGCATAGGCCATAATCCGGGATATTACAGCATTATCGAAACATTTAGAACATTTATCGATTAATTTAGGCAATTTACTATTCATTCACCAAGGTCATTCATAATGTCCCTTAAATGGACCCTCGAGGCCCAATACGAGTATCAGAATCAAGTCGGGACTAAATCGAGAACTCAGAGAATTTTTCGTGAAATTCTAAAAGTTTCCAAGGTGCAAGGCTCACACGCCTGTGTGGTCCAAGGGACACGCCCATGTGACCCTTAGACACGCCCGTGCCTCAGGCCGTGTTCAAAACTAGGTAGCTCTCTAACTTGGACCACACGACCATACCACACGCTCATGTGCTAGGCCGTGTGGTTATTTAATTCAATTCGGATTAGGTGCAGGTTTCACACAGCCAAAACACAAGCCCGTGTTCAAGGTCGTGTCACCCACACGGCTGAGACACACGCCCGTGTCTCTGCCCGTGTGCTCAAATCTGAGCATTCTGTTTTCTCAAATATATGGTGCAGGGGACACACGACCTAACCACATGCCCGTGTTACCAGGCCATGTGTCACACATGATCTAGACACACGCCCGTGTGTTTGCCTTGTGGACAAAATAAAGCTATTCCTAGCTTCATTTCTCACCCCAATATTTGCCATAATCCTACACCACATCTTGCATTCATAACCCAAACAAATCCAAGCATTTTATTCAAGTTAATTCTATCATTTAACATGATATATCATAACATACAATTGCTAACCATTTCAAACATTCTAATCATGCATATTCCATCCATCATCATGGCATATCATTTCATGCATACATGTTTACAATCTTACCTTAGTTATGTCGTTATGTTAGACATTATTTGATCAACTACTTAACATATATGTGGTTAACATAATATGACATTACAAGTATATCAAAACAATCATTACTAGCCATTCCAATGGCTAGATTACAAGCATTGTTTATGTTTACATGCCAAAATGGCCAACGTATCATATACATGTCATTACAACCGCAATTGAATTACCATACTATACCAACATGGGCCAATGGATAGTGTGAGTGATCTCCACTAAGCTTCCAATACAACGAGCTTCTGATTTACTCTAAACAAGGAAAAATAAAATGGGGTAAGCATAAAATGCTTAGTAAGTTCGTATAACATGGTACTTAACTTACCATTCATCTAATTTTGAGGTAATTATGTAAGGAATATTAATTTAATTTGACCTCAAGCCCTACATACATCCTCATTGCCCTTGTTAGTCATATAATCCATGATAACATCAAGACATGTATAAGCTCAATCAACAATCAAGTTTCCATGCATATATGCTTTCCACAACATGTATTCATTAAGCATGTATACATATCATCTCTTAATATTACAAGTATAGTTTTATAGTAGTTCTTTTCGAGTTCAGATCATATTATGTCAAGACTTTACTCATTTTATTTGAGTATTAAGGTCACCAAGTAGTAGTACACTCAAGGTGTACAATTATATAATCAAGGATGAACACTCCCATCAAATAATTTCCATGTACAAATTATCATCTTTTCATATTTTCATACATCAATAGTCATAAATCATCATTTCCTTCTATTTCATGTAATATTCTTTTTCATGTCAATATTCTTTTTCATGTCACATTTCATATCATATATACATATCATTCCATGTCAATGTGTCCTAAATTCATATTTGCCCTTATCAGAGTTTTGCCCGTTGAATTAATTCGAAATATCGATGGATACACAGGTAGTACACTCGAGGTGTACGAATCAAAATCTATCAATTCGTGTCCAATGGTACCCATAAGGTACAATTTCAAAGAGTAAACTCTCGAGCCACGTATATATATAAACAACAGGATTACCAGTCCAGGCTAAATCCTTTTTATGTCATATGCTCTAAAGACCTTGATTTGGATTACCTGTCTGGGCTAAATCAAATCCATAACATATGCTCGAGAGGACTTATATCAAGATTACCCGTCTGGGCTAAATCCTATCAAAATTGAGGTCGAATGAGTACTCATCCGAGCTAAATCCTATCCGCAACAAATGCAGGACATCTTCCGTTTCAAGAAATCACATATCCATCGATTTTCCATTTATTCAACCGGGATTTAACAACTTTTCAAGCATTATCGGGCATTTTATTAATTCATACTTCCGTAATATTTATGTAATTCAAGTAAAACACATTCCACATTTATGTCAAGCATACGAGTAACATTTTATCCATTTACCATTTTATCGGGCATTTTCATTTATCGGGCTATATCGAGTAGGTGATCATTTCACATATTTATGAAATTGATAGGATTCACAAACACAACATTTAAATAAAGCAAAAAACATACAATTTAGTTACACGAACTTACCTCGACAAAGGTTCATGTACATAAAATCGACTAATCCAACATTTTCATCATTCCTCGTTCTAACTCCGAATTTGGTCTATCTGGATCAATACGAGTAAATTTAACATCAATTTCTCATATTTTACATTCATGTGGACTAAATTTTCATCCTAGGAAAATTACTATTTTGCCCCTAACTTTTCCACAAATTCCATTTTCGTCCCTAGGCTTGGAAAATGAAACTTGTACAAATTTCTCCTTATTCCAAGCCTAACCAAAGCCCAATTACAAAATTTTACAGCACATGTATTCATAAAATTTTAGAACTTTTCATCAAATTTTACAACTTTTCATTCTAGTCCCTAAATCATGTTTTCATCAAAAAATCACTTTGTAAAAGTTTTTTATCTATCAATAATCTTTAATTTTCTACCATAAATTTCTAATTTCCAGCACATACATCCATGACCCATTTTCATACTTTGATAAATTTTCAAATTAATCCCCCAAATAGAGAGATTAAGCTATCCCGATTCCAAAAATATCAAAATTACTAAAAATGGACAAGGAAACTTACCCAATTTGGCCATGAAAGTCTCTTCTCTCTCTCATAGAGTTTCCATGTTTATTTTGGGGAAAAAGATGAAATAAAATAAGATGACATATTTTATCATCTTTTTAATTAATAAGTATTTTTCTATTTCTAATTTAGTCCTTGCCTTTTTTCTATATTTCCATGGATGAGTCACCAAGAAAAATCTACATACTTTTCTTAATGGTCTAATTACCATATAAGGACCTCTAGTTTTGAATTCCATAGCTATTTGATCCTTCTAGATACTAGAATCTAACTTTTTCATTTTATTCGATTTAGTCTTTCTCGTAATTAAGCACTAAATTGATAAAATTTTCTTTTCAAAATTTTTGCACGACATTTCTAGTATACTATGGATCATATAATAAAATAAAAATAAATTTTATTTTTTGGCTCAAATTTGTGGTCACGAGACCACTATTTTGATTTCACCGAAATTGGGCTTTTACAAGTATACCCTATAGGTTTGGCACGGCCTAGCACACGGTCTGGCACACGGGCGTGTATGGCCATTTTTAGGGCACATAGGCATTTGTGTTGGCCGTGTGACCCAAGTTAGAGAGTTACACAGGGCCAGACACGGGCTGGGACACGGCCTTGTGCTCCCATTTCAAATGTCCATACGGCTTGTGACACGGGCGTGTGTGGAGGCCGTGTGAGACACACGATCGTGTGTCCCCTATTTTTGAGAAATTTTCTTAAATGTTCAAAAAGTTTCCAAAGTTATGAGTTTAGTCCCAAACCACTCCCAATGTAAGTTTAGGGCCTCGTAGGCTCGTATTAGGGATGAAAGTTCGGTTGTGAATGAGTTGTATATGAATTGACTAAATGTATGTGAAATGTATGTTTTAAATGTGTTGTAAGTCCGGTAATGCTCCATAACCCTATTCTGGCATTGAATACGAGTGAGGAGTGTTACACATAATCTTTCAGCAACTCGAGCCATCTTCGTTGTCACAAATTCAAATCATTCTGAGTCATTATGTACTTCAAGCTCTTGTGATTGGTAAAGATATGACACTTTTCACCGTATAAATGATGTCACCAAATTTTTAATGCAAACACAATAGTGGCCAACTCTAAATCTTGCGTCGGATAATTCTTTTCATGTGGCTTCAACTATCTAAAGGCATAAGCTATCACTTTACCCTCTTGCATGAAAACACAACCCAAACCATTCAATGACGTGTCGCTGAAAATTACAAACTCTTTACCCGACTCAGGTTGAACCAAAACTAGTGCATCAATTAACAATTCTTTCAACTTATCAAAACTCTATTGACATTTCTCGGACCACTCGAACCTCACATCTTTTTGTAGCAATCTGGTCATCAATGTAGCAATAATTGAAAATCCTTTTACAAAACATCGATAATCGCTAGCTAACCCCAAAAAGCTTCTAACTTCAGACATATTTCTTGGTGGTTTCCAATCAACAACTGTGAAAATCTTACTTGGATTAACACGAATACCTCCAGCTGAAATAATATGTCCCAAAAATCTGACTCCTTAGAGCCAAAACTGACATTTGTTGAATTTAGTGAACAATTGCTTATCTCTCAAGGTTTTTGCATAATTTTCAAATGTTTGACATGCTCAGACTCACCTTGTGAATAGATCAGAATGTCGTCAATGAATACAACTATAAATCTATCTAAATACGGTCTAAAAATTTGATTCATCAAATCCATAAAAATTATAGGAGCATTAGATAATCTGAAATGCATAACAAGAAATTCATAATGTCCGTACCTTGTTTTGAACACAGTTTTCAGCACATCCAAATCTTTTACTCACAACTAATAATAACCAGACCGCAGATCAATCAATGAAAATATTGTTGCTCCTTTCAAATGATCAAAAAAATCATCAATTCTTGGAAAAGGATACTTATTATTTATTGTAACCTTGTTGAATTGACGATAGTCAATAAACATTCTCATCAATCCGTATTTTTTCTTTACGAAAAGAAATGGTGCACCCCAAGGCTAAAAACTAGGTCGTGCAAAACCTCTATCCGTTAACTCTTATAACTGAGCTTTCAACTCTTTCAATTCTGTTGGAGCCGTTCTTTACGGAGCTATCGATATCAGTGATGTTCCCGGTATTAATTCAATAGAAAACTTGACCTCTTTGATCAGTGGTAATCCCGATAACTCTTCTGGAAACACATCCGGGTACTCACACATAACTGCATTGATTCAATTTTAGTTTTAGACACTTTTGTATCCAATACATAAGCAAGATAAGCTTCACAACCCTTTCTCACATATCTCTGAGCTGACATTGAAGAAATTACAATAGGCAATCCACTCAACTCATCTGATTCAACCCAAAATATTTCATTATTTTGGCATTTCAATTCAATAGTCTTTCATCTACAATTCACAACCGCATCATGTAACATCAACCAATCTATACCCAGAATTACATCAAACTCATTAAACGGTAGTAGCATCAAATTTTGTAGAAAATAATAACTTCGAGTAATTAAAGGACAATTCTTGCAAACTTTATCAACTAAAACATACTTGCCTAAGGGGTTCGACACTTTAATCACAAATTCAGTATACTCAATAGGTAAAATCTTACTAGACATGAAATTCTCACAAACATATGAATGAGTCAATCTAAGATCAATCAATGCAATTACATTAGTGTCATAGAGAGAAAATATACCGGTGATAACATCTGGTGACGACATATGCTCGCGAGCACGAATAGCGTAAGCTCTAGCTGGTGCTCTATCTTCGAATCTCACAGCTGATTCCTTTGTAGTTCCTTTGCTAATGGACACATTTTTGACATTTCTATGTGGTCTTCCTCTAGCAACTGTATTACTCGATCTTGCATTCTGATATCTATCTTTCTCGGGTAACTCAGGACAATCTCGAATGAAATGAACTTGAGAGCCACTTTTAAAACAACATTTATTATTCATCCAACAGTCTCAAAAATATCGCCTTCCACATTTTTGACACTCAGGTTTATTATTTTTCACATTGCCTACACTCGATACTAATGTAGCTTGAGTTTTAGGATTTGAGTATTGCTTTCCATGATCTCTATTTGGATACCCAATTGAACCATTCGAATGAGTGTATGAATCTCGTGATTTCTTTGACAAGGATTGATATGGTTTTCTCATCGATCTCTTTCTCGAATCTCTAGCCTCAGAATTAGCTTTTCTCTTTTCTTTGCCATGTTATTCGACTTTGCAAGCTTGGTCAACTAAAACAACGAATTCTTTCAATTCTAGAATCTCGACCAACAGTCTGATGTATTTAATCAATCTATCTTCAAACCGTTTACACATAGTTGCTTCAGTTGAAACACATTCCCAAGCATAGATTCTGAGTCTCACAAACTCTTGCTCATACTCTATCACGGACATACGGCCCCGTTTCAACTCTAGAAACTCTTTTTGTTTTTGATCAATGAACCGTTGACTGATGTATTTCTTTTAGAACTCAGATTGAAAGAATTCCCAGGTGTCCCTTTCTCTCGGCACCACTGATACTAGAGTATCCACCATTGAAACGCTGTGTCCCTCAGTAGTGATACGGCACATTTTAAACACTCAGCCAGTGTGCAAGAAAGCTCATCAAATACCCAAATTGTATTTTCAAGCCGAAACTCAGCTATCTCAAGATTGTCGTCAATAGTAGCTCTGAAGTCTTCATCCCCGTATTTTTGATACGTATCAACTAGCAGCTTATTCAGTAGTAAAAGTTCCACACCTTGAAAAGCTATAGGAACCGGTTGGGGATTAGGTGGGGGTGGAGGTTGTTGAGCAGCCAGATTTGTTCGAACAAATTTCGTGAACCACTCGTTCATCATTTGGAAGAAGGCTTCTTTAGCCTCTCATCCCTAGCTACCTGATACGAGTCTTGATTCTAATTACGCTACTCTGTGAACGGAGGCAGGCGCATTACTTTCAACATCATCAGCTATAGCTCGATTGGGATCCATTTACTATATGAAAACATGATTTAAATTATCAGAAAATATCACATTATTACAGGTTATATATGACATGTATAGCTAGACTCTCACATAAGCTACGTTAGTCCTAGAATCAACTAAACCATAGCTCTAACGCCAATAAATATAACACCCCTCACTCGTATTCAATGCCAAAATAGGGTTACAGAGCATTACCAAACATATTATACAATTACACTTACAATTCACATACATTTTCAATGTTCCAAATAATCATCATTCAACAACATATGTATATGCCTACAAGGCCTAAAACATGCATTCAGGGTGGTCCGGGACTAAACCGATAACTTAGGAAACTTTTAGAACACTTAGAAAATTTTTCAAAAATACAAGGGACACACGCCCGTGTGGACATTCGAAAGGGGATCACATGGTCATGTCCCAGCCCGTGTCCAACCCCGTGTAACTCTCTGACTTGGGTCACACGGCCAGAACACATGCCCGTATGGCTACCCCATGTGCCCAAAAAATGGCCACACACGCTCGTGTACCAAGCTGTGTACTAGGTCATGCCAAACCTGTAGGGTATACTAACTTATGCCACACGGCCAAGTCACACACCCGTGTACTAAACCGTGTAGAGCATACTAACTTGATTTTTAATTCAACACTAGGGGACACACGGCCATGTAACCTAACCGTGTGTCACACATTGCTGAGGCACACGCCCGTGTCTCTACCCATGTGGAAAAAAATAGGTTATTTACCAAGTTAATTTGTCGTCCAAATTGGCACACACTTAAATCAACCCATTTGGCACCAAAACATAGCATATATAGGCATTCTTCTAACTCAATGAAGCATAAATCATACCATTTCAATACCAACAACAACAAGTCTCACATGTATCACAATATGCTACTCCATTTTATACCAAATTCACATTCCCAATTAAACTAAATGGACACTTTCAAACATGAATCAGTTTACCTAAACCCACAAGCGTACTAAATCTCAATTCATCAACCATTTCACATCCAAAATACCTATTATCAACAAGCAACACATATTCATCATTTTAACACATAAACAAAGCCATATGCACCTATGTATACGCAACCAATCCTACCAAATTAAGCCAACTCTCATGGCTATATACAAACCTACAAGCCAATTCAAATGGCTAAATTCATTATCAAAAAATATACCAAAATGACCCAAAATTCCCTATATATGCCATATACTTAGAATACTTAAATTCAAAAGTACCATAGTGATAGTTGGATAGTGTGATGAAGTCTCCGACAATCCCCGAATCTGAGCTAGCTTGATTTCACTATAAAACACAGAAAAATAAACGATGTAAGCTATAAAGCTTAGTAAGCTCGTAAGAGAATAATAAGCAAAACTCAGCATTTAGTTACCATTCAAAATATGCATATAACATACTACAAAATATATATAACCACAATGTTAACATATATTCAATCATCTATTTAACCATGAACTCAATTCTTTCATATGTTTAATGCATATTCAGTTTCCGTACATATCTGTATTGATACGTATCTATTTCTCACCATTTCATATCCTCAATATACCAGTTGAACCATTTAGAATAATACAGGATACTTGAGAATCTCGCACCTTAAGTGCCAATATATATAGTCAAAGCTATTCAATAAAATCTTGTATCGAAGTGCCAAAACATAGCCGAAGCTATCTCAATATCATATCTCAATAATGCTCACTCTTGAGCTATCAAAGAGTCTGCTCACACAAGCTAATGGTCATGACGTAGCTACGTGGTGCTGCTCCCACAAGCTGATGAGAATCCGTAACACATGCTTGATAACTCATCCACCAGTAGGACGTACGGACCAGCACCCAAAACAATAATAACCCCTAATGACATGTCAATCGTATCCTAATCTATTCCTAAGGTTCAACCGGGATTTCAAACTTGCCAAATTATTGTTGAACATTTCCGTAGAGTCATATTCACAGTTTATGAAATATCAAAGCATTTAAAATACAATTATAACAAAGCTTATTACATACGAAATTACCTCGAATGCGAACAAGTCGAATTAAGTCGATTAATCCAAAACCTTGTTCTTTCCTTGATTTAAATCCCCATTTCTCTTTTATTGATCTAAATGTAATCAAAATTAACTTATTTAATAATCTTTCTATTCAATTTAGTCCAAATTACACATTAATGCAAATTTACATTTTTGCCCCTAACATTTCAACATTTTTACAATTTAGTCCTTATTTCATAAAATCACAAATTCATGCAATTCAACCAAAACCCATGCTAGCCTAATTTCAATTAGGTCCCTATCAGCCCATATTTTTCATTTATTTCATAATTTAACCATGAATTTTACACATTTCACAATTTAACCCCTAATTGATAATTTTGTCAAAAATCACTTTACAAATGTTGTTTATCTAACAACAAGCATGCATTTTCTACCATTAAACATCAAAATACATCAACATTCATCAATAGAAAAACCCTAAAGCTTTAATAATTTTTCAAAATAGTTCCTAGGCTAGTTAGACTAAGCTACAACGACCTAAAAAATATAGAAATCATTAAAAACTGGGCAAAAATCATACCTAACTGCATGGATTTAAAATGACCGAATGAAGAACCCTAATATCTTGTTTTTCTTCTTCAATTTCGGTGGACATTGGAAACTAAAGATGAAGACTTATTTTTGTTTTACTAATTTATTAACATGTATTTAAAATTTACTAAAATAACCTTATTAAAAACCATTTAATATTATCCATTTAATGTCCATCTATGTCCACCTATATTAATAATGAACTAATTGCAACATAAATCCCTTAACTATTTAATTTTACAGCCATTTAATACCTTTAGCTAATAGAATATCATTTTTTCACTTTACGCGATTTAGTCCTTTTTATCGAATTAAGCACTCAAACGATAAAATTTCTTAATGAAAATTTCACACAAACATACTATCATGTTGTAGGCATTAAAATAATAATAAAATAATTATTTTGACCTCAGATTTGTGGTCCCAAAACCACTGTTCTGATTTGACTAAAAACGGGCTGTTACACCTCCACTATTTAATTTCATAACCATTTAATACCTTTAGCTTATTGAACACAAGATTTACACTTTACGCGATTTAATCCTTTTTATCAAATTAAGCACTCAAACGATAAAATTTTTTAACGAAAATTTCACACAAACATAATATCATACTGTAAACATTAAATTAATAATAAATAATTATTTTGACTTCGGATTTATGGTCTCAAAACCACTGTTTCGATATGACTAAAAGTGGGCTGTTACACAAGGTTTCCACAACTTACCGTTCGTAAACAAATGGGCAAGCTGAATTAGTGAATAAAGAGATAAAAGTTATACTCAAGAAGGTAGTTTGTCCAAACCGACGAGACTGGTGCAAAAGATTGGATGATGTTTTATGGGCCTACAGGACAGTATACATAACACCTTTAGGGATGTCGCCCTATCAGTTGGTTTTTGGGAAAGCCTGTCATTTGCCCTTGAAATTAGAACATAAAGCTTATTGGGCTCTCTAGCAGCTCAATTTGGATTTCAAACTTGCTAAAGAGAAATAGATTCTTTAGCTTAATGAGTTAGAAGAATTCTGAATGTTCTCGTATTAAAATGCCAAATTGTTCAAGGAGAGATTGAAAAGGTCGCATGACAAGCACATATGATTCCAAAAATTTGAAGCAGGTCAGCAAATTTGGTTGTTCAATTCCATATTTTCTCAACATGTCTCACTTGAATTTATTAATCGTCTTAATATACATAATTTTCCTTGTATCAACGTATCAAAGATAGTCTCATATTTACATGTCATTATACATATCATTCTCTTGATGTTTCTTCATAAATATAAATTATTCAACTCATTCGACAATATTTCATGTACCATCATTTTCATGAGTTTAGTGTATATTTATTCCGTAGCGGTTCATAATCTTGAATATGCATAATTATCGTGAAAGTTTCACATACATGTATTTTCCATGTCATATTTCAATATATCAAATAATTGTCATTTCTATGTATTTCAAGTTTAATTTCGTGATTTCAAGTACTTACCATTTTCTATATTTATCCTAATGAATTTCTAGAAATTTCTTTGATTTTTAGTAGTACACTTATAGTGTACAATCTCATTAATCGTCAATTTGTACATATATATATACATAAGTCTTTTTCAGATAGCACACTCCCGCGAACCTCATTTCTTACAGCGGGATTACCAGTCTAGGCTAAATGCCCTGTAAGAGAGCACACTCCCTCGAACCTCATTTCTTACAGCGGGATTACTAGTCCAAGCTAAATCCCCTGCAATGACAAATACTCTGTAGATCTTTGTCTCGATTACCAGTCCAGGCTAAATCTAGACTCACATTTACTTTGGATTACCCATCCGAGTTAAATCCTTTTCAAACATATTCTCAGGGAGGGCTTATATCAGGATCACCCATCCGGGCTAGATCCTTTTCACACATATTCTTTGGGAGGGCTAATACCAAGATTACCCATCCGGGCTAGATCCTTTTTACCGTCAAATCCTTTTCAGTGATCCATCGAATTCCATTCCATCCAGCCAGGATTTATTTCTCTTTTTATCAAGTATTATCAACATTTCATCTATTATCATACATTAAACATTCAATTCACTTTCATGTCACATAAATATACAATTCAAGCATTCAAGAATTCAATTCATGTTGCACGAACTTACCTCGTTGCTTGTTTGTGTTTATAATTTCACTAATCTGATGTCTTTTCTTTTCCACGTTCAAGTCTCGCATTTGAGTCATCCGGATCTTTATAAATAAATTTTATCATCATTTTCATTCATTTCATATTCTAATACATTCAATTAATGCTCTAGGTAAAATTATCGTTTTGCCCCTAAGCTTTTAATTAATGACAAGTTCATCCTTAGGCTTAGAATAATAAAATTCTTGTAATTTAACCCTTGTTTCAAGCTTAATTATTCTCATATATATTAATAACAGCCCATGAATTCTATGAAATATCGAATTTTTCATAATTTCAACACTTTTCAATTTAATCCCTAAAACATATTTTCACCGATCTTGATCTAAATTAATAATTTCATTCAATTTTGTAATTTAAATAATAAAATAATCCATTTCATGCAATTTGGTCATTTTTGACATTTTTACAAAATTGCCCATAAAGTTTTACTTTTATTCAATTTAGTCCGTGAGCCTAAAATAAGCAAATTAGCCATACTAGCTAAATATTCATATATATTTTCCTTCTCCTCCTCTCCATTCCACATCCTTAACTTATATAACATGCTTATAAGTAACATTATCTATGATTTCACTATTTACTTATAAATTTATTCAAAGGTGTCCATTTGAGTCATAGTCACTAAATTATTTATGTAACAGCCCGATTTAGGGGCTAATCGCAATAGTGATCTCGGGATCACTAATCTGAGATTTGAGAAATTTATTTTCATGTTATATTATGAGTTAGAGTATGATAGAATGTGTGCATGATAATTTTGGTACTTTAATTTTAATGATTCCATGCTTAATCGCGAGAAAGGACTAAATCGCATAAAGTGCAAAAGTTCTATTCTATAAGTTAAAAGTACCAAATGGCCATAGATTGACAAATTGAGGTCTCTAAAAGGCAATTTAGCCCCTTGTAAGTGCTTGGCCGGCCATAGGGGACAAGGATTGACCAAGTTGGTCAAAGTTGGTGAGTAGGTAGATTAAATTGATAGTTTAATATTAGAATAAAGAAAGAGAAGATATCATCTTTCTCTCCATCTTTCTCCACTGAAATTGTCAAGCAAGATAGAGGTTTGAAAGCTCAAAATTTTCAACAAGCTCTCCTTCATCCTAGTAAGTGTTCTAGTGATTTTTCTTTGAAAATAATTGTACTTTTGAGACCCCTAAAGCTTAAGCTTTCAAATGAGGGGACTATTGTGCAACATGGTGAAATGTTAAGAGAGTTACCATGAGAGATTTCATTATTAATTTTTTGCATTTTAATGGAAGAAAATGAGTCTTAGTTGTTTGATAAACAACTTTTGTGAAAGGTGTTAGCATGAAAACACCAAATAGAACCTTGATAAAAAGGTTATAAAGTTTGTGATTAATATATGAGATATAGATTTTTGATGATAGCTTTAAGAGCATTAAATGTTCACCTAGGCTTGCTAAAAGTAGAAATGTGATTAGAATTTATTTCCTAGCCTAGGGGCAAAATGGTCATTTTGCCAAAGTCTAGGGGTAAAATAGTAATTTTTCCTAAACATGATTTTTGAAATGCTTTTATTAATATAGTGATTAAAATGAGTTAAATTGCTATTATAGAGCAAGAAGAACCGAAGACCCTCCTCGATTGGGGAAAGAACAAAGTCTCAGACTAGATTGACAATTTAGCTCATTTTGAAATCGAGGTATGTTTGTATGTGTTTTAAGCAACCTTTATATGTTGAGGAATGTTTGGCATTATATTAATGCATGATGCACTACTAAATTGAGTTGTTAATGTGAATGAGATGTTGAAGTTCTAATGGGCCATATTGATTATAAAAATGCTATCATTGAGATATGAAATAGATAAGGTCCTTATAAGACCATGTCCGGGACATGGTCTCAGCTCCGAGTTGAAATCTCGTATAAGACCATATCTAGGATATGACTTTAGTAATGAATATGAAAATCGTATAAGACCATATTTGGGATATGTAATCGATACATGATAGGAAATTCCATATAAGACCATATCCGTGATATAGCATTGGCATCTAGAGGTAATCCCATATAAGACCATATCCGGATTTGGCATTGGCTTTATAATTAAAGTAATGATGATAAACATACGTCTTTGACTATCCCTTGTGAATAGTGGGATAAGTAGATGAATTTAGAAGTAGAAATGTGAATGATATTTAAGTTATGTGAATGACTGAATACAGGTACTCGTGAATAAGTCATAAAGAACCGGTTTCGATATGTGGCACGGTATGTGCTAGATAAGGGCAACGGTATGTAAGTATTGTCAAGAAGCCTTGTCCAGTATACGGTTAGCTAGTACCATGGATGGAGTATCTTATGAGCTTATTATTGATATTTATTTCCATGCACTTAATAATCTTTATGCTTACCCCTCTTTCATTGCCCTTCTTTCTTGTAGTATTGTTATGGTAACTCGAGGATCATGGACGTAGGAGTTCGAAAATCACACTATCGACAACACTTTGGTATAACAATTTTAGACTTATTTTGAGTATGGCATGTATAGGACTTGAGTATTTTGTTAAGTTGTAATTGTTAGTCAAAGTGTTGGCTATGTAAGTTTGTAAAAGTCATTTTGTAAATGGCCTTTTGAGTTAGGAAAATACTTAGCAAACTCTTTTCCTTATGAAGATAAAATGCATGAAATGTATGTTCCTTTTATTATCTTGTATGTTGGAATGAGTTCCTAGACTTGCTTATGGGATAGGAGTTGTATTGTTGTGAGTCGAATCATGTATGTGTGCCTTGTAGGGTGGAAAGGGCTTGGTATATAGCCTGCTAATTTTCCACCAAGGTAGACACACGGGCGTGGGTCTAGACCATGTGGGAGGCATGGCTAGCACATGGGCGTGCGCCTAGGCCGTGTGAAGTTTGCACCTCGCACTTAGGATTTAAATCACCAAACAGCTAGAGTACATGGGCGTGTGTATAAGCCGTATGGGTAAGTCAAAATGCTAAGGTTTTGTACACGGGCCAGAGCCATGGGCGTGCCATGGCCGTGTGAATTAGTCAGTGTCAACCACGGGTGGAAGACACTGGCATGCCTTAGGGGCACACGGGGTGTCCCTAGGCCTACAAGGGCGTGTGGCCCCTGTTTTGATTAAAAAGTTTCTTAAACTCGTGAAAGTTCCCGAAAAGATTCCAATACTTCTTGAAAGTATGTTTAGGGCCTCTTAGGCTGAGTATGAGTGAGCGATGGGGTTAAAACCAAATTTTACAACCCTATTCTAGATGTTTAAGGAAGATTAGCTGTGTAGTACCTCAAACCTTGTTTCGGCTCAAACATGGGCAAAGGGTGTTATATTTTTTAGTATCAGAGCTACAGTTTAGTCGATTCTAGGACTAATGTAGCGTAAGTACGAGTCTAGCTATACATGCCATGTGTAAGAGTGTCTGAGTAATGATAGTGTTATGACTCCTGACGTATAAAATTTTGTTTTATGTAGTAGATGGATTCTGATCTAGACCAAACTACAACCGATGATGCTGCGAGTAACGCGCCGACTAATATTAGACCCGAGACCTTGGGTCAGGGGGAAGAGGCTCGAGAAGCCTTTCTCTCGATGATGAGCAACAGGTATACTGAGTATACCCGAGCAAATTCTAACGATCAACCCCCTCTGCCCCAACCAATTCCTCAATCCACTCTAGTAGCCCCTCAAGTGGTTAATGTAGGAGAAGAGAAAGGCCTTCGATGGATAAGATCCAAAAGTAATAAGTCGAGGAATTTTGGGAAAATAAGAATGATGACCCAGAGAAAGTGAAATTCTGGCTCGAGAATACCATCTGGGTATTCGATGAGTTATCCTGCACGCCTGAGGAGAACTTAAAGTGTGCGGTGTCTCTCGTGAGAGATTCAGCCTACTGATGGTGGAACACCCTGGTGTCGGTGGTGCCAAGGGAGAGAGTTAGTTGGGAATTCTTCCAAGAGGAATACAGGAAGAAGTATATCGGCTAGAAGTTCATCGACCACAATAGAAAGGAGTTCTTAGAACTGAAGCAAGGCTGTATGTCAGTGACCGACTACGAATAGGAGTTCATAAGGCTTAGCAAGTATGCACGAGAGTGCATGTCTACCGAGGCCGTCATGTGCAAGAGATTCGCGGATAGATTGAATGAAGATATCCGCTTATACTTGGGAGTTCTTAAATTAAAGGAGTTTGTGGTGTTGGTGGATAGAGCCTGTAAAGCCGAGGAATTAGCTAAAGAGAAGAGAAGAGCTGAGTACGAGTCTCGTGACTCGAGGAAGAGAGAACTGAATAAGTCTCACCATTCCTCATCTAAGAAATTAAGGGATTTCACTACTCGATCAGTCACTTCAGAGGGGTTTTCAACCCGAAATAAAGGCAAGTAATTCTTGGGATCGAAAGGGCAAATCACATCAGTTTCTAGTGTGCATAATGTTCGACCAAGAAGACCAAAATTCCCTCAGTGTGGCAGGCACCATTCTGGTGAATGTCGAGCTAATGAGAAAGCTTGTTTCGAGTAGGTCCTTAGACCACTTTATCAGAGATTGTCCCAAAGTGGACGAGAAAGAAAAGCCTCAGAATGCAAGATCAGGAAGTACCACTAGGGGAAGACCATTGAAAAACCCGAGGATTGAGATGGGAAGCAAGAATCCATCCAGAAACCAAGCAAGAATCCATCATGAATGGGAATCAAGATCGGGAAGTACCACTAGTGGACATATGCCATTCGTGCTTGTGAAGAGGCATCTTCCTCTGACGTGATCACTGGTATCTTTTCTCTCCATAATACTCATGTTATAGCTTTAATTGACTCGAGATCTACCCACTCATACATATGTATGAAATTAGTCTCTAGCATGAGTATGCTTGTAGAGTCTACCGAATTCATCATAAGAGTGTCTAATCCCCAAGGCAAGTGTGTGTTGGTTGATAGAGTTTGCAAAGGGTGCCCTTTGATGATTAAGGGTCATTGTTCCCCAGTCGATCTTATGTTATTACCGTTTGACGAGTTTGATGTCATCCTCAGGATGGATTGGTTAGTTACCCATGGAGTAATTGTAAATTGTAGGAAAAAGCATATCGAATTGAGAGATGAAAATGGTAAATTTATTCGTGTTGAATCAGATAAGTCGGATAGGTCACCAATAGTGATTTCAACCATGTCAGCTTAGAGGTACCTAAGGAAGGGGTATGATGCTTATCTTGCCTTTGTGTTGAACACTAAAGAGACTGAGTTAAAAATTGAGTCAGTACTCATAGTATGTGAGAACCTAGATGTTTTCCCAAAAGAGTTGCCGGGGCTACCTTCGGAAAGAGAGATTGAATTTGGGATTGAATTAGTTCTCGGTATTGCCACTATTTCTATTTCTCCATATAGAATGGCTCCAACCGAGTTAAAAGAGCTTAAAGCACAGTTGCAAGAGCTAACAGAAAAGGGCTTTGCAAGGCCGAGCTTCTCCCCGTGGGGTGCTCCCATTCTATTCTTGAAGAAAAAAATGGTTCCATAAGGCTATGTATAGATTATCGGTAACTCAACAAGGTGACGATGAAGAATAAGTACCCACTGCCGAGGATCGATGATATATTTGATCAATTGAAGGGAGCCACAACATTTTCCAAGATAGATTTGAGGTCAGGGTACTATCAGCTGAGAGTCAAGGACTCAAATGTGCCGAAAACTACATTTAGGACTAGGTATGGCCATTATGAATTTTTGGTTATGCCTTTTGGTCTAACGAATGCCCCCGCAATCTTCATGGATTTGATGAATCGCATTTTTTTACTGTACTTGGATAGATTTGTCGTGGTCTTCATCGAAGACATACTAATCTACTCTCGAGATGAGAACGATCATGCCAAGCATCTGGGTATGGTTCTACAAGTTTTGAGAAAAAAATTTATGCCAAATTCAGTTAAAATGAATTTTGGCTTAAGGAAGTGGGATTTTTGGGCACATTATCTCGGGAGATGGGATTAGAGTCGATCCGAGTAAGATTTTAGCAATTGTGGAATGGAAACCGCCGAGGAGCATAATTGAAATGAGGAGTTTTCTAGGCTTAGCTGGCTATTATAGGCGTTTTGTCAAGGGGTTTTCTATGATAGCTACCCTGATGACAAGACTTTTGCAGAAAGATGTAAAGTTTGATTGGACGGAAAGGTGTCAATAGAGTTTTGAGAAACTAAAGACACTATTGATTGATGCTCTTGTTCTGGTGCAACCTGAGTCGGAAAGAGAATTTGTGGTTTATAGTGATGCGTCCTTGAACGATTTAGGTTGTGTACGTATGCAAGAGGGTAAAGTGATTGCATACGCCTCTAGGCAGTTGAAGCCGCACGAGAAGAACTACCTGACTCATAATTTAGAGTTGGCCGCAATCGTGTTTGCGTTGAAAATTTGGAGGCATCATTTATATGGTGAAAGGTGTCAGATTTTTACTAACCACAAAAGCCTAAAATATTTGATGACTCAAAAGGAGTTGAATTTAAGGCAACGAAGGTAGTTAGAGCTGATTAAGGATTATGAGTTGGCAATTGACTGCTATTCGGGAAAGGTGAACGTGGTCACCGATACTTTGAGTAGAAAGTCATTGTTTGCACTAAGAGCCATGAGTACTCAAATGACTTTATTGGATGATGGTTCCGTCTTAGCCGAATTGAGGGCTAAACCATTGTTTCTCCAAGAAACTTGTGAAGCTCAAAAAGATGATAACAGTTTGCAAGCCAAGAGAATTTTATATGAGTCGACCGTTGAGTCAGACTTTTGAGTAAATCCTGGTGGATGTTTGACATTTCGAGATAGGATCTGTGTACCCAAAAATGTCGAGTTCATTCGTAAAATCTTGCATGAAGCACATAGCGGATGTTTGAATGTTCACCCAGGCAGCACGAAGAAGTACCATGATTTGAAGAAATGGTATTGGTGGCTTGGTATGAAGAAAGACATTTTCGAGTTTGTACCGAAGTGTCTGATTTGTCAACAAGTGAGGGCAGAGCATCAAGTACCTTCGGGTTTACTTTAGCCCATTATGGTTCCTGGGTGGAAATGGGGCTGTATTACCATGGACTTCGTCATGAGCTTATCACTAACTTCAAAGAAGAAAGACTTCATGGTGTACCGTTGTCGATTATTTTAGATAGAGATCTGAGATTCATGTCACGGTTTTGGAAAAGGCTGCAAGAAGTATTGGGCACGAATTTGAGTTTCAGTACATCCTTCAATCTGCAAACTGACGGGCAGTCAGAGAGGGTAATTCAGATACTAGAAGACATGCTTCAATGTTGTGTTTTGGAATTCCACGATAATTGGGAGAAATACTTACCATTGGTGGAATTCGCCTACAACAACAGCTTTCAGTTAAGTTTGAAGGTGGCGCCTTATGAGGCATTGTTTGGGCGTAAATGATGAACGCTTTTGTATTGGTCTGAACTCAGAGAGAAATAAATACTCGGGGTTAACTTGGTTAAGGAAACTGAAGAGAATGTAGAAGTGATACGTGTTTGTTTGAAGGTTGCCTCTGATAAACAAAAGTCCTATTTGGATTTAAAAAGGAAAGAGATAGAATTAAAAGTCAGTAATAAGGTGTTCTTGAAAGTATCACATTGGAAGAAAGTCCTCAGATTTGGCCGGAAGAGCAAATTAAGTCCGCGCTTTATTGGACCTTATGAAATTATCGAAAGGATAGGACCGGTAGCTTATCAGTTAGCCTTGCCACCTGAGCTAGAAAGGATTCATGATGTCTTTCATGTATCTATGTTGCGCTGATATCGTTTAGACCCCTCACATGTTATAGAGCCGATAAAGTAGAGAGACAACCGGATTTGTCGTATGGTGAGAACCAGTTAGAATTTTGGCTCGTGAGGTCAAGCAGTTAAGAAACAAAAGCATAGCCCTAGTGAAAGTCCTATGGAAAAGGCAGGGTATAGAAGAGGCTACATAGGAGCCCGAGGAATCAATAAGAAACCAATACCCCAATCTTTTCACCGGTAAGATTTTTCGGGGACAAAAATCCTTAAGGAGGAGAATTGTAACAGCCCGATTTAGGGGCTAGCCAAAATAGTGATCTCGGGATCACTAATTTGAGATTTGAGAAATTTATTTTCATGTTATATTATGAGTTAGAGTATGATAGAATGTGTGCATGAGAATTTTGGTACTTTAATTTTAATGATTTCATGCTTAATCGCGAGAAAGGACTAAATCGAATAAAGTACGAAAGTTCTATTCTATAAGTTAAAAGTACCAAATGGCCATAGATTGACAAATTAAGGTCTCCAAAAGGCAATTTAGCCCCTTGTAAGTGCTTGGTCGGCCATAGTTTAATATTAGAATAAAGAAAGAGAAGATATCATCTTTCTCTCCATCTTTCTCCACCGAAATTGGCAAGCAAAATAGAAGTTTGAAAGCTCAAAATTTTTAGCAAGCTCTCTTTCATCCTAGTAACTATTCTAGCGATCTTTCTTTAAAAATAATTGTACTTTTGAGACCCTTAAAGCTTAAGCTTTCAAATGAGGGGACTATTGTGCAACATGGTGAAATGTTAAGAGAGTTACCATGAGAGCTTTCATTGTTAATTTCTGTATTTTTATGGAAGAAAATGAGTCTTAGTTGTTTGATAAATAACTTTTGTGAAAGGTGTTAGCATGAAAACACCAAATAGAACGTTGATAAAAAGGTTATAAAGTTTGTGAACCTTGATAAAAAGGTTATAAAGTTTGTGATTAATATATGAGATATTGATTTTTGATGATAGCTTTAAGAGCATTAAATGTTCCCCTAGGCTTGCTGAAAGTAAAAATGTGATTAGAATTTATTTCCTAGCCTAGGGGCAAAATGGTCATTTTGCCAAAGTCTAGGGGCAACATAGTAGTTTTTCCTAAACATTATTTTTGAAATGCTTTTATTAATATAGTGATTAAAATGAGTTAAATTGATATTATAGATTAAGAAGAACCGAGGACCCGCCTCGATCGGGGAAAGAACAAAGTCTCGGACTAGATCGACAAGTTAGCTCATTTTCAAATCGAGGTAATTGTATGTGTTTTAAGCAACCTTTATATTAGCATGTTGAGGAATGATTGGCATTATATTAATGCGTGATGCACTACTAAATTGAGTAGTTAATGTGAATGAGATGCTGAAGTCGTAATGGGCCATATTTATTATAAAAATGCTATCACTGAGATATGAAATAGAAAAGGTCCTTATAAGACCATGTCCGGGACATGGTCTCGGCACTGATTTGAAATCTCGTATAAGACCATATATGGGATATGGCTTCAGTAATGAATATGAAAATCGTATATGACTATATTCAGGATATGACATCGATACATGATAGGAAATTCCATATAAGACCATATCCGGGATATGGTATTGGCATCTAGAGATAATCCCATATAAGACCATACCTGAGATTTGGCATTAGCATCTAGAGGTGATTCCATGTAAGACCACCTCGAGGACATGGCATTGGATTTATATTTAAAGTAATGACTATAAACACACGTCTTTGACTATCCCTTGTGAATAGTGGGATAAGTAGATGAATTTAGAAGTAGAAATGTGAATGATATTTAAGTCATGTGAATGAGTGAATATAGGTACTCGTGAATGAGTCATGAAGAACCAATTTCGATATGTGGCACGGTATGTGCTAGATAAGGGTAATTGTATGTAAGTATTGTCAAGAAGCCTTGACTCGTGTACGGTTATCTAGTACCGTGGATGGAGTATCTTATGAGCTTATTATTGCTATTTATTTCCATGCAAACTTACTAAGCTTTATGCTTACCCCTTTTTAATTGCCCTTCTTTCTTGTAGTATTGCTAAGGTAACTCAAGGATCGTGGACGTAGGAGTTCGAAAATCACACTATCGACAACACTTTGGTATAACAATTTTAGACTTATTTTGAGTATGGCATTTATAGGATTTGAGTATTTTGTTAAGTTTTAATTGTTAGTCAAAGTATTGGCTATGTAAGTTTGTAAAAGTCATTTTGTAAACTGCCTTTTGAGGAAATACTTAGCAAAATCTTTCGCTTATGAAGATGAAATTCATGAAATGTATGTTCCTTTTATTATCTTGTATGTTGGAATGAGTTCTTAGACTTGCTTATGGGATAGGAGTTGTATTGTTGTGAGTGGAAGCATGTATGTGTGCATTGTAGGGTTATAGCCTGCTAATTGTCCACCTAGGTAGACATACGAGCGTGGGTCTAGACCGTGTGGGAGGCACGGCTAGCACATGGACGTGCACCCAGGCCGTGTGAAGCCTACACCTCGCACTTAGGATTTAAATCACCACACGGCTGGGGTACACGGGCGTGTGTACAGGCCGTGTGGGTAAGTCAGAATGCTAAGGTTTTGTACACGGGCCAGAGCCATGAGCGTGCCATGGCTATATGATTTAGTTAGTGTCAACCATGGGTGGAAGACACGGGCTTGCCATAGGGGCACACGGGCATGTCCCTAGGCCTACACGTGGCCCCTATTTTGATTAAAAAGTTTCTTGAACTCGTGAAAGTTTGCGAAAGATTCTGAATCTTCTCGAAAGTATGTTTAGGTCCTCTTAGGCCGAGTATGTGCGAGCGATGAGGTTAAAACGAAATTTTATAACCCTATTCTAGATGTTTAAGCAAGATTAGCTGTGTAGTGCCTTAAACCCTGTTCTGGCTCAAACACAGGCAAGGGGTGTTACAATATATATCTTGAGCCACAAAATTCCAATTTAAGATCCGCTTGATGTTTTAAAAACTAGACTCAAATATTTTCTTCCACAAAAATTTCAGAATTTATAGTTTAGCCAATAAGTACAGAAAAATCTTCAAATTTGACTTTGTTCTGCTGTTTGACAACTTCTACCTTTCTTTACTACAAATTAATTATCTCTTATTATGGTATTTGGATGATGTTTCTGTTTGCTTCTTTTTGAAAATAGACTCATTAATAATTTAAAAATATAAATTTAAACCCTCGAGTATTTTTATATAATTTTTAATGATTTTCCAAAGTCAGAACAGGGGAACCCGAAATCATTCTGACCTTGTCTCACAAAATTTATTATATGTCATAATTTACAATTCCATTTCTTACACTATTTCTTCTATGAAAAACTAGACTCAATAGAATTTAATTTAATATTTTATTGAACCTCTAACTAGATTTCCACAATTTTTGGTGATTTTTCAAAGTTAGACTACTACTACTGTCCAAATCTGTTTTAATACAAAATGTTGATTACCAAGTTTATAACACTCATATTCCCATTCTCTATAATATTTCCCATCACTTTCTATTATTTTCCTTCACTAACATATCAGGAATATAGAACCTTATATAAGAAAACTCTAATATAACATCATTTCCATGCTTTTTCAATAATATCAAACTTAAAAATATATTGAAACCTTGGTGTTCTTACCTTGTCCTATTGATTTCAATCTTTAACTTGATTTTCCCTCTCCTTCAGCTTCTATTTCTTAAATCTAACTTGATATTCTAGCTCCCCATAGTCTCCTTAATATTTTTCTCTCTTGGTAGCTATGGAAATTCTTTCGATTTCTAAGTGAAAATTTTGAATTTTTTGTAAAAGGACCAAATTGTAAAGAAAAGAAAGTTTCTTTCTTTCTTTTCTCTTCATACGTTGGAATGCATGGGAAGATGATAGAAACTATTCATCTTTCCTTCCTTATATACTAAATAAATAATAATAAAATAATAATAAAATACCTCATTAAAATATTAATAAAATAATATTTATCTAATTAAATAATTATAAAACATCATCAACATCATCATTACTTTCTAGATTTCTCTCTCATCCAATTGACCATTTTGCCCTTTGTGATCTTTTAAAATTTCATCCTTGAATCATCATATAATTTGGTAAAATTATGATTTAGTCCCTCATAATTCTTTACCTATTCAATTTGGTCCTAATTCATCCATTTTCCTTAGTTTCTAGATCATTCCACTTTTAAAATATTTGCACTATTGGTCCTTCAAATTTTTCATATTTACACGTTAACCCTTCAAGTTTTGAGTATTTACTCTTAGGCAACAAAAATTTTCTAACTTTTACCATTTAGTCCTTTCTTGAATTAATATATCATGATATACTTCCCAATGTTGTCATAATTCCAAAATTTTCCTTTTTGTCGCTTTATTTCCTTATTTTACTATATCAAAGATAATATCTTACTGTAAAAATTTTCGAGGTATTACAAATATATTTTTTATATTATATATTAATTGTTATTAAACTTGTATAGGATTAGAAGTGTTAATATTCTATTATTATTTTCTCTAAGAATTTGAGTTAAACTCCTTCCTTCTTTCACTTTAAATACCACCAACTTCCCTCCCTATTCATATCACCCTTCAATCTTCGGCCTCACCCTTTCTCCCCTCTCCACCGCCACACACACTAGCCTCCCAACCATTGAAGTCCCTTGCTACTAGCAATAGCTGCACCCACCAACAGTCGTTCAGCCCAACTGCACCCGCCAGCAAGTGCACATCCCTAGCCAGCTTCAACAATATTCGGGCACCCCAGTTACGACTAGCAGTAGTCACGCACCCTTGCTTTGTGCAAACTAGCCCTCCACTTTACTGCGCGTCCTTGCGCCCCTTGCACGAAACCACTACCCCAATTTGTTGCACCTTGTTGTAACCTTCAAGCCACTACACTACCATCTCCTGCCAATCAACCCTAACCCAACATCAATTGCTTCACCCTCTCTTTATTTTCTTAAGTTCTTATCTAGTTAATTACAAATGTGGTAAGAAATTTCTTCCCAAATTTTAATTTAATTTAATTATTTAAATTTTCTATTTTATGAATTGTTAATATTTTATTCTAATTAAAATTCAGGAAATTATTATTTATTTCCATCTCATGTAGTATTCAAGTCGAATCATGCCTCATAAAAGAAGTTGATCCTCGGTCCAAGTCGAAGAATAAAAAATCAAATTTCACTCTAAAGAAGCCAAGGAAATATATGAGAGCATCTTTAAAAATAAAAAATCCTTCTAGATAAAGGTTTTACTTTGAAAGAAAGTAACTATACCAATTTCATGGTGAGCATTCGAAAAGTTGCTGAAGCTTTAAAATAGGAAATGTTTTGTGAGAAAATACCAAGTGTGGATGATGAGTTAGTTCGAGAATTTTATGCAAATCTGACCTTAAGTGCCTTAATTGAATTTTCTATCTGAGGAATTAAGGTACCTCTAAACTGAAGTTCTATTAATGAATTTTATGATTTAACTGATTTCAAAGACGATGAATATTCTTCCTTAATGGAAAATATTAGGGCAGAAAAATTGCAAGAAACTCTTCAAGAACTCACAGTTTTGGGTTCTAAATGGACTGTGTCAAAAACACGGGACTCATATTTGTTGCAGAGAATACTTGACCCCATTAGCGAAGGTATGGTTTAATTTTTTCCAATTCAGTTTTATGCATATCTTACATGGTACTATGATTTCAATCGAACGAATGGTCTTGTTATACTCAATTATGATAGCAAATACCATTAATGTGGGCAAGATCATTCTTAAAGAAATTTGAAACTGTGTCATTAGAAATTCTTGTCCAACATATTTTTCCTCTACGATAACAATTTTATGTTTGAAAGCTAAAATTCGTGCAAACGTAAAGAAGACATGATATAGCCAAGGCACAATTGCAAATTGGAACCTTGTTCGAGCAGCAGGAAATTATATCCTTCAAACGTATTGTGAAGTGGCCATTCATGCAATGGTGAACTCAACTTGCAAAGCTGTGAGCTCACTTGAAGTTGTGAGCTCATCCAAAGTTGTGAGCTCATTGAAAGCAGCGAGCTCACCCAAAGACACGAGTTCATCAAAGCTACAAGCTCAACCCAAGTTGCGAGCACATCAAAGTGTGAGTTGTTAAGGTTTTTGGTGAACCCCAGATGCAATGCAAGAAGGGTTCACATATGCTGAAACTGATTTTTTGTAATTAATCTACTTGTTGAGATTAGTTGTTAAAGCAAGCAAAGTTAGTATTGAATTCACGTTATTAGATACTGACTTTACCTAAGCAATTTATGTACAAGTTTTATCTTTGTATTTTCAAGGTGATTTAGTGGGATTTTTTGATTATTTGTAACCATTACACCTATATATATTGTAATACGTGTAGAATGAAATATGATGATAAGAATTTGATAGAATGTAACGCCCCTAAAATGTAGGGTTTTTATTTCTTGCTGAATTTACTTAAATCTCATGATGTGCTTGAGAGGTTAGATATTTGAGTGTATTTGGGGGTTCTAGAGAGGCCTGGGTTCGAGTCTGAGCTATGGAAGAATTTTAGTTTTTGGCTCTTAAGAGGAAAAGGTTGTTAGCAGTGGGACTTAAGTATGAATATGGGCATTTAAGTGACACAAAATTGAGCATGGGACTTAGTGGCTGTGGCGTCACTGGGATAACAAGGAGGAGTGGGGTTCGAATCCCATGAATAGAAAATGGGGACTCTTATTTTATTCCTTGAGGGAGGAAGAAGTAGAGTTTGGATCAAACTCTGCAATGGAGGTTAAAGACTTGGTCAAAATTTTCAAATGGAAGGTTGGGAGCGATTCTGCGAGGTTGTGGTGGAGAGTTTGAAGGAGTTGGAGGGGAAAGGAATCTTGTCCGAATGAGGGAGTGTGGCTAAGGGAGGAATTTCAGCTAGGAGAGTGTCATTTGGGCATTTCGGCAACCTTGTGTGGTAGTAAAAATCAAAAATTTCTTTTTGCCTTTCAAGTTTTCTTTTTCCATTTCGGGTTTTCTTTTTGTAGTGGCATCTCGTGCAACATTGTTACCATTCGGGTCTTCTTCTTACTCGTTATTTCTACAACTACTGCCCACTCCCTACCCAAACATTTTTTCTTCTTCTAATTCCTCTTGCTCGAACTCAACTTTCTCCTTTCCTCTCGTTCTTCTTTTCTATTCTTTTCAAGATAGCCGAACCTATATTTCCCCTTGTTCTCAACGTCTCTTCTCTTGTTTTTTTAATTTGAGTAAGCCAAAAACAACCTCTTCTTTCATTCTATCATATTCCCATCTTTGGGGTCGTGCGTGTCTATTCCTTCTACTCAAGGAACCAGCTATTGCAAAATTTGAGAGTTCTCTCGAAGAGTGAGAAAGGGGCAAACGATCAGAAGCTATTGATACCTTACTCTTAGTCCTTGATTAAAATCCATTCTGGGGCTCTTGATCTTTGCTAATAGTGAGAGAAGACTTAGCAAAACTTGGTCATTTAAGGATTGGGGCTAGGGGTTTCGTGGCTTGTTACATAATTAAGGTGTGTAATCATACGACCATTACCGCATTGTTTAAACACTAGATAATGATGTCTTACACTTTTGTGCTACAGTGTATTGGCAAAAGATGAAACGCCGCACTTCTGGGATCTGAGGGCCCTCGAGCGTTGCGAACGCTCGTAGGGATAAATCAAGCCACAATCATTGGCGTTAGATCTTAAAGGCCTTCACAAACGTTCCCGTGGGTTTAGTTCGTAATAGGCCTCGATGGGCCATGGGGGCCCAATGGGCTTATGTGGGTAAAGTCCCCAGTAAAATGATATGAATGGATTGGGCTGCGCAATTCATATAGCCACACCCGAAATTAGGCTGAACGGGCCACATGAGTGTGTGGGCCCACTTGGGCTAAAAGTTGAGCTTCAGGCCCACGAGCACCATCTTACCTAAAAGGGGTATCTGTGTCACTCAAGGCGACTGTAGGCTTTTGGAAAGGCCGTTACATGACTAAAAATTATCGAAATACCCCAAGGGGTGAAATTTTCATTTTACCCTAACCGACAAAATGACTCGTTATACCCCTCGTGGTAGTGTAAGTGATGTATGTGAGGTATTTGTATGATTGGTTATGATTGTGACATTCTGCATACATGGGTTAGTTATGAGATGACATACTGCATTAGTTTGTGTTTAGTATGAGGAGGAAGCACTGTACTAGTGGCTTTGCCAGGTTTTACTGATTTAGTGGCTCAGCCACGTATCCTGACTTAGTGGCTCAACAATATATCCTGATTTTAGTGGCTCAGCCACGTATACTGATTTTAGTGGCTCAGCTACGTATATTGTTATTAGCAGGATTGTTGCGTTGATATTACATCTAGGCTACATTATTGGTGCGTTGGCTGGGTGGGTCGACTTGGTCCCCACGAGATAGGTTGGCTGGTACGAGAGGTGTGTTGGCTGGACTGGGTTGGGTTGCATCTCTGTTCTGCATTGTCATGATTTTGGGCTTAGGCCCACTTTGTTACTGTATTGAGCTAAAAGTCATACTGATCTGTTACCGTTTAGGGCTTTGGCCCAAACTGTTAAGGGATTACACATTGAGTTCTCGTAACTCACCCTTTTTCCTTAGCTGTGCAAGTAATCCCCAGCTTTAGATGATTTGGAGCTGCGAGGGACTCGGAGCTGGCTACACGCTCGATTTGCTTAAATTTTTAGACTTAGCTATATTAATTTTTGATAATTTACTTCGGGTTGGTATTTTTGTAATAAGGCCATTTGGGGTTAACTTTTATTTACTATATTCTTTTAATTATGATCTGCTAGACTAGGAAGAGCGGGTTTTTAAAACAATAACATTTTCTAAAGTAAATTACGATTTTCAAAAAAAAAAATTGACAACTTGACCATGCTTCCGTGATTTTTAAATTATGATTAATAACGGATATGACTAAAAAAGGAATAACGATTTTTATGATTTTACAGCCCTAACGTCTTTAGAAAATTAATTTTAGTATTGAGCTTTTATCAAACTAACCAATTTTCAGACGACACCTTGATGTGACACGTCAGATCCGGTCGTAATGTTTAGGTCGAGTTTGTGGTGTTACATTTAGTGGTATCAAAGCCAGGTTTGCAAAACTTTACTGTGGAATGGGTTTTGAGAATTTTCTAAATTTGTCTAAATTTTGGTTTGAAAAGATATGTTGTTACTGAAAGTGTGGCACACCGAGTCTCCGGCGCTAAATCTGTAAGTTCTCTGACATTGTTTCCTATTGTACATTGAAATGATTATACTGAGAAACTACTAAAGATAGTAGTAGGGCACTGAAACTCTTTTGTTAGAGTAAACTGAGACAGTAGGAGACTAAAAAATGTAGTGAGGTTTCGGTCTATGAAAACAACCCAAATTGTTGTTTATCATAAAATATCGGTTAATAATTATAGAAATTATAAGCTGATGCATAAAACTCTTAAAACAGTTAAATACGCTACATTGATATGAGCACGAGAGGTCACAGAAGGGGTACACGTGGCAGCAGTAGAGGCCGAGGTGCTAGGGCTAGGTCTTCAGCATCGAGACACATGCCTACTAGGGAAGCACCATGTAACGACTCGAATTTGGGCCTAGTAGAATTGGGCCTATTGGGCCTTGGGCGTGGGAGCGTTTAAAAATTTTTTAGAATAAGAGAATGACCCTAATGCATGTTGGACCTATTAGGTGAGTGATTTTGGAAGGTTAGGGGGCTTCTATGAAGTCTCGGGATCAAACCTGGACTTTAGGAAAATTTTAGTTTTAGGTGAATAAAACCCTGAGAGTCAATAAGTAGGATTTAAGAATAAAATGTGGAGAAAAATAGCACAAAAAGAGTTGTGGTCTAGTGGCAAATGGCGCCACATGGGAGACAAGGAAGTGACGCCACACAAGGAAGTAAGGGGTCCAAGGTTCAAGTATTGGCGCTTGCATTTCATTTTTATTTATTTTTAAGTGAACTTAGACTTTGGCCCATAGACTTATATTTAGTTGCGCATGATTTTAGACACAAGTTGGCCAAGTGGTAAGGTGGTTGTGGCGTCAAGTGGAGAGCATGGAGGGAAGGGGTTTGAATCTCGCAGATGGCAAATTGGAGGCTTTTATTTTGTTAAGTTGGGACGGCCAGAGTTTGTGTTGGATTTAAACTCTACTGAAGGAGGGATCCCACATCGGAAAGCTAGCATGAGGGAAAGTAAGAATATGGCTTTAAATAGAGCCATCTATGAGGAGAGTAAACATAATTTGGCTGGCGTTTGGGTTTAGGAGCATTCAGAGCGTTTAATAGCTTCAAACTCCTGTCAGGTGTGTATTTCACACTACTCTAGCTGTAGAGCGGCAAATGCCAAAATGCCGGTCACATGGCAATGGTAGACACACGAGCGTGCGAGTGCACGTGTGAGGGCTTCGATGCGATAGTTGAGGCCATCATGAGTGTTCTTGTGGGTTAGGCTGCTTAGGCCTCGATGGGCCAAAATGGGCCATGTGGGGCCAATAGGCTCGTGGTCCCATATGAATAAATTGTATGATTGTGTAGTAGATATTAGTCTGGTCAATGTAAATCTCATATCTGTGGCTAGATTTGGGCTAAATGGGCCCCACTAGTGTGTGGGCCCACTTGGGGCGAGAATGGGCCTTAGACCCATTCGCGTCATTATCTGTGTTTAGAATACTTGAGTCGCTCAAGGCGACTATAAACCTTCTGAGGTGTTGACAAATTACTGAAATACCCATGGTTTACAAAATTATTGAAATACCCTTCGTTTGTAAAATTAGCGAAATACCATCAAATTACAAAATTACTGAAATACCCCTGGATGGTAAAAATGACCAAAATACCCTTGGAGGGTAAAATGATTATTATGCCCTGAAGGGCAGAATGACTAAAATGCTCTACATGTTATATGATTGTTATCGTATGTTTATTATGGTCTGTTATATTCATGTGTTATTATGTTGCATGAGGATGGGATTATTGATACGGAGGAAGTACTGATAGGATTGTATGGTCTTTTGACGACTGTGGATCCATCGAAGGGTTTAAGTTGATTATATCACTGGCAGATCCACTGCAATATTGGTTAGTGTCACAATCGGTGCTACATAAGGAGCGTAGGGATGGGTGGGTCAATTAAATCCCCAAAAGAGTGCAGGGTTGGACAAGAGACAGAGTGCAGGGTTGGTATGGGCATTAATGCATTGCATTTATGGATTTTAATATTGAGATGGCCTTAGGCCCATATAAATATGATATGTGACATTTGATATGGGTTAAGGCCCAACTGAAGTTTTTTTTGGGCTAAGGCCCAATTACCACCGTTATGGTAATGGGCTTAGGCCCAGATTGCTTTGATGCATGCCTTATGACTGATGAGGGTTGTACACACTGAGTTTTCATAAAATCACCTCCTCTTTTTACTAAATGTTTCAGGTAATCCTCAATAGGCGGTTCAACGTACCGGAGGACTCGGAGGTGGCCACACTATGAGCAGCTTTGAATTTAGTATTCTATTCTACCTTATTTGAACTGTTTTCTTTTTGGGTTGTAGTAAGGTCTCTCTTAAATTCTGGTTTTTAATTTGGGATTTTCAGTTTATTATTATTTAAATCTGCTAAAAGTTGAACCCGATTTTTCCCAAAATGATAACTATTTTCTAAACACTACTTTTTTGCAACTCAATTTTTGGATAACACGCCTTCGTAAATTAGAATTTTAAATTAAGCTTCTGCAGCAACGAGGTTTTGAAGTTAGTAACTTTTAATAAACGTTGATTAATAATAAACAAACGCAAACTGAGACTTTAGTTTTTTTTAATATCAAGAAGGGTTTTTTCAACGAAATCGTAGTTTTCGAAAAACACCTCAATGTGACACGTCAGATTCGGGCCTAACTTCTAGGTCGAGTTTGGAGTGTTACACACTAGCCTTACCAGTGACTGAGATGGGTCTCATGATTGAGCCGCTGGGGATGATGCTTTGTCCCAAGCGATGTTACAAGTTTTTGGGAGGGTTGTTGAGGCAAATCTTTGGATCGACAATGAGGTCAATTTCGAACGACTCTGGTCTATGAGCGTAAATCTTGAGGTGTCTCTAGGATAGCCCTGAATGTGCCAGAATATTGGTTAGAGGCTACCGAGAGAATAATGGAAGACATCGATTATACTGTGGAATAGAAATTGAAAGGAGCAGTTTCTTTACCACGAGACGAGGCGTATCAATGGTGGCTTACCATGAGGAAAGGCACGCAGGCCAACCGTTTGACATGGGACTTCTTTAAGGCGGCCTTCCAAGGAAAATATGTTGGTGCGAGTTATGTGGACGCCCGCAGGAAGGAATTTCTAAGTCTGGTCTAGGGGCATGGGTTTGTAGAAGAATATGAGGCAGAGTTCCTACGGTTGAGTCGGTATGCTTGGGGCATAGTCGGGACTAAGTATGAGTATTGTGTGCATTTCGATGATGGTCTCCGAGATGAGTTGCAGGTGTTGATAGCTCCGTAGAGGGAAAGAGACTTTGCTGCTCTGGTTGAGAAGGCAAAGATTGCCAAGGATGTGAAACGCTCAGAGCGTCAAAACCGTGAGAAAGATAAGGGCAAAAATAAGAGGGAATTTGGGCCCTCAAGTTCTTCTAGTAGGCCTAGAAAGAGGCCTAGATTTGATGGGCAAGCCCAAGCTAGTGTTCCTGTTGTTACGTTAGACCGTAGCCTTGCGCTGATTGTGGGAGGTTTCATCAGGATGAGTGTTGGAAAAGAATTGGGGCGTGCTTCAGATGTGGATCCACGAATCACCAGGTTAAAAACTGTACTCAGAGGCCTATTCAGAGGCAAGCCCTAGGTCGGGGCTATGTGCAGCCAGGAAGAGGTGGTCAGTAGCCATCGAGAGGTCGTAGTTAGGCCAGAGAGGGAAATGGTTTGGTTAGAGGTCATGGAGCACCGAGTAGAGGTGCTGGTAATACCGAGGCGAGACAGCCAACTTTGGTCTACGCTGCTTGCTGCCGAGAAGAGGGCGATGCCCTTGATATCATAACTGGTACGTTCCTCATTTATAGTGTACCATATACTACTTTAATTAATATCGGGTCTACACACTCATATGTTACATGTACTGTGTCTGGGACATTGGGCATACAATTCGAAATTATTGATAGAGAAATGTTGGTGATAAGTCCACTGGGATAGTCAGTTGGAGTGAATAAAATGTTTAGAGATGTGCCCCTAGAAGTACAGGAGGTTGTCTTTTCGGCAGATTTGATGGAACTGCCATTTGGCGAATTCGATCTTATTTTGGGCATGGATTGGTTGGTGAAACACCGTGCGAATTTGGATTGCGCTGCTAAGCGTATGGTATTGAAGACTTCAGAGGATGAGGAGGTGCTCATGATAGGGGAGTGAAAGGATTATTTATCTAATGTAATCTCAGCATTAAGGGCCGAGAAACTGGTTCGCAAGGGTTGCGAGATGTTCTTAGCTGATGTCAGCATTTCTGATTCTATGGGTCGTCTATTGAGAATGTCAGAATTGTAAAGGAGTTTCCAGATATATTTCCCGAAAAGCTTCCTAGGTTGCCTTCAAATCGTGAGGTCAAATTTGGCATTGAGCTCCTACCTGGAACGACTCCGGTGTCCATCGCCCCTTATAGGATAGCGCCGAAGAAGCTGGTAGAGTTAAATGCACAGATTCAAGAGCTGCTAGATTGAGGTTTCATTCGCCCGAGTGTGTCTCCATAGGGAGCACCATTATTATTCGTGAAGAAGAAGGATGGTCCCATGCACATGTGCATCAATTATCGTCAACTGAACAAACTGACGATTAAGAATAAGTACCTTTACCAAGGATAGACGACCTGTTCTATAACAGCCTGATTTTTGACTCTAATCAGAATAGTGGTTTCGAGACCACAAATTCGAGTCAGTTGTAATATCCCAGACTATGGCTTATGCATTATTACTAAATAATATAAAATAGCATGCCTTGTGTGATTAAGAATGTGTTGTATGAATTTTGTGACCTTTAGAAAATAGGGGAGTGCCTTAGAAATTATTAGATTCTAATTCTAAAAGAGGAAGCTAAGTAGGGTAGCCTTAAGAGAAATAGTAGAGGAATTGTGACATGAAGTTGGGCTTGGTAAAGTGGCTACAAGGCGCCACTTAAAGCCTCTGTAAGTGACGCCACAAGTAGGTACAAATGGGCCTAGGTTTGAGTCACAAGGGAAGCAAATAAAAGATATTATTTTTCGGCAATAAGGAGTAGAGGTGGACGGCATTGGGAGACTGAGGGAGGAGTTTTAGATGTGATTAAACTCTTTATGATAATTATTCTTTTTAGATAAAAGATAAAGGAGGAGAAGCAAATGGATATAGTGGCCGGCCAAGGGACTCCTTGGTTGGTAAAAATCGGTCATGAAAGGGAGGCATAAGTGCCGAATTTTAATTGGAACAAAAGACCTTCATCTTTTCTCTCTTTTAGTGCTTGTCGAATTTCTTATCATCTCTCCTTTCCTTCTCTCAAATTCTTTCTTTCAACTCTTTCTCTAGACGAATCTCTATCATCAACTTTCTTTTTCTTTTCACAACTCTCCAAAAGCCGAAGGTAAGCCTTTTTAGCAATAGTCAATTGTTAATCAAAACACCAAAAGCCAAAACTTGATTGATCAAACACCTAGCCTATAGTCGAATACCTTGGTGATGTTCAACAAGGAGCAATCGATTCCTGTAATAAGGGTAAGGACCAATTTTCATTCGATTTCCATTCTTTTTCTTTTAGGCTTGTCGAAAATTTAGGAACTAATTCCTATTATTGATCTTGGCCAAAACTTGGAAGGAGGCTTCGGGAGTTAGGTGCTATCGTCTACAAGTAGAAGGATCTTTTGGGATCTTAAAGATCTAAATATTGGATATTCAGCCAAGTCCTATATAGTGATTAGATCTATTTCTTAATTATTTAAAAACCGAAAACTAACTAAATCAAATGACTTAGTGTTAGCCGATTGCAAGGAGGGAAAGACTACAAGTTTTCGGGATTTGTTAGTAGTGAAATCGGTAATAAGGTAAGATTTCAGTTTCGTTAGTCCTTCGGGATTTAATTAATTAGCCGAATGGCTTTATGCTAAAGTGTTTAAGGTTGGTCAAATATAGGGATTAAGGGTCTAAAAGTATTAGATCGGGTTTTCGGGATTTCAATAAAGCGCTAAGTAAATCAGGTGTGTACCCCTACACTAAGCTTCAATTAATTTATGGTTATGCATTAATATATGTGTTAATAAAAATATGTGTGAAGTGGATAAAAGTACCATGCAATGGTGGCAGAATGAAATACTGTGTATGTTTGTATGTTTATGTTCTACTATGGCACATATGTTAATAGTGATAAGAATGTGAAACAAAGCATGTTATTACATGATATGTTTGACATGGGGCATATGGGTGATATGTAAAGGGGAAGTGAATTGGTGGTTTAGTACCCCAATATCTGAATGTGGTGACTTATGTCACAATATATGAATGTGGTGACTTATGTCACAAAATAATTATCTAGTGGCTATGCCACGAATTTTATAACGGCGATGAGCACGCCGACCGCAAATGACGCCTTCGATGGTGTGTAGCGGATGGAGGGTTGACTTAGTAGTCCCCACAGTGTGATGGTTGGTACGGGTGATGTGTAGCAGATGGATACTTAGGCTTGGGTACGGGTTTGTATCATTAAGTATATGTGCTATTATGTATGAATTGATATGCCTGAATTAATTGAGACTTATGATGGCTGTACACATTGAGTATGTTTGACTCACCCCTTTGTGGGATTATTTTTCAGGTGACACTCAGTGATGGACTGGGTCGGCAGGAGCTCAAGGGTGGCCATGCTCATCTCTGAATATGTTTTATTTTATTTTGGACTTGTTATATTTTAAGTATTTTGGATTTTATTTGGGTTTTGATTTGATGTAATAAGGCCTTGGTTTGAACTATTATGCATGCATATTTAATTATCTAAGTATGACTCGATTTTAATAATTCAAAGTTAAAGTCCATTTTCTTAAGTACAAATATTAAACGTTTTAACACCTAATCAACACGGGCTTTAAAATTCGAGCCCAACCCAAATCAACCGTTTTCAAAAACACGCAAAATTTTAGCAAAGTTTCAAATAAGAATCTACTAGTTTTTCCTAGAAGCATGCCAGATCCGGTTAGGGCTTGTGGGTCGGGTTTGGGGCGTTTCATTTTGGTATCAAAGCTCGGTTCAAAACTCGGCCTTGAGGGCTTTTAGGGCCCAAACGTTTTCTGTCTTTTAAAATTGGATTTTTCTAAGAAATGAGCAGCATGGCACCTGAGTCTCCGGCCCGAAGTCCACCAGGTAAGTACCGCTATCTATTGTGTGAATTATTGTATGATTTGTAGAAGGGTAGAAATGGAACGTAGATTAGTAAGATAAGTACTTGAACTATAGGACTAGTTTACCCCAACAAATATATAAAACTTTAATGCATAATTAAACAAACCTGTGCCTAAGTCGCCGAGTTAAGGTGTGGCAACCATCGTGCGCATGTCTAGGATTGGTTTCAGTGGGAGCTTGGTATTTAAGCAGTCCTAGTGACTCACCTCCTACCTACTTGAATCCTATCTGGTGCGTAGTAATAGTTCACCCTAACCAAGAGGACTCAGCCACAGGCTAAACCCAATAACTAAAACCCGAAAGGGACTAGCTATATTTCCACAAAAAAAAAAAATCCTAGTTTTAAAATCACCAAATTACCCCTCTGATGTATAGGAAAACTATTTTGAAAAATTTTTCTAAAATAATCTCGATTTACTCCAATACCCCTGGTTGGAAAAATTACTAAAATGCCCTTGGTTTATAAAATTTCCATATTACCACAGTTTTTATCAAGATTCTCTTACCTAACAAATATCCAAACACCCTACTTTATAATAAGACACCCTGATTTGGAAAATTTATGAAATTACCCCTGATTTACAAAATAACCAAATTACCCCTAACCTGTACAAATGACCAAAATACCCTCAGTAAGGAAAATTACCGAAGTACCCTTAATTTAGAAAACTTTAAAAATACCCTCATTTTGGAAAGTCACCAGGAACCATATTTTGTGAAAAATTACCGAAATAACCCTAGCTTGTAAAATTACAAAAAATACCCCTAGTGTATAAAATTATCATTTCACCCTTGAAATTTTTCCAGCAAGGATTTTAATTTTTGTAAAATATCAACAAACTCTATTTTGCAACATTTTCAAATACCCTAATTTGAAAATTTTCCAAAATACCCCTGTAGGACAAAATTACGAAAATACCCTTGGGTAGTGGAAAATAACAACCAACGACAATTACAACATTTCTCTGTAATAGACGCAAGTCCATGTGTGTGACTAAATGAATGATGTGAGACTGTATGTGTATGAATCAAAAGAACTACCTCCTAGAACTATTAAACATAAAACTGTTCGTGATAAATCAATGGAACCAAACTAATTCATAAAACCCTTAATCAGATAAACGCAAAGCGAAAGTATGAATTTTAGGGGACGTGGTCGCAACGTGTGTGGCCATGGAAGAGGCCGAATGATCGTGTTTAAACCCGTTAGATCGGGTCAAGGATCTGAGAATGAAATGCCACCACCACCACCAGCTGCTGATGTGGAATATTAGGATCAGAAGGGGGATGACGTAGTGTCACAGGCGATGCTGCGGGTCTTGAAAGGGTGGCTGGAGTAGGTGGAGGCATGGGAGCTCAGAAGTTAGTACTTGAGCGACTCCGAGCTAACAGAGCTGAGGTGTTCCGTGGTGTATCAGGTGTGGCACCCAGTACCGCTGAGTATTGGTTGGAGGCGACTGAGCGGATTATGGATGAGCTTGATTTAACTGACGAGGAAAAGCTGAAAGGGTTGGTGTCACTTCTCCGCGATGAGTCATATCAATGGTGGCTCACGGCTCGGGATGGTGCTACAGCTGAAAAACTCACTTGGGAGTATGCTAAGGTGGCATACCAGAAGAAATATGTTGGCACTCATTATATTGATGCGCAGAGAAAGGCATTTAAGAAATTTGGTTCAAGGAACAAGTCCGTGGTGATCTAACGGGTTGAATGCCTAAGGCTAAGCCGTTATGCTCGAGGGATAGTGTCTACTGAGCATGAGCGGTGTGTCCGATTTGAGGACGGACTAAGGGATGACCTGAGGTTATTGATAGCCCCGCAACAGGAGCAGGAGTTTGCTGTGTTGGTAGAGAAGGCTAAGGTAGCCGAGGGTATCAGGGATTCTGTAAGGCAGAATACCGATCGAAATAGGCAAAAAAGAGGATTTGGATCTTTAAGGCCATCTAAAAATAAGCAAAAGAGGCCTAGAGTCGATGGGCCGCAAGGTCAGCAAGCTGCTTCAGGAGGGCAGTATCGTACTTGTGATCAGTGCGGGAAAAAGCACTTGGGTGAGTGTTGGAAAAGGACGGGAGGATGATTTAAGTGTGGGTCCAAGGACCACATGATTAAGGATTGCCCGATGAGAACTGAAGGGGGACGACCAGTAAGTCAAGGTTCTAACCAAGCTGAAAGAGGAGGACAGCAGCCACCGCAAGGACGTGGTTCGACTGGCAGAGGTAATGGTTCTGGTAGAGGAGGAGGAACACCGGGCTGAGGTGTTGGTAACATAGAGGCCAGGCAGCCGTGTTTGGTTTATGCGATTCAGCTGAAGGGAAGACGGAGACGCATCGAACGTCATAACCGATACGTTCCTTATTTTTGGCAAACCTTACGCTGCTTTGATTGATGCGGGCTCGACCCATTCTTATGTTTCATGTAGAGTAGTTGAAACTCTAGGAATAGCGTCTAAATTAACTGATAGGGAGATGACTGTAGTAAGCCCATTAGGCCAAACTGTAGTGGTGAATAGGATGTTTGAAAAGTACCTTTGGAACTTCAAGGAGCGGTATTTCTTACCGACTTAATGGAATTACCCTTCGAGGAGTTTGATCTTATACTTGGCATGGATTGGCTAGTGGAGCATCGGGCTGTATTAGATTGTGCAGCCAAACGAATGGAGTTAAGGACCCTAGAGGATGAGGTGATGGTTATGATAGGAGAAAGAAGGAACTACTTGTCTAACGTAGTTTTGGCATTAAAGGCGGATAAGATGGTTCGGAAGGGGTGTAAGGAACTTTTGGCCTTCATTTGTGCTTTGGATACAAACGAAGGGGGAGTTAGTGGAGTTAGAGCTGTAAGGGAGTTTGTGGATGTCTTTCCGAAGGTATTACCAGGAATACCCCTGGACAGGGAGGTGGAGTTTGGAATCGATTTGCTCCCGGGTACAGCTCCTTTGCCAATTGCCCCATATAGAATGGCACCAAAGGAGTTGGTTGAGCTCAAGGCTTAGATCCAAGAATTGCTCGACCGTGGGTTCATCTGACCCAGTGTGTCTCCATGGGGAATACAGATCTTATTCGTGAAGAAGAAGGACAGAACTATGCGTATGTGCATAGATTATCGTCAGTTGAATAAGCTGACCATCAAGAACAAGTACCCTTTGCCAAGGATAGATGACTTGTTCGATCAGCTTAAAGGGGCCGCAGTATTCTCAAAGACCGATCTAAGGTATGGATATCATCAGCTTAAGGTGAAGGAGGCTGATATCCATAAGACGACTTTTTGAACAAGATATGGGCATTTTGAGTTCGTAGTAATGCCGTTTGGATTGACGAATGCCCCAGTCGCGTTTATGGACATGATGAACTAGGTTTTCCAACCCTATCTAGACTGGTTTGTTGTTGTGTTCATAGACGATTTTTTGGTGTATTCGAAGTCTGAGGAAGAACATGATGAGCATCTCTAAGTTGTGTTGCAAGTGTTGAGGGAGAAAAAGCTCTACGCCAAATTCAGCAAGTGTGAATTTTGGCTTAAGGAGGTTACGTTTTTAGGACATGTGGTATCTGCTGAAGGAATAAGGGGGGATCCTCGGAAGATTGAGGCAGTTTTGGATTGGAAACCCCCTAAGTCTGTGGCGAAAGTTCGGAGTTTCTTAGGATTAGCAGGCTATTATAGAAGGTTTGTGGAAGGGTTCTTGTCGATAGCTGCGCTTTTGATAAAGTTGTTGAGAAAGGAAGTACCTTTCATTTGGACAGATAAGCAACAGGAGAGCTTTGAGAAGCTTAAAAAGGTCTTGACCGAAGCTCCAGTTTTGATTTAGCCAGAGGCAGGGAAAGATTTTGTGGTGTATTGTGATGCTTCCCATACAGGATTGGGAGGTGTCCTTATGCAAGATGAGAAGGTAGTTGCTTATGCGTCTCGACAACTAAGGCCACATGAGGTTAACTACCCGACGCATGATTTGGAACTAGCGGCAGTGGTCTTTGCTTTTAAGGTATGGAGGCACTATCTCTATGGAGAAAAGTCGGTAATCTACACAGACAACAAGAGCCTTAAGTATCTGCTGACTCAGAAAGAGCTGAATCTGAGATAGCGAAGGTGGGTGGAACTATTGAAGGACTATGATTGTTCAATAGAGTATCACCCGGGCAAGGCAAATGTAGTGGCGGACGCCTTAAGTCAGAAGGTGGTGTCGGATCTAAGGGCAATATTTGCGCATTTGAGTTTGTATGATGATGAAAGTCTGCTGGCAGAGTTGCAAGTTAAACCGACATGGCTGAATGAGGTGAAAGAGGGACAGTTAGTGGATGAGGATCTGAGTTCTAAGTGGAGACAAGTGCAGAATGGAGAGTTGGAAAATTATGGTATTAACGATGAAGGAGTATTGTGTTTCAAGGGAAAAGTCTGTATGCCGAAGGACGAGGAGCTTAGGCAACGAATTCTTCAGGAATCGCATAGTAGCCCTTGTGCTATGCATCCCAGAGGTAGTAAAATGTACAGAGATCTAAGGGAACAATTTTGGTGGCCTAGTCTTAAGAGGGAAGTTACCGAATTTGTAGGGAAATGACTAACGTGTCAGTAAGTTAAGGATGAACATCAAGTTCCATCGGGATTGCTTCAGCCAATACAAATTTTGCAGTGGAAATGGAAGAGAATTACCATGGACTTCGTTAGTGGGCTTCCCCTTACGCCTACTAAGAAGGACTCGGTATGGGTGATAGTGGATCTACCGACAAAGTCTCATGATTTCATTCCAAAGACGGTGGACTAGTCCCTACAAAAGTTAGCAAAGTTGTATGTGGCAGAGATTGTAAGGTTGCACGGAGTACGGATGTCAATTATTTCGGATAGGGATCCGAGGTTCACGTCTCAGTTTTGGAAAGATCTACATCATGCTTGAAGCACCAGATTGGACTTCAGTATGGCCTTTCATCCACAGTCGGACGGTCAATCTGAGCGAGTAATGCAAGTGTTGGAGGACATGTTAAGAGGTTGTGTGATAGACTTCAGGGGAAGTTGGGAAGAATATTTACCTCTAGCGAAATTTGCATACAATAACAACTATCAGGCAAGTATACGGATGGCACCATATGAAGCGCTGTATGGTCAGAAGTGTCGCACTCCTACGTGTTGGACGGAATTAGGGGAAAGTTAAAGTTTGGGTCCAGAAATTGTGGTTGAATCTGAAGAGAAGGTTAGTGTAATTTCAGCTCGATTAAAGGAGGCATCTGATAGACAGAAGTCGTACGCGGATCTCAAACGAAAGGAAATAGAATTTGATGTGGGAGATCAAGTGTTCCTTAAAGTTTCGTCTTGGCAGAAGGTGATGAGATTTGGTCAAAAAGGGAAGCTAAGTCCAAGGTTTATAGGGCCTCATCGAGTAATAAAGCGAGTTGGACTAGTGGCATACCAGTTGGAGTTGCCACCAGAATTGAAGCAGATGCACGATGTATTTCATGTCTCCATACTACGTCGATATCGATTGGATCCATCTCATGTAGCCCCGGTTGAAGAGGTGGAGCTGAGACCAGATCTGTCTTATGAGGAAGAGCCGATTCAGATTCTGGAACGAGATGTGAAGGTGCTTCGGAGGAAGTCGGTCCCTCTGGTCAAGGTGTTGTGGCGTAACTATGGATTGGAGGAAGCTTCTTGGGAGCCAGAAGAAGCAATACGACAACAATACCCCCACTTATTCTAGCCAGGTAATTTCGAGGTCGAAATTATTCTAAGGGGGTAGAACTATAATATCCCGGACTATGGCTTATGCATTATTACTAAATAATATGAAATAGCATGCCTTGTGTGATTAAGAATGTGTTGTATGGATTTTGTGACCTTTAGAAAATAGGGGAGTACCTTAGAAATTATTAGATTCTAATTCTAAAAGAGGAAGCTAAGTAGGATGGCCTTAAGAGAAATAGTAGAGGAATTGTGACATGAAGTTGGGCTTGGTAAAGTGGCTACAAGGCGCCACTTAAAGCCTCTGTAAGTGACGCCACAAGTAGGTGCAAATGGGCCTAGGTTCGAGTCACAAGGGAAGCAAATGAAAGATTTTATTTTTCGGCAATAAGGAGTAGAGGTGGACGGCATTGGGAGGCTGAGGGAGGAGCTTTAGATGTGATTAAACTCTTTATGATAATTATTCTTTTTAGATAAAAGATAAAGGAGGAGAAGCAAATGGATATAGTGGCCGGCCAAGGGACTCCTTGGTTGGTAAAAATCGGTCATGAAAGGGAGGCATAAGTGCCAAATTTTAATTGGAGCAAAAGACCTTCATCTTTTCTCTCTTTTAGTGCTTGCCGAATTTCTTATCATCTCTCCTTTCCTTCTCTCAAATTCTTTCTTTCAACTCTTTCTCTAGCCGAATCTCCATCATCAACTTTCTTTTTCTTTTCACAACTCTCCAAAAGCCGAAGGTAAGCCTTTCTAGCAATAGCTGATTGTTAATCAAAACACCAAAAGCCAAAACTTGATTGATCAAACACCTAGCCTATAGCCGAATACCTTGGTGAGGTTCAACAAGGAGCAGTCGATTCCTGTAATAAGGGTAAGGACCAATTGTCATTCAGTTTCCATTCTTTTTCTTTTAGGCTTGTCGAAAATTTATGAACTAATTCCTATTATTGATCTTGGCCGAAACTTGGAAGGAGGCTTTGGGAGTTAGGTGCTGTCGACTACAAGTAAAAGGACCTTTTGGGATCTTAAAGATTTAAGGTGAGTCATATTGGATATTCGGCCAAGGCCTTTAGATCTATTTCTTAATTATTTAAAAGCCGAAAACTAACCAAATCAAATGACTTAGTGTTAGCTGATTGCAAGGAAGGAAAGACTACAAGTTTTCGGGATTTGTTAGTAGTGAAGTCGGCAATAAGGTAAGATTTTGGTTTCGTTAGTCCTTCGGGATTTAATTAATTAGCCGAATGGCTTTATGCTAAAGTGTTTAAGGTTGGCCGAATATAGGGATTAAGGGTCTAAAAGTATTAGATCGGGTTTTCGGGATTTCAATAAAGCGCTAAGTAAATCAGGTGTGTACCCCCACACTAAGCTTCAATTAATTTATGGTTATGCATTAATATATGTGTTAATAAAAATATGTGTGAAGTGGCTAAAAGCACCATGCAATGGTACGAACGAAATACTCAGGTATGTTTACCCACTCCTACTATGAGTAGGTTATGATCTATTATGGCACATATGTTAATTGTGATAAGAATGCGAAATAAAGCATGTTATTGCATGATATATTTGACATGGGGCATATGGGTGATATGTAAAGGGGAAGTGAATTGGTGGTTTAATACCCCAATATTTGAATGTGGTGACTTATGTCACAATATCCGAATGTGGTGACTTATGTCACAATATATGAATGTGGTGACTTATGACACAAAATAATTATCCGTGGCTATGCCACGAATTTTATAAGAGGCGATGAGCACGTCATTGCGCAATGACGCCTTCGATGGTGTGTAGCGGATGGAGGGTTGGCTTAGTAGTCCCCACGGTGTGATGGTTGGTACGGGTGATGTGTAGCGAATGGATACTTAGGCTTTGGTACGGGTTTGCATCATTAAGTATATGTGCTATTATGTATGAATTGATATGCCTGAATTAATTGAGACTTATGATGGCTGTACACATTGAGTCTGTTTGACTCACCCCTTTGTGGGATTATTTTTCAGGTGACACTCAGTGATGGACCGGGTCGGCAGGAGCTCAAGGGTGGCCATGCTCATCTCTGAATATGTTTTATTTTATTTTGGACTTGTTATATTTTAAGTATTTTTGGATTTAATTTGGGTTTTGATTTGATGTAATAAGGCCTTGGTTTGAACTATTATGCATGCATATTTAATTATCTAAGTATGACTCGATTTTAATAATTCAATGTTAAAGTCCATTTTTATTAAGTAAAAATATTAAACGTTTTAACACATAATCAACATGGGTTTTAAAATTCGAGCCCAACCCAAATCAACCGTTTTCAAAAACATTCAAAATTTTAGCAAAGTTTCAAATAAGAATCGACTAGTTTTTCCTAGAAGCATGCCAGATCTGGTCAGGGCTTGTGGGCCGGGTTTGGGGTGTTTCATCAGTAAAATATTTTAATATTATTTTCTGTGTCTATGATGTGTTATTAAGCATGTGTAAAATTTCTGTGAATTAATTTGTTTGATAGTATGCTTAATTTGAGCAAAGGACTAAATCGCATAAATATTAAAAGTGGCTTTCTATTTTATTAATGGCTAAATTGAGATGTCTTCTTATTGGGAAGACCTTATGTGGCAATTTAGCCACTATTTTAGATAGTGGACGACAATAAGTAATGGATATGTATATATATGCTTTTTATATATATTTTATAAATTAAAAGTTTATATTATATTATAAGTTATTAATTAAAGTAAAAAGAAACATGGGTCTTCATCATTTTATTCATCCATCACCGAATAAGAAAATGAAAAAAAAGAAAGAATAAAGGTTCAACGGTTTCGGCCATTCCAAGCTCAAATTAAGGTATATTTTGATTTTAGATTTTGATAATTTTTATGTTTTTGAGATCGTTGCTTAGGAATCTTCAAGACCCATGCTTTAATTTTTTATTTTGATGAATATTTTGAGTTGAGCAATTGAAGATAGCTTGTTGTTTGTGTTGTTTAATGATGAAATATGAAATGTATGTGCTAGATTTATAAGTTTTGTCTTTGAATTTTTGATAAATTTGAGTAATTAAAACTAAATTGCAAAAATAATTTTTTGAGGGACTAAAATATGAAATAAATGAAATGTGTGGGCTTGTATGGACACTAGGAAAATTCGGCCCTTGTATAGTGTGGTTAAATTTTGTGTATTTTGTGTTTTGCGCAAAAAGGACTAAATCGTAAAAAGTGTGAATGTTAGGGGAAAAATTGTAATTTTCCCATTTATGTGTTTTTTGGACTAAATTGAATGAAAATATGTTTGAATGAGCTTAATTTGAATATGTCTAGATCAAGAACCAAAGAAATCGGACATGGATTGGGGAAAAGTGAAAATAGTTGAATAGTCAATTTTTGTCGTCCGTCGATATCCGAGGTAAGTCTTTAAGCGATTAAACATTGTAAATTATATATTTTAATTATTAATATGCTAATTTGGAAATTGGAAAATTAGTATTGAGTTAGCTGAATGTGATTAATTATAAAATTAATATGTTTAAGTTTAGTTTGATTGAATTATAATATTTGAAAGTTCGAACAAAGATTATGAAAAACAAGAAAAGTTCGATATATGAATTGTTTGTGAGATAGCTTTAAAGATATAATATTCAGGCTTTAAGCCTAGCAGGCTTTATGCCAGTGAGAAATATAGGGCTTTAAGCCTAGCAGGATTTGTGCCAGTGAGAAATATCAGGCTTTATGCCTAGCAGGCTTTGTGCCGGTGAGATATATCGGGCTTTATGCCTAGAAGGCTTTGTGCCGGTGAGAAATATCAGGCTTTAAGCCTAGAAGGCTTTGTGCTGGTGAGAAATATCGGGCTTTATGCCTAGCAAGCTTTGTGCCGGTGAGAAATATCGGGCTTTATGCCTAGCAGGCTTTGTGCCGGTGAAAAATATTGAGTGTTATGCCTAGCAGGCTTTGTGCCGATGAATTATTGTAAGTGTATGCTTAAATAGATTCTTGATGATATGGAATTTAAATACGGTAAATAAGCTCGATGTTCAGGTATGTGTAAGTCTATTGGTCATTGGAGATAAGGTAAATTAGTAAATTGATATTTATTACTAGTTATATGTGATACAATTGAAGAAGATATGTGAATTTTAGTAAGTGTATTCGGCTTATAAATAAATAGTATGAACATTATGGAATTGATTCTAGATATGGGCATATATGTGTCTTTGTATATTTGGCCAAATAGGTATGTGCATATGTGATGTTTATTGAGCTTGTATGTTAAGACATATGTTATAATGTATTGTGTTTGTATATTCGCCATATGAAATAAAATAATAAACCATGTGTATTCGCCTTATAAGTGAGTAAATATAAAATGATGTTTTGGATCATGATTATTTGAACAAAAGGTATGATTGTAAACATTATTAAGATAGTGTTAAATTGAGAATGAAAAGTTAAATAAAATCTTAGTAAATGAGAAATATTAGTATCTGGCTAAGGTAAAAGTATTTGTGTTAAAGTATAATATTAACGATACAATCTAATTTGTTTGATATGTTTGATTATTCATTTGAATTGTTTAATTTTCTTAAGGCTTCCTAAACTCAGTTAGCTTACTCTGTGTGTTTTTGTTACTCTATTTTATAGATTTTGGTTGTAAGCTACAAGCTCGGGGATCGTCATTGAAGTCATCCCCACTATCGTCAACCTTCGGTACTTTTAAAAGTCTATGTTTGAACTTATGGCATGTATAGGCTGGAATATGTTTTGATTCAATAAATTTTGTCCTTGTAAATAGCCATGAGAAAATGGCTTGTTCTTAAAGTTAATGTTTAGATGTTTAAATAATTTTGGTCATGATATATGTGTGTGGTAACTTGATATATGGATAATGGATATGTTTTGGTTGTCGATCATTTATGATGATAATGATAGTGATTCTTCAGTCATGCATTAGCTTAAATTATAAACATATATAATGGATTTTATTTAAATTGTGGTTCGGCAATGGTCATTTAAACATGTAGTTAAATGTTTAGTTAAATGTTAATAATGGAAATAGTTGTATTAATACGTGTAGTTTATGCTATGCTATGGATATTTGTCCATTTGATATAGTTACTTTGAGTCAATTTGAAATGGTATGCTTGCATTGGTGAGATGGTTTAAAAATGGTGAATAATGAATATAAGTATATTTGATTAGAGTATTAGACTTATATTAATAGTTCAGTGATTGGTTATGAGTATGTATTTTTAAGAATGTGATTTGGGTGTACTTTTAGTATTATTTGTGCTCAATATGGTTTAAATCAATATGGTCATATGCGCATATATTTGTATCAAAAGAAGAAGTTTATTTAGTTTTGAAATGATGTTTGTATAAGTGAGTGTATGTGTATGCATGGTTAGTATGCCGTGTGGTTAATTTATCTTAGATTAATGCATATAACATGTGAATCGATATAGTTAGGGATTGATTAAAGAAATAAGTTGATATTGATTTGGCAACTATGTTTAGATATGGTTTTTGGCATGATGAAAAATATGAGCATAGTATAATAATATGGTTTGATAGAGGCTGGATTATGATTTGATTATGAAAGTTATGATTTTTAAGACTTGATATTTGATTAAGTTTTAAACATTGATGTGATTTAATTTTTGAGTTGTTAAATGTAATGAATATATGCATGAACTGTTTTATGATCGGTAATGCCTCGTAACCCTAATCTAGTGGCGGATATGGGTTAGGGGTGTTACATTTTATTGGTATCAGAACTACTGTTTAGTCGATTCTAGGACTACCGTAGCGCGTGTGAGTCTAGCTATACATGCCATAATTTAAAATATGATAGTGTGATGACTTCTGACATTTGAAAAGTGTTTTTATATAGTAAATGGATCCCATAGAGTCGTAGCTGATGATGTCGAGAGCATAGCGTCTAATCCCGCTCATGGGACAACGCCGGTTGAATCTCGACCTATCTCTAGTAGCCATGAGGGAGAGGCTAAGCAAGCCTTTTATCAAATAATGAACGACTGGTTTACTTAATATATCCAGACTAATCTGGCTGTACAACAATCTCTACCCCGAATAATCCATCTTCGACACCTTTGGTAACCCCGATGATTGATTTGATGAGATTTAACTGGCCTCCTGTAGATAAAATCAAAAAACACGGGGCTAAATAGTTTAAAGCTAATGATGATGATGATGTTGAACGAGCTGAGCTGTGGCTTGATAATACTATCCGTGTGTTCGACGAGCTATCATGTACTCCGGATGAATGCTTAAAATGTGCCATATCCTTATTACGAGACACCGCATATCACTGGTGGAATACACTAGTATCGGTGGTTCCGAAAGAGAAAGTGACCTGGGAATTTTTCCAGACTGGGTTTCATAAGAAATACATCAGCCAGAGATTTATCGATCAAAAACGTAAAGATTTTCGAAAATTGAAGCAGGGTCGTATGATTGTAACTGAGTATGAATGGAAATTTGTGAGGCTGAGTCGATATGCTCGTGAATGTGTTTCAACTGAAGCAATCATGTGTAAAAGATTCAAAGATGGTTTGAACGAAGACATCAAATTGTTGGTTGGCATACTTGAGATTAAAGAGTTCGTGTACTTGTTGAGAGAGCCTGTAAAGCCGAAGAGCTTGGGAAAGAGAAAAGAAAAGCTGATTTTGAAGCCAAAGATCTCCATAAAAGATCACCAAGTAAGGCTTTTCACTCAGTATCAAAGAAGTTCAGAGATGATTCTAGTCGACATAAAGCTACTTCTGACTTTTTTAGATGAGACCAAGATTGGCTTCCTGTGAGTTCACGAGCCACTCCGATTGCTAGTGTTGGCAATGTTCAGCAGTACAGAGTTGAGTACAAGCATTGTGGTAAATGACATTCTGGGAGTTGTAGATTACATGATCGGTCATGTTTTAAATTTGGATCAATGGATCATTTTATCCGGGAGTGCCCAATGTTAGCCAAGCAAAGCATTGTTCAGAATGTGAGACCGAGCAACAAGTCAGCACGAGGCAGACCACCCAGGCATTTAGATAGTGTAAGTGGTAGTCAGAGAGGAACAAAAGATACAGCGGTTTGATCTGAGGCTCGTGCACTTACTAGAGCATATGCTATACGTACTCGTGAGGATGCTTCTTCCCCATATGTTATTACTGGTACTTTCACTCTGTATGATACTAGTGTTATTGCGTTGATTGATCCTAGTTCGACTCATTCTTATGTGTGTGAAACATTAGTATCCAGTAAGACTTTGCCTGTTAAGTCTACTGAGTTTGTGATTCGAGTATCAAACCTCATGGGCCGGTGTGTAATGGTTGACAAAGTGTGTAAAAGTTGCCCGTTGATGATTCGAGATTCATGTTTTCTAGCCGATTTGATGTTGTTGCCTTTTAACGAATTTGATATAATTTTGGGTATGGACTGGTTGATTTTGCACGATGTTGTTGTTAATTGCAAAAGAAAGACCATTGATTTGAGATGTCAGAATAGTGAAATTATTTGGATTCAATCTAATGATCTGAATTGGTTACCAGCAGTAATATCTTCGATGTTAGCTCGGAAGTATGTGAGGAAAGGTTATGAAGCTTGCTTTGCTTATTTTCTTGATAGTAAAGTGACTAAAAGGAAGATTGAATCTGCACCAGTTGTGTGCAAGTATCCGGATGTATTTCCTGAAGAATTATCGGGTTTGCCACATATCCGAGAAGTAGAGTTTGGTATTGAGTTAGTTCCGGGAACGACTTTGATTTCAATAGCTCCGTATCAGATGGCACCTACTGAATTAAAAGAGTTGAAAGCACAGTTGCAAGAGTTAACAGATAGGGTTTTACATGACCGAGTTTCTCTCCCTGGGGTGCGATAGTTCTATTTGTGAAAAAGAAAGATGGAACTATGCGAATGTGTATTGATTACCGACAACTAAATAAGGTGAATATAAAGAATAAATACCCGTTGTCACGGATTGACGACTTGTTTGATCAGCTGAAAGGGGCATCAGTGTTTTCAAAGATAGATTTGAGGTCGGGTTATTATCAATTGTGAGTCATAGATTCAGATGTGCCAAAGACTGCTTTCCGGATGAGGTACGGACACTATGAGTTTTGGTTATGCCTTTCGGACTTACTAATGCACCTACTATTTTATGGATCTGATGAATCAAATTTTCAGACAGTATTTGGATCGGTTTGTGGTAGTGTTTATAAATGATATTCTGATCTACTCCAGAGATGAAACCGAGCATGCCGAGCATCTGAGACTTGTGCTACAAAATTTGCTAGATAAATAGTTGTATACAAAGTTTAGTAAGTATGAGTTCTGGTTACGTGAAGTCAGTTTTTGGGCCATGTTGTTTCAGCATCAGGTTTTTGGGTTGATCCAAATAAAATATTGGCTATACTTGATTGGAAACCACCGAAAAAAATATTTCTGAAGTTCGAAGCTTTCTAGGGCTCGCTGGTTACTATAGACGGTTTGTGAAAGGTTTTTCTATGATTGCTACACCGTTGATAAAACTGTTACGGAAAGATATTAAGTTTGAGTGGTCAAAAAAGTGTTAGAAAAGTTTTGATCAGGTGAAAGCTCATTTGACCGAAGCTCCAGTGTTAGTCCAACCTAAATCGGGTAAAGAATTGGTTATTTGTATTGATGCATCTTTGAATGGTCTGGGTTATTGTAGATAGATTGACTAAAACTGCTCATTTTATTCCGATTCACACTGATTATTCACTTGGTAGATTGGCTGAATTATATGTTTCTCAGATTGTGAGATTACATGGTGTACCTATTTTTATTGTTTTGGACAGAGACCCAAGATTCACATCGCAGTTTTGGAAGAAATTACAAGATGCTTTAAGTACGAAATTGCACTTTAGCACAGCTTTTCATCCGCAGACAGATGGTCAGTCTGAACGAATCATTCAGATACTTGAGGATATGTTGAGATGTTGCATTCTCGAGTTTGAAGGTACGTGGGAACGATACTTACCTCTGATTGAGTTTGCTTATAATAATATCTTTCAATCTAGTATCAAGATGGCACCCTACGAGGCTTTGTATGGTCATAAATGTCATACACCATTGTACTGGACCGAGCTCAGTGAAAATAAGATACATTGGGTTGACTTGATTAAAGAAACTAAAAATAAAGTTGCAGTAATACGCGATAGTTTGAAAGCTACATCAGATCGTCAAAAGTCATACGCAGATTTGAAACGTAAAGACATTGAGTTCCAGATCAGAGATCAAGTATTTTTGAAAGTTTCACCGTGGAAGAAAGTACTTAGATTCAGTCGCAAAGGCAAGTTGAGTCCGAGATTTATCGGACCATATGAGATCATAGAGCGTATCGGACCGATTGCCTATAGATTGCAATTGCCACCTTAGCTAGAAAAGATCCATAATGTATTCCATGTGTCGATGCTCCATAGATACCGATCCGACCCTTCACATGTGATTTGCCGACAGAGGTTGAGATTCAATCTGATATAACATATAAAGAGGAACTGATTTGTATTCTGGCTCATGAGATAAAAGAATTGAGAAATAAGAAAAATTCTGTTAAAGTACCATGGAAAAAGCACAGATTTGAAGAGGCAACTTGGGAGTCAAAGGATACAATGAAAGAACGTTATCCAAACCTATTCATCGGCAAGATTTTCGGGGACGAAAATCCCTAAGGGAGGGAGAATTGTAACAGCCCGATTTTGACTCTAATCGGGATAGTGGTTTTGGGACCACAAATCCGAGTCAGTAAAATATTTTAAAATTATTTTCTGTGTCCATGATGTGTGATTAAGCATGTGTAAAATTTCTGTGAATTAATTTGTTTGTTAGTATGCTTAATTTGAGCAAAGGACTAAATAGCGCAACTATTAAAAGTGGCTTTCTATTTTATTAATGGCTAAATTGAGATGTCTTCTTATTGGGAAGACCTTATGTGGCAATTTAGCCACTATTTTAGATAGTGGACGACAATAAGTAATGGATATGTATATATATGCTTTATATATATATTTTATAAGTTAAAAGTTTATATTATATTATAACTTATTAATTAAAGTAAAAAGAAACATGGGTTTTCATCATTTTATTCATCCATCACCGAATAAGAAAAAGAAAAAAAGAAAGAATAAATCTTCAAGGGTTTCATCCATTCCAAGCTCAAATTAAGGTATATTTTGATTTTAGATTTTGATAATTTTTATGTTTTTGAGATCGTTGCTTAGGAATCTTCAAGACCCATGCTTTAATTTTTGATTTTGATGAATATTTTGAGTTGAGCAATTGAAGATAGCTTGTTGTTTGTGTTGTTTGATGATGAAATATGAAACATATGTGCTAGATTTATAAGTTTTGTCTTTGAATTTTTGATAAATTTGAGTAATTTAGACTAAATTGCAAAAATAATTTTTTGAGGGACTAAAATGTGAAATAAATGAAATGTGTGGGCTTGTATGGACACTAGGAAAATTTGGCCCTTGTATAGTGGGGTTAAATTTTTTTGTATTTTGTGTTTTGTGCAAAAAGGTCTAAATCATAAAAAGTGTGAAATGTTAGGGGTAAAATTATAATTTTCCCATTTATGTGTTTTCGGACTAAATTGAATGAAAATATGTTTGAATGAGATTAATTTGAATATGTCTAGATCAAGAACCAAAGAAATTAGACTTGGATCGGGGAAAAGTGAAAACAGTTGAATAGCCAATTTTTGTCGTCCGTCGATATCCGAGGTAAGTCTTTAAGCGATTAAACATTGTAAATTATATATTTTAATTATTAATATGCTGATTTGGAAATTGGGAAGTTTGTATTGAGTTAGCTGAATGTGATTAATTATAAGATTAACATGTTTAAGTTTAGTTTGATTGAATTATAATATTTGAAAGTTCGAACAAAGATTATGAAAAACAAGAAAAGTTCGATATATGAATTGGTTGTGAGATAGCTTTAAAAATATGATATTCAAGCTTTAAACCTAGCAGGCTTTGTGCCGGTGAGAAATATCGGGCTTTATGCCTAGTAGGCTTTGTGTCGGTGATAAATATCAGGCTTTATGCCTAGTAGGCATTGTGCCGGTGAGAAATATCGAGCTTTATTCCTAGCAGGCTTTGTGCCGGTGAATTATTATAAGTGTATGCTTAAATAGATTCTTGATGATGTGGAATTTAAATACGGTAAATGAGCTCGATGTTCAGGTATGTGCAAGTCTATTGGTTATTGGAGATAAGGTAAATTAGTAAATTGATACTTATTACTAGTTATATGTGATACAATTGAAGAATATATGTGAATTTTAGTAAGTGTATTCGGCTTATAAATAAATAGTATGAACATTATAGAATTGACTCTAGATATGGACATATATGTGTCTTTGTATATTTGGCCAAATAGGTATGTGCATATGTGATGTTTATTGAGCTTGTATGTTCAGACATATGTTATAATGTATTGTGTTCGTATATTCGGCCATCTGAAATAAAATAATAAACCATGTGTAGTCGGCCTTATAAGTAAGTAAATATAAAAATGATATTTTGGATCATGATTATTCGAACAAATAGGTATGATTGTAAACATTATTGAGATAGTGTTGATTTGAGAATGAAAAGTTAAATAAAATCTTGGTAAATGAGAAATATTAGTATTCAACTAAGGTAAAAGTATTTGTTTTAAAGTATAATATTAACGATACAATCTGATTTGTTTGATATGTTTGATTATTCATTTGAATTGTTTAATTTTCTTAAGGCTTACTAGGCTAAGTTAGCTTACTCTTTGTGTTTTTGTTACTATGTTTTATAGATTTTGGTTGTAAGCTACAAGCTCAGGGATCATCATTGAAGTCATCCCCACTATCGTCAACCTTCGGTACTTTTAAAAGTCTATGTTTGAACTTATGGCATGTATAGGATGGAATATGTTTTGATTCAATAAATTTTGTCCTTGTAAATAGCCATTCGAAAATGGCTTGTTCTTAAAGTTAATGTTTAGATGTTTAAATAATTTTGGTCATGATATATGTGTGTGGTAATTTGATATATGGATAATGGATATGTTTTGTTTGTGGATCATTTATGATGATAATGAGAATGATTCTTCAGTCATGCATTAGCTTAAATTATAAATATATATAATGGATTTTATTTAAATTGTGGTTCGGCAATGGTCATTTAACCGTGTAGTTAAATGTTTAGTTAAATGTTAATAATGGAAATAGTTGTATTAATACGTGTAGTTTATGCTATGTTATGGATATTTGTCTATTTGATATAGTTACTTTGAGTCAATTTGAAATGGTATGCTTGCATTGGTGAGATGGTTTAGAAATGGTGAATAATGAATATAAGTATATTTGATTAGAGTATTAGACTTATATTAATAGTTCAAGTGATTGGTTATGAGTATGTATTTTAAGAATGTGATTTGGGTGTACTTTTAGTATTATTTGTGCTCAATATGGTTTAAATCAATATAGTCATATGTGCATATATTTGTATCAAAAGAAGAAGTTTATTTAGTTTTGAAAATGATGTTTGTATAAGTGAGTGTATGTGTATGCATGGTTAGTATGCCGTGTGGTTAATTTATCTTAGATTAATGCGTATAACATGTGAATCGATATAGTCAGGGATTGATTAAAGAAATAAGTTGATATTGATTTGGTAACTATGTTTAGATATGGTTTTTGACATTATGAAAAATATGAGCATAGTATTATAATATGGTTTGATAGAGGCTGGATTATGATTTGATTATGAAAGTTATGATTTTTAAGACTTGATATTTGATTAAGGTTTAAAAATTGGTGTGATTTAATTTTTGAGTTGTTAAATGTAATGAATATCTATATGAACTGTGTTATGACTGGTAACGCCTCGTAACCCTAATCCAGTGATGGATATGGGTTAGGGGTGTTACATGTTCGACTAGCTACGAGGAGCTTCAGTTTTCTCCAAGATAGACCTTAGATCGGGGTACCATCAGCTAAGGGTTAAGGAGGCGGATGTGTACAAGACTGCATTCAGGACTTGTTATGGACATTACGAGTTTCTGGTCATGCCATTCGGGTTGACGAATACAGCAGCTGCTTTCATGGATATGATGAACCGGGCTTTCCAACCTATTTGGAGTAATTCGTGGTGGTGTTTATAGATGACATTCTAGTGTATTCAAGAACCGAGGAGGATCATGATTCGCATCTCCGAAATTGTATTGCAAATATTAAGGGAAAAGAAACTTTATGCCAAGTTCAGCAAGTGTGAGTTTTGGCTGCGAAAAGTGACATTTCTGGGTCACGTAGTGTCTACCGAGGGGATTAGGGTTGATCTTCAGAAAATTGAGGCCATATTGGATTGGATACTGCCAAAGACTATATCAGAGATTTGAAGTTTTTTGGGTTTGGCGGGGTATTAGAGACGTTTTGTCGAAGGGTTCTCACTGATTGCTGCACCTCTAACTAAGTTGCTATGAAAAGGGGTACCGTTTAATTGGACTGATAAGTAGTAGGAGAGTTTTGAGAAACTGAAGAAAGTTCTAACTGAAGCTCCGGTATTAATACAGCCAGAGTTAGGGAAGGAATTCATTCTCTACTATGATGCGTCGCACACTGGATTGGGATGTGTGTTGATGCAAGATGGTAAAGTGGTGGCTTATGCATCCCGCCAGCTTAAGCCTCACAAGGTAAATTACCCCACTCACGACTTGGAATTGGCTGTGGTGGTATTCGCATTGAATATATAGAGACATTACTTGTACGATGAGATGTCGATCATTTATACCGACCATAAGAAGGAGTTGAATCTTAGGCAACGAAGATGGATAGAGTTTCTTAAGGATTATGATTGCTTGATTGAGTACCATCCAGGTAAAGCTAACGTGGTAGCGAATGGATTGAACCGTAAGGTTGTATTTGATCTAAGAGCAATGTTTGCTCGTCTCAGCCTATTTGAGGATGGTAGTCTGTTGGCAAAACTTCAAGTGAAACCGACCTGGATTGATCAAATTAAGGAGAAGTAGTTGCTGGATGAATCATTGGTTCCTCATTTCCAATTGGTGTAGAAAGGAGAGACTGCTGATTTTTGGTTGAATAGTGAGGGAGTGCTATGTTTCCGTGGGAGAGTCTGTGTACCTAAGGATTCTGAGCTAAGGCAGTCTATACTGCAGGAGGCGCATAGTAGCCCATACGCTATGCATCCTGGTGGAAACAAGTTATACCAAGATCTATGTGAACTGTACTGGTGGCCAGGGCTTAAGTGCGAGGTTACTCATTTAGTGGGTAAGTGTTTGACATGCCAGCAAGTGAAGACTGAGCATCAATTGCCTTCTAGATTACTGCAACCTGTTAAAATTCCACTCTGGAAGTGGGAGAGAGTAACCATGGACTTTGTTAGTGGGCTACCCCTGCCGCCTACTTGGAAAGATTCAGTATGGGTTATTATTGATCGACTGACTAAATCTACCCACTTCATACCGGTCCGCACTGATTATTTGTTGCAGAAGTTGGCCAGGTTATACATGGCAGAGATTGTGAGGCTGAATAGGGTACCAGTGTCTATCATTTCGGACAGGGACCCTAGATTCACATCACGATTCTAGAGAGTGTTACACGAAGCTATGGGTACAAGTTTAGATTTCAGCACGACATTTCATCCTCAGACTGATGGGCAGTCAGAAATGGTAATACAGATATTAGAGGACATGCTAAGAAGCTGTGTAATCGATTTCAAGGGCAATTGGGAAGACTATTTTCCGTTAGCAGAGTTCGCATATAACAATAGCTACCAATCTAGTATTCAGATGGCACCGTACGAGGCATTATATGGTCGTAGGTGTTGTACCCCTACATGTTGGACAGATTTGGGGGAGCAGCGAATGTTGGGGCCAGAGCTAGTTTCTGAAACTGAAGAAAAAGCAAAGTTGATCCGGTATCGGTTAAAAGAAGCATCTGATAGGCAGAAGTCATATGCTGATTTAAAGCGTAAAGAGATTGAATATACAGTGGGGGATTATGTCTTCTTGAAGGTCTCCCCATGGAAGAATATTTTGAGATTTGGACGGAAAGGCAAGCTGAGCCTTAAATTCATTGGACCCTATCGGATATTAAAGCGTGTGGGACCAGTCGCCTATTAGGTTGAGCTTCCTCCCGAGCTAAACCATATACATGATGTGTTCCACATTTCTATGCTAAGGCGATACCGTTTTGATCCCTCTCATATTGTGCCAGTAGAGGAGATCGAGGTTAGGCCTGACCTGACTTTTAAGGAAGAACCGGTGTAAATACTGGATCATGATGTTAAGGTTTTGAGAAGGAAATATGTCCCATTAGTCAAGGTGGTTTGGGGTAATCATGGTTCTAAAGAAGCCACATAGGAGCTTGATGAGGAATTGTGCATAACAGTCTGGTTTACACCCTAGTCAGAACAGTGGTTTCGGGACCACAAATCCAAGTTCGTATAATATTTTAATATTATATTTTGTGTCGCTGATATGTGAATTAACATGTGCTAAATTTTCGTGAGTTAAATTGACTGTTTGTGTGTTTAATTTGACAAAAGGACTAAACTGCATAATTGGTAAAGGTGGCCTCTTATTTGATTAATGGCTAAATTGATGTGGCTTTTTAAGGTGGAGGCCTTATATTGTAAATTGGCCTTTTTGACATGTAGTGGACGGCACATTAATATGCTGAATGGCTTATTTTATTTGGTAATGGTTTATTAAATAATAAATATATAATATAAGTTATATTATATAAAACAAAAACATGAAACAGAAAGCCATAATACTTATCTTTCGCCTAATGTCTTAAAGAAAAAAGAAAGAACAAAAGCTTTAAAGTTTCGGCACTTACAGGCTTGAATTAAAGGTTAGTTTTTTATCCGTTATTGATAATTTCTACATTTTTGTAATCGTTGCTTCTCCTACTATCAAGCCCATGTTTTAATTTGATGAATTAATGATGTTTGTGTAAGATGCCATTGATGATATGTCAACCTTTTTGATGAGTTTTGATGTCAAATGAAAGATATGAGCTAGATGAACATGTTTTGTTCTTGAAGTTTTGATGAATTTAGCTAAATAGGGCTAAATTATGAAATTAGCAAATTGAGGGATTAAATTGCTAATTTAATGAAAAATATGGGCTTGTATGATATGTGTGAATATTCAGGTAAGCTTAGTTGAGTGATGATTTTGTGAATTTGATGTTTTGAGAAAATGGACTAAATTGATAAAATGTGCAAATGTGAGGGCTAAATTGTAAATAGCCCAAAATATGTGTATATGGATTGAATTGAATGAATTAGTGAATAAAAGGATTAATTCTGAATATGTTTAGATCAAGAACAGAGGAAAACGGATTTAGATCGCGGGAAAGCGAAAGTAACCGAGTAACCATTTTCACTCTGATAAACCGAATCCGAGGTAAGTCTTTAAGCAAATTAATATCGTTAATATTGGTTACAACCTTGATACATTTTGAATTATGAATTTGTAAGTGTGAAATAAGCTTAAACCGAATATGACAAGAGATTTTATTAGTGAAATGTAGTTATATTTTTTAATTGAAGTTAATATGTGAAATGTGATATTGGTAATATGTACTGTGTATGATATGGTTTATTTATATTGATACTCGGGCTTCGAGCCTAGTAGGCCTTGTGCTGGTGAAGTATATTTGGCTTAATGCCTAGCAGGCCTTGTGCCAGTGAAGTGTATTAGGCTTATTGCCTAGCAGGCTAAATGCCGGTGATTAAATTTTAGACCTCCGGTCTAGCAGGCTTAGTATCGGTGTGTGTGTTTTAGGCTTTATGCCTAGTAGGCTTTATGCCTAGTAGGCTTTATGCCGGTGATTATTCATATGTATGTGTTTCAATGGATCATTATAGATGTGGAATTTTGAGTACAATAATTGAGCTAATTGTTCAGGTACATGAATGCTTATTGGTTGTACGAGATAAGGTAAGTTAGTATATTATGATTGATACGACTGGTTGAGATGCAATTGAGGCATATTCGTAAAATTCTATTAATGGTATCCGATATTATAAATAATACGTATGCTATATTGAAATTTGATTGGGATGTGAACATGAATGTGTCATGTAGATTCGGCAAAAAGGGTAAATATACATGTAATGTATATTGACCTAGTGAATTTAACAATGTGCTTTTGTATATTCGACCTTATAGGTGTGGATAAAATGATATTATATAGATATTATAATGGTATACATGTGTAGATTAAAGGATATTATTATATGTATATATTCGGTTATAAGTGGTAAGTATGAACTTGGTATTTATTTAATCTGTTGTATACGGAAACATATCTGATCATATGGAATTGATAAGTGATAATTAAATTACTTTGTAAGGATGGTGGTATTCAGCCATGATGGCACAATTGTGTTAAGAAATTATATTAAGGTTATCAAAGGACTGGTTAATAATGTTTAATTGTTTGATTAAATGATTATATTTTTGCTTAAGGCTTACTAAGCTACGAAGCTTACTCTGTGTGTGTTCATTGTTCTGTCTTATAGATTTTGATCAAGCTACGAGCTCAAGGGATCGTCTGTGAAGTCATTCGCACTATCGACCTACTTTGGTATCTTTAAAGTTTGGATTTTTGAACTTAAGGCATGTGTAGGCTAGTTTAATACTTATATGATATTTTGTTGATGTACATAAGCCATGTGAAAATGGCTCGATTTTAATGCTAATGATCTAATGTTTAAGTAAGCCTAGTCAAAGTATATGAATATGTTATGCTTGGTTTGTGAAATCGGTTGTGATATAAGTTCATGTTAGGCATACATACATATATGTTTGGCATGGAGTAACCATCTATTACTTATATTTAGTTCATTTGGAAAGTTTGATATATGTGATTGAGGCATGTGTTTGAGATGTGGATTGTTAATGACCTATTATTGAGTTTCATAATTCGAAATATGAATCAAATTGGAAGTTGTTTATAATGTAAATTAGGCAAACGGTTATGTGACGAAATAAAGGTGATGGTTATAAGTTATTTATAATTCGGTATTGGTGTTTAAATCATGACATTAAATGTTAATATTGAGTTCTTGGCTTTTGATATGTGAGGAATGCTTGAATGGGTGAGTTGTTTTAAAAATTTATTCGCTGAATATGTTTGGATTGATTCGATTATGGCTTACCATTTGGGTGTAAGTTTGAATATGTATAAATTTAGAGATCATTTATATTGTAATTTTTATATTCGGCTATATGATAACGTTATATAGTTGAGTTGGTATATACGGTCATGATATATATATATGGATGTGTATGATTAATGTCAATACATGATATCATGCTTTACTAATGTATTTGCAAATACGTGCATATTCAACTAGATGAAAAGATAATATGTTATACATTTTGATTTGACATGTTTGCACATGATACATATATCTGCATGTATATTAAATTTCACCTTAGACTTTTCTAGCTATGGAAGACATAATTGATATATATATTAGGGTGCAATTATGTACATCTAGAGGTTATGAACCAGGTTTTGTTTAGATGTGTGAGCAAGTGATATACTTTGATCATGATTAAATGAAAAAAAAATATAAAATATGTGTATGTAATATCCCGGATTAGGGCTTATGCACTATGGCTAAAATTTTATGAAATAGTATGCCTTATGTGTTGTGAATGTGTTGTGTGCATTTTAGGAACCTTGGAAATGTAAGGAAATGCTTTAGAAAATATTAAGTCTTAAGAGGAAGCTTGGAAATGTAAGGAAATGTAAGGAAATGCTTTAGAAAATATTAAGTCTTAAGAGGAAGCTTGGAAATGTAAGGAAATGTAAGGAAATGCTTTAGAAAAATTAAGTCTTAAGAGGAAGCTTGGAAATGTAAGGAAATGTCAGGAAATGTAAGGAAATGCTTTAGAAAATACTAAGTCTTAAGAGGAAGCTTGAAATGTAAGGAAATGTAAGGAACCTTGAAATGTGACAAAATCGGGCTTGGAAAAATGGCAGGAGACGCCAATTAGGGCTCTAGAAATGACGCCATATGCTAGGATAACTTGGGCCTAGTATGGCCACATGAAGCCCAAAATAATGGGTTAAAATCCGCACTCCTAAGGTAAGGAGATGGACGGCATAGGGAGACTAAGGTAGGAGTTTAAGTTGAAGTCAAATTCTTTTAGAATTTGGGCTAAGCTAGGAAAATAAAGATATGAGAGTGATGGCCAAGAAAGGGGACTCTCTAGGCTTAGTAATTTCGGCAAAAGGAGGAAACTAAGGCCATTCAACGTTCTTTCTTCTCTTTTTTAAATCTCTGCCGAATTCTCTCTGCCATTATTCTTTTTTTTTCTTTTCAATTCTCCACAAAGCCGAAAACAAAATCCCCTAGTCTTGCCGAATTTCTCTAAGTTCTATGTAACACCCCAAACCCGGTCTATACATTGAGACTAGATTTGGTTTGTTACATGAATCGAGCTATTTTAAAACCTTCAATAAGTTGAAAACTACAATATTATTTTTAATATTGGGGTTTAATAAAATCGATGAGTATTTTAACTTAATGAATATTAGAAAATGTTAGTTGAAAAAACATTAATCATTGTATTATCAAAACCCTTAGGTAATTTGTTTAAGAGTTAACGAGAATAAAATATTTATAAAGAAATTTCAGATATTTGAAAACCCAATTTATTTTATTAAAACATCATATAACCATAGCCCATATTTAAAAGTCCAAAATATAGTTTAAAACCAAACACACATAAAAATCCAGAAATTATTTATAGAGGCCCTTATTACATTAACCCAAAATAATAAAATACTTATTAAAAGTTCAGAGTTTAATAAACCCATGTTTTGCAGTATGGCCTCCACGAAGTCATCCTCGGCCCAAGTCCACGTCAATTTCCATTACCTGAGATGGAAAAATTTAAGGGGGTGAGTTACTTAGAACTCATTGTATAACTCACTTACTTGTCCACTGGGCCAGATTTTCAATTTACGGGGTTTGGGCCTTGAGCCCATAAGCAAAATAATATAATGAATAATGCATGTAAAAATGAATTTTTCCCTCCCAAACCTAATTCCATCCGCTACACACCCCCGTACCAACCATCACACCTGTGGGGATCAAGTCAACCCACCCCGCCATCACACCAATCATAGGCATTAAGCCAATTTATATTTTATGACATAGCCATCGAACTAGATTGTGACAAAGTCACCGAACTAGAGGCATTGAGCCAATTATTATTTTGTGGCGAGCCACCGAACTAGAGGCAAATAGCCATTTATAACTTTTGTGGCAGAGCCATAGAACTAGAGGCAAAAAGCCATTTATAACTTTTGTGGCGAGCCACCGAACTAGAGGCAAAAGCCATTTATAACTTTTGTGGCGAGCCACCTAACTAGAGGCAAAAGCTATAATTTTGTGGCGAGAGCCACCGAACTAGAGGCAAAAAGCCATTTATAACTTTTGTGGCGAGCCATTAACTAGAGGCAAAAAGCTATAATTTTGTGGCGAGCCACCGAACTAGATTTTTGGCAACAGCCTTCTTCTCTTCATCATTTCCCAACCCATGCAATATGTATGCAATAGTAAACTATGGTCATACAATAATTTTATTAAAAGGCCCATTAACAAGAATTAATATTTCCAAATCTTTATTAAGGCCCAAAATAACACTTTGGCCTAATTAACTATTTATCAACTTAGGCCCAATTTTACGATCTAACAAGTATTTTAGCCCATTTAACAATTTAATGAGTTTACGGCCCATTTATCGATCTAGCGTAGATTTCGCCCAATTTACATTCATATGTAGATTTCGCCCGATTTTCAACTTAACGAGTTTTCGCCCAATTATCGATCTAGCGTAGATTTCGCCCAATTTACAACCAAATGTAGATTTGACCGATTATCAATTTAATGAGTTTTCGCCCAATTATCGATCTAGCAAATTTTACGGCCCATTTTCACGAAACATACAATTTACATATTAACAAGTAATTTCTCGAGGGCGTTTTCGTAATTTTCACGATTTTAGTCGTTTTCACGTATTTTCGCCAAAATATCGGTTATTACGTTTTATACCAATCTAGTCGTTTTACGATTTTACTTCCATACCGAAATTGACATCCAACCCGAGAAAAAGTTTGAAGTTACACACCTCGATACCGAGAGTACTAATCCTTCTCGCTCTAAGACCTAAAACATATTTCAATCGTTAGAACACTATTTCAGATAAATATTCTTAATCGATAATAGATCCAAAATCTTACCTCTTGATTTTGAATCACTTCGATTTTCGGTTTCTCCTCGCTTATTGGTTCGTTAGTCGAGAATCCACCAACGTATAAAGGCTCGGAAGTTCGTACCACTTTAAATAATTGACTTCCTTCTGAAGATGGTCCGCAACCCGTGGAAAATCCTGACCGCCAAAAGCGCTCTTCGCTTAAATGGGGATTTACAGATCCGCCTCTTAATATGACTAACCACGCCCTTTTCTTCCTATTTTGAAAGTCTTCAAGATCAAAGGAATATTAGTTCAATCTAAGATAATATCGAAATAGTACTAGAGGCTTTAAAGGATGTGATTTCCTTACCACAATAAATCGATTCCAACGTTTCTACGATTCTCCCGAACACTTGAGTTTCGATCTTCCATTATTGCACTATATAATAACGAATGAAACATTATTAGAACAAACGTGTATTTCGATCCAAATGGTTCTTCATAACACCATTAATATTCGGCCATAACACTATTAATTAATCAAAAACGAAAAAGAATACCTTACCTATTTTCACGATCGAAAAGAAAGGATTGAGAATGGTGTTTGTGATGGATGAAGATTTCGGCTATGAAGAATCAAAGAAAAAGAAATAAAGATTCGGTTATAGGCACTCTAGCATTCGGCCATGAGAGAGTTTAATGGAGAAACTTTGAGTGAAAAGAAATAAAATATAAAAGAAGAGATGGTGATGATGTTGTTTGATTTCAAAGAGAAGAGAAGAAAAAGATGGATTTTAGGAGCTAGGTACTTTCGGCCATGGTAAAAAGAAAAGAAAAAGAATGGCTTTTTTTTTGTACTAACAATTTTGGCACTAAGAAGAAGCACAAGAGAAGACTCAAAAGATGAACAAAAGTGACCAAATGGTCAAAAGAATTTGGCTTTACCAAGGTTCAATTTCGGCCAAAGGAGAAAATTGAGAAGAGGAAAGCAAAATTCTGCACAAGGGTGCTAGGAATGACCAAAGAGAAAAATTCAATTCTTAGCCAAACTAACATTAAAATTCGGCTCCCTCCCTATACCAAGTTGTCGTCCAAAAACATGGTCAATTGGCCATGATTTTGTTTCCAAAATTTTTCCTTGATATGTGCCTTATGTCCCCATATCTTTCCTTAAGTTTTTGATTCCATGCCATAAGTTAACTATTTCCTTAATCCTTTGATACACTAACCAAAAATAACATGGTCAACACTTACCATATATGCTCTTGGCCGACACTTGCTATACATGTGCAGAAAAATTAAAAATAAAATTTACCTAGATGCTAAACAAGGATTCAACCTCTCCCTCATGCTACAACTCATGCGCCAACACCACCATGCCATGTACTCAACTTATGTCACTCATTAACACTTAATTTAACTTAAGTATTAATGACACTTGCTTCTCTTCAATAAATTCTCAAATATTAAATTTATTCCTTATCCAAATTATGCTATACTCTTCTTTAGGACTTCAATAAGCATGAAAATAAAAAAAAAGATTTTCCTTAAAAATCTAAACACCAATTCATGCAATATGTAAATACTCGGATTTTAGGGTGTTACAACTCTACCCTCCTTAAAGAAAATTTCGTCCTCGAAATTTACAGTTGAAAGAGGTGAGGTATTGTTGCCAATTGCATCTTGAGGCTCCACGTAGCTTCCTCCACTCGTGGTTATGCCATAGAACTTTGACCAATGGCACGGTTTTCTTTCTTAGCACTTTGACATCTCGGTCTAAGATTTCCTCTGGTTCTTCTTCAAAAGACAAATCAATTCAACTCCAATTCTTCTACCGGTATAATGTGCGAAGGATCCGATCTATAACGCCTCAACATGGAAACATGAAAACATTATGGATTTGATCCAATTCCGGAGGTAATTCAATCGATAAGCCATTGAACCAATACGCTTCAAAGACACGATAAGGTCCAATGTATCTAGGACTTAGCTTGCCCTTCCTTCCAAACACAAGATCTTTTTCGAGGAGATACCTTCAAAAACCCGATCCCCACATCATACTCGATATCCTTTCGCTTCAGTGCGCATCGACTTACATCATCGAGGCTTCTTTCAATCGTGCTCAATAACTTTTACCTTATCCTCTGTTTGAGATATCATCTCGGGACCTAACATCTATCGCTTGCCCAACTCACCAACAATAGGAGAGCGACACTTACGACCATACAATGCCTCGTAAGGTGCCATCTGAATCTAGACTGATAGCTATTGTTATACGCGAATTCTGCCAGTGGTAGGTAATCCTCCCAACTACCCCTGAAGTCGATTACACATCCCCTTAACATATCTTACAATATCGAATTACTCTCTCCTACCGACCATCGATCGAGGATGAAAAGCCGATCGAAATTCAACTTTGTCCCCAAGGCTTCATGCAGAGCTTTCGAATCGTGATGTAAACCTAGGGTCCCTATCCAATATAATAGATACAGTACCCATGCAACCTCACAATTTCGGATACGTCATAGTTTCGCCAACTTCAGAATGAATAATCCGCATTTAATGGCGGGAAATGAGTAGTCTTCGTCAACCGATCAACAATTACCCACACAGAATTTTTCTTAGTAGGTGTTAACGGTAACCCACTAACAAAATCCATAGCTATCCGCTCCCATTTCCAAAGAGGAATCTTTATCGGTTGTAACAATCCAGACGGTAATTGATGTTCGCTTCACTTGTCGACAAGTCAAACATTTTCCCACAAATTTCAAATCTCACGCTTCAACCCCGCCACCAATATCATTCACGGAGATCTCGATACATCTTATTTCCTCTGGGATGCATAGCATAAGGGCTACTATGCGCTTCCCGTAGAATCATTTGCCTCAGGTCTGAGTCCTTAGGCATACATACTCTTCCTCGAAAGTACAACACACCTTCCGTGTTTATTCCAAAATCCTCGATTTCACCATTTTCAACTTGCAGAAGTAAAGGTCCCAACTTCTCATCTGATGTCTATTTTTCCTTGATTTGTTCCAGCCACAGAGGCTTCACCTGAAGTTCTGCCAACAAACTGCCATCCTCATACAGACTCAAATGGGCTAACAATGCTCTTAAATCAGATACTGTCTTACGACTTAACGCGTTAGCTACCACGTTAGCCTTTCCAGGATGATATTCGATTGAGAAATCATAATCCTTTAATAATTCTACCCATCTTCTTTGTCTCAAATTTAACTCCTTTTGGGTAAGGAGGTATTTAAGACTCTTGTGATCCGTGTAGATTATTGACTTCTCACCATAGAGATAGTGCCTCCAAATCTTTAGAGCAAAGACAACAGCAGCTAACTCCAAATCATGCGTAGGGTAGTTTACTTCGTGTGGTCTCAATTGACGAGAAGCATAGGCCACCACCTTTCTATTTTGCATCAACACACAACCCAAACCCGTGTGAGACGCATCATAATAAATAGTGAATTCTTTTCTAGCCTCCGGCTGAATCAAAACTGGAGCTTCCGTCAGGATCTTCTTCAATTTCTCGAAACTCTCGTCTTTGCTTTTCGGTCTAAATATACGGAGCTCCCTTTCGCATAGCTTTAGTTAGGTGCGACAATCAACGAAAACCCTCTACAAAACGTCTATAGTATCTGACTAAACCCAAGAAACTCAATTTCACCACCGATGTTGGTGGTTTCCAATCCGAATAGCCTCAATTTTCTGAGGATCCACCCTTATTCCTTCGGCTGATACTACATGACCAAGGAAAGTCACTTCTTTTAGCCAAAATTCGCATTTACTGAATTTGGCATATAATTACTTGTCACAAAGTAGCTGTAATACTATCCGCAAATGCTTGTCATGTTCCTCCTCATTTCTCGAATAAACCATTATGTCATCTATGAACACGACTACAAACCGATCTAAATATGGTTGAAAGACTCGGTTCATCATGTCCATAAATGTGGCTGGTGCATTGGTTAGTCCAAACGACATCACTACAAACTCACAGTGTCCGTAACGTGTCCGAAATGCCGTCTTATAAATGTCCGCTTCTTTCACCTTGAGCTGGTGATAACCCGACCTTAAATCAATTTTGGAGAAAACTGAAGCTCCTTTTAATTGATCAAACAGGTCGTCAATTCTCGGTAGAGGATACCAATTCTTGATCGTCAATTTATTTAATTGTCTGTAGTCAATGCACATACGCATCGATCCATCCTTCTTCTTGACGAACAAAACTGGTGCTCCCCACGGAGACACACTTGGTCGAATAAATCCCCGATTCAGCAATTCTTGAATTTGAGCCTTAAGCTCAGCCAACTCCTTCGGTGCCATTCTATAAGGAGCAATGGACACTGGAGCTGTCCCAGGCAAAAGCTCAATGCCAAATTCTACTTCCGATCCGGAGGTATACCGAAAGTTCTTCAGAAATACATCGGAAATCCTTCAAATCCTCACATCATTCACAGATAACTCTTTGGCATCCAAAGCACAGATAAAGGCTAGGAATGCTCCATATCCTTTCCGCACCAACTTCTTTGCCTTTAATGCAGATACCACATTTGCCAGATAGTTCCTTCGCTCACCAATCATTATGACTTCCTTATCATTCGAGGTTCTTACTGACATTCGTTTTTCAGCACAATCCACTTGTGCCCGATGTTTAACCAGCCAATCCATGCCCAGAATGAGATCGAACTCGCCGAAAGGTAGTTCCATCAAGTTTGCTAAGAATATCTCCTCTTGAATTTTTAAGGGCACGTCTTTAAACATTTTATTAACAATTACCGACTGTCCTAAAGGACTAATTACTATCATCTCATTTTTGGTAATTTTAGATTCTAAATTCAGGTTTCCAGATATGGAACTAGCTACATATGACTGGGTAGAGCCAATATCTATTAAGGCAATAACAGGTACATCAAAAATGAAGAACGTACAGTTATCACATCCGGTGCATTGCCGTCTCATGGCGTCTAAGCTGCATAGACCGATCCAGCCGTCTTGCATCGCATTTCCTCTAGGACCATTGCCTCGACCCGGTGCACCTTGACCACGTCCAGCCCCATTACCACCACGACCTGGTCCACGACCTCTCGGTGGCTGCTGATTACCCCTGGCCGGCTGTGCATCATTATTACGAACTTTTTGAGTCGTATCCATACATCGAGGACAATTTTTGTACTGATGATCCATTGAACCGCATTTGTAGCATGTGCCCGTTTTCCTCCAACATTCTCCAAAATGTCTTTTCCCACACTCAGTGCAATCTCGACTTCGATTATTTGCTACTGGGGTTCTACCTTGAACTGGTTCATCATTCCGAGGTCTCTTCTAGAATCTCTTTGAAGAACCAGACTGCTGTGTCTCTCTCTTGTTTCAGAATCTTTCTTGGTTCTCATTGTTTCAATTCTTAGCCTCCTCGGCTATTTTGGCCTTCTCCACAAGAGTGGAAAAATTTCTAACTTGTCGTGGAGCAATCGAACCCTCGACCCATCATTAAGTCCATCCTCAAAATGTACACATCGTTCGTGATCTGTTGCTACAATTGTCCCGCATAGCGGCTCGACGTAAAAACTCGACTTCATATCTCGCCACCGTCTTACTTCCTTGGACAAGATTCGAAATTCTTTCCTTGACGTCTACATAACTCGCTCCAACGTATTTTCCTTGGAAGGCGGCTTTAAAGAATTCCCAATTAATCGGTGCGACTTGATTGCCTTCACGACAAATGAGCCACCACCGATATGCCTCATCTCTTAATAAGGATACTCCTCTCGCTTTTTGCTCGACGAGTGCATTCCATATCATCCATAATCCGTTCCACGACTTGAGCGAAGATTCAGCCACATTAGGAGCTACAGGAGACTCCTCTAAAACTTCGCATTATTTGACTTAAGTCGCTCTAAAATTGACCCACGAGTTGTTGGCCCAATTCTAGTTCCAAATGACCCTTTCCAAGACTCGCAGCATTGCTTGAGTCAATGCATTATCTTCTTCCATGTGATCACGTGATCCCGTCTCACTTTCAATTGACGCGAAAAGGCGTCCACTTCCCACATATGATTTGGTGCTTGATCGTAGCACCTCGGCCTCTACCACGCCACGTCTACTGCGCCCACGACCACGTCCTCTAGTGCTCATGATAGCTTGTTCGTTTTTATCGATTACAAGTTTTATGAATCGAAAAATTTGTTTGGTGTTTATTAACGATATTTTATGAGATTTGAGATATAAAGTTGTTTTTTCCGCAACATATCCTATAGTCTCAATCTCTACGATTTTCACATCTAAAACTAGAAGTTCTAGAGTGTTCCTATGATCATATCATAGTAATCATTAAGCAATAAATACTTACTTGACTTGTTGCCGGATGCTTGTGGTGCCATCTTGATCTTTAAAATATAATTGAACATTTTCATACGTAATTTATTTGCGAACCCAAACCACAATGAGTTTTTGAAAGCGCTCGATACCATTAAATGTAACACCCCAAACCGGTCTATACATTGAGACTAGATTTGGTTTGTTACATGAATCGAGCTATTTTAAAACCTTCAATAAGTTGAAAACTACAATATTATTTTTAATATCGTGGTTTAATAAAAATCGATGAGTATTTTAATTTAATGAATATTAGAAAATGTTAGTTGAAAAACATTAATCATTGTATTATCAAAAACCCTTAGGTAATTTGTTTAAGAGTTAACAATAATAAAATATTTATAAAGAAATTTCAGTATATTTGAAAACCCAATTTATTTTATTAAAACATCATATAACCATAGCCCATATTTAAAAGTCCAAAATATAGTTTAAAACCAAACACACATAAAAATCCGTAAATTATTTATAGAGGCCCTTATTACATTAACCCAAAATAGTAAAATACTTATTAAAAGTTCGAGTTTAATAAACACATGTTTTGCAAGATGGCCTCCACGAAGTTATCCTCGGACCAAGTCCACGTCAATTTCCATTACGAGATGGAAAAATTTAAGGGGTGAGTTACTTAGAACTCAATGTATAACTCACTTACTTGTCCTTTGGGCCGATTTTCAATTTCTGGGTTTGGGCCTTGAGCCCATAAGCAAAATAATATAATGAATAACATAAATAATAGCATGCATGTAAAATGAATTTTTCCTCCCAAACCTAATTCCATCCGCTACACACCCCGTACCAACCATCACACCTGTGGGGATCAAGTCAACCCACCCCGCCATCACACCAATCATAGGCATTAAGCCAATTTATATTTTGTGGCATAGCCACCGAACTAGATTGTGACAAAGTCACCGAACTAGAGGCATTGAGCCAATTATTATTTTGTGGCAGAGCCACCGAACTAGAGGCAAATAGCCATTTATAACTTTTGTGACAGAGCCACCGAACTAGAGGCAAAAAGCCATTTATAACTTTTGTGGCAGAGCCATCGAACTAGAGGCAAAAAGCCATTTATAACTTTTGTGACAGAGCCACTGAACTAGAGGCAAAAAGCCATAATTTTGTGGCAGAGCCACCGAACTAGAGGCAAAAAGCCATTTATAACTTTTGTGGCAGAGCCACCGAACTAGAGGCAAAAAGCCATAATTTTGTGGCAGAGCCACCGAACTAGATTTTTGGCAACAGGCCTTCTTCTCTTCATCATTTCCCAACCCATGCAATATGTATGCAATAGTAAACTATGGTCATACAATAATTTTATTAAAAGGCCCATTAACAAGAATTAATATTTCCAAATCTTTATTAAGGCCCAAAAATAACACTTTGGCCTAATTAACTACTTATCAACTTAGGCCCAATTTTACGATCTAACAAGTATTTTAGCCCATTTAACAATTTAACAGAGTTTACGGCCCATTTATCGATCTAGCAGAGATTTCGGCCCAATTTACATTCATACAGAGATTTCGGCCCGATTTTTAACTTAACAGAGTTTTCGGCCCAATTATCGATCTAGCAGAGATTTCGGCCCAATTTACAACCAAACAGAGATTTCGGCCCGATTATCAATTTAACAGAGTTTTCGACCCAATTATCGATCTAGCAAATTTTACGGCTCATTTTCACGAAACATACAATTTACATATTAACAAGTAATTTCTCGAGGGCATTTTCGTAATTTTCACAATTTTAGCCGTTTTCACGTATTTTCGTCAAAATATCAGTTGTTACGTTTTATACCGATCTAGTCGTTTTTACGATTTTACTTCCATACCGAAATTGACATCCAACCCGAGAAAAAGTGTGAAGTTACACACCTCGATACCGAGAGTATTAATCCTTCTCGCTCCTTGGCACCTAAAACATATTTCAATCCGTTAGAACACTATTTTGTATAGCTATTCTTAATCGATAATAGATACAAAATCTTACCCTCTTGATTTTGAATCACTTCGATTTTCTGTTTCTCCTCGTTTATTGGTTCATTAGTCGCCGAGAATCCACCAACGTATAAAGGCTCGGAAGTTCGTACCACTTTAAATAATTGACTTCCTTCGGAAGATGGTCCGTAACCCGGTGGAAAATCCTGGACTGTCGAAACCGCTCTTCATTTAAATGGGGGATTTACAAATCCGCCCCTCTTAATATGACTAACCACCGCCCTTTTCTTCCCTATTTTGAAAGTCTTCAAGATCAAAGGAATATTAGTTCAATCTAAGATAATATCGAAATAGTACTAGAGGCTTTAAAGGATGTGATTTCCTTACCATAATAAATCGATTCCAACGTTTCTACGATTCTCCCGAACACTTGAGTTCCGATCTTTCGTTATTGCACTATATAATAACGAATGAAACGTTATTAAAACAAATGTTTATTTCAATCCAAATGGTCCTTCATAACACCATCAATATTCGGCCATAACACTATTAATTAATCGAAAACGAAAAAGAATACCTTACCTATTTCCACGATCAAAAAGAAAGGATTGAGAATGTTGTTTGTGATGGATGAAGATTTCGGCTATGAAGAATCAAAGAAAAAGAAATAAAGATTCGGTTATGGGCACTCTAGCATTCGGCCATGAGAGAGTTTAATGGAGAAACTTTGAGTGAAAAGAAATAAAATATAAAAGAAGATATGGTGATGATGTTGTTTGATTTCAAAGAGAAGAGAAGAAAAAGATGGATTTTAGGAGCTAGGTACTTTCGGCCATGGTAAAAAGAAAAGAAAAAGAATGGCTTTTTTTTGGTACTAACAATTTCGGCACTAAGAAGAAGCACAAGAGAAGACTCAAAAGATGAACAAAAGTGACCAAATGGTCAAAAGAATTTGGCTTTACCAAGGTTCAATTTCGGCCAAAGGAGAAAATTGAGAAGAGGAAAGCAAAATTCTGCACAAGGGTGCTAGGAATGACCAAAGAGAAAAATTCAATTCTTAGCCAAACTAACATTAAAATTCGGCTTCCTCCCTATACCAAGTTGTCAGTCAAAAACATGGTCAATTGGCCATGATTTTGTTTCAAAATTTTTCCTTGATATGTGCCTTATGTCCCCATATCTTTCCTTAAGTTTTGATTCCATGCCATAAGTTAACTATTTCCTTAATCCTTTGATACACTAACCAAAAATAACATGGTCCACACTTACCATATATGCTCTTGGCCGACACTTGCTATACATGTGCGAAAAATTAAAAATAAAATTTACCTAGATGCTAAACAAGGATTGAACCTCTCCCTCATGCTACAACTCATGCGCCAACACCACCATGCCATGTACTCAACTTATGTCACTCATTAACACTTAATTTAACTTAAGTATTAATGACACTTGCTTCTCTTCAATAAATTCTCAAATATTAAATTTATTCCTTATCCAAATTATGCTATACTCTTCTTTAGGACTTCAATAAGCACGAAAATAAAAAAAAAGATTTTCCTTAAAAATCTAAACATCAATTTATGCAATATGTAAACACTCAGTTTTTTAGGGTGTTACATTCTATGTCTTCCTTTTCTTTCCTTGTAAAATCGAAATACCCTGTGCTTCCCATCATCAATTATTTTTCCTTTGCAAAACCAATCAAAAGCCGAAGATAAGTTTCAAGCCTATAGCCGAATCTCTCTAAGCCTCAAAGCCGAATCTACAGGGGTGTTTTAGTTTCCGAAGGTGCACCATAGGCCGCATGTTCTTTAGTGATTCGGTAAGTTTTGGGATTTCTTGTCCTCACGATTTCTTCCTCTCTTCTCATCAAGATCTAACCCGAATCAACTGTCTATGCCTATCAATTTCTCTTATTTAGCCCTGAAGTTTAATCCTTCTTTATAATAAGCCTCAAGTGTCGATTTTGGAAAAGCCGAAGGTGAGTAATTAATGGTAGGTGGCCGAATGGCCCTTTTCTATTCTTTTCTTTTTGGTCGAATACCATATGGGCTAAGATAATTGAGAATTTCGGTTTGTTGAATAAGTGGAGGATTGCCGAATGTAGGTAAAAATTAGGTGACTTCGATTTTTAGGAGGAAGGCGACAGAAGTAAGCTGAGGTTTCCGGGAATTTAGATTCATAAAGGTAAGTGAATCTGACATTCGGCCAAGGCCCTATTGTGGTATTTAGATCTAATTCTTATTTGTTTAAAAAGTCGAAACTAACTAGTTCAATGATTAAGGGTATAGCCGATTGCAATAAAGAAGCATCACAAAGTTTCGGGATTTAATTTTTAATCCAATCGGCACCAAGGTAAGAATTTGATTACAACAATCCTACTAGGATTGGGATTTATAGCCGAATGGCTTTTTACTAACATGTTAGGGTTGGCCAAATATAGGAATGAAAGATCTAAAGCGATAGAACGAGTTTTCGGGATTTCAGTAAATTCGATAAGTATATCAGGTGTGTACCCCACACTATTTCTTAATAAGTTTAAGGCATTGTTTAATATGTATGTATGTTATACGAATGTGGAAAAATATGGCTAAGTAGCATGTTATGGTATACAATACTAAGGTACATTTTCCTACTCCTACTATGAGTATGATAAGACTTGTTATGCCATGAATATGAGTATGATAAGAATGTGAAATCAGGCCTAAGGCATTATGTTGCATGATTTTGTATGACATGGGCATATGGGATATTATGAAAAAGGGGAAGTGAATGTGGTGACCTAAGACCACGATATCTGAATGTGGTGACCTAAGACCACGATATCTGAATGTGGTGACCTAAGACCATGATATCTGAATATGGTGTCTCATGACACAAAGTATGTATCTGGTGGCTATGCCACGAACTTTATAAGGGCCATGAGCACGTCGACTGCAGCGACTGCCTTCGATGGTGTGTAGCTGTAACATCCCCAAACCCGGCCCACGAGCCTTGACCGAATCTGGTTACGTCACTGCGGAAAAATGTTGAAAAAAAATCTTTGTCTTTAGAATAAAACTTGAAAATTTTGTTAACTTTTGAAAAATGTGTCCATTATAAATTATTTACTAATATAAGCTCGTTATAAAATATGTGAATTAAAACTTTTATGATAATTTATTATATTATAAATCATGTGAAGAAAATATTTCTAAGTATAGTATAAACTACAATAATCATAAATAGAACACTTTAAATAAAAGTGGCCCTTATTACAACCAATATTAAACAAAACACTTAGTATTAAAATTTCTTAAAAATAATTAAATAAATCTCCTTACGCATGGGCCACCTTGCATCCTCTCCGACACGGTCCGGTCAACAAGTCACTGCGATGTTGGATAAATATTTGGGTGAGTCATAATGACTCAAAGTGTGTAATTAAACCATCGATATCCACCCACATGTTAGTCACAAATTAACCCAATTATCAAATGTAACATAAAAATATAATCACATGGCTATTACCACAACTGGCTTGGCCCACAATCAAATCATATTCAAGCACTGGCTAGGCCCTTTTCTCATCATCCACTCGACATGGGCTTGGCCCATTTCCACGTATGTTCCCAAAACATACCTATCCACATGTCATATTGGGCTTGGCCCATTTCCATATCATTTCATAACAAAACAATGCAACATGAAACCCAACCCAATCCTAAGGTCCATCCGCTACACACCCCTTAACCACCTACCACACACCGGGGACTATCGAGTCACCCTCTCCTTTTATCTCCAAAAGGCAACGGTGCCATCCACGATGTAGCACGTAGCTAACATCAAACCACGATGGAGCACACAAGCAATCCATCAAGCCATGATATGGCATAAGCCGATATCGATCAAGGTAACCACGCGAACTAAATCAAAAAGATCCACAACGCGACCTCGGTCGGCGCCAATCCACGATGTAGCACAAAGTCGACATCAACCACGTACTCAAGTACACCGTACCTTCTTTCAAAACCCACCCATGCACATGTAACATAAAATGATGACAAGATGGTGCATGTACATATTAAACATAATCATAGGCATACTCACATAATAATATCAGTGATCACATATTTACAACTTTGCTACTAACCTGATCATCTTCATACCCCTTCCAGGTATCAATTTCACATTTATCGCACTTGTTAGAAAACATATAAAACAGGCAAATATCACGCAAATCCCGTAAACAATGGCTAACTACACACCTTATAACCTGAAGCTCAATACCCTCGATCCCGACGCTATCGTTTAGCGAGACTACCGTTATTTGCTTATCGTTTTCTGTCGTACGCCCACACCCCGGTGGCCAATCTCGTACAGCAGAAACCGATCTCTTTTTGAACTTCGGGATGGGAGTTTTCCCTTTCTCCTCTTGGATCGCACTCGCATCCATCGACACTTAATCGAATCACACCATTAATCAACAAGTCATAATCCACTATTATTGAATTTTAGATCACCTAATAACATCCTTACCAAAAATCTTGAGATCCCAAGCGCTACTTAATGCTTCCACCAACGACTAAACCACTCCAAAGAAAGTCTCTGCGTTAGGCTCTTCTCCCCTACAATCGGCCTTAGCATCAAATACTTAACAACCTTAGTCTTAATCGAATACCAAATACATAACTTACCAAGATAAACCCTTACCACCACTTACCAAGTCATTGCTAGCAACCGAGGCTTGACCTGAATACCTCAAAATCCTAGAGCACCTTCAACAACGATTGCAATGAAAACCCAAGAGATCTATGCTAATATTCGCCAAGGTACTACCACATTGAAGAAAGAAAATTCGGCACAAGGGTGGGGTGTAGATTCGCTAACAAAAGAAACCCAATGGAAAGGAGATAAGAGTTTGACCAAAAATTATTTTAAGAAGAGGAGAGAAAGGTATGGGAGACAATATGAAATGGTTTGACTTAGGAAAAATAGAGAGAACCAAGTAAGAAAATCGACTAGGTGACCTTGAAGATTGACCAAAGTGCATAGGTGAAGAGAAGGATATTTTAGTGTTGGTAGAGTATGGAAGACAAATGGATGAAGGCTTAAGAGGGACTAGGATTGACAACCAAAGAAATGGGGAACAAATTTGGCGGGGAGCACAAATGGTGAAAAGAAAAACAACAAAGATGAGCACCTCCCTTATTTATAGAATTGGCTACTCCCCACCTAAAGAACCCAAGTTAAGCCACTTCTTCAAAATTATTCAAAATAATTTAAACACTCAATTGCTTATTTTTCCTCCTTGCCACTTGATAGAGATTAATAAAATAAAATCCATAAAAATATACAATATTATCCCTATTATCTCAAAACAATAAAAAGATAAAGCTGATGACTACTCCTCATCCAGCCGAATTTAAATGCAAAGCTATCTTAATCTTCATCCTAAGTGCCGTCCATCACCTACCAAGCTGCTGCAAAAAGAGAATAAAAATTAAAACTCCAAATGCCACTCACATGGTTCGAACTTAGAACCTTGCTGCTGCACCCTTCTCCTCCAACGCCTGTGCCACTTACCACTTTGCTTTTTATGCCATAAAGCCCTAACATTTAATTTTAAACCCTTCCTACTCCACCCATAACCGCATATAAAAGAAAACACGCCCAAAATGTCTGCAAGCCCTCAAACCGCGACCTCCCATCCCCCAGTAGCCTAAGTAGCGCCTAAGAGCCACTCGCTAATTGGACTTTCATGTCCATCTACTTGAACATTTATTTATAAGCATACGGTAGAGTCCCTAATCAACAATAAAGATAAAACAAAATTGCTGCCTTAGCATTCGAACCTTGCCCCCCTTTAGGCGTCACCTTCCCAAGCCCCAAGCAACGCCTTCATGCCACTTTGCCAACTCCTTTCTTATGTCCTAATTTCCACCAATTTATTTTAAAGCCTACTTGCCCTAATTCCCTTTTACACTAAAATCTAAAATTTTCTAAAGTCTTCCCTTTACCCGAGCATTCTTAAAACCTCTAAAACACCTCCAAACACACCCAAAAGCCTACCAACACCGAATTATACTTAAATTACCTAGCCCCTAAACCGTGGTGTTACAATTCTACCCTCCTTAAAATAATTTAGTCCTCGAAATTACTTATTACCGAATAATCATAACTCGCTATTCTACTTCTCCATTGCAAGACTCGATCTTAGTCTATCATACTCCCCGACACAGTCTTTAAGTTCTCTCTCAAGATCCAGATCATACAAGAAAGAGCTAACTTAAAAACAAGGAAAGCAATTAAAGAATATTCCAAAACAAAGGAGCTTACCCGCTATCACATCCTTGGTTGACTTTGACTAGAACCATTCCTTCCATGGCTCGAACCACGACCCCTCGTCGCCGAGGACAATTCTTAACGGATGTGCCTTAGATCCACACCGAAAGCATTCTTTATTATTTCCCCAACATTCTCTGAATGAATTCTCCTACACTTAGCAGGAATGATTCCCATCCATTGGTACAAGTGCACTTCTGTGGTTCTCGGTCCTTGGTCTTTTCGGGCATTACTAAAGCGATCTTGATGGTCTAACATTTCTCTTATTCTCGTTCCTATTCTTCTCTCGGTTTTCTCTTATAGTCTTCTTAACCTCTTGACGATCCGAGCTTTCTCCACTAAAATGGCAAAGTCCCTTTCTCTGTGCGGAGCGATCAACTCCCGCAACTCATCTCGTAGCCCATCTTCAAATCGAACACTCCTTTCGTAATCAGTAGCCACGATTCCTTTGGCGTACTGACTTAGTCGCACAAACTCAGCTTCATATTCCGCTACCGACTTATTCCTTGCACTAGATTTAGAAACGCTTTCCTTTGCGAGTCCAAATAACGGCTCCTACATACTTCCTTCAAACTTGGCCTTAAAGAAGTCCCAATCCATCGATCCACGGGACACCTTGCTCGACGGTGAGCCACCAGCGATAAGCTTCGTCGCGAAACAGCAAACAAAGACCCTTCACTTTTCTTCATTGGTGCAATCCAAATCGTCCATGATTCTTTCAAGCGCTTCTAGCCAATACTCGCTACATTCGAGAGCTACTCCCGACACTCCTCTAAAGATCTCGGCTCCGTTCGATCTAAGCCTTTCCGACTTGACTTCGAGTTCCGTTTCCTCTACTAACTCCGCTACTCGCTCTAGCACTCGCAACATGGCCCGCGATCATGCGTCATCTTCTCGGTTTGATCTTGCTCTTCCGCTGCCCCTTCTTGGCGGCGATTTACTTCACTTCGACCCATGGCGGACCTATCGGTTCGATCTTGCCATTCTACCTCTACTACGCCCCTAGAACTCATCTCTATCGTCTTGATTTATCGATTAAGAAGTTTTATGCATTAGTAATTGTTCCAATATTTAACCACGAGCAAATTTTATGAGATGAAAGATATTTAGAAGTAGTTCTTTCGATCACACAAAGTTTGATTCGAGTTTACTACTCTAGTTCAAGAATCACATTTGTTCCTCGCTACATTCATTCATCATCAAACACATTCATTCCTCGTGAGAGGCACATTGATGGTATCTACCACCACATTCACTATTCGGACATTTACGCTGTTTCTACCCTGGGGTATTTAGTCATTTTGTCCTACTGAGGACATTTCCGTAATAAACCGGAGAAATTTTAAAACTTTAATAAACCGAACATTTTGAAATTTCCACATCGGAGGGTATTTTCGAGAATTTGTCAAATTAGAATCTGTGAGAATTTTGGAAACTAGGGGTATTTTAGTAATTTTGTCAACCAGGGTAATTTTGTAAATTTCAAGAGTCGGGGTATTATTTTGAAATACAAAAATTGGGTACTTTTGCAAAGTGAGAGAATTTTATTAAAATTGGGATTAACTCAGAAATTTTGAAAGTCAGGGGCATTTTAGTAATTTTTAACACAGGGGTATTTTAGTAAATTTTCCCAAATTGGGGTATATTGATATTTTGAAAACTAGAGATTTTAATATTTCGCAATGTAAAAATCATTTTAACCCAAAAGTTGAGGGTATGTGGTAATTTTATAATCTGAGGGCATTTTGTAATTTTGCCGCTAGGGCATTTTGGTAATTTTGGGTAAATCGAGAAAACACTTTTTTTTCAAAACCAGATTTAGGGTTTACAAACCAAAAGGGTAAATTTGAAAATTTTAAAACCAAGAATTTTAAAAGCAAGAAGGCTAATCCTTTCGGGTTTTAATAATTGGTTCACTGTGAACAAGTCCTCTTGGTTAAGGTGAACCAGTAGCTACGCACTGTAGGATTCAAGTGGAGAGGAGGTGAGTCACTTGATTTGCTTAAATACCAAGCTCCCACTGAATACCACTCCTAGACATGCTTGACACAAAGTTGCCACACCTTAACACGGCGACTTGCTTCACAGTGGGTTTAATAATCCTTAAGTCTTATGCATATGTTTGAGTATACTAGCCTTAGGGTTCAATAGCCTATCATTCTATTCTCTGAGCCCAACTAAGCCCATAACATTCATAATAGTAAAGCACTTCAAAAGTCCAAGTACTTACAGTGGACTCGCCGAGAATACAGTGCCATGCCAGAAAAACCTGAAATAAAAGCCCATATTTTGAAAAGCCTATTTGAAAATGTTTTTGGGCCCAAAACCCTCAAAGCCGAGTTTTGAACCGGGCTCTGATACCAATCTGTAACATCCCCAAACCCGGCCCACGAGCCTTGACCGAATCTGGTTACGTCACTGCGGAAAAATGTTGAAAAAAAATCTTTGTCTTTAAAATAGAACTTGAAAATTTTGTTAACTTTTGAAAAATGTGTCCATTATAAATTATTTACTAATATAAGCTCGTTATAAAATATGTGAATTAAAACTTTTATGATAATTTATTATATTATAAATCATGTGAAGAAAATATTTCTAAGTATAGTATAAACTACAATAATCATAAATAGAACACTTTAAATAAAAGTGGCCCTTATTACAACCAATATTAAACAAAACACTTAGTATTAAAATTTCTTAAAAATAATTAAATAAATCTCCTTCTGCATGGGCCACCTTGCATCCTCTCCGACCTGGTCCGGTCAACAAGTCACCTGCGATGTTGGATAAATATTTGGGTGAGTCATAATGACTCAGTGTGTAATTAAACCACTGATATCCACCCACATGTTAGTCACAAATTAACCCAATTATCAAATGTAACATAAAAATATAATCACATGGCTATTACCACAACTGGCTTGGCCCACAATCAAATCATATTCAAGCCTTTGGGCTAGGCCCTTTTCTCATCGATCCAGCGATTCATCGGGCTTGGCCCATTTCCACGTATGTTCCCAAAACATACCTATCCACATGTCATATTGGGCTTGGCCCATTTCCATATCATTTCATAACAAAACAATGCAACATGAAACCCAACCCAATCCTAAGGTCCATCCGCTACACACCCCTTAACCGACCTACCACACACCGGGGACTATCGAGTCACCCTCTCCTTTTATCTCCAAAAAGGCAACCAGTGCCATCCACGATGTAGCACGTAGCTAACATCAAACCACGATGGAGCACACAGCAATCCATCAAGCCACGATATGGCATAAGCCGATATCAGTCAAGGTAACCACGCGAACTAAATCGCAAAGATCCACAACGCGACCTCAGTCAGCGCCAATCCACGATGTAGCACAAAGCTGACATCAACCACGTACTCGAAGTACACCCGTACCTTCTTTCAAAACCCACCCATGCACATGTAACATAAAATGATGACAAGATGGTGCATGTACATATTAAACATAATCATAGGCATACTCACATAATAATATCAGTGATCACATATTTACAACTTTGCTACTAACCTGATCATCTTCATACCCCCTTCCAGGGTATCAATTTCACATTTACTGCACTTGTTAGAAAACATATAAAACAGGCAAATATCACGCAAATCCCGGAAACAATGGCTAACTACACACCTTATAACCTGAAGCTCAATACCCTCGATCCCGACGCTATCGTTTAGCGAGACTACCGTTATTTGCTTATCGTTTTCTGTCGTACGCCCACACCCCGGTGGCCAATCTCGTGCCATGAAACCGATCTCTTTTGAACTTCGGGATGGGAGTTTTCCTTTCTCCTCTTGGTAGCACTCGCATCCATCGACACTTAATCGAATCACACCATTAATCAACAAGTCATAATCCACTATTATTGAATTTTAGATCACCTAATAACATCCTTACCAAATCTCGAGATCCCCGGCGCTACTTAATGCTTCCACCAACGCCGACTAAACCACTCTAAAGAAAGTCTCCTGCGTTAGGCTCTTCTCCCCTACAATCGGCCTTAGCATCAAATACTTAACAACCTTAGTCTTAATCGAATACCAAATACATAACTTACCAAGATAAACCCTTACCACCACTTACCAAGTCGACTGCTAGCAACTGAGGCTTGACTGAATACCTCAAAATCCTAGAGCACCTTCAACAACGATTGCAATGAAAACCCGAAGAGATCTATGCTAATATTCGACCAAGGTACTACCACATTGAAGAAAGAAAATTCGGCACAAGGGTGGGGTGTAGATTCGGCTAACAAAAGAAACCCAATGGAAAGGAGATAAGAGTTTGACCAAAAATTATTTTAAGAAGAGGAGAGAAAGGTATGGGGAGACAATATGAAATGGTTTGACTTAGGAAAAATAGAGAGAACCAAGTAAGAAAATCGGCTAGGTGACCTTGAAGATTGACCAAAGTGCATAGGTGAAGAGAAGGGATATTTTAGTGTTGGTAGAGTATGGAAGACAAATGGATGAAGGCTTAAGAGGGGACTAGGATTGACAACCAAAGAAATGGGGAACAAATTTGGCGAGGAGCACAAATGGTGAAAAGAAAAACAACAAAGATGAGCACCTCCCTTATTTATAGAATTGGCTACTCCCCACCTAAAGAACCCAAGTTCGCCACTTCTTCAAAATTATTCAAAATAATTTAAACACTCAATTGCTTATTTTTCCTCCTTGCCACTTGATAGAGATTAATAAAATAAAATCCATAAAAATATACAATATTATCCCTATTATCTCAAAACAATAAAAAGATAAAGCTGATGACTACTCCTCATCCAGCCGAATTTAAATGCAAAGCTATCTTAATCTTCATCCTAAGTGCCGTCCATCACCTACCAAGCTGCTGCAAAAAGAGAATAAAAATTAAAACTCCAAATGCCACTCACATGGTTCGAACTTAGAACCTTGCTGCTGCACCCTTCTCCTCCAACGCCCAGGCCACTCGGCCACTTTGCTTTTTATGCCATAAAGCCCCAACATTTAATTTTAAACCCTTCCTACTCCAGCCCATAACCGCATATAAAAGAAAACACGCCCAAAATGCTGCTGCAAGCCCTCGAAACCGCGACCTCCCATCCCCTCCAGCGCCTAAGTAGCGCCTAAGAGCCACTCTGCCAATTGGACTTTCATGTCCATCTACTTGAACATTTATTTATAAGCATACCAGGCCGAGTCCCCTAATCAGCGCAAAGATAAAACAAAATTGCTGCCTTAGCAGCTCGAACCTTTGCCCCCCCTTTAGGCGTCACCTTCCCAAGCCCCAAGCAACGCCTTCATGCCACTTTGCCAACTCCTTTCTTATGTCCTAATTTCCACCAATTTATTTTAAAGCCTACTTGCCCTAATTCCCCTTTTTACACTAAAAATCTAAAATTTTCTAAAGTCTTCCCCTTTTACCCGAGCATTCTTAAAACCTCTAAAACACCTCCAAACACACCCAAAAGCCTACCAACACCTGAATTATACTTAAATTACCTAGCCCCTAAACCAGGGTGTTACAGTAGCGGATGGAGGGTTGACTTAGTAGTCCCCACGGTGTGATGGTTGGTACGGGTGACATGTAGCGGATGGATAACTAGGCTTGGGTCCGGGATTGCATCATTTTATATAATGCTACATGATTATGTATGATTTGATATGCCTGAATTTATTTGAGTTTGGTGTTGGTCGTGCACATTGAGTCTGTTTGACTCACCCCTTGTGGGACTATTTTTCAGGTGATGGTCAGTGATGGAGTGGGTCGGCAAGAGCTCAAGGGTGGCCATGCAAAGCTCAAGGATTAATTTATTTTTATTTATGTTTAAGTTTTGAATTATTCGGGTTTTTATTTGATGTAATAAGGCCAAAGTATTGAATCGTTTATGCATGCTTTTAAATTTCTTAGTATGATACGATTATCATCGAAGTTAAAGTTTAAAAGTTAAATTTTTCTTAAGTATAATTATTAAATTGTTTTTAACACTTTATCAACACGGGTTCTTAATTCGAGCCCAACCCAAATCAAATACTATTAAAAAATATACAAGTTTTTCCCAAAGTTTCAAATAAGATTTGTATGGATTTTCTTTAGAAGCATGCCAGATCCGGTCAGGGATCATGGGTCGGGTTTGGGGTGTTTTAGCTTGGTATCAGAGCCCGATTCAAAACTCGGCCTTAAGGGTTTTTTGGGCCCAAAACATTTTCTTTTGGAAAATTGGATTTTATTAAGAAATAAGTAGGTTTTTCTGGCATGGCACCTGAGTCTCCGGCCCGAAGTCCACCAGGTAAGTACCCCTATCTCTTGTGTGATTTATGATATGAATTATAGAAGGGTAGAAATGGAACGTAGATTAGTATGATAAGTACTTAAACCCTAGGACTAGTTACCCCAACAAAAACATAAAACACTAATGCACAATTAAACAAACCTGTGTCCAAGTCGCCGAGCTAGGGTGTGGCAACCGTTGTGCGCATGCCTAGGATTGGTTTCAGTGGGAGCTTGGTATTTAAGCAGTCCTAGTGACTCACCTCCTCTCCACTCGAATCCTACCTGGTGCGTAGCTTCGGTTCACCCTAACCAAGAGGACTTAGTCCCGGACAAAACTCAATAATTAAAACCCGAAAGGGACTAGCCACATTTTTATGGAAACCCTAGTTTTAAAAGTCAACAAACTACCCTTTTGAAATTATGAAAATTACTATTTTGGAAAAACTTCTTAAGAATTTTTAATTTACAAATTACATAAATACCCTTAGTGGTAAAATTACTAAAATGCCCTTGATTTCCCAAAACTACCATACTACCCCCGATTTCAATAATAACTTCTAATTTTGCAAAAATGTCCAAAAAAATTTATAAGATATCAAAGGCACCCTGATTTGGAAAAATTTACGAAATTACCCCTGATTTGCAAAATGACTGAATTACCCTTAACCTATGGAAATGACCAAAATACCCTCAGCAAGGAAAATTACCGAAGTACCCACAAATTAGAAATCTTTAAAAATACCTTTGTTTTGAAAAGTCACCAGCAACCATACTTTGCAAAAAAAATTACCGAAATGACCCTGGCTTGTAAAATTACAAAAATACCCCTCGTGTATAAAATTATCATTTCACCCTTGAAATTTTACCAGCAGGAATTTTAATTTGGTAAAATATCAACAATCTCTACTTTGCAACATTTTCAAAATACCCTAATTTGAAAAATTACCAAAATACCCCTATAGGATAAAATTACGAAAATGCGCCAGGGTAGTGGAAAACAACAAACTACGACAATTACAACATTTCTCTGTAATGAACGCAAGTTCATGTGTGTGGCTAAATGAATGATGTGAGACTGTATGTGTATGAATCGAAAGAACAACTTCTTAAAACTATTAAACATAAAACTGTTCGTGGATAATCAAGTAGAACAAAACTAATTCATAAAATTCTTTAATCAGATAAACGCAAGCAAAAGTATGAATTAAGGGGACGTGGTCGTAACGTGCGTGGCCGTGGAAGAGGCCGAATGACCGTGTCTGAACCCGTTAGATCGGGTCAAGGATCTGAAAATGAAATGCCACCACCACCCCCAGCCGCTGATGTGAATTTTTGTAGGAAATGTGTTAGTTTTAAGATCAGAGTGCGCAGTAGTAGTTTAGTGCGGTGAGTTAGGATGTACGATTTTTCGTTAGTAAGTAATTTCGAGGACGAAATTATTTTAAGGGGGTAAAACTGTAATATCCCGGATTAGGGCTTATGCACTATGGCTAAAATTTTATGAAATAGTATGCCTTATGTGTTGTGAATGTGTTGTGTGCATTTTAGGAACCTTGGAAATGTAAGGAAATGCTTTAGAAAATATTAAGTCTTAAGAGGAAGCTTGGAAATGTAAGGAAATGTAAGGAAATGTAAAGAAATGCTTTAGAAAATATTAAGTCTTAAGAGGAAGCTTGGAAATGTAAGGAAATGTAAGGAAATGTAAGGAACCTTGGAAATGTGACAAAATCGAGCTTGGAAAAATGGCCCGGAGACGCCACTTAGGGCTCTGGAAATGACGCCATATGCTAGGATAACTTGGGCCTAGTATGGCCACATGAAGCCCAAAATAATGGGTTAAAATTCGGCACTCCTATGGTAAGGAGATGGACGGCATAGGGAGACTAAGGTAGGAGTTTAAGTTGAAGTCAAATTCTTTTAAAATTTCGGCTAAGCTAGGAAAATAAAGATATGAGAGTGATGGCCAAGAAAGGGGACTCTCTAGGCTTAGTAATTTCGGCAAAAGGAGGAAAACTAAGGCCATTCAAAATTCTTTCTTCTCTTTTTTAAATCTCTGTTGAATTCTCTCTGCCATTATTCTTCTTTTTTTTCTTTTCAATTCTCCACAAAGCCGAAAACAAAATCCCCTAGTCTTGCCGAATTTCTCTAAGTTCTATATCTTCCTTTTCTTTCCTTGTAAAATCGAAATACTCTGTGCTTCCCATCATCAATTCTTTTTCCTTTCCAAAACCAATCAAAAGTGGAAGATAAGTTTCAAGCCTATAATCGAATCTCTCTAAGCCTCAAAGCCGAATCTATACGGGTGTTTTAGTTTCCCGAAGGTGCACCATAGGCCGCATGTTCTTTAGTGATTCGGTAAGTTTTGGGATTTCTTTTCCTCACGATTTCTTCCTCTCTTCTCATCAAGATCTAACCCAAATCAATTTTCTATCCCTATCAATTTCTCTTCTTTAGCCCTAGAAGCCGAATCCTGCTTTATAATAAGTCAGAAGTGTCGATTTTGGAAAAGCCGAAGGTGAGTAATTAATAATAGGTGGCCGAATGGCCCTTTTCTATTCTTTTCTTTTTGGCCGAATACCATATGGGCTAAGATAATTGAGAATTTCAGTTTGTTGAATAAGTGGAGGATTGCCGAATGTAGAGAAATATTAGGTGACTTCGGTTTTTAGGAGGAAGGCAACATAAGTAAGCTGAGGTTTCCGGGAATTTAGATTCATAAAGGTAAGTGAACTGACATTCGGCCAATGCCCTATTGTGGTATTTAGATCTAATTCTTATTTGTTTAAAAAGCTGAAACTAGCTAGTTCAATGATTAAGGGTATAGCCGATTGCAATAAAAAAGCATCACAAAGTTTCGGGATTTAATTTTTAATCCAATCGGCACCAAGGTAAGAATTTGATTACAACAATCCTACTAGGATTGGGATTTATAGCCGAATGGCTTTTTACTAACATGTTAGGGTTGGCCAAATATAGGAATTAAAGATCTAAAGCAATAGAACGAGTTTTTGGATTTCAATAAATTTGTAAGTATATCGTGTGTACCCACACTATTTCTTAATAAGTTTAAGGCCTTTATTTAATATGTATGTATGTTATACTGAATGTGGAAAAATATTGCTAAGTACCATGTTATGGTACACAGTACTAAGGTACGTTTTCCTACTCCTACTATGAGTATGATAAGACTTGTTATGCCATGAATATGAATATGATAAGAATGTGAAATCGGGCCTAAGGCATTATGTTGCATGATTTTGTATGACATGGGCATATGGGATATTATGAAAAAGGGGAAGTGAATGTGGTGACCTAAGACCACGATATCTGAATGTGGTGACCTAAGACCATGATATCTGAATATGGTGACCTAAGACCATGATATCTGAATGTGATGACCTAAGGCCACGATATCTGAATATGGTGTCTCATGACACAAAGTATGTATCTGGTGGCTATGCCACGAACTTTATAAGGGCGATGAGCACATCGACTACAGCGACTGCCTTCGATGGTGTGTAGCGGATGGAGGGTTGACTTAGTAGTCCCCACGGTGTGATGGTTGGTACGGGTGACATGTAGCGGATGGATAACTAGGCTTCGGTCCGGGATTGCATCATTTTATTTAATGCTATATGATTATGTATGATTCGATATGCCTGAATTTATTTGAGTTTGGTGTTGGTTGTACACATTATGTCTGTTTGACTCACCCCTTGTGGGACAATTTTTTAGGTGATGATCAGTGATGGATCGGGTCGGCAGGAGCTCAAGGGTGGCCATGCAAAGCTCAAGGATTAATTTATTTTTATTTATGTTTAAGTTTTGAATTATTCGGGTTTTTATTTGATGTAATAAGGCCAAAGTATTGAATCGTTCATGCATGCTTTTAAATTTCTTAGTATGATACGATTATCATCGAAGTTAAAGTTTAAAAGTTAAATTTTTCTTAAGTATAATTATTAAATTGTTTTTAACACCTTATCAACACGGGTTCTTAATTCGAGCCCAACCCAAATCAAAGACTATTCAAAAATATACAAGTTTTTCCCAAAGTTTCAAACAAGATTTGTATGGATTTTCTTTAGAAGCATGCCAAATCCGGTCAGGGCTCGTGGGCCGGGTTTGGGGTGTTTCAGCTTGGTATCAGAGCCCGGTTCAAAACTCAGCCTTGAGGGTTTTTTGGGCCCAAAACGTTTTCTTTTGGAAAATTGGATTTTATTAAGAAATAAGCAGGTTTTTCTGGCATGGCACCTGAGTCTCCGGCCCGAAGTCCACCAGGTAAGTACCCCTATCTCTTGTGTGATTTATGATATGAATTATAGAAGGGTAGAAATGGAACGTAGATTAGTATGATAAGTACTTAAACCCTAGGACTAGTTACCCCAACAAATACATAAAACACTAACGCACAATTAAACAAACCTGTGTCCAAGTCACCGAGTTAGGTGTGGCAACCGTTGTGCGCATGTCTAGGATTGGTTTCAGTGGGAGCTTGGTATTTATGCAGTCCTAGTGACTCACCTCCTCTCCACTCGAATCCAACCTGGTGCGTAGCTTCGGTTCACCCTAACAAAGAGGACTTAGTCCCGGGCTAAACTCAATAATTAAATCCCGAATGGGACTAGCCACATTTTTATGGAAACCCTAGTTTTAAAAGTCAACAAACTACCCTTTTGAAATTATGAAAATTTCTATTTTGGAAAAACTTCCTAAGAATTTTTAATTTACAAATTACCTAAATACCCTTAGTGGTAAAATTACTAAAATGCCCTTGATTTCCCAAAACTACCATAATGCCCCCGATTTCAATAATAACTTATGATTTTGCAAAAATGTCCAAAAAACTTTATAAAATATCAAAGACACCCTGATTTGGAAAAACTTATGAAATTACCCCTGATTTGCAAAATGACCGAATTACCCCTAACATATGCAAATGACCAAAATACCCTCAACAAGGAAAATTACCGAAGTACCCTCAAATTAGAAATCTCTAAAAATACCCTTATTTTGAAAAGTCACCAGCAACCATACTTTGCAAAAAAAAATTACCGAAATGACCCTGTCTTGTAAAATTACAAAAATACCCCTCGTGTATAAAATTATCATTTCACCCTTGAAATTTTTCCAGCAAGAATTTTAATTTGGTAAAATATCAACAATCTCTATTTTGCAACATTTTCAAAATACCCTAATTTGATAAATTACCAAAATACCCCTATAGGATAAAATTACTAAATGCCCCAGGTAGTGGAAAACAACAAACAACGACAATTACAACATTTTCTCGTAATGAACACAAGTTCATGTGTGTGGCTAAATGAATGATGTGAGACTGTATGTGTATGAATCGAAAGAACAACTTCTTAAAACTATTAAACATAAAACTGTTCATGGATAATCAAGTAGAACAAAACTAATTCATAAAATTCCTTAATTAGGTAAACGCAAGCGGAAGTATGAATTCAAGGGGACGTGGTCATAACGTGCGTGGCCATGGAAGAGGCCGAATGACCGTGTCTGAACCCATTAGATCGGGTCAAGGATCTGAAAATGAAATGCCACCACCACCCCCAGCCACTGATGTAAATTTTTGTAGGAAATGTGTTAGTTTTAAGATCAGAGTGCGCAGCAACAGTGTAGTGTGGTGAGTTAAGATGTACGATTTTTTGTTAGTAAGTAATTTCGAGGACGAAATTATTTTAAGGAGGGTAGAACTGTAATATCCCAGATTAGGGCTTATGCACTATGGCTAAAATTTTATGAAATAGTATGCCTTATGTGTTGTGAATGTGTTGTGTGCATTTTAGGAACCTTGGAAATGTAAGGAAATGCTTTAGAAAATATTAAGTCTTAAGAGGAAGCTTGGAAATGTAAGGAAATGTAAGGAAATGTAAGGAAATGCTTTAGAAAATATTAAGTCTTAAGAGTAAGCTTGAAAATGTAAGGAAATGTAAGGAAATGTAAGGAACCTTGGAAATGTGACAAAATCGGGCTTGGAAAAATGGGCCGAAGATGCCACTTAGGGCTTTGGAAATGACGCCATATGCTAGGATAACTTGGGCCTAGTATGGCCACATGAAGCCCAAAATAATGGGTTAAAATCCGACACTCCTAAGGTAAGGAGATGGACGGCATAGGGAGACTAAGGTAGGAGTTTAAGTTGAAGTGAAATTCTTTTATAATTTGGGCTAAGCTAGGAAAATAAAGATATAAGAGTGATGGCCAAGAAAGGGGACTCTCTAGGCTTAGTAATTTCGGCAAAACGAGGAAAACTAAGGCCATTCAACATTCTTTCTTCTCTTTTTTAAATCTCTATCGATTTATCTCTGCCATTATTCTTCTTTTTTTTGTTTTTAATTCTCCACAAAGCCGAAAACAAAATCCCCTAGTCTTGCCGAATTTCTCTAAGTTCTATATCTTCCTTTTCTTTCCTTGTAAAACCGAAATACCCTGTGCTTCCCATCATCAATTCTTTTTCCTTTGTAAAACCAATCAAAAGCTGAAGATAAGTTTCAAGCCTATAGCCGAATCTCTCTAAGCCTCAAAGTTGAATCTACAAGGGTGTTTTAGTTTCCTGAAGGTGCACCATAGGCCGCATGTTCTTTAGTAATTCAGTAAGTTTCGGGATTTCTTTTCCTCACGATTTTTTCCTCTCTTCTCATCAAGATCTAACCTGAATCAATTGTCTATACCTATCAATTTCTCTTTTTTAGCCCTAGAAGCCGAATCCTGCTTTATAATAAGCCAGAAGTGCCGATTTTGGAAAAGCCGAAGGTGAGCAATTAATGGTAGTTGGCTGAATGGCCCTTTTCTATTCTTTTCTTTTTGGTTGAATAGCATATGGGCTAACATAATTGAGAATTTTGATTTGTTGAATAAGTGGAGGATTGCCGAATGTAGGTAAAAATTAGGTGACTTCGGTTTTTAGGAGGAAGGCGACAGAAGTAAGCTAAGGTTTCTAGGAATTTAGATTCAGAAAGGTAAGTGAATCTGACATTCGGCCAAGGCCCTATTGTGGTATTTAGATCTAATTCTTATTTGTTTAAAAAGCTGAAACTAACTAGTTCAATGATTAAGGGCACAATCGATTGCAATAAAGAAGCATCACAAAGTTTCGGGATTTAATTTTTAATCCAATGGGCACCAAGGTAAGAATTTGATTACAGCAATCCTACTAGGATTGGGATTTATAGCCGAAAGGCTTTTTACTAACATGTTAGGGTTGGCCAAATATAGGAATTAAAGATCTAAAGCGATAGAATGAGTTTTTGGGATTACAGTAAATTCGATAAGTATATCAGGTGTGTACCCCACACTATTTCTTAATAAGTTTAAGGCACTGTTTAATATGTATGTATGTTATACGAATGTTGAAAAATATGGCTAAGTACCATGTTATAGTACACAGTACTAAGGTACGTTTTCCTACTCCTACTATGAGTATGATAAGACTTGTTATGCCATGAATATGAATATGATAAGAATGTGAAATCGGGCCTAAGGCATTATGTTGCATGATTTTGTATGACATGGGCATATGGGATATTATGAAAAAGGGGAAGTGAATGTGGTGACCTAAGACCACGATATCTGAATGTGGTGACCTAAGACTACGATATCTGAATATGGTGACCTAAGACCACGATATCTGAATGTGGTGACCTAAGACCACGATATCTGAATATGGTGTCTCGTGACACAAAGTATGTATCTGGTGGCTATGCCACGAACTTTATAAGGGCGATGAGCATATCGACTACAGCGACTGCCTTCGATGGTGTGTAGCGGATGGAGGGTTGACTTAGTAGTCCCCACAGTGTGATGGTTGGTACGGGTGACATGTAGCGGATGGATAACTAGGCTTGATGCAGGATTGCATCATTTTATTTAATGCTATATGATTATGTATGATTTGATATGCCTGAATTTATTTGAGTTTGGTGTTGGTTGTACACATTGAGTCTGTTTGACTCACCCCTTGTGGGACTATTTTTCAGGTGATGATCAGTGATGGACCGGGTCGGCAGGAGCTCAAGGGTGGCCATGCAAAGCTCAAGGATTAATTTATTTTTATTTATGTTTAAGTTTTGAATTATTCGGGTTTTTATTTGATGTAATAAGGCCAAAGTATTGAATCGTTTATGCATGCTTTTAAATTTCTTAGTATGATACGATTATCATCGAAGTTAAAGTTTAAAAGTTAAATTTTTCTTAAGTATAATTATTAAATTGTTTTTAACACCTTATCAACACGGCTTCTTAATTCGAGCCCAACCCAAATCAAAGACTATTCAAAAATATACAAGTTTTTCCCAAAGTTTCAAACAAGATTTGTATGGATTTCCTTTAGAAGCATGCCTGATCCGGTCAGGGCTCGTGGGCTGGGTTTGGGGTGTTTCAGCTTGGTATCAGAGCCCGGTTCAAAACTCTGCCTTGAGGGCTTTTTGGGCCGAAAACGTTTTCTTTTGGAAAATTGGATTTTATTAAGAAATAAGCAGGGTTTTTTGGCATGGCACCTGAGTCTCCGGCCCGAAGTCCACCAGGTAAGTACCCCAATCTCTTGTGTGATTTATGATATGAATTATAGAAGGGTAGAAATGGAACGTAGATTAGTATGATAAGTATTTAAACCCTAGGACTAGTTACCCCATCAAATACATAAAACACTAATGCACAATTAAACAAACCTGTGTCCAAGTCACCGAGCTAGGTGTGGCAACCGTTGTGCGCATGTCTAGGATTGGTTTCAGTGGGAGCTTGGTATTTAAGCAGTCCTAGTGACTCACCTCCTCTCCACTCGAATCCTACCTGGTGCGTAGCTTCGGTTCAACCTAACCAAGAGGACTTAGTCCCGGGCTAAACTCAATAATTAAAACCCGAATGGGACTAGCCACATTTTTATGGAAACCCTAGTTTTAAAAGTCAACAAACTACCCTTTTGAAATTATGAAAATTGCTATTTTGGAAAAACTTCTTTAGAATTTTTAATTTACAAATTACCTAAATACCCTTAGTGGTAAAATTACTAAAATGCCCTTGATTTCCTAAAACTACCATACTATCCCCGATTTCAATAATAACTTTTGATTTTGCAAAAATGTCCAAAAAACTTTATAAAATATCAAAGACACCCTGATTTGGAAAAATTTACGAAATTACCCCTAATTTGCAAAATGACCGAATTACCCCTAACATATACAAATGACCAAAATACCCTCTGCAAGGAAAATTACCGAAGTACACTCAAATTAGAAATCTCTAACAATACCCTTGTTTTGAAAAGTCACCAGCAACCATACTTTGCAAAAAAAAATTACCGAAATGACCCTGGCTTGTAAAATTACAAAAATACCCCTCGTGTATAAAATTATCATTTCACCCTTGAAATTTTTGCAGCAAGAATTTTAATTTGGTAAAATATCAACAATCTCTATTTTGCAACATTTTCAAAATGCCCTAATTTGAAAAATTACCAAAATACCCCTATAGGATAAAATTACGAAAATGCCCCTGGGTAGTGGAAAATAGCAAACAACGACAATTACAACATTTCTCTGTAATGAATGCAAGTTCATGTGTGTGGCTAAATGAATGATGTGAGACTGTATGTGTATGAATCGAAAGAACAACTTCTTAAAACTATTAAACATAAAACTGTTCATGGATATTCAAGCAGAACAAAACTAATTCATAAAATTCTTTAATCAGATAAACGCAAGCGAAAGTATGAATTCAAGGGGACGTGGTCGTAATGTGCGTGGCGGTGGAAGAGGCCGAATGACCGTGTCTGAACCCGTTAGATCGGGTCAAGGATCTGAAAATGAAATGCCACCACCACCCCCAGCCGCTGATGTAAATTTTTGTAGGAAATGTGTGGGTTTAAGATCGAGTCTTGCACGATAGTGTAGTGTGGTGAGTTAGGATGTACGATTTTTCGTTAGTAAGTAATTTCGAGGACGAAATTATTTTAAGGAGGGTAGAACTGTAATATCCCAGATTAGGGCTTATGCACTATGGATAAAATTTTATGAAATAGTATGCCTTATGTGTTGTGAATGTGTTGTGTGCATTTTAGGAACCTTGAAAATGTAAGGAAATGCTTTAGAAAATATTAAGTCTTAAGAGGAAGCTTGGAAATGTAAGGAATTGTAAGGAAATGTAAGGAAATGTAGGGAAATGCTTTAGAAAATATTAAGTCTTAAGAGTAAGCTCGGAAATGTAAGGAAATGTAAGGAACCATGGAAATGTGACAAAATTGGGCTTGGAAAAATGGGCCGGAGACGCCACTTAGGGCTCTGGAAATGATGCCATATGCTAGGATAACTTGGGCCTAGTATGGCCACATGAAGCCCAAAATAATGGGTTAAAATCCGGCACTCCTAAGGTAAGGAGATGGACGGCATAGGGAGACTAAGGTAGGAGTTTATGTTGAAGTCAAATTCTTTTAGAATTTGGGCTAAGCTAGGAAAATAAAGATATGAGAGTGATGGCCAAGAAAGGGGACACTTTAGGCTTAGTAATTTCGGCAAAAGGAGGAATACTAAGGCCATTCAACATTCTTTCTTCTCTTTTTTAAAACTCTGCCAATTTATCTCTACCATTATTCTTCTTTTTTTTTTTCAATTCTCCACAAAGCCGAAAACAAAATCCCCTAGTCTTGCCGAATTTCTCTAAGTTCTATATCTTCCTTTTCTTTCCTTGTAAAACTAAAATACCCTCTGCTTCCCATCGTCAATTCTTTTTCCTCTGCAAAACCAATCAAAAGTCGAAGATAAGTTTCAAGCCTATAGCCGAATCTCTCTAAGCCTCAAGGTTGAATCTACAATGGTGTTTTAGTTTCCCGAAGGTGCACCATAGGCAGCATGTTCTTTAGTGATCCAGTAAGTTTTGGGATTTCTTTTCCTCACGATTTTTTCCTCTCTTCTCATCAAGATCTAACCTGAATCAATTGTCTATGCCTATCAATTTCTCTTCTTTAGCCCTAGAAGCCGAATCCTGCTTTATAATAAGCCAGAAGTACCGATTTTGGAAAAGTCGAAGGTGAGTAATAAATGGTAGGTGGCCGAATGGCCCTTTTCTATTCTTTTCTTTTTGGTCGAATACCATATGGGCTAAGATAATTGAGAATTTTGATTTGTTGAATAAGTGGAGGATTGCCGAATGTAGGTAAAAATTAGGTGACTTGGTTTTAGGAGGAAGGGCATGTAAGTAAGTTGCGGTTTCCAGGAATTTAGATTCATAAAGGTAAGTGAATCTGACATTCGGCCAAGGCCCTATTGTGGTATTTAGATCTAATTCTTATTTGTTTAAAAAGCTGAAACTAACTAGTTCAATGATTAAGGGTATAGCCGATTGCAATAAAGAAGCATCACAAAGTTTCGGGAGTTAATTTTTAATCCAATCGGCACCAAGGTAAGAATTTGATTACAACAATCCTACTAGGATTGGGATTTATAGCCGAAAGGCTTTTTACTAACATGTTAGGGTTGGCCAAATATAGGAATTAAAGATCTAAAGCGATAGCATGAGTTTTCGTGATTTCAGTAAATTCGATAAGTATATCAGGTGTGTACCCCACACTATTTCTTAATAAGTTTAAGGCACTGTTTAATATGTTTGTATGTTATACAAATGTGGAAAAATATGGCTAAGTACCATGTTATGGTACACAATACTAAGGTACGTTTTCCTACTCCTACTATGAGTATGATAAGACTTGTTATGCCATGAATATGAATATAATAAGAATGTGAAATCAGGCCTAAGGCATTATGTTGCATGATTTTGTATGACATGGGCATATGGGATATTATGAAAAAGGGGAAGTGAATGTGGTGACCTAAGACCACGATATCTGAATGTGGTGACCTAAGACCACGATATCTGAATGTGGTGACCTAAGACCACGATATCTGAATATGGTGTCTCATGACACAAAGTATGTATCTGGTGGCTATGCCACGAACTTTATAAGGCGATGAGCACATCGATCGCATCGATCGCTTCGATGGTGTGTAGCGGATGGAGGGTTGACTTAGTAGTCCCACGGTGTGATGCTTGGTACGGTGGACGGTAGCGGATGGATAACTAGGCTTCGGTCCGGGATTGCATCATTTTATTTAATGCTATATGATTATGTATGATTTGATATGCCCGAATTTATTTGAGTTTGGTGTTGGTTGTACACATTGAGTCTGCTTGACTCACCCTTGTGGGACTATTTTTCGGTGATGATCGGTGATGGACCGGTCGGCAAGAGCTCAAGGGTGGCCATGCAAAGCTCAAGGATTAATTTATTTTATTTATGTTTAAGTTTTGAATTATTCGGGTTTTTATTTGATGTAATAAGGCCAAAGTATTGAATCGTTTATGCATGCTTTTAAATTTCTTAGTATGATACGATTATCATCGAAGTTAAAGTTTAAAAGTTAAATTTTTCTTAAGTATAATTATTAAATTGTTTTTAACACCTTATCAACACAGGTTCTTAATTCGAGCCCAACCCAAATCAAAGACTATTAAAAAATATACATGTTTTTCCCAAAGTTTCAAACAAGATTTGTATGGATTTTCTTTAGAAGCATGCCAGATCCGGTCAGGGCTCATGGGCCGGGTTTGGGGTGTTTCAATGAATGTTTGCATTTCGTGATTTCTTTCTAGTTTAAAAAAGTCTTTATAAGCATATGCATAATTCAACTAATATGGTTTTAAAAAAAAATAAAAAAAGAAAAAAATCAAGTGAACAGTATTCATTGTTATTATTTACGACGATTTATTTGTGAAATCGATTAAAGGGATTAATGTTTATGTATGTTATTGTCTAAGCATATTCATGTTTGTTTTTATTGCTTTCGGATATGAAAATGTGAACAGTATTTGTTAATGGCAACTTGTGTTTTGTTTAGTAACGCCTTGCAACCTAATCCGGCAACAGACACGGGTTAAGGGTGTTACATTTTATTGGTTTCAGAGCTTACGGTTTAGTCGATTCTAGGACTACCGTAGCATGTGTGAGTCTAGCTATACATGCCTTAAATTATAATGCGATAGTGTGATGACTTTTGACATCTGAATTGTGTTTTTATTTAGTAAATGGATCCCAATAAAGCTGTAGCTGATGATGTCGAGAGCGTAGTGTCTAATCCCGTGCATCGGTCAGCGCCGGTAGAATCTCGACCTATCTCGTGTAGCCATGAGGGGGAGGCTAAGCGAGCCTTCTACCAATTGATGAACGAATGGTTTACTCAATATATCCGGACTAATCCGGCTATGCAATAACCTCTACCCCCGAATAATCCATCTCTGATACATATGGTACCCCAATGATAGATCCAATGAGATTTAGCAGGCCTCCTGTTGATAAAATCAGAAAACATGGGGCTGAAAAGTTTAAAGCTAATGTTGATGATAATGATACTGAAAAGGCTGAATCCTGGTTAGAAAACACGATCCAAGTATTTGATGAAATGTCTCTAACTCCGGAAGAATGCATAAAGTGTGTTGTATCATTTCTTCGAGATGCAGTTTATCAATGGTGGAAAACTCTAATTTCTGTTGTTCCAAGAGAACGAGTCACATGGAATTTCTTTCAGAGTGAATTTTGGAAGAAATATATCAGTGAGAGATTTGTTGATCAGAAATGAAAGGAATTTTTGGATCTAAAATAAGGCCGAATGACTGTTTCAGAATATGAACGAGAGTTCGTGAGACTGAGTCAGAGAATTACGAGAGACAATGTTGTCAGATCCGAAGCTAGAGCGCTTGTCAGAGCATATGTTATCTGAGCTCGAGAGGAAGCTTCATCACCTTATGTGATCACTGGTACTTTTACTTTTTATGATACTTCTGTGATTTCTTTGATAGACCCTAGTTCTACGCATTCATATATATGCATGAATTTAGTATTCAGCAAAACTTTGCCTGTAGAGTCTACTGAGTTTGCTATAAAAGTATTGAACCCCTTAGGTAAAAGTGTCCTGGTTGACAAAGTATGCAAGAACTGTCCGTTAATGTTTCGAGATATCTGTTTTCCTGCTGATCTAATGCTTTTTCCATTTGATGAATTTGATATTATTTTGGGTATGTATTGGTTGTTTATGCATGATGCTATTGTGAACTGCAAAAGAAAGACTATAGATTTGAGATGTTCGAATGATAAGATCGTACGGATTGAGTCTGATGATTTGAATGGATTGTCGGCTGTGATATTTGTTTTGAAAGCTCAAAGTTATGTGAAAAAGGGATGTGAGGCATATTTTGCTCATGTAATATTTGAATCAGTGCTTGTTGTGTGTGAGTTTTCTGTTGTGTTTCCTGAAGAGTTACCAGGTTACCTCCAATTCGTGAAGTTAAGTTTGGTATTGATTTGTTACCTGGTACTACACCTATTTTGATAGCTCCATATAAAATGGCACGAAGAGGATGTGTATCACCTATCGTCAGTTGAATAAGGTGACAATAAAGAATAAATACCCGTTTCCCAGAATTGATGATTTATTTGATCAGCTAAAAGGAGCTACTGTGTTTTTAAAGATTAACCTGAAATCTAGATACTGTCAGTTGAGAGTGAAGGATTTAGACATTTCGAAGACTGCTTTCAGGACAAGGTACGGGCATTACGAATTTTTAGTTATGCCATTTGGACTAACCAATGCTCCTGCTATTTTTAGTTGTGTATTTATTGATGGCATTTTGATTTATTCACTTGATGACTCTGAGCATGCTGAACATTTGAAAATTATTTTACAAACGATGAGAGAAAAGCAATTATATGCAAAATTCAGCAAATGTGAATTGTGTCAGCATCTAAGATTCGAGTTGATTCGAGCAAGATTTTTGCTATTTGAATTGAAAACCTCCGAGAAATGTATCTGAAGTCCATAGTTTTCTGGGTTTGGCTAGTTATTATCGCATATTTGTAAAAGACTTTTCAACAATAGCTACTCTGTTGACTAGATTACTTTAGAAAGATGTTAAATTTGAATGGTCTGATAAATGTCAGGGAAGTTTTGGTCAGTTGAAAACTCTATTAACAAAAGCTCCAATGTTAGTACAATAAGAATAGGGTAAAGAATTTATTGTATTTAGTGATGCTCGTTAAATGGTCTGCGATGTGTTTTGATGCAAGAAGGCAAAGTTGTATCCTATTCGAGACAATTGAAACCTCATGAGAAGAATTATCTGACGCACGACCTTAAGTTAGCTGTGATTGTGTTTGCACTTAAGATTTGACGTCATTATCTGTACGGTGAGAAAGTCACGTATTTTCAGATCATAAAAGTTTGAAATAGCTGATGCCCCAAAAAGATTTGAAATTGCGTCAAAGAAGATGATTAGAGCTGTTAAAAGATTATGAGTTTGTGATAGATTATCAACCTGTAAAGCAAATGTTGTTGCAGATGCTCTGAGTAGAAAATCATTGTTTGCACTAAGTGCTCTAAATGCTCAGTTAGATCTCTCTGATTATAGTTCTGTGATAGCTGAATTAAAAGTAAAACTGATGTTTTTACAACAAATATGTGATGTTCAGAAGTCTGATAATGAATTGCTAGTGAAACGAGACCTTTCTGACTTTGTTTCGAAATGTTTAGTTTGTCAGCAAGTGAAAGCTGAACATCAAATTTCGTCTGGTTTGCTACACTTGATTCTAATTTCTGAGTGGAAATGGGTTAGATGACGATAGATTTTGCTTGTGTCGCCTTTGACTCCAAGAAAAAAAATGTGATTTGGATCGTAGTTGACCGATTGATGAAATCTGCCTATTTTATTCCAGTAAGATCTGACTATTCACTTGTGAGATTAGCCAAGCTATATATTTCTGAGACTGTAAAATTGCACGGGGAGTCATTATCTATTGTGTTAGTTAGAGATCCGAGATTTACATCGCGATTCTGGAAGAAATTGCAAGAAGCTTTGGGCACGAAATTACACTTATACTTGAGTTTAATGGTTCATGGAAACAGTACCTACTGTTGATCGAATTTACGTATAATAATTGTTTTCAGACGAGTATTAAAATGGCACCATAAGAAGTTTTGTACGGTCGTAAATGTCGTACACCTTTGTACTGGACTGAGCTCAGTGAAAACAAGATACACGGGGTTGATATGATTAAAGAGACTGAACAAAAAGTGGCAATGGTCCGTAATAGTTTGAAAGCTGTATCAGATCGACAAAAGTCATATGTAGATTTGAAATGTAAAGACATTGAATTTCAGATTAGAGACCGGGTATTTTTTTTGAAAGTTTCACCGTGGAAGGAAGTACTCAGATTCGGTCGTAAAGGAAAATTAAGTCTGAGATTCATCGGACCGTATAAGATCATTGAACATGTTGGGCCGGTTGCTTATAGATTAAAGTTGCCCTCTGAGAAGATACACAATGTATTTCATGTCTCGATGCTTCATAGATATAGATCTGGTCTGTCACATATAATTGCCCCGCCTAAGATTGAAGTCTGATCTGATATGACATACGAGGAAGAACCAATTCGTATCTTAGCTCGTGAAGTAAAAGAGTTGAAAAAGAAAAAAAATTCTGTTAGTAAAAGTATTATGGAATCGACATGGAATAGAAGAAGCTACATGAGAGCCTAAGGATTCAATGAGACAACAATATCCAACTTTATTTAACGGTAAGATTTACGAGGACGAAAAACCTTAAGGGGGAGAGTTGTAACAGTCTGATTTACATCCTAGTCAGAACAGTGGTTTCGGGACCACAAATCCAAGTCTGTATAATATTTTAATATTATATTTTGTGCTGTTGATATGTGAATTAACATGTGCTAAATTTTTTTTAGTTAAATTGACTGTCTGTGTGTTTCATTTGACAAAAGGAATAAATTGCATAATTGGTAAAAGGTGGCCTCTTATTTGATTAATGGCTAAATTGATGGGGCTTTTTAAGGTGGAGGCCTTATATTGTAAATTGGCCTTTTTGACATGTAGTGGATGGCACATTAATGTGATGAATGGCTTATTTTATTTGGTAATGGTTTATTAAATAATAAATATTATAATATAAGTTATATTATATAAAACAAAAACATGAAAAAGAAAGCCATAATACGTATCTTTGGCCTTGTGCCGGTGAAGTATATCGGGCTTAATGCCTAGCACGCCTTGTGCCGGTGAAGTGTATCAGGCTTATTGCCTAGCAGGCTAAATGCCAGTGATTAAATTTCAGACCTCGGGTCTAGCAAGCTTAGTGCCGGTGTGTGTGTTTCAGGCTTTATGCCTAGCAGGCTTTATGCCGGTTATTATTCATATGTATGTGTTTCAATGGATCATTATAGATGTGGAATTTTGAGTACAATAATTGAGCTAATTGTTCAGGTACATGAAAGCTTATTAGTTGTACGGGATAAGGTAAGTTAGTATATTATGATTGATACTACTGGTTGAGATGCAATTGAGGTATATTCGTAAAATTCTATTAATGGTATCCGGCATTATAAATGATGCGTATGCTATATTGAAAGTTGATTGGGATGTGAACATGAATGTGTCATGTAGATTCGGCAAAAAGGGTAAATATAGTTGTAATGTATATTGAACTAGTGAATTTAACAATGTGCTTTTGTATATTCGACCTTATAGGTGTGGATAAAACAATATTATATAGATATTATAATGGTATACATGTGTAGATTAAAGGATATTATTATATGTATATATTCAGGTTATAAGTGGTAAGTATGTACTTGGTATTTATTTAATCACAGATACTGAAACATATCGATCATATGGAATTGATAAGTGATAATTAAATTACTTTGTAAGGATAGCAGTATTCAGCCATGATGGCACAATTGTGTTAAGAAATTATATTAAGGTTATCAAAGGACTGGTTAATAATGTTTAATTGTTTGATTTAATAATTATATTTTTGCTTAAGGCTTACTAAGCTAGCAAGCTTACTCTGTGTGTGTTCATTGTTTTGTCTTATAGATTTTGATCAAGATACGAGCTCAAGGGATCGTCTGTGAAGTCATTCACATATTGACCTACTTTGGTATCTTTAAAGTTTGGATTTTTGAACTTAAGGCATGTGTAGGCTAGTTTAATACTTATATGATATTTTGTTGATGTATATAAGCCATGAAAAAATGGCTCAATTTTAATGCTAATGATCTAATGTTTAAGTAAGCCTAGTCATAGTATATGAATGTGTTATGCTTGGTTTGTGAAATAGGTTGTGATATAAGTTCATGTTAGGCGTACATACATATATGTTTGGCATGGAGTAACCATCTATGACTTATGTTTAGTTCTTTGAGAAAGTTTGATATATACGATTGAGGCATGTGTTTGAGATGTGGATTGTTAGTGACCTATTATTGAGTTTCATAATTCGAAACATGAATCAAATTGGAAGTTGTTTATAATGTAAATTAGGTAATCGGTTATGTGACAAAATAAAAGTGATGGTTATAAGTTATTTATGATTTGGTATTGGTGTTTAAATCATGACATTAAATGTTAATATTGAGTTCTTGGATTTTGATATGTGAGGACTAAGTAGGCTATGAAGTATTTGATTAAGAGATATGGTTTTTGTGTTTGTGTGAAATGGAATGCTAAATGGTTGAGTTGTTTTAAAAATTTATTTGTGGAATATGTTTGGATTGATTCGATTATGGCTTACCATTTTGGGTTTAAGTTTGAATATGAATAAATTTGGAGATCATTTATATTGTAACTTTTATATTCGGCTATAGGATAATGTTATATAGTTGAGTCGGCATAGACAGTCATGATATATATATATGGATGTGTATGATTAATGTTAATACCTGATATCATGCTTTACTAATGTATTTGCAGATACGTGCATATTCAACTGGATGATAAGATAATATGATATACATTTTGATTTGACATGTTTGCACATGATACATATATCTGCATGTATATTAAATTTAACCTTAGACTTTATATTAGGGTGTAATTATGTACATCTAGAGGTTATGAACTAGGTTTTGTTTAGATGTGATATACTTTGATCATGATTAAATGAAAATATATATAAAATATATGTATGTTTGTATTTCGTGATTTCTTTCTAGTTTAAAAAGTCTTTATAAGCATATGCATAATTCGACTAATATGGATTTAAAAAAATAAAAAAATAAAAAAATCAAGTGAACAATATTCATTATTATTATTTACGATGATTTATTTGTGAAATCGATTAAAGGGATTAATGTTTTTGTAAGTTATTATCTAAGCATATTCATGTTTGTTTTTATTTCTTTCGAATGTGGCTATGTGAACAGTAATTATTTATGGCAACTTGTGTTTTGTTCGGTAACGCCTTGCAATTTAATTCGGTGACGGACACAGGTTAAGGGTGATACATTTTATTGGTATCAGAGCTTACAGTTTAGTCAATTCTAGGACTACCGTAGCATGTGTGAGTCTAGCTATACATGCCTTAAATTATAATACGCTAGTGTGATGACTTCTGACATCTTAATTGTGTTTTTATTTAGTAAATGGATCCCGATAAAGCTGTAGCTGATGATGTCGAGAGCGTAGCGCCTAATCCCATGCATGGGTCAGTGCCGATAGAATATCGACCTCTCTCGAATAGCCATGAGGGGGAGGCTAAGCAAGCCTTCTACCAATTGATGAACGAATGGTTTACTCAATATATCCAGACTAATCTGGCTGTGCAATAACCTCTACCCCGAATAATCCATCTCCGATATATATGGTACCCCGATGATAGATCCAATGAGATTTAGCAGGCCTCCTCTTGATAAAATCAGGAAACATGTGGCGGAAGAGTTTAAAGCTAATGTTGATGATAATGATACTGAAAAGGCTGAATTCTGGTTAGAAAACACGATCCGAGTATTTGATGGAATGTCTCTAAATTCGGAAGAATGCATAAAGTGTGTTTTATCATTGCTTCGAGATGCAGCTTATCAATGGTGGAAAACTCTAATTTTTGTTGTTCCAAGAGAACGAGTCACATGGAATTTCTTTCAGAGTGAATTTCGGAAGAAATATATCAGTGAGAGATTTGTTGATGAGGAATGAAAGGAATTTCTGGATCTAAAACAAGATTGAATGACTATTTCAGAATATGAACGAGAGTTCGTGAGACTGAGTCAGAGAACTACGAGAGACAATGTTGTCAGATCCGAAGCTAAAGCGCCTGTCAGAGCATATGCTATCCGAGCTCGAGAGGAAGCTTCATCACCTTATGTAATCATTGGTACTTTTACTCTTTATGATACTTATGTGATTGCTTTGATAGACCCTGGTTTTAAGCATTCATATATATGCATGAATTTAGTATTCAGCAAGACTTTGCCTGTAGAGTCTACTGAGTTTGCTATAAAAGTATCGAACCCCTTAGGTAAAAGTGTCCTGGTTGACAAAGTATGCAAGAACTGTCCGTTAATGTTTCGAGATATTTGTTTTCCTGCTGATCTGATGCTTTTGCCATTTGATGAATTCGATATTATTTTGGGTATGTATTGGTTGTTTATGTATGATGCTATTGTGAACTACAAAAGAAAGACTATAGATTTGAGATGTTCGAATGATGAGATCGTACGGATTGAGTCTGATGATTTGAATGGATTGCTGGCTGTGATATTTGTTTTGAAAGCTCAAAGTTATGTGAAAAAGGGATGTGAGGCATATTTTTCTTATGTAATATTTGATGCCTGTTGTGTATGAGTTTTCTGATGTGTTTCCTGGAGAGTTACCAGGTTACCTCCGATTCGTGAAGTTGAGTTTGGTATTGATTTGTTACCTGGTACTACACCCATTTCGATAGCTCCGTATAAAATGGCACGAAGAGGATGTGTATCGACTATCGTCAGTTGAATAAGGTGACAATAAAGAATAAATACCCGTTTCCCAGAATTGATGATTTATTTGATCAGCTAAAAGGAGCTACTGTGTTTTTAAAGATTGACATGAAATTTGGATACTGTCAGTTGAGAGTGAAGGATTCAGACATTCTGAAGACTGCTTTCAGGACAAGGTACGGGCATTACGAATTTTTAGTTATGCCATTTGGACTAACCAATACTCCTGTCGTTTTTATTGATCTGATGAACATAATTTTCAACCGTACCTAGATCGATTTGTTGTCGTATTTATTGACGACATTTTGATTTATTCGCGTGATGAGGCTGAGCATGCTGAACATTTAAAAATTATTTTACAAACGATGAAAGAAAAGCAATTGTATGCAAAATTCAGCAAATGTGAATTGTGGCTGCATGAGGTTAGCTTTCTGGGACATATTGTGTCAGCATCTGGGATTCGAGTTGATCCGAGCAAGATTTATGCTATTTTGAATTGAAAACCTCCTAGAAATGTATCTGAAGTCCGCAGTTTTCTGGGTTTGGCTGGTTATTATCGCAGATTTGTAAAAGACTTTTCGACAATACTACTCCGTTGACTAGATTACTTCAGAAAGATGTTAAATTTGAATGATCTAATAAATGTCAGGGAAGTTTTGATCAGTTGAAAACTCTGTTAATGGAAGCTCCAGTGTTAGTACAATAAGAATAGGGTAAAGAATTTGTTGTATTTAGTGATGCTCGTTAAATGATCTGTGATGTGTTTTGATGCAAGAAGGCAAAGTTGTAGCCTATACTTCGAGACAATTGAAACCTCATGAGAAGAATTATCCGACGCACGACCTTAAGTTAGCTGCGATTGTGTTTGCACTTAAGATTTAACGTCATTATCTGTACGGAGAGAAATGTCACGTATTTTCAAATCAGAAAAGTCTGAAATACCTGATGATCCAAAAATATTTGAAACTGCGTCAAATAAGAATATTAGAGCTGTTAAAAGATTATGAGTTTGTGATAGATTATCAACCTGGTAAAGCAAATGTTGTTGCAGATGCTCTCAGTAGAAAATCATTGTTTGCACTAAGTGCTCTAAATGCTCAGTTAGATCTATCTGATTATAGTTCTATGATAGCTGAATTAAAAGTAAAACTGATGTTTTTACAATAAATATGTGATGTTCAGACGTCTGATAATAAATTGCTAGTGAAACGAAACATTTCTGACTTTGTTTCGAAATGTTTAGTTTGTCAGCAAGTGAAATCTGAACATCAAATTTTGTCTGGTTTGCTACAGTCGATTCTGATTTCCGAGTGGAAATGGGTTAGAGTGACGATGGATTTTGCTTCTGGATTGCCTTTGACTTCGAGAAAAAAGCGATTTGGATCGTAGTTGACCGATTGACGAAATCTGCCTATTTTATTCTAGTAAGATCTGACTATTCACTCGAGAGATTAGCCAAGCTATATATTTCTGAGACTGTAAAATTGCACGGGGAGTCATTATCTATTGTGTCAGTTAGAGATCTGAGATTTACTTCGTGATTCTGGAAGAAATTGTAAGAAGCTTTGGGCACGAAATTACACTTATACTCGAGTTTAATGGTTCGTGGAAATAGTACCTGCTGTTGATCGAATTTTATAATAATGGTTTTCAGACGAGTATTAAAATGGAACCATACGAAGTTTTGTACGGTCGTAAATGTCGTACACCTTTGCGCTGGACTGAGCTCAGTGAAAACAAGATGCACGGGGTTGATATGATTAAAGAGACTGAACAGAAGGTGGCAATGATCCGTAATAGTTTGAAAGCTGCATCAGATCGACAAAAGTCATATGTAGATTTGAAATGTAAAGACATTGAGTATCAGATTGGAGACCGGGTATTTTTTTTTAAAGTTTCACCGTGGAAGAAAGTACTCAGATTCGGTCGTAAAGGCAAATTAAGTCTGAGATTCATCGGACCGCATGAGATCATCGAACGTATTGGGCCTGTTGCTTATAGATTAAAGTTGCCCTCTGAACTAGAGAAGATACACGATGTATTTCATGTCTCGATGCTTTGCAGATATAGATATGGTCCGTCACATGTGATTGCCCCGTCTGAGATTGAAATCCGATCTGATATGACATACGAGGAAGAACCGATTCGTATCTTAGCTCGTGAAGTAAAAGAGTTGAGAAACAAAAAAAATTTCATTAGTAAAAGTTGTAACACCCTGGTTCTGGGGGGTTATGCATTTAGTGCATAACTCAGGTGTTGGCATACTTCAGTGAGTGGTTGGGTGAGTTTTATGGGTCTTGAGAGCCCTAGAAGGGAGTGGAATGCCTTAGAAAATTTTTAGTTTTTAGTGCTAAATAGGGGGAGCTTGGCTATGGGGGTTTTAAAAGAAATATTTGGGGAGGTTTAGACACAAGAATTCCTTTGGAAGAGTGGCAAGGAGGCGCCACATAAGGCATGGAGAAGTGACGCCTCAAAGGAGCTTTGGGGTCCCAGGTTCGAGCTGCAAGGGCAGCATTTTGGTTTGTTTTTTGCGTCATGAGCAAGGGGGAAGAGTTGGTTTCGGTTTTGGCTCCTTAAAATGAGGATTTGACTTGTTCAAATCATTTTAAATGAGTGGCTAAGAGAAGGCTTGGGTTGGCTTTATTTTGAATTGTTTGAAGGGTTGGTGTAGAGTGAAATTAAGGGGTAATCAAGGGATTTGGGTGAGGAGTGAAGTGTGGGACGGCTTAAAGGGTTGGCATGTTGACTTTTTCAACCATGGTGGTTAGGGGGGAGTGGCCGAATTCTATAAAAGGGGGGTGTACTCTTTCTTTGCCGAATTTTAGCCTTCATTCTAAGCCTTCACCCTTTTTCTTCTCATACTCTAAAAACACCTTTCTCTTTCACTGGTGCACCTTAGCCGAAACTTCAAGTCACCTCTCCTTCCATTTTTCTTCTTCATCTACTTTCGATTCAACCACCTTCAAAAGTCAGAGAGCTTTTCTCCTTTTAAGAAGTGTTAGCCGAATCTCTTTTGAGCCTTTACCCTTATTTTTTCCCCTCTTTATTCTTTTCTAGAGCGTTGATTCTCAAAGGTTGCTTTCAAGCTGAATTTGGAGTAGTAAGGTGGTAAGGTTTACTTTCTTGTTATCGATTTTTCTCTTCTTTTCTTGGTCGACCGAAATCATGTAGCTAACTGGGTGTTCTTGTGATTGGCCGAATCATGGAGGGCTAGGTTGAGGGTCTTTTGCTGTTAGCTAGCGTTAAAAGTGCTAAGGAGCTCTCGGGATTCGATTCTTCAAGGGCAAGGTTCTTAATCAAGGGACGTTTTCGGGATTCAAGTTTGTTGGTAAGAAATATTTTAGTAAGTTCAATTTTTGGATTTATGACTTGAGTGATTAACCTTTCGACCTGATTAAGCGTTTTGATGGAGGCATCAACCAGTCAGGGTAGGCAAGGGAAAGCTCCTGTCCCGAAGTTCAAGAAA